>OX359250.1:7359872-8063372 GCA_947179485.1 Allacma fusca
GATTGAACAACTGTAAAAGGGAAAGTAGGGAAGAGATGCATTCCATTCGAGGTATAAAAGTGTTTGTTTTTCCATGGCCAAGTTCTACTTTCTTTCATGAGACTTGGTAGTAGTATTGGCCGAGAGAAAGTAGTCCTTGTTTTATTTCATGGTCTACTATATAATTTCATACTTTTCTCTCACTTTCTCCTCCACAACACTGTCTCCTTCCCCCACCAGCCTTTATAGGGAATTTAGACACTTTTCCTGAACGAGTCCTCCTCATAGGTCACATAGCGACGAGAGAGTGTGTGTGTGTGTGCTCAATATGTGTGTCTCCACACCCGGGCGTACATACTAACATATGTATATGTAGATACATGCAGGATTCTAACACTAAAGTCCCATACTGGTCTTGCATGCTCCTGTTTCCGAAGCAACTCCAAGTGTGTACGGATCCATATAATTATATGAGCCGTTTGGTTGGAAATGTGTGTGTGTATATATGTGTGCACATATCTACGGATATTACGTAATATTAGGAGGTATGACGTACGTAGGCCCAGATGTGCACGCTATTACTAGTAGCTTACAATTTAGTATTGTTGTCATATGTATAGGTGGAGGCTATTCTTGTTCATGGGGGATCCTGGATATCTATATCTACATATGCACTATTTTTGCACATCCGAGTCCCGTCTCAGATAGCGTTTGTGTATGTGTGTGTGTGTGTGTGTGTGTGTGTGTGTAGTTGTGTGTGTGTGTGTGTACTTTGAAGAGCACACAGGAATCCTGCACACATGCTGGTCCTGTGCGTTATTTATATTTGTGAATGTATGGGCTTGGAGGAGTCTATATTTGTACTTATGTATCTATGGATGTGGAGGGTTATGGGCATATACATACATAAGCAAGTCATACATTGAGATGGAAAAACTGTGAGATAGTATCAATACAATAATGGCTATCCGGATGCATGCATTTGGAAGTGAGGCTCGGAGAGCGATATCGTATCTGTGCTTATACCTGGAGCCCTGCACATACTTTAGTGCCATTCCTGGTTGATCGGAGGAGAAAGGTCTATACTGTCCGCTGTTAACTGAATGCTCACACTTTTGTCTCTCCTTAGCTACTCTTTCTCTCTCTCTCTCTCTCTCTCTCTCTCTCTCTCTCTCTCTCTCTCTCCCCGACATTGTATGCACGTATGTGTGGGGAAATGAGAAATGGATAGTGAAATGTCTACGTTCTTGTGGCACGCCCTGTCTCTCTGTTTTTCATTAAATTGCATTTGGATCCTCTAGTTCTCTCGTTTACCCCTTCTCACACAATCCATCCTTGTGCTAAAGCTGCCTGTCTCCGTACTCATTTATATTTTGTTGAAATAGAAAACAATTCTAATAGTACTAGACAGTGAGAGTTGATAAGTTTTTCATGTAAAAAATGTCTGTACCTATCTGGAGATACTATACGGGGCTCCTTTAGTTTCCTTGCCCATTTCTCTCCCAGTATGTACACTCCGCTTGGGTCCGCTCGTGCTGTGTTGGATGTGGTTAATTTTCGGAAGTCTCTCATCCTGACTAGGGAAATAATTTGGGTAGAATTTACGAGACTTTCATGTTCCCAAGAATTGGAAATCTAGCGTGGAAATCCTGCATTAGTAACTTTTAGAGGGGAAACGGGCTCTCTATAATGGACTTACAGGGCTGGGAGTTACACCGCTACTCATCCTCAAGCCTCATGTACTAAAGAAATACCTATTACAGACTACTCTAGAGAGGGACAGAGAGTCCGTTAGAAGTCGTCAGATACCTAGGAGAGTCCCAAGTCTTGGAGAATTTCTCTCCTTCAGGCACACTTATGACTCTGTATTAATACAGACCCCCAGCATGGTGTAATGAGAGCAAAGTGGAACATGACAAGAAAACCATAAATCAGTGAAAATTCCATTGATGGATAATGCTTTTAGATGGGCCTTACTAGATGTCTTAAAAAGTCTCTGCCCTCCATGTATATGGTAGATATATCTATACTTATGTATGGGTATGTGTCTGTCTACTCCTTTAAGGCACCTAGAAGATTCTCCCGCCGCCGCCTCCTCCTCCACTCTTTATAGCATGTCTAATGCATAAATTCATTACCGTTTGATAACAAGCCCTTTGCCCTAACCTCCAGTGACCGCTCGTAGTTGAACAATCTCATTTGCTGTTATTCTCTCCCTTATTCTATTATCTGAGTGTCTGTGTCTGTGTGTTTTGGGGTTTTGTTATTGTGCCAGCGTCGGATTTTAAAACTTACCTAGAATTCAACAGGAACTCAGTTTTAAAAAAAACCAGGTGTTTGAAAATTGTATGAAGCCCTCAAATTGTAAATTCAATTCTTATGTATTATTCAACCAGGAAAAATGCGAATGGGTTAGATTTAAAATTTTATGAAGACTTTGAATTATTTTATTAAATTTTATAATTTTTCAAGTCGATGAAATAATTATGTGAACGTAATTTGACTTGTTGGTGACCTCACAATCAATAATCTTAGTAATTTTTAACCTTTGAGTAGATACTCTCTCGTTCAAAAAAAAATAATTAAAGAAAAAACTGAAAGCTTATAATTTTTGTCCTGTACCTTTTTCTCCCTACCTTCCCAACCTATTGGGATTTTAATATTTAATATAGTTTGCTCATGAGGTTTAAAAAGACAAATGTGAATGCGTTGAAAAATAAGAAATTTGTTCAGACAAATGTTTCAGGCTCAGAAAGTATTTCAAGTATTTATTCACAAGTAATTAATTTTGAGAAGAATTTATAGGAAAAACTTAAATTTTTGAGTTCAATTTCATTCATTTAAAATAAATTTGGTTCAAGAAATATAACTTGTTCTAGTATTAAAAAAGTTAGTTGTACACTTGTGAACAGTACAGATTTTTTGACGATTTACAGCTCAAATTTTGTGAATTGCTAGTTTTGAGATATAAGGTTTTATTTTTGAAGTTGAGTTTGGGTGTAGTCTGGGAGAAAAGTTGCTACTTAGTACCAGGAGACTGTTTGTTAGATCTGTGGGTATCCTTCCGGTGCAGATAGGAAGACTTGTGTGCCGACATGATGGATATTAGCCTGAGAGTTCGGAACTGATTGTGATGGTGAATTGCCCCATGAGTTCTCCATACTTCATTACATTCCATACGATATGACAGCAATATGGGAAGTAAAAAAGCATGGAGTTCGACTGTGGGGCAGTAAACAGCGTTCCTTCTTCTTTTCTCTTCTGTTCCCTCAATTGGCTACATAAATCCTCGGACTCTGTGTGTGTGTGTGTTTAAGGCTATCAAGGATGTCTCCACGAGGATAGATAGGAAGAGTGAGGAGAGAACCTAGTTTGAGACTTGAGGATGATGAGTCTTGGAAACACTCTTGCAACTGATTGATGATCCAGTATATTGAGGAGGGATATATATACTGTAAGGAGAGTACAACACAAGACTTTTTTTCCCCTCCCTATAGCTTCGCTTCTTTCCACTATACTTGAGCTACTGTAATACTGGAGGTAGTTGTCGCGTCTCTTTTATATAAGAGAGTCCTGAAGACACTTTTTTGCTATATTTAAAAAGAGTCGGAGTATTTTCGGGGATGTATGGAAGCGGAGCAGGTGTAGATGTTCAAGGCTCTCCGTCCGCCTTATATCTATAGAGGTTTGAGTCTATCCACCGACGTTTTATACAAGTAGTAGTAGGTGATCAAATCGTCTTCTCCCCTCCAAAACCCCACCCACGGATGAATGAGAGTATAAAATCCAAAAAGTCAGTCTGCTACTCCCAAGCTACTTCCGCATACTTGTTCACAGATAAAGACACTATGAGTTTTACTGTCTTTTTTTTTTCCGGGGCTTGTGTGAAAGTGCGAATTTATGGAGGTGCTATGGGATTAGAGGAGGGAATAGTCAGGGAGAGATGCGGTTGAAGGATAGGATTCCCAAAGTTTGTGTTAGTGTGAAACACGAACCTGCAGTAGTGTTTTTGGCGTGGCCATTCAATCAATAGATACCCTAGACTTCCTATAAGTATATCTATCTCTTAGGAGACTTAGCAGTCCCAGTACCTATACAGTACTACGGTCTAGAATAATAGCTCACTATAGGAGCGCTCTCAGGAGGTGATCACTATTGAGGCAATTTAGATCAAAACCCTAAGGCTGAGAGGTTGAGGGAAGTTAGGGGGGAAAATTCTATCTAATTGTAACTCAAATCTATATCCGAAATTGTTTAATTGAAGGTCTATCTTTCAAGGAGTCAAGCTCCGTATATATAGATATATGTATATAATTTTATAGATATATAAACAATCGAAAAAAAACTTTGAGAAGAGAAAATCAAATTGTATCTAATATAGTTTCAAAAAAAAAAAGGATCGTAGAGAATATTTTCGAGAGTAAAATTGAGTTCAGAGAGTAATTTTGAGTTCAAAATAAGCTCTTTTTCCTGACAAGATCGATTAGTGTGACTCTACGAAAATCGTTTTGCATTTAGCGGAGAGTGTTATTAGGAGAGTTAAAGTTAGTAGAATTGAGATTGGAGAGAAGGCCGGAAGGTACGACTAGTACCGGCGTTCGGAGTTAGGAGCGCTGGAATGTCGGGAAAATAAATTTTTTGGGGTTTAATGTGGCTCAAAAAATAGAGGCAGAAATCGGTAGAGGATAGAGAGAGAGAGAGAGAGAGAGAGAGAGAGGGCTATTGAAATGAAGAAACAATGAGGGAGAAGAGAATTGTGACAATGGTAACTTACACGAACTGAAAGGGAAAAAGTTGGGATCGTGTCTTGGAGTGTGTCTTGATGTGATGGAAATGTGAATGAAGAAAATTGAAAGTCTTGATAGAGTCTTAAAGGATTGGACGGGTTGACTTTCCGGTGATACAGTTTGTCTGTGTGTGAAGTAACTGCAAGTGACACAGTACTGTTTGCTCACGTCTGGTCCGGAGTACAAATGCAAATGAAGTGCAGTTTGTACCTTTGTCGATGATGTCTTGTATACGTGTACGCCATGCTAAAGGAAGCCTTGAGACTCCTTTAAGAAAAGTAAGGCTCAACCTCCCATTCGGAACTTTCGGATGGTCCAATCACGGCAGCCAGATGATTGGCCAAGTGTGGTTCATGCCATTCCAAATTTGTACAGAACCAAAATAGATTCGTGTATATAAAAATCCGTTCTTGTTCTTCTTCTTCTTCTCTCTCTCTCTCTCTCTCTCGCTCTCTCTCTCTCTCTTTCCAGTGGGTTTGAGTTCAAACGGGAGCTCTCTATACTTTGCTCTCACAGGAACTTGAGGCCTCCATACAGGCATATTGAGATTTAAGAAGCCTGGTACATCTGTTTTTTTTTTTCAATATATGACTCCTCGAATCTCCTCATATGTGTTAACTCATCAAGGGAAGATTGGCTAAATGTATACACAGTCCCTCACACATATCTTCTTTCCTCTTTTTCTTGGTCTTGTTGGGGTGGTGAGAAGTATTTCTTCGGCTCTTCTTCCCTCTCTCTTCTCTCCTGGTCGACACACATTGCACACATTTATCCTGTCTTGGCGTTGGTTCGATCTTTGGCTCTTTTGCAGAATCAGAGGAGCATGTGAGGGAAGAACGCTTCTCCGTTACTTCTTTCGGGTCCTCCTCTCCTCTCTCTCTGTCTTTCTGTACATATGAGGGAACAGAGATTGGAGTCCAAGAGCAGAGCTATATACAGACAGACGTATTTACGTAAATGGACTCGTTACTGGTGTCTCTCCTACTCCGAACAAGCACAGGATGAGTAGATATTTAAGGAGAGCTCCAAGATGTTAAAAGGCATATATGTATGTCCGTACCTTACTCCTTGGAGGAGCGGGCTGGTGTAAGCATCCCCAGCTATAGGATCTCCGGTAGTCTGTGTCCTATATGAGAGCATTATTACATGTGTGTATGTAACATATGTATGTCGGGTCGGGAGTCTGGGAGTCCTGTATGAGTCCATGTATGTATTTTTGGGGAGTTCGGAGCCGACTATGCGTGCATGTGTGTGTGTATGTGTGTGTGTGTGTGTCTATGTAAGTATGTATTTTCGGGAGTTGGGGTCCCCTTGTCTATGCGTGCCATGACTGTGTTGTATGAGTGGTTGTATTTTTGGGAGTATGTGTTCCACAGGGGTATATGTAGAGCACTGATGGGGATGTGATTGTCTGTTGCGGATGGAACCGTTAAAGACGGACCAGCTATGGTGGTAACTATACCTACTAATGTTTGTATGGTGAGCCATCATCACCCGTAAACTTTGGAGGCTTCTGGTATTTTAGTGGCAGCATGTGCTCTCTCTCTCTCTTTCTCGTACTAAACAAGGAGAAAATTTTTTTAAACATGAGTCAATATGTAGTTACTTGTTGGAAGCGTCCCCCATACTCGTAACCCTGCCACTTGCACACGTTTCACGCTACCATTTCTATATGTGGAAAGACAGAGCGAAGCTATAATCAATTCAATAGTTGATATTTGGTTCCTCTCTTACTTTGGTTTTGAAGGAGAGAGAGAGGGAGAGAGAGAGAGAGAGAGAGTCCCTGCCTTAGAGGAAGGAGTCTCCCAAGATACAGTAGTGACTGAGAAGGTCCAAAAAGGGGGGAAAGATGAAAAAGTTGTTCATAAGAAAACATTACACTACAGGATGTCCGAAATCATTTCGGAACGGATGAAACACTCGGTTCGTGAATGTACTGAAGATCCTCGAACATTTCCTCTCCTCAGTCATGTGGCCAGGGCTACATTATCCTACACGGAGAGTGACTCCTCTACTTGGCTCCTAATATATTCATACCGTCTTGGGATCACTAAAGATAGAGAGGAGCTCCTAACGGCACACATACTCACGTACGGCTGGTTATGCTCTATTTAGGATTTTCTCCCTGGGTTTTTTTTTTTTCAAAGCAACTGTGGAGCACGTATCTTTACAACAACTTTTGAGAAATAAGATCCGTAATGACTCATATGTAGCGGATGATTGCTATTTTTATTCCCATATTAGAGAAACTTTCCCCTTAGAAAATAATATTGAGGTAGCTTATATGAGTACAGGTCTGGAGGAGAGTGAGGAAGGGAGTCAATGGGGGTTTTTAATCTCCTCGTAAAAAGACTATTTCCAAGTATTCATACGGATTATCATCCTCCATATTAGTAACTTACTATCCAAACTACTTCTATTTTTTTTTTGTATAAATACTAAGGAGCACATCCCTGAACCTACGGTTGAGTTATATTCCGGGTAACTGTATCCGAAGATATCTGCCTTCTTCTTCCAACTAAGCACATATGTAGATACATTCTACATAGGCCCTGGTCCTACACTTGGAATCTACATCCAGGGGATATGTAAGTCCCGGTGTAGTAGTCCACAAGTTCATGAAAGTTGCCAACAGAGAACAATGCTGTAGCTTGGCTCGGCAAAAGCTACATGGGGCTGGTGGTGCCAAGTGTATGTGCATATGAGGATCTACATATGTATGTATCTATCTATCTGTGGCGGGTAGGCCGAGTATAGAGTAGTAGCTCCCGTTTCGCTATGAGAGCTCCCAAGACTCCTTGTTGTAGTATAAGCGGAACCCAATACTCCCAGTAAGACGTATCTACGTGTATCGTGGGGCAGGGTTATAGTCAGATCCTGATAATAATGCAAGCTTAGACTCTGAGACATGCTTACAGTGTAGGATAACATTGTTCCATATTTAGCAATGAAGGCGCGAGGTGTGGATTCGTCGGATTTTTTTTCCCTCCAGCTCCGGGCCTTACGGATGCAGTTTTGTGTGTGTCATCAGATTTTGAGCGGAATGTACTGCATGAGAGAGAGAGAGAGAGGGAGAGAGAGAGAGTGAGAGAGAGAGAGAGAGTGAGGCTTAGTGAAGGAAGTTTTTAGACTATTACGCCAGCTATTTGGGACATTATCACTAATTCTGAATGATAGTGAGAGAGAGATGGAGACAGAGTTAATGTGTTGATTATGATGCTGCTCGTTGGTTGGAGAAATCCCAGCCCGAGGCACCGGTGGATCGAGTGATATTCAAAAGTTTTCTACGGCAATGTGTGTAGACAATGACAAAGGGAGTTTCGAGATAGAGCTGAAGGAGAGGCATTGAGGAGAAGCGACAGGAGGTACTGGGGAGCATATAGGCAAAGCTTTTGCAACATGCATGGAACGGTTTTGGAAAGTGAGAAGAAGGGTTTTATTCCATGTTTCTGGTCTGATAAAAGCGGGTACTTAGCTTGAGAAGGCACGTATGGCAACAGACGAGGTTTCATCAAATAGAACATGGAACTTGTTGGCTTTTGTGAGTCAGGTCCAGTCTCATCATTTTACTCCAGTCATGCATGACCCAAACGAGACTGGACTGGATGTGTATTGGCGTCTTGAAACAAACGCCTTCCTTTCTTTTTTTCCCCCCCACTTCTCCTTCCTCCATATACTCTGCTAGTCTTAAGCCTTATCCATCCTTTTGGTAATGTATTTACTTCAACTTCAATTTTCTCAGGAATAGGTTTCCATTTCCTTAAGGCTTTATTTTCTTCCTCAAACCTAACTCGGAAATTTCCTTGTGAAATAACCAATACGCCCTGCATAGTTGAAATATTCCTACTCTTCTGCAAACCTTCATGCAGCTTGTTAAAATGTAGGAAGAGGAGTAGGAAGTGTACTTGCTATAGTAGTAGTACTACTTGCTGACATAACTACGTGTGGGTTGTTACTTATTTGGAGCAGACTAACTCTTCTCGGAGAATAAAAAAAAAAGTAAAGTTATTCCTTTGCTGATTCTTCTCCTTCCTTCCTTGCGGTTCAACAGACTTTTTTTTTTTTTAGCTAAAGGTTTTTTAACTTTGAAATTCTGCAAGTTTCAACCTACATAAATATATAAGGGATTGGTTTGAACGAGCTGATCTCTCTCCCTTACTCCCTATCTTCTCTCGTGGTAATGTTACACAAGGATTTCCCGATGAGTTTTTTTTTTATCTCCTATTTTTTAAGCTAAAGTTTACCTCGAATTTCCAGTCTAGCTTTGGTATTTATTTAGCGGCGTATACTACTGCAGGAGGATTACCTCTATTTACTTGCTTCGCATCATGCTCTTGGAACTTACTGTTGATTTAAGACTTTATCAGAATCGACTGGATGTTTGCAGCCTTCTCTCTCTCTCTCTCTCTCTCTCTCTCTCTCTCTCTCTCTCTCTCTCTCTCCCCCTCTCTCTCTCTCTCGCCCTTTCTGTTGTAGGTACTTATCTCCTTGTAAGGTAGAGACTCTGACTAGTCCTCGTGCTTTAATAAGATGGGAGTGTATGGGTAGAAATTAGTGGTCTTTATACAGAGAGGTTTCCGTATAACTACTCTGGTTACTAATGTTGCTGGAGAAATGTGTTGGAAAAAGTGGATCAACTTTTACCCCCGCGTAATAGGATAGAAGTCAATCAACTCCAAACGTAACCTCACTTTGACTGACTCTTTCTCTTCTGTATTCTCTAAGCTGTGCCCAAGTTAAGCACAACAAATACACCGGAAGGAATAGGAAGTAGACAGGAATGAGAGATGGAGGTTTCCAGGGAATTGACAACTATAGGAAATTCAGGGAACAACTAATAACTGAAGTTTGTTACTTGAATTTCCTACACACGCTTTCTCTCTCTCGGTCTCTCTCTCTCTCTCTCTCTCTCTCTCTCTCTCTCTCTCTCTCCTGCTCGTAAAATCAACTTTAAATTGCCATATCTTATCTAATCCTTGGGTTGATGGGCACGTAAGTTCCATTCGCAAGTTTTCCCTGACTTCTTCTCCGTAAGGGCTTGATGGTACTTTACCCCAGGTTTTTTTTTCTTCTCTTCTCATATTTGAACGGACTACTGCGGGAAGAAAATGTATTTATAGCTGTAACATGATTTCGTGAGCTGGTTACGTAAGAATGCTCTTATAGGGATGTGTTGACTACTGTAAGAAGAGGACCTGGATCTCTGATTATATGAAATGCATGTTCCAGGGATAGACGACCGTGGTTTTGAAATGCTTTTCGTGACTCCTTTGATGAAGAAACTAGAATATAATCCAAGGTTTGTATATACAACCCCATTATCTGGAGTTATTGAGCTGTGAAAATCAGCTCCTGTAAGACTTGGACTTATTCTTTGGCATTATGCATCCCCGGACGTATGTACCATGCGCCAGGCTCTCTCCCTGTACGTACAAGTGTATGTATGTACGGTTGGTTGGTTTTGTCTTTCGGGTTTTTTTTTTTTTTTTTTTTTTAAATTTATAATTACCCATAAGTTCACTGGTTTCTGCCCTCCTTCAAGAAAGTTCTATGTGGTGGCCTCTCCGCCATGGATTTTATTTCCAATGCTTTCATCTTTTGAGATCCTGGGAGTGTCATGTTTTTTTTATATAAATCAAACTCACAGAGCCCGACGCTTGCATTAGAGTGTGTTCAAAAATTCAGGAGGAGTTTGTTTGATGTTACGTAATTATATTGTAGGAGGAGAGATATGTATGTATCCCTGTGACTCCAGATTAGGTTAAAATTTAATAGGGTTACATTTGTGTGTTAAAATATTTTTGTAAGACTAATCAAGTTATGTTATGGTTGGGAGAAAATATTAACGTACCTTCAAATGATGCTGTCAGGACAGAGTGAAGGTAATTATTGAGGCATCCATAGGAGAGCCCTCCCAGTTGATTTGATTCTTGAGACCTCATGGGTTGATATCATTCTTTAGGAATGTTAGTGTCATTCGGAAAACACTTCTTATACATAGGGACATATACATAGAGTTATCCTACTAATTGGGAGTAGTTATTCATAAGATTTTTATATCTATAGATAATTATATGTATCTTTATGTCATCCCTCTCTCAGAGAGTTGAGTTAAAGACAGTGAGGCGAGGATTGGAGATTTGGGTTATTTGAACGTTAGTTCTAGGACTGGGAAAAAAAATAGTCGCTATGGGTCATTAGCGGCTCTGGAAAAGAATCCATGAGTCCATGAAATAAACGATGATGATGATGAGAGGAGGAGGAGCGAGATGATGATGATGATGATGCAGTAATAAAAATCAAGGTTCCTCTGCGGTGAAAAGTTTTTCTCGAATAATTAATTTGGGAGTCAAGTGCTTTAATCTATAGCTTTTTAATCTAATGAATTACTTAAGGAAACTTTCCTCCCTCAAGAGACATGTTTAAAAATCTGTCTGTGGGGGGTTTTTTTTTATTTAAAAAAAAAATAATTATTTCTACAGTTTTAAATCTAGAGAACAATGAGGGGATTGTTGGAGTAGGAGCGATGGCATTGAAATCAATGCAATCGCTGGGTTGTCATTGCTAGGAATTAGGAATTAATGGGCATGACTTTGATTACGGTACGGTATAATGGATACCTAAGCCCTGCATTTAAGTCTTCTTTTGGGACTAAGTTAGAAAGCATTTAGTGAGGCGAAAATTAACTGGAATGAATAGTTCCAGTATATTTCACTGTCACTCTATCCGTCAGCCATTACTCTCTCACGTTTTGCTCTCTCTCTCTCTCTCTCTCTCTCTCTTTCTCTGCCTGATTGTCTCAGTCTCTGTGGAACTGGTAGGGAGTTCTACATGCGAAATGATTGCCTTCCTGGATTATGTAAACTGTAATTATCTGAATGGGAGTGGTTATAAACTAAAGGCTTAAGCTCCTGTCGGAAAATCCAGATTTCATTAATGACGTGAAAAGTTGAAGTGAATTTCCTTAATTATATGCAAAGTTGAAGGAGTTAAAGTTGCCCGACTTTTGCACGTAACTTTGGGGGAATAGAGAGATATTGCACATTTAGCATCTTGCTCCTCTCTCCGTGTACAGTCGTCAGGACCAGACGAGTTTGTTTAGGTTTGGGACTCAATCCCCGTCATTGACGCTTCTGCTGGTATTAACTACGCCAGCTCAGATTTTTTTTTTCCTGAGGAAGCTTCCTGGTGATAAAACCCGGCTCAATTACACATTTCGGATTTGGAACATTTTTAGCTTTATCAAAGGCATGAAATGATTGGGGCTCTGCTGTAGAGTAACACTTTTAGAACTGGTTTTTTTCAGCTTCCAGAATTGTTTCTCCTCCTGGGAGGATACATAAAGCCTAACAGGAGCAAGGAATAAAAGTTGGTAATCAAATGCTAAATATAGGAAATTGTGACGTTCGAGTCAAGAGGGTTGTTGTTACGAACCGTAAATTTATTTGAGTGTCAATGAGGTTTGAGCTTGCCACTCTCCATCCTATAAGGACAAGGAGCTGTATCTGCTAGGTCTGGGGTAGGCACGTACCATTGCATGTGTGTATGTACATACATACATACGTACATCCCCACATCTTCTGTATGTACGTTCCTTTGTGTGAGGCTTTTTCCCTGTAACCTTGTTTGTCTCATCCAGGCAAAGCTTATTATTTGTGGTTTGTTTTGTGAGAGTAGGTGTGTGTGTGTATCTACGCTAAGTTCCTGTGTCGTAACTGTGTGATTGTCTGCTCAATATGTAGATAGGGGAAGGATGTCAGTATAATTATACGTAGGTACATACGTCCGTATCAATTGTATGGACATATGTATGTATATCTACGTATAAATAACTAGGACTGTGTAGATATGTACGGGCCTTACGCGTGTTTGGGAAGAATTTCCAGGAGGACGTTTTTCTGGGAAGGATAGCTATTACTTTTGCATGCAGAGACAGTTGGGCATGTGTACGGAAATAGGGCATTGAGAACTGTAGTGCTGGAAGAGATGTGACCCTCCGATTGGGTATCACCCTAATGCAAAAATATTCTATTACTGAGAGCTACAGAGTAGAGGTACGGGGAGGAAATGCACTGACTACCGTGGGCCTTCCAGACTGTGGAGTTATGCAACTCCAAGGCTTTTTCCTACTGGTCATATATAGGTGAGGCTTTTAGTCTAGGGAGATGGTCGGGACGTCCCTATGTGCATGGAGAGTGTGGCCCTGGAGTGTATAGGCACTCCTACAAACATGCATTACATCCACACAATGTTAAAATAGGATTTAAAGGAAAAGGAACTGTAGGAGGAGATGAGGCAGAACCTATAATCGGTAAAGTTGGTAGATTTCAGCTTCTCTCGATCCAGGACAAGAGCGACGACGACGACGACGACAACGACGAGGAGAGAGAGTCAAGCCAACTTTTACTTGCCTTTGCCTGACTAACTCAATTAAAAGTGTAATGGGGAAACGGTTGTTTGTTGTTGAAGTCGACTCAGCGGAGCTACTACGTGGGGATTTGGAATCATCTAACTGCCTGGTTGAGTCTCTCTCTCTCTCTCTCTCGGTCTCTACTCTCGCTCTTGCACTACCTCTCTCTCTCTCTCTCTCTCTCTCTCTCTCTCTCTCTCTCTCTCTCTCTCTCTCTCTCTCGCTCTCTCTCTCTGTGAACTGTTAAATGACAGACTTGGGAGTGGATGGAATTTCCGAATGGGTGTCTAGTGTGCATGCATTAAAATAGCTCTGGAGGTGAATAAATACCTTAGAGTCATGATTTTCATTTAGTTAAATACATTCGTTTCACTGCCTTGCTTTTGTTTCATTCAATTGTTCATCCTTTGGCTACTCTGGCTACTACCTCCTACTACTACAATTATTATTGCTACTATGAACCTCTACCCTCCGGTTTCAATCCGTACATTCCGGGATTGGTTTCCCTTACTCATGTGGATGGAACTGAGCGGATACTATGTAGTTAAAGTAATGTCCCTGGTCCCGCTGCACTTTTTCTCCTCATTTTGTGCTTTTCTCACACATTTGTCCCTATAAAAGGAGCGGAGTGCTGATGACTGTGTCAGTTGGCGGAGGATTGTTTCCTCAATAGAAAATACTATCCGTATTTTGGTCTAATTTGACTCTGGCTACTCCGTACCTTGGGATAATGCACTCCTTGGACCTTGTTTGTTTGGATGACTCTCGTTGAGTAAGTCTGTCGTGAAATTCCTCATAGCGCCACACTTTTCTACGGGACTCCGCTCCCAACCGTGTACATTTTTGGAGCACACACGGTTTTCTATCTGTAGATTTCTCGAGTGTGTGTGTGTGTGTGTGTGTGTGAATGTGTATGTGTGTATTTCTCTCTCTATCTGTATACATTGATGTATGTACGTCCGTATGGACTCGCCTATGCAAATATGTATGGGGTTACGCTTCTAATAGTGAGGACGTCGGTAGGAAACTGGAGGTTTATTATAGTGTTAAACGACTGAACGATTTCATTGCCAATGCTTTTGCTCCGCTCCTTCCTCTCTACACTAACTTGGAAGTAATGGCTAGGGATGAGAGGAGAGTTGAGGATTGAGAGAGAGAGAGTCACAGTTCCCACTTGACTCATGGAAGAGACCAGATGCGAACAGAGATTTATAGGAGTTGATAGGAAATGAGAGAGGAAGTCAAGTCCGGGCTAACTGTGTGTAGTGACCAGGTCTGAAACTACACGCTCCTCTCACCCTTCACGTTCCATGACTTTCCAGATAACTTTATCTTTAATTACACTTGTGCGGACACCACCACTGTGTCTTTCTAGCGTACATTGTTACACTTGGAAATACCGCTGGAATTCCGCTTGGACTCTAGACAGTACAGATATCACTGGAGGTAACTCTGGGATGAGCAACACTGAACTTGCTGTTTTGATGGATGGGGTGTCGGTGAGAGCACTAGAATTCGTAGGGAAATAATTTTTTTTTTTTGACGGACGTTTGACGGTGGAAAGGTGAGGAGAAGAGGAGATCCAATGAATTTACTGGAAGGTAAAAGTCGGAATGAGACAAAAGTGCTGGAGTGTCGGCACTACTGCCCTGAACGCCCATCGTGTGAGCAGATGATGATGATGATGGTGATGATGATGATAATAATCCAGGGCCAGGGATGGTTCTGTATCGATTATGAAATACACACGGAAGGTTGAATGAAACGCAAATTTCCATGTACACGAGATGGTTTTTCCTTTGCGTGGTAACTTGTCGTCGTCGTTGTTGACGTTTTCGTCGATCTCGCCGGAGTTCGTTCCTTCAAAAAGCTGTTGTAACACACTACTACGGGCTCTACCTTTGATGGCAGGCTATGTGGATGTGTGAGATGGGAAGAGAGGAGAGAAAGAGCTGATATTATTACTTGATGCACATCCCAGCAATAATAATGTAATGAATGGTCCGACCAAACGTTACCACTTTGAACGGCCGAACTGGTCGACGACTGGGAGACTTTGAGAACGCACCCATTTATGCATTAGCAGAGGAACTACTGGAAAAAAAAATGCCGTATACTTATATATAGTGTGGGATGCTTGGAGTAGATAGCTTGGAGGAGTAGGACATCATAACGTCCGTATGCATGGACTTATGAACGTCAAAAGTATTCATGGAGAGCTTCTGTAAACATCCAAATGATTATGTATACCTTATGTACAAAGGCTAGTTTCCCTTTTTTCCCCGGACTTACAAACAAACATGTAAGTTCTGAGGTCATATTTTCAAGCACGTCTCTCTCTCTCTCTCTCTCTCTCTCTCTCTCTCTCTCTCTTGTGCAACCTACGAATTAGTATGACATGGTCATAGGAGTGATCCCACTACCAAAAAATCCTATATGGGAGGCAAAAATGAACCATGTCTAAGAACTTGCTCTAGAAACATCCTCACAGAGGCACATGTGAATTTCGACCTTACCATAGGGCTACATATATGACGTCCCTCCGCAACCAGAGACGTACATACGGACTGTCGTAATGACATGGGAATGCAATACTACTGAGAGAGCAAGGATGGCTGGAAGATCCATCGATGGGAGATGGATTGGATGAGTGGGGCTGAAGAGAGGACAAAAAAATCAACAAGCCACTCCTGAAACTGTTTCCTTGTGGTCATTTGACTCCAGTCACCCTCACTCTCTTTGGGTAAATGATGTGAACTTGGGAGTCAATATGAGGTTTAATCTGAGTTCCACCATCTTCTCAACTCATGTGTCTAAAAAATTTTTTTTTTTCTTCTTCTTTGGGATAAGTCACAAATTTAGGCATGGAAATGGGTCGGTGAGTCCTTCAGGAGATCCTCTTTGTTTCTCTTGGTGCTTCCTATTCCTTGAGGGTTCGACTTTTTGGACGTTGTAATTCTATCACCATAATTACATAAGTTTTAAGGAATGGGAAGAAAATTTCTAAATGTGAACTTGCTCAAAGATAGAATTCTTTGGTTTGTCCCCACACCGCTGGTCTAGTGATACCATTTATTCTACTAGATCCAGTGTCTTCATTATATACATAGATACCTACACATAGTACAAATAACCTCTGGTATACTTTTGTAGCCCATGAGGGTTCTTTGCAAGGGATGGTTTAGGCAGAGCAAAAAGTTGCAAAGGCACTTGCAAGGGGAGGTTGAAAGTTGAGTCCTTTTAGCAAGAATTGGGGGAGGTTGAAAAATTTCCTGCAGAGAGAAAAATATGTATGCTGCTAACATTTTTTTTTTGCCTTACATCTGAAAAGTGCATATAAGTAGCTACATTTGGCTTTATTTTATTTACAAGTTTTGTTCGAAGTTATCGTCGTGGGGGTGTTTTGTCTTCTTATGTACACAGACGCCTTTTCCCCTTTTTTCTTCCTTCCAGCCAGTCTGATCCCTATAATATGATCATACGTGGGAGAGTTCTTGAGGATTGCCGCGGTCATGTTTACCAGTAGTCAGAGTCAACCTTGTTATTAAACACTGTTGTCAATTTTTAATTCCGTCATGAGGGCAGAGCGATCAGTAGCAAGTGGGGATGTTACATGTACAGTCCCAGAGTGGATGTATGTAGCTATAGGTGTCCAAATGTTTGGAAGCGGCCGTCCGTTAAAGAAACTTGTTGAGGACAAGTGCGTGATATTCCTGTAGGGGCAACGTGTAAGGAGGAGGTTATCTACACTGTAGAATTGGAACGACGAGTCTAAATTATTAACTGACCTTTAACTTTTTACCGTATACTGGTGGCCTGTTTACTTGAGAGACTGAGTTGGTCACACACTTGTTGGAGACATGTCCACTGCAGTCGGGAGATACAGGGTAGGGAAAGAGACGTTGTTTCAGAAGTGAATTGCGAAATTTAATACGTAATCAATTAAAGTGTTGCGCTCTTCTCTCCCTCTCTCTCTTTCTGTCTCTCTCTCTCTCTCTCTCCTCTCAACTGTTTAACTCGTTATGTGTAATCACACAAACTGATCATTTGGAATCATACAATTATTTATCATTTCTTGTGCTTACTATTATCTCTATGTTCTTGTAATCATGTATGAAAATGGAGTGTGGTCCACTCTATATGGCAATATAGTGCTGGCTCAGCACTTGAGTAGACAGATTCTATCTCTGTGCTAGATTTAGTCCTATCAGGGCTTCGCTCTTCTTTTGATAATAATTGATTTGCAAAGCTGGTTTTAATTTACAGAAATATGGAATTGAATGGTTTGATATTCATCTTTGCAGGAGGGTTGGGGGGGGCGGGAGTGGGCTTACGTGCCTGTCAGGGATTTGTAGAGGAATATCATGACTTTGCAGTACAAGTCTCAGGCATGATTGAATTTTTGCTCTTGCGAATGTATGTAATTTTCATTGCAAATCGAATAATTCCAGGGATGTATTGATTTGACTTGGGAAAATATTCTAGGAAAATTTTTCTTCCCAATCGATAAGTTTCACACTCGGGAAACCAGACGCATTCCATATTGAGCTTCAGAATTGGGTTTCCATATTGCATCAGATATTTTTTTTTTCTTCATATCTATCTCTCTGTACGAATAGGAGGATTCGGAGTCTGAGTAGGAACTATGGATTGTTGTCAGGGAGAATAAATCAAATGCGGGATTCGATTGGAGTCAGAGATTATGATTGTTTTTTTTTTTATTGTGGAGAAGGGTCGATTTCTAAATCGCTTGTTGTGACTTCCAAGGAATTACTGATGGATTCAAGTGGGAAGAGTCCCCTGTTAGGCTCCCTATAACATGAAGCTTACAACGTTAATACTTTGGGAGACTTGCGTTGTTAACAGATCATAATGAACATGAGAAAGGAAGTCGGAGGATGTAATGTGTAATGTGTGTACCACTCATTATTATTGAGTGTGTTGTATATTTTCTTTAGAGGGGTGAAAAGGGACTGTGTAATTGCATGTGTTCCAGCACCATGAGCTGTAAGCATTTGTCCTTTGTTGGGTTATGTAAGGAGAAAAAATATTTTTCAAAAGGTGCTATTTCTTCTCAAGTGCTGTACAGGATGAAGCACATTTTTTTTTCTATCCGCCCCCACCCCCCTCCTCCCCCTAACCCCATGTAAGTTACAAGGACGCAAAATATAATATTTTCTAAAAATAATTTCTTTTTGCGCTCAAAAATCAGTGCAGTCAAAAATGTTAAGCAAAGTCGGGATTTCTTAAGGATTCCAGACATTACAATTTTGGGTTCAAATTTTTCCCCTCAATAGCTCTTTGAAACTGAAGAAATTTCCTAACGAGCATCAAAGGATATTTTTGGGAAGAAATTGAACTACGAACCTAAACTTAATTTCTGAAATCCATTTTTCTTGAATTCCCTTCATGTGGGGCTGAAGTTTGAATTTTAATGTAAATATAATTATTTTGAGGATGTACATACATACGTAGTAATGTATGTATGTACTTCTATCTGATTTTGTTATTAATTTCTCAGCTCCTGTTTTAATGAAGGGAAAAGGATGCTAATGTCCACACATCCTTAGATGGAATTAATATATGCTCCTATTTGTAATTATACATACGTAGTACGTCACACTCACAGTTTCAATAAATCCTGAATAACGAACGTATATTATAACGTTTTTGAAAACTTGATTGGTATTAAATTGTGCAAGACTCAGTCCTAGTTTTCGCATCTCTTGCATAAAAAAAACATCCTCCACATATAAATACATACGAAGATCCTTCCTCGAGAAAGTTACAGGGGATTTTTTAAATTGGTTACTTGGTTTTTAATAAGTCACAGTCGTAACTGTGAGAATAAATTCCCTATGATTGTACGGGCCGCCCAGAAAATTTGAGTATTTTGTGTTCCATCTACACTTAGGAAGTACACAACAAGCGTGAGTTTTCTTTTGCTAATAGTTTTTTGATGTTAAATGAAGGTCTTTTTTTTTTTTTGCAAAAGAGGAAGTTCAGAGAATTATTAGAGACGGAAAGGGACAAACTCTGAATTTTAGTCCGTATCTTATATAGTCTTTATTTATGACGGCGTGTGGTGCTTTCCGTGGACAAGTTCCTATTCTATAATCCTAATGTATGAGAATTCTTTTTCAGGACTGGGTTTCCTCCCGTTGTGGTATGCTGGGACAATGCGTATGTAGATATATTAAGGCTGTGGCTTGGGCCATCTACTCCAACATTGTACATACTAAAGAGGACTGTTCAAGAGAAACATAATTTTGTGTAGATTTTATGTTCAACGAAACAACTCCTACACCAACAAATACAGGCTGAGGTGTACACTCGCATCTGTAGACTTGAGTATATAGGAGAAAATGTTAAAAAGGGACATGCTGGAGAATTTCAAGTCATGTTGCTGCAAAGTAGGAGATAGCAAGAGCGGGAGAGAATTTACACAGAAAATACACACATTGCATGTCATGTCTTAAGTTATGATTGTGGGAACTGGATGGAACATGGAGTATGTACTTATTTCCTATTTATAGTTTGGTTCTCCAGAAGAGAGAGAGAGAGAGAGAGAGAGAGAGAGAGAGCGAGAGATGGGAAAGGGACAAAAGCGTTTATTCATTTTATGCATACTAGAAATTCCCCAAGGATCCTCTCAAGTACAGGAGTCAAATCTGTAGGTACTAGGAGAGTTGAGACCTAGTAGCATATTTTCCCAATGTCTCTCGCTCTAAAATTTTACTCTCCTCCCTGCGTAACTGTATGTAGTAAATGGAGTCTAGAATTAAATGAGTCCTGTGTGTAGTTATGCGGGAGATGATTTCCTTGCAGCCCTTATGCCTCACAGGGGAAGCCTGCCGAACATTCCCTATGTACATGTTGGAGTGTCTGTAGTCTCCAGTTAAATTCTCTGTCTCCTATCTTTGCACATGTCCATGAAGAGCATGCATAAGTATGTACGTACATATGTAGATACATCCCTACATCTAAACAACCATCCAGCCAACACATGGAAGGACATTATATTACACACCGATGAGAGAGTTACACAAAAAGTTACACTTATTGAGTCTAGGCCAATGTCTATATATGAGACATAGTTTTGTGAGGGCCTTGTGTATCTACATGTGTATGTATGTACATACCCCCAGTAGCATGTGTACTACTTCTGGATGTCTAGTCCTTATATCCAGCCCAGCCCTGTACTACAGACTCAGTGTTGTGCGTCCACATGTGTCAGTATTACAGTTTCATTGAAGACATTCATTGGGAACGAAGGGATGCAATAATGTCTTGTCGTCTTGTTTACGTCCATTTATATTCAAGTCGTAAACAAGGAAATAATATCAAATGCGCGGCTAGCCTATACTCATCCCAGTCGGTCCTACTATATTTGTTGGGACGGGAATGTGCAGAAAGTACGGGGCACGTACACTTTACCTTGTACGAATATGATCCAGTGCTTTTTATGCCGTTAGATCACACAGAGAAAAAATTCCTATGTAAATTCCTCCTTAGGAGAACCTAAGGGAGGACTATATAGCCCGAGTTCCCTCCACTATATGGGTATCCAAAGTGGGTAGTAATTTGTAAGTGTACTTTATTGCCTCTCCCTCCTCGCATTACAATCTCATTACAACCTGTTTGGAGTGCATTTGTCCTATGTGGGAGTCTAGTTGTGGCTATAGGGATATACATATGTAGGTATGGAGGGATATGGGAAGAATTTCATGGAAATAGTTATTTTGGAAACGTCCCTTACTCCCGTCAAAACCTTTTTACAACAAGGCTTTGGTTGTCGAGAGTTTTGGTAAGGGAAGCTAGGAGCTCTTGGACTCTCATGCTTTGCATCTCAGGGAGTATCTATAGATATATATATATATATATATGATTTGTATGGGAATCTTTTGTAGTCTGGAGGAACATTGGTATTGGCATGCAATTCATGTGATAGCTATGAATTGAACCGTGCGTCTCTCGAACCCGTGGAGGTTTATTATAGTTGATGGATACAGCTTTGACAACTTCGTACATATGGACTATTGTATTTTGCGTGAGTGTTAAGTCGGAGAGTTGGCTACTCCAAAGGGATTACAATATAAATTAGATTGAGCTTATCGTCATTAAAGTGACAGTAGGACTGGGTTTGTAGTGATGCAGGGTGGTTGTTTAGCTGGAAGTGGTCCGAGGGAGTTTTACTTGACGTGTCTCTGTGTAAGGTTCCTCGGAAATCATATGTAATTGCATTTCATAATGGCGTGTAGAGCATTTCATGGGGCTCTGATATATACATCAGTATATGGAGTGTAATGTAGTCGAGAGACTTCCACTGGTCGGGAGTAAGTTGTAGCTTGGAGGGACGATACAGTTAAAATCCATTCATTTACCTCATCATAACTTACTTTTTGGTTCTTTTGTGCGGACGTCAGGGAAAAAGACGGAGTGGAAATGCTGGGGAATTGAAAAGGCGAATTTTCCGAGGCCTGCTCTAGAGCATTGGAGTGAGTGTTCCAGGGAATTTCCTTGTATGTAGATATGTACGTGCCAAAGGGAAGGGCAGGATAGATGCGTCTGCTTTCATATCTCAGCTCTACGCCGACTTGGTCCTGTATATCTACAACCCAATGTATGTAATTACATACATAGATACTAGTACTAGCTGGCATGGGGCTAGTACACGTAATTATGTATGTACGTCCATGTATCTTCCCTTGGGCTTATGTTTGTTTAAGCTCTTGTGATGTGTGTACGGTCCTTGGATACCCTCTAGCCGTATCTACATGTGGAGATGCTCAATGCTGAAAATTCACGATAAGTTTTCTTAATGTGTGCTAAATTGCTCTCGATATTTTTTGTCTGGACTTTTTTTTTTTTTTTATTCCGCGAGTCTTTTATCCTATCGTGTTCTCCAGCATCCGTACCAGTAGCACTTAGGACATTGGTGCTGGGCTACATATGGGAATATGTAAGTTTTTTTTCGTATGATACCAGATGAAAAGAAGAATGTAGAAATAGTTTTCCGGGGACAAGCCATCTGAGGAACGTACATAAGATTTTTTTCTTTTTTTTTTTTTTTTTGGGAGAGAATGCCAGAATCCAAAATGGGTTACATTTTACGGGATTTTTGTCCCTCGAATACACAGTCTTTTCCCTTTATATTCTGGGCTCGGAGTAGTGGAAAGGGGCAAATTCGCTACACTCGTTACTGTTACATTATATAGGGCCTGTCAGGTCTCTTATAGGAATTTCAAGAGCTGAGTCTTTCCTTGGGCCTCCTCTGTGTTAACTATTTCAAACCATATATTTCAGTTTAGCTGATAATCTTTTAGTCTAGATTCTCATTCTCACTTTATTGTTCGCTAGCGAGAACTTATAGCATCGAAATCAATTAAAATTCTCATTCTCACCCCGAAAAACTCACACTTGTCTCGGGGTCCTACGTTTCCACGCATTCACACATTCACACACACACACACACACACACACACTCACACACTCACTCACACACTTGATACTTTAATGGTGCCTGTTTCCAACTATTTTTTCCCTCACTGCTTTCCTTACATAATGGATTGTAATAATTATATGGATAAATACATACCTATGCACATCCATCCTTGAGGGAAGATTTCCTTCGAATTTTCTCCGTTCAATAGTTCTTTGGAGGTTTCTTGGGAAAAGTTGTGTGTCTTTTTGAGGAAGAGGAAGGGCGTCATTTGTTTCTAATAATTTGTGCTTCAAGATCCCTTTTAATTGATGAGGACACCATTGAGTGCCCTGATTAAAGACTTTTAATGCCTGTGACGATAGGATTGTCTGAGGAGGGGAAGATCTCGGACGTTGTTTATATGAACTGGGAGGAGGAAGGACAATGGATGTGGGGACGAGGTGTTGAGGGTAGGTTTTGTTAGTGGGTGTTGTGTGTGTGTGAGCGTAAAGAAAGCATTTGGGATATGATAACAATTATTTATGGCGGAGGTTGAAAAGAGATGGCACTTACCTTTCCTCAATTTTCGAAGAGCACATATCAGGATGGGCTGGGAAGATAGGGGTGTAGTTGGGTGGGAAGAGGAAATGTCGTAAAAATGTATCCGACGAAGAATAGAAGATGAGGATAAGATGGAGGTGGCGGAGAGAAGGTTCTCTTCTGGAGGTTATACATATGGGGGGGAGGGTATGTATATGTTATTATTGTTACTATTATTATTAGTATACGAGAGGACACATTATTTAGGGTCTGGAGGACAGGCCATTTTGTACTCCGGTGGTGGTTTATCTGCCTGCACATGATCATAAGTTTTAGGTCGGCAGTTAAAGTAATCCCTTTAGTATTGTTCCAAATAATGAAAGCTGTAAGTTATGCGGAAGGTAATAGTGAAGTTTCGGGATAAATTTGCACAGGCTTTTGGGTAATAATGTGGGTTATGTATAATGGGACGGGGGGCTCTCTTATTTCTTTCCTTACACCGTCCGGGGCTCATGTATCCGGAGGTGCTGGCATCAAAGGAGCCTATTTTAAATTCCACGTGTGCATTGATATACATTATGGAGCTACTTCCTTTATAGAGCTTCTTAGATGTTGTGCAGTGCTGGAGACGTGGGTCTTGTAGATACTTGTACAGGCGTAAGTTGTAGCTACACTTTGAAGCCAGTCAGGGTGGAAATGGTTCATCGCTCTCAGTACTACTCCCAACAGCTCCTACGACGACTACTACAACTAAAACTACAACTACAACTACTACTACTACTACTACTACTCCTGCAACCACTACTACCTTCCCTTATGCATCCCATAACATTAAGGGGTATTAAGCCCGACATACGCACCATTATACTTGTGGAGACTTTCGGGAGGAGTAAATACGGGAGAAAAAAAGTGAGTTATACAGCACTACTGGGACATCTCAAGTCTATGGTATGGATTCAGCCCAGATATGCTCCCTCCCCGGAATGAGCAATATAGCAATGGCAAAATGATACTACTACTTGTGGTGCCTCTCTGTGTGTGTGGGAACTGGGGAGGCAGTTTGCAGTTGAACTTTTCAAGGTTTACTCAGGTTTTCATCAAGATCATTCACAAGAGAGGGAGAAAAATAGTGAAAGGAGCTCCGGAGTGAAAGCGGATTTTGTGGCCATATTTATACACACATTCTTCCTCATGTATGTGTAATAGACAAGGAGGCTCTCGCGGAGTATTTGGGACTCTCGGGGTATAACAGGAGGTCTGGGATGCTGGTGAAAGTTGCATTTTTCTCTCCAGATATTAGGATTCTGAGAAGAGATATTTTCACTGGCTCGCTTTCATTTCTCCCGTTTTTCTTTCCCTCAAAGTGTTTATTATGAATATAAGCATGGGAAACATAGTGATTATGTATGTACGGGCGGGAGTATCCCTATTACTCTTTTTTTAAATTTTTTTTATGCATGTATAGTCAGAGATATTGACGGTTGGGAGAATCATAGGTGAGAGCTTTTTTGCCCAGAGTGCAAGCAACTTGTTCTTGCAGTTCTGTGGTAATGGTAATAAGAGTGGATGTGTAGTGAAGGCGATGATCATAGTTTGCATTTCTTTTTATACTTTCTCTCTCTCTCTCTCTCTTTCTGTCTCTCTCTCTGTGGCTCTCTCGCTGGTGAATGTTTATCCTTCCCCACTTTCTCTTATAGTAGTTTTCTCTCTTATCTCTCTTTGCAGTAAAGATATGAAGAAAGGCGAGGATGAGAGTGGAGTTTGAGTGAGAGACTAGTTGTTCTCTTCCGCTTGTACTTTCCCCGACGATGTTGCGTATCAACTCAGCATTGCCCTACATATATATAGGTACATCTCCCCATCATCAAATACACCTTCAAAAATCTATATAATTTTATGGGGAGCGTACATATGTGCTCTCCTCAACTGCCACTTAGATATGTGTGATAAATTTGTATATCTAAATATTCATTCGTAATGCATGGATCATGGGTGGGGTGTTCGGATAGGCATTGGGAATGAAGGTAATATTCTATATCAGGACTTGTGTGTACTAGCATAAGGGTACACACATAGATGGGTCTCCAACAAATATGTCCATGCTTAAGTATAGCGTACTTATTTATGCACATACGTAATACGTGTAATGTATGCATGCCTTATGTAATGCATGTAATACGTAGGTACGGATGCTTGCATTTAACCGAGGCTCTCTCTCTCTCTCTCACTCTCTCTCTCTCTCTCTCTTCTCATCTGAATGTTCACGAGGCTGAGTGTGGAAGATGGCAAGTGTTGAAGAGATGAATATTTCACGCGGATTTCCGTCTTCGACGAGGAGTAGCAGTTCTTATTCCATGTGTGTGAAGACTGAACGTAAAGGGTGGGAAAGGGGGTCGGCATTTCTCTCTCCTCTCTTTCACTCTGACTCTCTTTCACTTTCCTTTGTATGTAGTTTGGATGTGAATCAAGTCTCAGGCGATAGAACAATAGGCTCTTCCTTGAAGGTTTTTTTTCTCTCTCTCTCTCTCTCTTTTCCAATTTCTCTCAACCTTCCCATGTAGTTTTAAAATATAAGAGGAAAAGTGTAAGTTACGTGTACTTGTGTTGAGAAAGTCCTGTAGATGTGTGCACTCTAGCTCCTACGAGAGGGAGGAAGGAGTGGGATATAATCATGCCTTGCATATTGCACTGTGACGGAGATAGTTAAGCTGAAACTCCATTATCCGCTTCCTTCTGGTACACTACCCTCTTTTATATCTCGTAAAACATGAGTAGCAGAAAGATAGAGACAGAGAAAGAGAGAGAGAGAGAGAGAGAGAAGAGAAAAAAAAGTGGGAGATTCTGGGGGGAAAAGATTTTAAACTCAAGCACCTTGAAAGATTTACTTTACACCTGCATTATGGAAAACATGCTCAGAATTGACTGATCGTCTTATATTTCCCTATCCTTATTTTTACTATTATTAATTTTGTTCGGCCTATTCCCAGTAAGAAATGAGCCTGAAAATGTTCTCATGGTATTTTACTCTATTAGTATAAGTATTACTACATATGTATCGGATGCCCAATGAATGGAGAAATTGGAACCCCCTTGAACGTACTATTTCCTAAAGTGACACTCATAAATGTATTCCGTTTTGAGGTCCACCTAATTTGAATTGATTCAGCATCATAAAATCTGGGGGGGATTTTATCATAGGAGGAATTTTGAGGATTCCTCTTCCATGTCTCCGACTATCTCCCGTGATGTTTGTGTTCATAGGAAGAAGATACTCCTTCAAGGTAATGGATACTGGAGGAGAAGTGTAGGATTTGAGTGAGTCCATGAGGAATTTGATGTAAGGAGGGAAAATGGTAGCTTTCATGATGAAATTCACATTTTTTCCCCTCTCTTTTCCTGGCGGGGAGAGAAAAAATTCGGAATCATATTAAAGTTAACAGAGGGAAGACGCTGTGCTCTGGATGTGGGAAAGGAAAATGTATGGTCAGCTATTTAATATTCCGCATGAATAAAGGTAAAGATGAAATGTGAACAATTTTACGAAAGTTTAGCCTTGCATAGGAAAATCCATAGGGATGGGATCTATGTATGTATATCGTACTTTACTTTGTACGATACTTACGTATTTTTTTCATAGGTTTTTGAGGCTCAATGGGTGCACGTATGCATCCTCACGTTTATTATATGACGAGTCGAGACTCAATGTGAACTATAAATACATAATGTCAGTGTGGAGTATTCGATGACAGAATAGATTTTACTCGTTGTAATGCAATTTTCTCCCTTATACACACTCATCCTTAAGGATCTCTATATTTTCTTTCCCTTCTGGGGATATATATATAGTACACCCGGACGGCAGGTATGAGTCCTGTTTTTGTATGTAGTTCCACATGTTTGCATTTACGTATAAATGGACTTTATATGGGCACAAGTTTGGTGATTCGAAATTCATAGGGCATAGTGTCTATAGATACAGCTTGGGTGGAGAGAGGCTCATAGGATAGTGGAAGATGCTGTATTTCCTGGGATACAGATATGTATGTACTGTATACTCATCCAATTGGACTGTGAGAAGAATGTACCTGAGTCCCCCCGACTTGTCTGTATGATTACCTTCGTTTCACTGCCTGCAGTTATGCCAGCGCTGTAAATTTGAATGTAAATGGTGTCTCTGGAACCTAGACAGTATCTCAAGTATATTTTATTATAGGGCTACCTGGACTATATCACTTTGAAGGGGATGAGTGTATGGGCGCACCTAGGAGGATACTACTATGTACCAGGACGGAATGCCCGATTGTTGTCACTGTCCCCATTCACTCCTACTCTCATTCCTTAATATTTTTCTTATTACGAGGGGGGACGTGTAGACTGCGTAAAAAATATTCCGCTGGATCTCTTACGTATCTCGGGAGTGTTAGTAGCAGGATTCCCAGCCTGTGTGCTTGGTTCCGTGACAATAGTAGAATTGTAGCGTCCCCTGGAAATATGATTTCGACAGCAACAACATCATCATTGACCCATGGTCCCCCGTTACAACGGAATGGTTTTGCTGCCTGGGAAGGAAATCCTGGGAAGAGATACCTTTTTTTTTTTTTTTTGCTGGAGCTAAAATTCCGCTTATACCCAACAGACTCAGTTTTCACACTTGAACCCCAATACTAATTTTTCCCCCTTTTTAACTCACGCTACGATGTAGAGCCAGTGCTAAAACAACAATTGGGATTTCGCATTTTTATCCAGATGGGACACTAGACACTTAGTTTTACAGGACTTCATTTTATTATTTTTAATTATTTTCATTCTGCGTAAGTAGCATTACTAATGTAATAATTAAATTTTATAATTAATAATTTTATGAGTTCTCATATTAAACAACAACCAAAAATACATCTGCGAGATTGGAGAACTAAACTGGTAAAATTTGAGGCCTAACAGTAGGAAATTGAAATTTTAAAATCTTTATTTTAATATTTTTATTTTAACAAACTCTTGTAGTTTGACCAAAAATCTTCAATGAAGAGTTTTTTTTTGGGGGGGGGTTGAAATTGTCAAGAGTTAGTTTCCAGATGTCCTCCCAGAATTGTACAATTTCTGTATTAGACTCAAGATCTTAATTTTAGGGATTGTGCAATTTCCTCTAGAACCTTGGACGTCTCTTTTGTGCACATTTGAAACAGAGTTAACCCAACTGTAATGCATTACATGGGGAAAAAATTGACTTCAATCCGACCCAATAATCAGATACAACCAGCTCTGTTTTACTTTCCTTTGGGTCAATAAGCTCAAACATGCTTCCTTATCTTCCCTTCTTTCCTCGACAGCTCTAATTTTCTCAGTCCAGCGATTCCAGAATGAACAAAATGATTGTGAGGGGTTAGATAAATTGATTTAGTTAGGGAAAGGTCTTCCTTTTGTATTCATTGGATTTCTTGAGCCGTCCACATAGTGACCTTTCCTCTCCAAAATTGAAATACAAATACTTCATAAACTGAGGGGCCCCTGTAAGTTAATTAGGGACTTTCGTTACGGACGGAATTTATTAGATTTTGACTGGATTTTCCGAACATGAAGACATTTGGTTGTAATTGCAAACTAACCGTACGCTGACCGTCTCTGTCTCTGTCTCTCTCTCTCTCTCACACACACAAATTTATAGCTTCTCCTGACGAAGCTGTATAATGTGCGTGGAAGTCAGAAACTGTATCTGTATGTATGTACAATTTGAGGTTGATAATCTAGTTATTAGCTTCATACTTGAGCCGAGCCGACTGAGCTATAATGGCATTGTTAGCATTAAGAGTGTATGTGCGGTAGGAGTTTGTTGGAGAGACCACAATTGGGTATTTGCGAAGATACCGAAACTCTGCCCTTAGTTGATTTTTCCGGTTGGAGGAGCTCCATTTGGCTACTACTATGGTTCTGCTACATCTTTATCATTTTGAATATGTGTGGTTACCCCCTGTGTCCTTAATGGTGGTGCTTACAGCCTATACATAGGGAAATCGGGCCTGGGAGATGGGAGCTCTATATGACTACCTATATTATATATATATACATATCCATGGCTAGCGAAACGGTTTAAGTTCGGTGAAATTCGAATTGTCAAGTGTTTCCATGAGGAAATTTATAGTGAGCGTTTTATGGAGGTGGTGATGTTGCTGTTATTCCTTGTACACAGAAAATGATAGAAACTAGATTGGAAGAGTTGGAGATGCATAGTGGGTTTTTGAATACCTCGAGAACGCTCTCACACATTGACATGTTACATTTTCCGAGAGGGAAAGATGTAATCCTTTTGATTTGTGAGCATAATATATCTTTGAAGTGAAATTTATTTGGGATTGAATATTCACCACGTAGACACTTCTGATTTGTGACGATTTCTCCCAACTCTCTCACTTTATACATTCTATGTTTACCTTGTTTCCCGACGACGACTACTACTACTCCCAGCTCAGCCCCTACAAACACACACACACACACACATGTACCTAAATGTCTGTGACAATCGTTCGGAAAAATAAGGATCCTCTGTCGGGGATGCATTACAGAGACCATGCTTTGTATGTCTTCAGTCCAATCTTCTCCTGATGTTCGCCTCCATGCACAAAGGAACCCTCCATATTTAGATATTACAGAGAAAATGGAATCTCCAAGGAAGACTAAAATTGCGGGGAATTTTATGCCTTCAAGGAGCATCCTTGTTGTGAACAATTCAAAATTTTGACTGGGCAATTTTATTTTTATTGTCTATCTATTGATCGATCTCTCTGTCCCCGCTTCTCAGTTTAATATTTCCTGGCTGGGCGGGAGGGAGTGTGGAGTTTGGGATGAAAATCCAAATATTAATCCACCAACTTAGTCTTCAGGACAGGGTCATGAGTATTCCGGAGATGTCATTTATTGTGGTGGGTTAATTGTGAGGGGTGTGTGTAATACTGTGTGTATGTTGAGGGATAGGGGGGGGGGGAGAGTGGGGAGGGGAGGGTAGATTGAAAGTTGAATTTCAATTTCTGCAGGAACACAAACGGCTGGAGGAACATTACATTTGTATATGTATATAACTGTGGTTCTATCTCTGCTCCGAAGTCAGGAGCAAAGCTCCTGGCTGCAAATATATAGAGGAGCGGATATTACGTCAGGAGTCTTGACTAAGTTTACTTTGCTTTTCCCGTAACAGATGGAAGGGAGAGGGACAGATAGATAGATAGAGAGAGAGAGAGAGAGAGAGAGAGAAGAATTAGAGGCGTGCAGCTGCATAGTAATTGTCCAGGATCGTGGGTGTAGTGGAACTGAATTGTTTTGGTAGTTAGTTTTTCCTCCTCAAAGCTCCTATGTTTGCTGGAGGGCCTGAGGTCTTGAGGAATGCCGGAGAGAAAAGTAATTTTTTACTTTCTCCCTTTCCTTTATACCGATTTTTTCAATAATGACAAGTAAAAGTTGTCGTTGCCTCTGTCTCCTCTTCCCTTCGTCTCCGTTGGAGCAAATGGACTCCACCTAATTAGGGCAGGGAGAAGAGACGTGAGAGATATAGGAAGAGAGACGGCGAGTACTTTGTATGGAAATGTGGGATTTTCTCAGATTTCTTAGCCTTCATTTGTTTCTTGATAATTTTCTCTCTCTCTCTCTCTCTCTCTCTCTCTCCAAACACACACACACATTACTTCCTCTACCATTCCGCTCTGAGTGCACTTGCTTTGTGTCCTCTCTGTATGTCTACCGTAGGGTTGTATACCAGGCTTTTGTCCGTATCCAATGAGCATGTATCAACACGTAGGCACTCGAGTCTGTGAGGAAAGTCTTTGTTGTATGCCTCGAAAGGCTGGGTAAATATAGAATTTGTGGATGCGTGGGGAATAAAAGAAGAGGAGAAATTGGGCGGGTATGTGAGGTATTTATTCCCTCTTTTACCTTCCAAAGCTGATTGTAATTGTTGTACACGGAAGTTACTTTGTCTTGACTTGGCTCCGATTCCATGTATCTACTGAAGACGGCCCCTCTCTATACTTTAAAATATTCAGCACGCCCGTATCTCCACGCTATACACACAGTCCTAAGTCGACCAGGGACTTCTGGAGCTGTAACTTCAAACAGTGGAATTTATCAATACAATTATGTCCCATTGACATAGACCATCTCTTCTTTTTAACCAATCAAGGGGTATGGTTGCAAAACGGCCTCATGTCAAAGATGTGACGAACTCAAAAATCTATAAGGAGGAAGTCAATGGAGAGGAAGTGCAGACATAGATATTTGGATAAGAGGGTCATTTTTTTTATTAGATTCGTTAGGCTGGAAGAGGGCCCCTTAATTTTAAAGGTTAATAATGTCCTTATCCCCCATTGTGGACTTTTGGAATTGCTGGAGTGGGCTGTAAAACCTAGCCCATTAACGCCCCACATCAAATGGGTCAGTTGGACCCTTAAAATCTCAAAGAGGAGTATTTGAGCTTCAGGAGGATTTAACGATTAGAGAGCAAGTTATGGGGGTAATGCTAGCAAATGGGACTAACTAAGTAAGCATTCAAGTAATTACAAGGACCTAAACCTTTAATACTAGTTGAGGTTCTGGTTCTGCAAACAATTATTCCAGCCTAGTGCAGTGGCTTTAATTACTGCAAAAACAGTTAGTTTCCACTATTTTCCAGTAGTTTTGCGTTTTTGCAAAGTACCACTTCAGTGGTTTCAGTTTTGATGGGATTGAACCAATTTTGTGAAAAAAATTTGTAAAGGTTTGTTTTATTAAATTTGGCTTCCGTTGATACCGGAGTTCTGTGGAGATTTATTTTGAAGGTAGGACACCCCCAGACTGGGTTCCTATTTGATGGTATTTTGATGGAATTAAAATTATTACAGGAACTTTTGGAATTTTTCTTGAAATTTCTGTATTTTTCTTGTTGGAAATCTTGGGAGATAAATTTGAAAGCTTTATTTTTATTTGGGAGCTTCCGACAGCTAAGCAATCTGTCTCGCGGAGGGACGGAACATCTGGTTGGGAACTCCGGACTGGGACTATTGAAAATTGAGCAACCTTTGGTTCGTCTTGGAAAAATACTCTTCCAAGGGAATCATATAGATAGAATAGGTATATTGACGGGTAATATCGTTGGAAATAAAGTTAGAGGAGCGTGACTATAAAATTGTGTATGCACGAGTGGCATTAGTTTAACTGGTAGTTGGACGACTGGAGGTTTAAGATTGGGAGTGGGACTAGGAGGCACGGAAGAAGACAAGGTAAGGAGGAATAAGAGTGAAGATACACTGAGTGACTGAGAGTCTAAGAGAGGAGGAGGAGGAGGAGATGGCAGTTAGACGGGAGAGGACTTGATGAGGTTCAGTTGAGCCACTCCGTTCTCCATTTGCTTCTCCGACGATGGCACCGTGTGTAGTTGGATTGCTGAACTGTAGCCATTATTATGTGCAGGCTTGATTAGAATCACTTTTTTATGTTAATGATCCTCTCACGTGTCTCTATGTTCGTGCTTGTCTATTAATTGACCTGACCCTTCATCAATCTTACGTACACATCTAGCGTAATCCCTGTCTCGGAGTCGGGTCTACACACACACACACCCGGCAAGGAGGTTTTACTCCACTCCATGTGATGTGTAACTTGTAGTATGTAGTAGTGTTCTTATGTCTGGAGTATATACAGTCATGGGGCTATATATAGAGAATTTTCTAATGTGTTGTAACTGACGTGCATTCATTTACTGTATGTTCTATATAAAGTTTCTCGGGAACTGGAGGACCTTCAGCTTCAGCTTCAGCTTCAGCTTCAGCTGACTGGTGTAACTTAACGTCGTCTCCCTATAACTGTCAGTTAAGGTCTCCGTGGGTGCACTTCAGTAATGTGTTCTATAGAGAGGCTCTGCGGTGATTCTGTAGGACCTGTAATGTTTTACAGGATTTTGAGGGGTAGTTCCAAATGGGTGTCTCTCAAGGAAGCTACTTATACATTTGAGGTAAAGGATTATTATAGCCTAGCGGTTCACTTCCTATATGGTACGTTTCCCTCCACCTGGCTCAGCCACCATGTTTCAAATTTTCCTGTTGATTTAACAACGTGGGTTCAGCAGGGCATTTACTTCCGCTGACTCTTACCTTGATTCAGGGATGATGACGGCTCTAAATTACACCTCTGTTTTTATTTCCCGTCTCTCCGCTGAGATTTTTGTACACGTAATATTTCTCTCTCCCCCCCCCCGCCCTCCTCCACCCCTTCGTTCCTTAATCTACCTTTCATTTCATCCCGTTGGGGAGGATTTCTTGGGCTTGGAAATAATAATAATAATAATAATAATTCTTAAAATTTTCTCTCAAGTGTGGATAGTATAAAAACGGGGCCTGAAAAAAAAAAGTCCATAGATTTTATGAAGTTCCGGAGTAATCTCTGCCTCCCGCTTCACAAGTGGGTTGTATATTTAACTAACCCCATTAATATTTTAAATGTGATGAGTACTTTTGGTGGATTATTTGCGGGAATGGTTGCATCTGTTGGGTTCATTTAAATTCCGGACTTTGATTATTTCCCCCCAGCTCATTAGCATGATCGAGCTGGGGTTACTAGTAGTGTGAAGGGAGTCGGGTGTTGGGTTCGTTGGGGGGAGTGTAACTCGGAAAAATGAATAATTTAAAATTCCCAGTTCCTCTCCTTTGGGTTCATTTTTATGGACATGTTTAAAGAGCCATTAAAGAGTAATAGTTAATTTTCCCGGGAGATACAATGTGTTAATTTTTGTTGTAGTAAAATGGGGAACTTTTATGTTGTCTTGTAATAGCTCGGTGTAAAGGTGATGTGGCCCATTACAGGGACTAATATCCTCGGCTTGGTATGTAGAACATTAAATCCGTATCCCTGGGTTCCTCCGTCTCGACTCAAAATTCAAAGAAATATGTGCAGAATTTTGGGCTCAAGTGTGTGTATAGATATGTTTGTTGTATTTACATATGTGCATATGGAATTCCTCCTTGTGTAAATGTAAGGAGAGCAATAAGTTTATTGAGGGAGATTGGAGCGTGTTTCGTTTATCTCTCTTTAATTATTTTCTCCCGTTCCGTTAAATCTTTTATGTGGAGCTCGACAGGAGATGTATGTACATACAGTGGGTTGCATATGGAGGTATACTTACTTAAGTGTAATGTGTCCTCATTCTTATTCCGGGTGTACCTCTGCATAAAACCTCAATGCCGTCTCTTCAGTGTACTTCTATGGAGGAGCCAGTGACTCTGATGAAATTTTGATCATCTTTCGTGTCTGCTTGTCTGTTATCATAATAACTCACACACACACACAGAGCTCTCTACATACCACTCAGCCTCTCCCTCTGATCCCGTAACCTCAGCCACAGGAGTTAGTTAGTTTGTCGTTGAGAATCAGCTGACCCGTGTGAATACATTGGCAGAGAATTTAATCCCCCCGAAAGATAATGGAGTACACATTCAAAATGCAGTATATCTATTTACACTGAGAAGAGGCTGAATATTGGAGAGAGAGAGAGAGGTTTTTGAACGACACAAATTCTACTCTGTAACTAAAAGCTACAATTTTTACTTTTAGATTCATTTTAAATTTACTGTGCAGGGCTGAGCCACTTACTTAGTGACTTGGCTACAGTGGGCCAGGACCGAGGACTTGTAGCTCCATGTTTATGAAATGAGAAGTAATTATTAGTAACATTAGGCTCTGCTCCAGGATTTTTCCTAATAACAACGTCGTCGGCTGGGAAACCGTGGACATATTAGTATATATGTCTGTACCTGTTTGCCGAGCTCTGGGCACAACTGTAGTCACAAAGTAGCTCTGAAAGACGAAATGCAACCTGCAGTATGAGATCACTGAACGGAAAAGCAAATATTTAAAAGTAAGGGAGAGAGAGAGAGAGAAGAAGAAGAAAGAGAGAGAATCCTGTATGTACATACATGTTTAAAAAATGGGGCATATGAAAAACCGAGAATGGGGAACGGCGCTTAATGTTAGGATAAAAGTTAGAAGGTACCCAGCTGCTCTGCCATGGCGATTTTTTTTCCACGGGAAACATTATAGCTGGTCTTAAGTGAATGAGCGTCGCTCCTATAAATAATAAATTGGAATGTGTTCGTGTTACGCTTAATCTAAAGAGGGCCAACCGTGTTTCTTGTTTTCCCTCAATTATCTTGTCTTTACTTACTCATGTAAAGTACAATTTTGCTCTTCTCTCTCTCTCTCTCTCTCTTTCTCCCTCTCTTCCCTTTTCTCATTCCTTCCAGTCAACTTCCTACAAATAACTACGTTTGGAATTGAATTCTGTCTCTCTCTCTCTCTCCTAGTATTGAAACTTGAGATGTTCTCGAGATAATGGAACGGGAGTCAAGGCTCTGGGTTCCAGGCTGGGAGTAATTTTTTTTTTTTCGGCAGTAGCAAATAATTATGATTTAAGTAAATACTAATAGAAGTCCGCCCATCTGTTTATCCCGCTACAAAGAAAACAACACACACACACACACAGAAGCTAAGCTGGGAATAATATATTGCAGTGCTTGATCGGTAAACCTTGTTGTGTTTAAATTTAATCCTCACTTGATTGTAAACGTTCCTCTCTTTCTCTCTTTTTTCCCGTTGCCCTCCGAACAAATCAGCTTTTCTCTTGCCAATCTATTTCAGATGAATGGCCTCCTTTCACATTAACAACTCTTATTATTTACAGCATTTGGGAAATCATTATCTCCGGTCTTCCGCACGTTCCTTTTTTATAAAGGCAATTGTCAGCTTATATACAATAAAAAACAATTGCTGAGCTTAGGACGGATTGGGCTTCCTCTCTCCGTCTCATCACTTTCCGTCCTATTGACTTTCTATAGGGACTCCGTCTCCGGGCCAGATTAGACGGATACATATGGAGGTGAGGTTGACACAGTTCGGAGACTATGGTGTACATACATATGTATGTAATTATAGATATATCTATATATGTGAAATGTCCCGTACTCGGGGCATTCTTTCCATTACGGTGGTCAAGTTTGAAGGTATCTCCCGTGAAGGGCGGCTGGGATTATATGCGTATACATATCTAGATATAGATATGAACATGCTATTAATAGGAAGGACGGGATGAGGTGGATGTATCTAAGGATGGGAGCAGAGCTGCAGGGGCTCGTATGTACATAAGTATATGGATCTGTGTGGGGTAATTACATAATAGTAATTCCATGTGGGGCAGAGTGTATCTAATTATGCATGAGTAATGATACATAATTACTTAAGTTCGGATTTAGCTATATGGAGGCCGTAATTGACCTACCTATCTGTGGGATGTTGGGTGGCGGTGTAAGCTGATCTGTATAAAAATCCACGGGATGTTGGAGTGATGGGGTAAAATATAGATAGATACATATATCTAATTATACATAGATGAGTGGGTGTAGGGAATTGGAGTATGTAAGGGATGTGTGTTAATGGGGAAAGGCATCAAAGGGAATAGTGTGGTAGTTGGATGCCAATAAGGATTGAGTAATTTGAGCTGCGACTGGGAAATGAGCTGTTTCCATCTTACACTTCCACCAAAGGAAATCCGATGAGCAGCTGATAATTAGGGTGAATGTGAGAGAATTGCAATCATTCAGGGAAGAGTGACGTGTAGTAGGAGTGAGGATTCTCGGCCTCTTTGTATTCATAAGGACCAGTGGAGCTGGTTGGGGCTTGGGTTTTTTTTTTTCTCTACTCTTGTCATTTCTCGGGTGAGAATTGTGATATCACTTTTGATTTGAAACTCATTGGGATCTTGTGTGGAAGGTCTCTTGAATGCTCCCTTGGAAGTTTATTTCTTCCCGATCTTTTCCCCATTCTCATAAGTACTCCCAGCCTGTCTCTCTGTACTCTGGGATGAAATATGGAAGTCATTGGCTCTCGAACGTGCTTCATGTCATGAGTGTATGTTTGTGTGTCAGGGGGAAGGGAAAGCTGCAACGTGTCCGTAATTTGTTCTGCGTTGGGGAAAAAATCACTAAATTATATTCTCTCTCTCTCTCACTCTCTGTCTTGGCAGTACTCGTATGAAATTTGCATTGGAAGTTATCTATATATGCGAGGAGGGTTATTCTCAGCTTTGTCATTAATATCTAAATTTTCCCGAAAGTCCCAACATCTCTCGCCCACCGAATTTCGGTGGAGACGTCAAACCTTATTAAAATCTCTTTATTCCCCTCAATTCCGCCTGATGGGAGGGAGATGATAAAACTGTTTTAATACCGATATTAAGTTAACAACCGACCAGCTATATGTCTTTTTTGGGGAGGCTCTTCCTGAGACCTCTGTGTCATGTGATGATTTGATTTGAATTTTACTTTGTCTCCTCCGTCCTGAAATGCTAGGTCGTATAGAGAGGATTGAGGAGAGTTTCGTTGATGGAATACGTAATACTGCCGGGGTTTATGTCGACATTCCTAACATTTCCACTGTCTCAGGTCTCAGGTGCGCTGAATGTGTCTATATGTATGTGTGTCTGTGTCTGTGTCTCTGCCTGTGTGTGTGTGTGTGTGTGTTTCTGCGTGAGGAGAGAGAGAGAGAGGAGTTGGTGTGAATCAGAAATGAAGAATTCATCATGGGAGAGAGTGAAAAAGTCTTACTGGGAGATGCTACCCATCGATTGTAATAATTCTGAATCCTTTGAAAACTTTTCTTTACCAAGGCTTTCACTCTTAATGAAACTCTGTAATGCTTTGAAACCCAAGTGTTTTTGTCCCTCTTTGTTTCACTCCATTGACGATATTGCAAGTCGTAGACTGATTGAGGATACAGTCTCACTCAAATTTTCCAACCAAATATTCCTTCCCAAATGTGTACATACATAGATACATATGTACATAGATAATTATACCTACATCCTCGAATTTTTACAGGACTTTTTTTTATATATTTCAGTATATTTACTATTGGGATCACATAATAATTTTTAGGATCTCAAAATGTTTCTAATAAGTTAGTCATTTAATTCCTGATTTTTCCCTGGAGTGACGAGGTCAAATTCTGGATTTTCACATTTAGTTTTTGCAACTACGTTATTTTTTGCTGGTTTCTTGGGATTTGGGCTGAGCTGTCGCGTAAAGGTAAAGGTTCCTTTTTATGTTAGTGCATTGAGTGGGGTTTGGGAGAATGGCAGGGATTTGATTCGGGAATGAAAGGAATGTGTGGGAGGGAAGAAGTTGAGTGTGAGGGTATTTCCTGCATTTGATGTCAGGTTGCTCATAATGGTTTTAAAAAAGTTGATTTTTTTTCCTCCCCCGTGAAAAGTTGTGGGACATGGTCTGACTCTTTTATGATTTTATTGTGATGTTTGGAAAAGTTGAGATAACCGTTGATGGAGTTAGTTTTTGGCAATGGCAGATGCAGGGAGAGATATGAAGGAGTTTGTGCATGTGTGTCGGGGGGTGCGTATGTGGAGTATCTTTGTTTGTGTAGTTATAGAATGATCCGATGGAAAGTTTTAAATGCCTGGGAAGTAGGGAGAGAGAGAGAGAGAGAGAGAGAGAGAGAGAGAGAGAGAGAGAGAGGCTAGGTTTTTGGGACCGAGATGAGAAATGAGAGATTGCAATGCATTCATGAGCTGAGATAAGAAAATATACTTGGTCGTCGTCTTCCCTTGGCCTCCCCTCCCTTTCCATGAGCACATATATACATATCCTGACTCTTCCTCCAGTTTCTCGAGGAGGTGAGCTTTTTAGTCCAATTTTGGTAACGTGTAGAATTGCACCTCTGAGCCACATTTGTCAGTCGCTTAAGTTTATTTTCGTACGGGAGGAAGAGCTCCTCGGCTCTTCTTCTTTTTCTCCTTCCTTGGGTCTCTCCTCAGTTACTCACTACTACCCCAGCTAGTCTGCCTTCCCTTCTTCGTCTCTCACACAGGCTGTATCTCCCAGGCTGTCTTGTTCGTTTTCCTATGTGTCAGATCCTACTGAAACTACACACATACTTTACTGTCTTCAACAGGGAGTTCAAGGCTCAATCCATTTCGCTCCGCTATAGACTTTTAATGTGTATACTTATGCAAGGGCTTGACTCTCTCTCTTTCTTTCGACTCACTACTCCAAAATACCTATCAAGATTTCCTCCCTCTCTCTCTCTCTCTCTCTCTCTCTCTCACTCTCTAAAAACATTTGGTTTATATACAAGGACAAGAGTCCCAAGAAGCCAATCTATATGGCAACATAAAATAACACTGTAACCCTACTACCAGCAGTTGTCTCTTTCCCGTGAGTCCTGACGTGTTTTACTGGTAAGCTCCATTCCGGCCATGGCTTCAAGTCCCTTCATTCACGAAGCCTCCTCATCGGATGTATTCTTTTGTACTTATAAGCCCGAGCTGGATGTAGTGGGTGCATATGGACAGAGACACATACTATAGGGTTCTACAAAGGGTAGATATGTATCTACATATACACACGCCTGGATTCGGAGGCCCCCGTACAAGAACATCAACGTGATTGTCAGCGGTTCGGAGATAGCGGCCTTTAATAGTGTCAATGTAGATATCATCCTCCATACGGTAGGCAATATCGGAAATGCTCTAGAAAGCAAAGGCAAAGGCGCTAAGCGTGTCCGTCGACCCGTTTTTCTCTCCCACTCACATCTCCTCAGCGAGACTACAAGACATGGAGAGTTATCACTTGGAGCGTGGACGTGGATTGGAAAGTTGAAAAGCAAAGAAGCTGAAGTTGTAGGAGCTGTGTTTTCTCTATTTTTTTTTTAAACAATGTTGTGATGTTGGGAAGACTGACTGGGATTATTGACCGGGATGCAAAGGGTACATGTGTTCCCTCTTCTGAGGGCTGACCGGAATGGATCTTACATTGGGGTAATTACCCTTGTTGTTGAAGGGTTGTCGGAGCTCTAGCCCTGGGGTAGTATCCACTAAAAATCAAGTTCCGAGAGCTGGTGCTTTCCAAGGCGTTCATAATGGAGTTAGAATTAATGAAGACCCGAGAGTTGACTTGGCGGCGGCTCCTTTTGCTTTGATAGCGGAGGACCAGTCAGCGGTAGTAATAATATTTATTATGCTCTTCCCATTTAGTTGTTCGTTATATTTAGGTTTACAAAAAAATATGAGTGATGATGAAGGAAATGGTACTTTTGGGACTATTTATAGGGAGTGAGGGTGCTAGGGGATTTTTTTTTCGTGGGGTGCAAAGGGATGGCGTGACCGTGTCAACATTTAAGCTCTCTCTCTCTCTCTCTCTGCCTTATACTTGCATATAGGGGGAAGGGAGGATGACTTGGGCCTGGGTTCTCGTACTTTCTCTTTATAATGTCTGTATTATTTGTGAGTAGTGAATATTCTGAGGATTGTTCTTAAATACCTAGGGGTATTTGCACGGAGGGTGTTTTTTCAACAGCTTGTGTTTAACTAGTGTCTCCAGTGCTGGTGTTGTTGCTCCTTCGGCTTTTCCGTCTGTAGTCTCTCATATGGACTTACTTTTCATTTCCTTCCTTCCTCTTTGTCTCATTATACGTTTGGTTGGTTTCTTGGAGGAGGAGGAGGAGGAGGAGAAAAAAGTTGCATGTTGCACGTGCTACACCCGCTTATGTACGTGCTGTGGTGGAGCGGTACAAGTGCATTCACCCACTCTCCCGAGTTTTCACACGTTCTTCGCACTCTTCTCTCTCTCTCTCTCACTCTTTCTTCTATGTGTACGTATTTATTTGAGAGTGTGAAAATGCTCCCGGCATTGCTTCTTTTCTTGTACTTTACCTCCCTTGTCACTCCTGGCATTGGTGTTGATGCTTAAGGAGTCGGAGTTGAGGCATCTCCATTCTTCTTATGGAGTATGACTTTTTCCAGTGACTCCGTACAGTTGTGACTATAGAGACTGTCTACTATATATATTATACGTGTAGGTATAAAATCCAATTTGTATGTTGGAGTGGTGGCTAACTTCTGACTTTGTGTAACTCCTGCCTCGGATATGATAGCAATACTGTCAACTTACACTCAGAGCGGGCTCTCCCGTGGACATACAGTTTATTGAAGTTTCCTGGTGAAATGCAGTGAATTTACATTGGAGCAGGGTGTTTCTCCGAGGTCTAGGGATGACATGGGTATATATGTATGTATGTATGCATTTATGTAGGGACCGGAGACTATTTATGTATTTATACCATGCTGGCGTATGTGTGAGGAACTATCGGAGAGAAATGAGGTGGATCTGTACCGAAAGGGATATTCCCTGGCCTTTGTGTGCACGCAGAAGCTCCCATGTTCTTCTGTTTGTAAAACTTGTTGGTATTTCTGGAAGTTGTGAGGAGACGACGGAGACAGATAGGAAAAAACGAGCTATTTTTCCTAGAGTCTTATGTATCTATGTATGTACTACTTGAAGTTATGTGCATGGCATATTACATAGAATGGGGAAACCTGGAGCGAGCAGAAGCTCAGTAGCAATTTTGAAGGTCTTTTTCTCTCCCGCTTCCTATATACATACAACATACTACTCTCGGCCAAGAGTGTGTACAGATGACAGATAGATAACATAACATGAATCTAGAGGAAACTGAAAAGTTTTACGAACATTCTCAACAATCTGTCGTAATATTTCCGGGTAACGCTTCAACTTGAAGGCTCGTAATGTTATCGATAAAAATTCCAAAGGAGCATCCGAAGTTGACAGTAAATGTCATTGTTTTCTCTCTGGATTTCTATCGTCATACGTCTTGTCTTCCCTCAAGTACTTTTTTTTTGGTCCTCCGACGTTACCCAAAGCTAATTATTATTGTTGCGTGGAAATATTTTATTTATTACGGACGTAACCGGAGCTTTTTGTAAATCATCGGAAGCATATCTATGGTTACGGAATGACGTGGAGCTGGAGGACTATATGAAAGTGAGTATTTGATGAAAGTTGTAGATAAGGGTAAATTTGTTATTCGATTCGGAAAGGTCTGTAGTAGTTTTTTTTTCTTGTTGGGGGGGGGGGGTGGGGGAGGGAAGTTGTGAAGATATTATTTTCTTAGAGGAAATGGAACTGAGTAGGTCTGGAGATTTAATTCGATTTTATTGCATGTAACTTAATTTGGTGAGGTAAGACTTTCCTCCGCATCTCTATGGTATCTGTTGGGGGTTTTCTCGGAGTCTGTTCCAGTATCTACAGGAATTGCATTTACTACACTAAATTGTCTTATATCTGCGGGAGTGGTGCTGGTTCCTCAGATGGTTCTGTTTTTAAATTAATTTCCTCATAGTCTCGAGCGTCGTACTTATAAATAAATCCCCTCGCAGCTCCTCCCGTGTCCTGTAGTCGTCAATGTGATGATGATGATACGTGGGATGCTCTCCGTGGGAAAATTTCTTGGTTACCGGGACACGACGAAACTCAACCCAGTCAGGAGTTTAGAGAGTTTATTGACCAGTAATATTAGATTTTTGGGCATTACTCCTGGAAATATGAGGGGTGATAGGTTCTGTACATGTTGGGAAAGAGAGCAGACTTCGGGCTTATGTAAGGCGTGTGCGTGTTTGTATTTCCACATTTGATGGGAAGGCAAACGGAGGTGGAAAAAAAACTGAGGAACGATTCTAAAAATGGGAAAGAGTTTGCATTTGTGACAGAATGGTGAATTCCAGCTTGCATAGATTATGCTTGGAGGAAACATGTGTGTAACTGAGGTTACAGTGCGAACATTTCCACAGAATTTTCCTCTCTCTCTCTCTCTTCTCTCTCTCTTCTCGCTCTCTCTCTATCCCTCTCTCTCTCTCTGTCTCTCTCTCTATGTTTCTATCACTTGTGACTACACACATTCTTTTGATTACGTACGTGGGAGTTTTATAGATTGGAGTAGGATAACCACAAGTAAGGAAATATCCGTAGTCAATCCGCTCTCTCCCTTTTTCTCCCTCTCACGAGCCTAATATATGCATTTATATATTAAGGTACGCCGACAAGAGACGTTTTTTCTCTCTACCATGAAAAAGTAAATGGAGGAGAGGAAAGAAGCGTAGAAGTTGAGAAGCGAGGAAAGAACAGGCGTGAGAGGGAAAAGCTGGATTCAAATATACACTGTAGACACTACTCTCCGTTCAGAGAAGAAGAAAAAAATTGTATGGAGAAAGATGAACTTTTTTGCAGGGACGACAACGTTTGCGGGGACCGGGATATATAAGTCGGCCGCATTTTTGATGGGGCTGGACTTGAATTAAATTTGTTTTTAGTAGTTGTTCAGCTCATGGCTCATCTGACGGGTGGGATGGATGATTTCTTTTAAGCATGGATCGAATTCGAGCGTTTCCCTCAAATAATATATAGGTTAGTGCTTGCGACGGTGCAGCTAATAATACTGGGCCCTGTGTGAGCAGGAGTGCCATCATTATGACTATAAAAATATTCCAGCTTTTCTCATCTCTCATCCTCATCCCTCCATGGCTCTTACCCACTCTTGGATTACCTCCTCGTTCGCCCTATGTACAGTTACATTGGCTCTGTGTGGTACTGTATGTACGGGCGTTGTAGGAGCTCTCATCTGAAATTTATGACAGTAAAAATGTCTGTGAAGGAAAATTCCCTGGTATGTCTTCGAGACTGGGACCTCGGAGTTGCAAAATATAGATATGTATGTACCTATACAGGATGTGGGTATACAGGATTTTGTGAAGTATACGGGCGCAAGGAGTGTGGGTTTTTATGCATAAAAAAAAAGCCGGGATGCTCTCAAAGAGGACCTCTCAGCCATTCCATAACGAGAAGGTTATTATAAATGTGATGCTATCAGACTAATAGGACTGGAATATAGCGCAGGAGAGACTGATGAAGGAGACTGTGTACAAGTAGTCGTGGGAAGAGAAAAGGTTAGGGCACATACAGCTCTGAGACTCGATCTTCTCATTTTTTACTATAATTCATGCAAGCTCCCAGTACTTGGGAAAGTACTGGCTATATATTTTGAAGGGGGACCATGTCATGCAGACTGTTTGATATACGCATGAAGCGGAGGTAGAATAAGTATGCAGCAATTGTGTGGGTGAGACTCGCTGAAAAGGAGAGATGGTCTAGAATAGCTACTTTTAAAGGAAAGTTTACTTCCGCTCGTACGCTTAAAGTTGAGAGTTTTTGCAAATAAATCATATCAAGAGTTTTGCTTCCCAGGTTAAATACAAGTGGTGGTTCATGATGAGTTTCCAGCACTGCACGGAGGAATTCTTTCGACGTCTATGCACGTTTTATCCCTCCGTTTATCCCTTAATGCTACATATCTGGTCTCATACTTTAGGATTCATATCTGAATTCCTACGTCTGGATTTTTCGGGAGAGAGAAAAAGAGAGAGTGAGAGAGAGAGAGAGAGAGAGAGAGGGAAAAGAAAAAAAAGCCACTATTTTGTTCCCAGTGTTGCTGAATTTGTAGTTTTTTTTTTCTCTTCTACATGTATGATGGTGACGGTTGTTGCACGTTTTCACTTGTGAAAGTGTGGGGATGGGGATCCTTTTAGTCCTAAATTTTGCTTGTAGATTGGTTGTCGTAAAGTTGGAAGTCCCTATGTATGTACATTGGGAGGGAGGATTGGAGGGAGCTGGGATAACATGGCAGTAACTCGGTGGGCCTGTTGTTCTGTCTGTCGTTACACATTCTCGGACAGTTGTTTTGCTCGGGAATTTAGTGCAATTGAGAAGATTAGATTTGGAATGCTGTTTTTCTGTGTCAACTGTAACTACTCCTCCGACTGTGTACGGTCATGTTAGCAGGAGTATCCCAAGTTCCAGACACAATTCCCAACCAAATCACTGGGATATGGAATGCTGAGTAGGAGAGAGAGAGAGAGAGAGAGAGAGAGAGAGAGAGAGAGAGGCTTCTCTCTTTTTTGCATACTCATGTTATAGGTACGGCCCTGTGCATGGACACTGCACGGACAGCTAGTGTCATGAGGTACGCATACATTTAACTTTGGAAATGCTCAGGGTATGAATGAGGGCTTTTGCCCGAGAGAGAATTTTGTAGAGATGAAATCCTGCAATACGTGACTGTCATGTAGGTTAGTCTCGACGGCTCAGTATATTAGATAAAATTTCATGTTCTGTCTAATTCCAAGCTCATATTTAATCGTAATCATTTAAAGTTGACAGCAGTGAAAATAGTTGCAGTATCCCCTAGTCCTTCTCCTCCTTCTCCTCCTCCCTCTCGTGGAGTCCACGTAGACGACACTGTGGAGGATACGTGAAAGGGAAGACTTTCACAGTCGTGTCCTTGTTCCGGCCCGGAGTGGCAATCTCTCCTCATTTATCTATGTATGTAATCAATTTTATGTCATTATGTAACACGCGTCAGCTTCAATCCATGCAGTCATACATCCTGGAGATAATCGCGCAATGCTCTTAATTTTAATGGGACCTCTTGTAAACTGTACAGTGTACATACGTAGAACAATGTTGTTCGCCCTGTAAGTAGAGTGTGTTTGTATTGTGCTCAACTTATAATCGTTCACTTTTGGTTTTGAGGTGTTTTGCATTCATTTGCATACTCTTAAGCCCCCTTAACAAGAGTCTGGTGTGGGCTCATATACCGCGTGGCTCCACTCCCTTGCCCATAGTTCCATGGTAGTAGCGGAACAAAATGTGATACCACTTGTTTTTTATGATCATGATACATGGGATACCCCAGTATCAATGGTCAGCAATTGGCTTTAAAGGGTCGAGGTTTCAAAAGGTATCAAAAAATGATACCTGTTTACAAACTTTGTATAGTCCGGGTCGGGCCAGCCCGGTCTAAACAAAATAACTCTAATTTGTGACCCTCCGATCGTCGAATTGGATCAAGGATCAATCAATATGAGAAGTGTCTTCCCAAACTATAAGTAGAACTTGATCCGAACCTACTATTCAATCTAAATCTGAAACTAAATTAAAAGTCAAAATTAAATTCATCGTTTGACCTTAGATCCGAATGTGATCAAAATTAAAACTCGTATCTATAAATTCAAGCTTAAACTTACATCTAAACTTGAGTCTAAAAAAACCCCAACCTTCAATTATAAATGTTTGGAAGGGATAAAACAAAATTGCAAAAATCCCTGAACTTGCTTTGTATTATTGACTCTTGTGACTACAAATACTGACCTACTAGGTTAATAAAGTAAAGTTTGGAAGAGCTGTGGCTAAATTTTTACAAACGAAGGGAATCAAATATTTATGAGTGAGTTCCTACTGTGAATTAGCGGGTATGGGCAAATGTTTTGCGCCAGCCTGTACATACATGGGTATGCATAATAAGGGTACTTATCAACTCTAACCAAGAGATAGGAATTCTTTGCACGTTGCCACTGACTACCGTCTGGAGAGTATTTGAAAGCATACAAACGAAAATAACCTTTTCGGTTTGAAGATACCTATATAGCCTCTAATGCTCTTCAGTCTCTAGTATTAAAGGGGATAATTACATGCATGCATAAAGGTTAGAGTAGGTGGTTACTCTGAATGTGCATGTGTGTCGGTATTCTTTGGAGGAAGGGTTGCTCATGGGGATAGTCCTAGTATGTACGATTATTTTGGGACCAACGGCATATATAATTACATATGTACATAGAGGGCATGTCCCATGGTGGGCGTGTGCGTACATACGGGTAAAAATTGCTCCCCAGTTTTACAGAGTGAGAGAAATAGAACCAGCAGTAATATTACTGCTTGAGCACGCATTTAAGGAAGCATTGTGTAAGTGCTAATGCGTGCGTGTGTGTGTATGTGTGTGTGTGTGCTCAAAAGTGAGGCTGTAAATGGATGAATTAATTTAGCCGCGTTGAATTTACTTTGTGTTTTCCAGTGCGATGCGGATAATATTACAGAAGTTGCCACGATCCTGGATGGTGGACGAGAAGAAAGATGATGGTTACACTGCTCTGCACTTAAGCTCGTTAAACAATCATGTCGAGGTAAGTGACCCGGACTGAGAGGAACAGAGAGGAGAGGCATCAACTAAAAGTCTTGAGAAACTGTTGGAAGTAATTTCAAATGTCATAAGGTGTGTGAGTAAGAGGAAAAGGTATATTTATTTTTCCACTGAGGAATACTAAAGAGAGGGGAAGACGTCGGACGTAAAGATATGTATCTCACCATTTTATCCTCCCTACCCCTCTCTCTCTTCCCCTGTCTTACCTTGATGGTGTCTTCAGAATTACATATGTTTTGTTATAATATCTCCTCCACTCCATTCCTCCTTCACATTACATGTTTTTTGTTTACCTGATATGGAAATCCTGTCATAGGAAATCACATCACAGGAGAGGACCCCACTCTCTTAACTTTCTCTCAAAAAGGTAAATGCTCCTATTTTTTTTTTTTTTTGAAATTAACTCAATGTCATCTATGCAACTCCAAATCTGTGGAATAACAAGAAGGTGTATGTATAAGTATATTTTGGGTATACAAGAAAATTTACGGCATATTACTTTCCCCTTGAAACTCTGTTTTTGAAGCTTTACGCATAAAAAGAAAAAAGTAGCAATACTTTCTCCTTCTCTGGTGTTCTCAAAGCACCCAGACCCAAGTAAGTATATTTCCCTTCCAATACTGTACTTGCCTCATCTCTTCCTTGTAATATCTCTAAACAGAATTATGCTTACAGTTTCTTATACTAGGAGATACTAGTTGAGGGAGGGTGGGAGGGGGGGGGGAGAGGATATACTGTCAACCGAGACATTTGCATCCCAGCTGAGTTTCCTCGAAGTCTTCAGACTTAACTCCTCTTTCTTATAGATAACTTACATAAGCTTGATGGAGTTTTTTTCGCTTTGGTAGGTTTCATAAATTCTCTTTCATAAGTTTTACCCCAACTTACGCAAACACTTTGGGAGGGCATAAAATGAGGCTGGAAAAATAGAGATGACGACAGCATGAGAGGAGCGCGACAGCAGTTCCAGCCCGAGTCGGAGGATAGGAAGGAGAGTGGGAAGAGGAGGGGGAGGAGGAGAGGGAAGTAGCAAAAATAAAGAGTTCCAGAAGAGACAAGAAAGAGTCTTTATGAAAGTCCACTAAGGTAGTAGTGGTGATGGTCGTAAAACGTCCTATATTTGCATTCCTCAGGGATGGAAATGGAAATTTTGTTGATTATGCGATTCTGTCTGTAGTCTTGTGTGCTTCATGGTACTTAGTACTTATACTGTCTCTCTTTCTTCCGTCGCTTCTCCTTCTAACCTTCGTCCTCACTCTCTCTCTCTCTCTCTCTCGCTCTCTCTCCCTCACTCTCTCTCTCGCTTCTGTGGATATCTCTCGACAAGGAAGGATCCTCGCGAGAACTGTCGTTGTACGTGAGTGTAGTTATTCGGGACATGCAATACTTACAGGCTCTCGAAAATGTCGCAGGAACCCCCGGAGGAAGTACATGTGCGGATTTAATATCGATGAGTAAAGCCTTTTGATATATAAATTCCTGATAATCATACGCACACTTGTGACTGTGTACAGAGAGAGAGAGAGAGAGAGAGAGAGAGAGAGAGAGAGAGAGAGAGAGCCGGAGAGGGAAAGGGAGGAAAGTCTCAGTAGATACTTGTAATAGTACTCAAGGTAAAATGGCTAAATGAAACCATAAGTTTAGGGAAGAGAGGATAGGCTGGTGGATCGTACTGGTAGGTTTTCCTTCCAACCTGACTCCCCCTATTAGAGTTTCAATAATGTTCACGTTCATGCCGTACGAATTTGTAATGGGCACCCCGTGTGCGGAATTCATAGCTCAAAATCCCCTTTTGCTAAAACCTACAAGTACAGTCAGAGTTTCATCTTCATGGATGTAGATAATTATGTATACATGGTGTATGGGATGGGATGTATGTATGTGTGCGGAAGTGTGGGTGAGATATGTATGTACGTGTGTAGATAGTTGTGGAGGCCAAAAGTAGGGAAGAGCAAAGCTCTCGCCGAGAGAGTGAGGGAGTAAAAGTTTGAGCATCAGAGAGGAGAGATAGATATAGATATGTATAATCTATACAGAAAGACAAACCGACAGTCAACGAAGGAAGATAGAGCTTTCGAAAGATAGGAATGCACGCATTTGGGTTTGGAAGAGATGTTTGGTAATTTATTTGATTCACTCTGTGAATTGTCTTCGTCGTGAATCAGGACAAACGAAATAAATTATGAGATTTTCTCAAATACATCTACCTTTTTGGGGGGGGACTCTGACTTAGAAAGAAGGCCGGAGTTGACTTATTCCATTTCTTCCGCGTCTCCCATCCGTATTTACATATATAATTTTTCTCCCTGTCTGGTCTACTAATTTTCCAGTAGGGAATGAGGTGGGAGCGGGATTTATTAGTCGGAGACAGTGTAAGTTTGACATTATGTAAAATATTGTGTACAAGTTCCGTGTATCTGGATAAGTCCGGGAGCTCCTACTGAAAGGCACTGTCAACCTTTTCCTGGGGAAATGGAGGAAGGTAGATATCTAGTGTGGCTATGGTGATCTTGACAAGACATTTCCTATCTGTAGGTTTCACTGAGTTGACTCTCCCGCCGGTTTTGGTCCGGAGAGCTAACGGAGAAGAGAGGAGCAAAGGTGAGAGGTAGGAGACAAGAGGAGTAGCATGTTAGTTAGTCAAGAGTTACTGGGAAGAAAGTTATAACATGTACATAATATATATATATATATATATATATATATATATATATATATTCACATGACAATTCACGGTTGAAGGGAAAAGCGAGGGAGAAAGTCTCTCACAACGTGCTTACATTGGAAGAGGGGAGAAAGTACATTGTGATTATTTTCACTGCCTGTAAGGATGGGGCGCTTAGCACGGACGAAAAGCTTTGTTTCACTTGTAGATTCCTGGTCCATAGAATATTGTGTGTGCTTTCTCTCAAGTCTCTCACCAGTGGGTAGGTGAGTTCATGTGTATACTGGGGTTCATGTATGAGGAGGTTTGTAGATGCAGTGGTAAGTTGAAAGCCTTGCTTTCACGAACAAATCTGCTTTTGCAAGTAAATCGGATCTAAAGTACACCTTCGTTACGCTCTCTCCTCCGTTCCAGCTTACGGACTATCATACTTTTGTCCTATGTATGTACTTTCCCTCGCTGTACTGAGAACTGCACCTGCTGGAGAATCTCGCCTCCTGTAGTTACAGCTGTGAGTGAGTTCCTCCCTAAACCTCAGGGAAAGTAAAAAAAAATGAAGACAGTACATGTAGATACCTATATTGAGTAGAAAACCAGTATTTACTTAAGAATCTTGCCACTTGTCTGAATTTAAAAATCACGGGCGTCTTCGATTAAATTGTAGGAAAAAAGGTGTCTTCCGAAAGGGTTAGTAAATGTGGGTTGTAGAATTGACAATTTAAATTCAAATAATTTTTATGTTGAAGTAAGTTGACTAGTCCTAAGTTGGTAGTCTACTGACCTTCAGTTCAGTCGATATCAGAAGCTTAGTGTAAAAAAAAACAGTTGTCGGAGCTTATCTTTACTTTGTGTTGGATAACTGTACACTTTTTAGTGTATTGAATTTTTAGTGATGCCTTAAGCCTCTGAAAGATTGAAATAGTAATATTTGTGGTTGTTTGTTGTTTAGAGCGTAATTTAGTTGGAGACTTACTTTCTCCTTGTGCGGCTATGCTCTAATACGGAGGAGTTACATATATGAGGGAAGGAGTGATCCACCTCTTATGGAGTAGATGAGCAATCTACTCACCTCATGCACTCTGTTGGATTTTAGGAGCATATATAGATAGGGATATTGGGGAGATCCTTGGAAGCGGGAGGAATTTTGCTTGTAAAAACATTGTAGATAGATACTTGGGTTAGACGTTGATGTGAGGAGGAAGGAAGGTGAAAGGAGTGGATAAAAATAAAGTGCATTGCAATAAAACACGTTGAAATAAATGTGAGAGCACCTTGACGTGGCAATGGGAGCCGTAGAAGGAAAGAAGGCTTTTAAAGTTGAGGTGATGACGTTCACACAGAGATATGGTTGAGCCAAGTACCTCTGTATGTAACAAGTGTGGACCTAAGGGAGTCTCATCTTGTTACGGGACGATGATTTTTTATACCTTGGGTTAGCTTAGCTCCTTCCTGTGTGAACAAACATGCGTGTGTGTGTGTGTGTGAAGTGTAGGTATACATTTGTTCACGTTGTTTCTTTCTTTTTTCTCTCTCGCTTTCTTTTTCCATGTCATATGTACTTACTTTCTCCCGATGTATCTATCTCTTACTCCGGATGGTTTGTAATTTTTTGTTCGCATCTCTCTCTCTCTCTCTCCTTGTTTTGTTTTCCAGTTTTATCACCATCTTTTCTGCTACTTTCCTTTTGCATTCTTCTCCTTTCCATGTTGTTTCGCTGTGGAAGTATCAACTGATGTATCTCTCGAAATGCGAGATCCAAACGGATCTCACACTTGTACCTCTCGAGGTATGTGTAGACACTTTGTATGTACAAAAGTGCTATCACTGGAGAAATTAGGCGCAGGGATTTGGAAAATGTGCGCTTCAGCTTCATAGAATCACTCTCAATTTGAAAAAGTGTAATTTGCTCTCTCTTTCCCTTGTTGTCCCTCCGTGTTTTGTACTACAGGAATGGCACAATGTCCCATGTTGCTTCAGGGAGAAAAAGGAGGAGGAAATTTATGAGAAGCTCGTATAGTTTTCACTTTATGGATACCTTGGAAACTTTTGTCTTCCTCGGTGAATTTGTATGTGTGTGGGCGCAAAGTGAGTATATGAGGAAGAAAGCTTTCACTGTTGGGATGGTCTAGAGATTGTTCCGTAAAGCTGACTTTCTCTCGAGTTTCATCTCAATCCTGTATATTTTGGGTGGAGAGCGGAGAGAGAGAGAGAGAGAGAGAGAGAGAGAGAGAGAGAGAGAGCAGAGCCCAATGGGTTCCTATGGAGTGGGACATCAGACGTGCTAGCTACAACACCAAACCTGCCAGTAGGTAACGAGCGGCTGAAAGTGACAGTAGTTATTGTTGTAAGACAAATGGAAGTGTGCTAGTATGTAGGTAGATATTTAATGAAATATCGAATGATGGATACCAATATAATCTTTTGTTGGAATATTAGAACCACTATGATCATCGTAAATTTGTCATGCTGAAAAGTGTTTCCTTTTCCGGGCTTTCTCACTGCCTCTTTATGCTAACGCTTGTGGAAAAACTAGAATCGGATTTTGCTTTGTATATTTTTACGTCTCTCTCTCTCTCTCTCTCTCTCTCTCTCTCTCGTTAACTTCCACTTCTGGCCTGGGCTTTGCTTCCAGTTCTTTCACCCTCCCGTTGTAGCTTTTGGTCTCTGCCACTGAGTACTCGTACTTTCACCGGGTATCTTTCCCAAAATTTTTGTCTCCCTTTTGCTGTATACGTTTGTATTGCTGAGAGAGTATTTTGAGATTTTTGAGACTTACCATTTGTAGATTTTTTTTTCAAAGAGGTTTCATTTTCAGGGGAAGTAGATAAAGAACCTCGGTTTGAGCTACTAGAACCTCTTGACGAGTTTGCCATCTTTTTGGTTTGTGGGCTAATTAATATTTACGAGGATTGTATGGATTAGTTCTGCTGTATATTACTCACGGGTGTAGATAACACTCTGGAGGAAGAAAGCTCCGCTGCTTGTCCTATCTGCCCTTCCACTTCTTCTTGGCCTTCATCTACTTTCCCTTCCGTAGCCAGTCGGGAAGTTTCTGGCTTAATAACTATATATCCTGCCGTTGCTTTGGTGCAGCTGGTTCATATATTTTAGGTTGTCTTCCCCCCTTTCCGCCTCTCGCTCCTGTACGTCTCGAGCAAGGATATACACTTGAGGTTGTTGACTTATGTCAGGTTGTTGTCTTTAATAGCTTTTGTTGGTGATATTCATTTTCGACTGGGATAATTATCCTCGTAGACGTAAATCTCCTGGGAACTTTCATACGACTACCACTTCTACATAGTGTAGGTTAAAAGCTTGAAGTATTTTCGAAAATTTTCCTCGCTTCCTTATTTACTCCGCTGGCTCTTCAAGACTCGGGAGTTAGTCTCTGGTTCAGGATATCATCCCGGCGAGGGTTTCTTCACAGAATGACATAATAATAGTTAATTTGACACGAGTACAAATTTTTCCCTTTCAACACTTCTTTCCCCCCGCTTTGAAATAAAACGATTTTTGCTGCTGGAAAAATAATTCCCGCCTCCCTGTAAAAAAAAAATCTTTCCTCTAAGGAGATTTGTTTTAGTGAGCATTAACTGAGACTAAACTTCTCAAGGAAAGGATTTAAGATGTAAAGATCTGAGGTTTCTCTGGGAAGGATTATTTTGAGATAGACATAAACTCGGCTCAAAAGTTTTTGTTCCTTGGACTCCATGGACGGTGGGGGGAGGGGAGAGGGAGGAGGGACCGATGATGTTCAATAATTCGAGGGTAATGTTCATGGAGAAATGTGTATGAAGTGAAAAGGAGAGTGAGAGGGAAAGAAAAGGTTTGACAATTACCAGAAATTAATAGCGACATTATTGACTTGATGTATGACTGAGCTTCCAACAGTTTCCAATTGTGACGGGCGTCATTTCTCTCTATAAGGGAATACGATTAAGGTTGTGAGAGACTGAGGTTATTTGGGAGTCCTACCATGCTACTGTGTGTATCCCACCAAAGCGATTTGAGACCGGAGTTGATTTTCAGGAAAACCCACTACTCCTCTGGATTCACTCGTTCTGGGTATATACATATATGAGTACATGGTCGGGAAAGGGTTCCCTCCCTTGTGTAGAGAGGAATGAGGATTAAATGTGATTTCATAATGATTTTAGCGTATCTTAATGACACTATGAGTTCACTTGGCCTGTGTGCATATTGTTTTGTTTTTTTTTCTAGGTGGCAGAGCTATTGGTCCGGGAGGGATCGGCTAGTTTGGACCTGCAGAATATCAATCTTCAGACCGCACTGCATTTAGCGGTGGAGAGGCAACATTCGCAAATTGTGCGGGTACGTCACTAGCCAACATTTGTCATCATCAAGTTACTTGATTTGAAACCTTGTGGCTCCATGGAGACTCACACAAAATGCAATTATTGCTCTCACATCCCATTACCTTTGGATTATTATGATTACCATGTGGTGGTCACTGTCAGAGTCACATTTGTCTTTTAACGTACGGACCACAACTCCACTCGCTACCGAGTTGACGTCCACATTTGAAATCCATGGCTTCCAATGTTTCAATGCCCAAAATCCCTTGTTTTTACCGATGAGGCACATTTAAACAAACTATAGTTTTGAACGTTTTACCCCCCCCCCCCCGCACACACCCTTACATATAGAAACATATATAACACAAGAGAACAACATGGAAACCCGGCATGCTGGGAGCTGGGAGAATCAACCATCTCCCAGTGTTTTGCGGTTGGGATCATAAACTAGCATTAAAAGCGGTTCATTTGAAACATTCCCATAAAAATATTGTGCCCTCTCTACCTCTCTGGAAATTAATTCCGGTGAGTTTTAGGACCTCAGATGAAATTTGAGCCCTGTAAATGGAAGAAGGTGGATATCACGGTTCATGAGAGCCCGAGTGTTAAATGAGCTGGGTTTCGGAGACAACATATAGATACATAGGATTTGTCCGGAGCATGTACTACCAATATATGTACATAATGAGAATTAAAATTGAGGCTCCTCGTTCTTTTAGCCACAGTTTAAAATCCCTGTTTTCGTAATGAGCATTCGGAGTAATAATTATTAGGATTGAGGATAGTTTTGCCTTGCTTTTATATTGTTGTTTCGATTTTGTCTCATGCTTTTCCAGCCGGGATATTTCTAATTGGATTTTTATTTAGATTCTATATGTACATAGGTAGAAGCGAGGATGAGCCCGGAAATATACTAGTATATCTATACATATGAATTGGTGTATGTAGTTAAAATATAATTATATGACGGGGTATTCTCTCGAGAACTTTTGATGGGAAATTGAAAATAAAACTTGTGCAATAGGGTCTTCAGCTCTTTTTGCCCAGTTAAATTCACAAAAGTTTTTCACTTGAGGTTTTACCAAATAGAAAGTAACATGGACGATTAAAGATGATACTAAAGTATTATGCTGGGGGAACAAGTTACACAGTACTGGGCTGAACTTGTTGGCGTTGGGCAATGTCAATGTTTTTTGGGGAGGGTTCAACTCACATCAGGGTTTTAATATTGAATATAAGTTTGTACACCATTGGCTTTCCTCCTCATCATTCCCATGATGACTTGAATGGTTGGAATTCATTCGAGTTGAGTTTTGTAGAGAAATGCGAGTGGTGTGACATGCTAAGAGGGGAAAGGGAGTCCGAGTCCAGGATTCTCTTATGCAATTAAGTTTTGCAATGATCATGGGTGAAAATTTGGTCTGGTTAGAAGATTCCCGGCATTGACTACTTGACTCTCTCTCTCTCCCATGCCCCAACATCAACCAGTTTCTGTGGTTCTCGTAAAATTTTATGACCCGTTGATTTCCTTGGGTACTAAAAATCTCTTGTTATATTTCCAAGTAGATGGGAAAAGCTAAACTATTTCCGTGTTGTGAGAAAAGTTTTTGAATCACCTTAGCATTATTATTTGTATGGATTTGGCAGCCAACAATCTATTTCGCTCCCTCTCACTAGAATCTTCTCCCTATTTTTTTTTTAACCTAAACCCTCATACTTGACTAATCTGAACAATAGCACTGAGGGCGAAGGAAGGGCTCTTCCACAACACCGTATCTTCTTACATGGATATATTATTCAAGCTTTGAAGGAAGAAGAAACGAACCCAATCTCCTTTTTTGTTTTGTTTAAGAACTTTGTTGTTGTTGTTTTTTTTTCTCTCTCCTTGTGCTCTGAAGGATTGTTGGGTGTAAAGGATGAGTGAGGCAATCTTTTGAATGTATTACTTAAGTTGACTCGATGGAAGAATGAAAGCCTGTTAGGGTTTTATGCACATGGAAATATGTTGGCTATGTTTTATTCGGAACACGAACTTTCCCTTGTCTTGTTTATATTTGTATTTGTTTGTTCTTTTGGTTTCTCGTTCTGCTCCCTCGCTAGCTTCCGGAATATCGAGTTTGGTAGGGCGAAGGTTTTTTTTTTCTTACTCAAATGTAAATGTCATTTATTTCAGCTGTTGGTGAGATCTGGAGCGAATCTCAACTTAGCTGACAAAGACGGTAAGTTAATTGTAATATTTTCCTTCTTTGATCTTTTTTCATTCAATTTTGATCAGGGTGGGAGGGAGTTACTCTCATTGAGTAGGTTACTTGTGAGTGAGATGTTGGAAAGGCTGTGAAATAGATAACTATGTATATTAAAGGGGAGAATTTCATGTGAGAAATTCAATGTGAAACATACGGAATGCAATTTGTTTTTGCTCTGCTTGATTCGTTGTTGCATTCGTAATTTTTGTATTTTGGAACGGAGGAGTCGCCTCTCTGGAAATCGTATTGTAAAATTGTTGTACTTGTTTTGTAGGTGACACGCCTTTACATGAGGCCCTGCGTCATCACACACTCTCACAACTAAGGCAACTTCAGGATGTTCAAGACGTTGGCAAGGTAAGAGGGGCAGACAATGGGGGAAAATTCGGAGTAGAATAGAGTACAATTTCCAGGAAATTGTTATCAGAGTCGTGGAAATGTATGTATGTTTTTTGAGAGTCTTTTGGATATGTCTTTTGCATTTTTATGCTCGGGGTAAATATTTCGAGTGTATGGTGGAGCTGGATGTAAGGTAAGGGCTAAGACTCTATGCATGTGGACGCATTCATGTATGTTGGTAAGACCATGCAAAGTGACCTAAGTGAAGCCATGTAATGGTTTTGGGGAAGAGTGAGGTCTTGGAAAAGAAAATACGGGGAAAAAGTTGAGCGACTAAGGAACCAACGGCCGTGTGATTTTAATCGATCGGAAAGCAAGTATTTCACCTCAATGACTCGGGTGACTTTTCCATGTCACTGAGTGAGTTGGCTCGCGTGTGTGGTCAAAGTGATTGAAGCTAATTTGGATTTTTTCTCACTCTCACTTCCTTTTTCTCTCTCACCAGCAGCCCTGAGTAATACTAAGACCAGGAGTAGTAGACCAGGAATAGTAAGAGTCTTGACTTTTTTTTTGTACGTTTGGATGGGAATTATTGCAGCTCCTGATGGGTCTGGGACCATTGGGTGCTGATAGGAAATCTTCTGCGTCGATTGCGTGTTTCCTGGCAGCTCATGGGGCCGACTTGACCATTCGGAATAAGAAAGCTCAAACACCATTGGATTTATGTCCTGACCCGAATTTGTGCCGAACCCTAACGCAGTGTCGTAATGAACGAAGTGTCACGTAAGATTCTTTTCGATTTTCCACCTAGTATTTTTTTAAGATTGGACATTCTCTCCTCCACTCGCCTTTCTTTTTCTGCTTGACGACTCTCCCGCCCAAATGCATTCTTTTTTTGGCCTTCCTTCCTCTGGTTCCTCTTTTCCTTTCCTCCGAATTTCCCCAAACCTTTTTATCTTTTTATGGTTCACGTTTTCCCGTCTCTCCAGGCAAGGAATTACTTTGATGTTTCTATTCGTCTCTTGACGAGGGATTTCAAAATACATATTCACACTTTCTTATTTAATGTCTGATATAATTTAATGCCCCTGACATTTTGTGGTCAGTGTTGCGGGAGTCGAAAATGAGCTTCTTTAGGCAATCGTGCTTCAGTTTTCACTCGACTTGCTTCTTCTATTTGAATTTTATGATTACCATAATTACCTAGCTATGTGTATGTTCTGTACGGGTAGGAATAAATAAGGAAGTAGATGTGTGTATGTACAGTAGGTATAAAAATAAAGGAAGTTTACTTGTCCTCACTACGTGATATATGTACATAGTTATAATTAAACTAGCTCAAAGGTGAGGGCATCCTAACTACTAATGTGTCGACGGTGCTCGGAGGAAACTAATGGAGGAGGTGTAGTTAGCTATAAACTTGTGTACGTACGCGCATATGTAGGTCCCTGTACAGATACTGTAAACCGTAATTAACACTTTTTTCACATGTGGTGTTTCTGGAAGTTTGCGAGACCTTTTGGTGTCCTATTTGTAGGTAGTTTTTTTTTTTTTAAACGGAGATAAAAAGACTAGTCAGGTCGAGTGTTTGTTGAATGATCTCGCCCCTCAACTTTTCTTGTGCGTGGAGTGCAAACGAAGCGAAACGTACAAAATAATTTTGGAGCTGAGTTATAAGCTATCCATCTTAGTACTTTCACTTTTATCCTATCTGTCTTTGATAAATTATTTTATTCGTCTTGTCGGAACTTACTTGTAAAAGACTTTTTCTTTGAGAACAGAGAGAGAGAGAAAAGTAAGTACCAGTAAAGAAGAAAACAGAACCGGGACCACTCTTTTTCTCGTTTTGTTTGTTTGTCCGACTGTCGGCTTGATGATTATTATTAGGGTTCCAACGAGGAAAAAGTTTTCTAGCGACGAAACTCTGTCTCTCTCTTTCTGCCCTGTGAAAGCGTATCTATCTTTATAAGGTGTATTATTTGAAAATATGTATACGTGCAGGATGAGTTTTGAATTCTCCGAGAACCCCTCCATTGCTGTTCCCATCAGCAGTAATTCAATGGGAATAAAAAGTTGGGGTTTCCAAAGACTGGGGAGAATGGGAGAGGATATGTATATATCTAATATAAGTGGTCAGAGGGAAAATACTTTACGATTCATTCGCAAGGATAAATAAATATTTGCACACTCGTTTAACGGCTTTGTTTTCTCTGTCTCGCTCTTCAACAGTCAAATTGAAGGTGCAAGTAAAGCTCTCAGCCCAGCACCCAGCATGGAGCCACCTGCCGATTTCAACGATGAGTGCGTCATTTGCTCGGATAACCTCCGTGAACTTGTCTTCAACCCTTGTGGTCATGCTATTAGCTGTGAGACTTGTGGGTCAAGGATGAAGAAATGCTTGCTCTGTCGGTCAAACATCACTTCCAGAGTGAAGGTACATGAAGGACACAATCAGTGTCTTGAACTTACAATTTAATTCTCAACCTTAGAAAAAAATTTCGGCATTAATTGAAAGTTTTAGGTAGTAAATAATTATTGGAGGAGCTGAGGCTTAGCGGAACGTGCGAAGGAATGAGGTTGACAGGAAAGTTTGAAACAAATTGATGTTGCAATTTAATGGGGACGGATAATTGTGTATATTTTGTGTAAGGAGGGAAGTAGAGGTGGTATTGAATGTGATTTGGTTGATGGGTGAGGACATTGCTTTTGTGAAACTGTTGAAAGCCAGTTGTGTTTGTCATTTAGATTTGACGATCAGGCTGGTGGTGAATGACGAAGGAAGAAAAAAGATCTCATTTTGTAGACGCGAAGCCTGTAGTATGAATGACTAACAAGAAGTAAAAGTTGAGGCTATAAGGATAGTCAGAATGAAAAACAAGAGTTAAGAGAGAGAGAGAGAGAGAGAGAGAGAAGTAACAGCTGCTACGACTATTGAAAGCATAGCTGGAGTTTGGAGATTCAAATGAAGAGTTATAGATAGGTGATGGTAGAGCTAGAGCTGGGAACATAATAGTTAGGCTTGGAAAGTGTTGAGAGGTTGAGGAAAGATATTTATTTGCCTCGCCGATAATATTCATTTTTCAAAGGGAAAGTTCATATCTAATGATGATAAATGGCTTGTTTGTGATGGGTGGCTCGTTTTAGATTGAAGAGTGCTTGGTATGCTCGGATAGAAGAGCATCGATCGTTTTCAGGCCGTGTGGTCACATCTGTGCTTGTTCCACTTGTGCTGTCCTCATGAAGAAATGTGTAACGTGCCGTTCACAAATTGAGCGAATGAGTAGTATTCTCATTTCATGTGGAAGTCTTACCGCTTCAGCAGCATTGTCCGCTGCAGCCACTGGAGCTGGAGCTGGAGGAGCGGCAATACCAGCAGTAGCTGCAGCAGCAGCAGCAGTAGCAGCAACAACAACAACAGCTACAACAGGCATGTCAATGACAGTGGCAGGTTCGAGCAATAGTGGCAGCAGTCAAGGAGTTTCATCTACAACGAAACCAGCATCTAATCTTGTGGTACTCGCTCCCGCCGCCTCATTACCCTACAGTGGTGGTGTTAATAATAATCATAACAATAATAATAACAATAATAACAATAACAACAACAATGCCTTGGCCGCAATCAACAATGCAGCAGCAGCCGCGGCAGCAGCAGGGGCTGTTGGAGGGGCGAACAATGCTACGGCTAACCTTGCCAACAACTCCGTGACTAGTGCAACGAATACTTCCTCCTACAATTTGTCACCTAGTATGGAAGCAAATTTACTCCCTTGTCATGGGATTGGAGGGATATCTCCACCTCTAGCCATCTCACCGGATAATATTGTATATGCTAATAATGCTGCATTGATGGCAGGACAAGGGCAGGGTCAACTATTAAATAATGGTACCAAAGATTACAGCGATGTACAGAAGCTTCAGCAGCAGTTACAGGATATTAAAGAACAAGTAAGGATCAACTGTAACCTATTTGTCAGACTAGCCTTGTAAATTACGGTTTTTGATATAAAAGGATAATCTTGACACAAACAGTCATTACGGAATTTAGTACGTAAGGTCTGGCTTACCTTTTCGGGCCATGTGACAGCACACATATATTAAATATTTGTAGTTTATCTATCGGTTTTGAGTGTAATTATTTGACTTTTTTTTGTGTGCAGACAATGTGTCCCGTATGCTTGGATCGACTCAAGAATTTGATCTTTCTCTGTGGACATGGAACATGTCAAAGTTGTGGAGATCGTATAGCAGAATGTCCCATCTGTAGAAAACCAGTGGAGAAGCGTATTTTGCTCTACTAAACAACGATTCAGTCTGTTGACCCTTTCTTCTAGTTGAATTAGCTCGTAGCTCAACCGGGAAGAACAAAACTTCCTCATTTTTAACGCTTTCATTTGACATCGCTCAGTGGAATTGCTCCGTTCCTTTTAATCCACTGTGGAGATGGATTGAAGTGGAACAATTATTTCTTGGAATCAGCCGGAAAGAAATAATTTTTTCAATGACTTTACTGCTTCCATTGCTTACTGGAGATGAACGACAAATTGGACAAGAAAATGCGGACGTGTTCATCCTACCCTGCTCTTGCTTTCATACTTCTACAGTTACCTTAAATGGATTTCTTGTAGAAAGTTTTTGTTCTTTTGTGTAGCTTGTCTCTACCCTGAAAGTATTTAAGAGGCGACGATTATGGTATCTAGAAGAAAGTCAAGTACCATAGCATGTCTCTTTTTAGTTAGCGTACAGATGCTACACGAACTGTAGTCTACCAGATGATTTTTTTGGAAGAGCACAACAACTACGCAACAGCCTCAATTTGATTTTAGTATTATGGCAGCCTATTGATGATGACAAATAATGTTATTATCAACATAGTTTTTATGGAACTACAAGACTCTTAAGTCTTTTTCCTCCGGTCGGGAGAAAAACTAATATTAGTAACATTAATAATAATGTATAAAAATTGCAATCAGGACTCTTGAGATTTTTAAATGATACTGAAGTAATACAGTAGCACCAGCTACGTTTATCTTTTTCTTTTGGATGTGAAATTATTGGACTTGATTTTAAGATTCAAACTCATGAAGCATAGTTTTATCTATTTAACCAAATGTTTTAGAGTACGCTGTGCTGACCTAAACTAACACTTGCTATTGCTATTAAGAAAAAATGACGAGCTACTCAGTCCTGGAATAACTATAATATATAGATACATTTTAGTATTTGAAAAGACTCACAAATCTCTGTTGAATTCTCATTATTTTATGCCAGTTCGGACTTTCTGACTATTTCTATTATTGAAACTACGAATACTTTATTATTATTACTAACCCTTACAAGCAGAGATAATGCAAAAGTATTCTCTGTATAAGTGTATAATATTAAAGTTTTAATTGCTTAATTAAGTCTTCGTATTGAAGGAACAATATCATAGTGTAGATAATTATAAAAATCAGGATGCATTTTAATGTTGCAACGCGCTTTAATGAAAAACATTGTGTTGAAAGAATTGAACACTGTAAATTGCAATGATTGTGTTGTGTCTGTATTACCTGTAAAATATGATTCACTGGTTGTACTTGTTTAATTGTGAATTTTTAAAAAACTCAGGATAATTTTAAAAGTCGCTGTATCTGACCTTCAAATGTATGAATTAAAATTGTTGTTACCAAATATATTACGAATGTATAAAAATGTAAAACCTTTTGCATTATTTCACTATTTCACTACTGGTTCAATGATATATCACTCTCGCTTCATAAAGAGACTTGCATTTGGATTTTATTAGAATTAGATTAGGATTCATGTTTAAATGATTCCCCCTCTCTGCTTTCTGTTAATAATGCTTTCTGTGGAATCATATGGCATTATAAATAAAGGAAGAGGTTTTATTATTCTTGACGGTAACACCTATGAAGTCAAAGAGACATTCATATGAAAATGCTGTCCATTTTCAACAGATTTTTTTTTTATGATGACATGGCAATGTGATTTTCGCTATTGTTCAGGTAAAGGGAGAGAAAGGAGGGTTGGAAAGGGAAAATGGAATAATTATTTCTTGGGGGAACCCACTGGAAAAAGTAGCATGTGAATATTGAAGTTATTGTAGAAACGTGCCATATAAACTATGTAACTCTGGCTCTGCATACAGATCTGCACGTATGTAAAAAAGGCCAAGTTATACAGGGAATCCTACTGGGAGAAAGAGATTGTGTGCATTCAAACTGTTTTAACGGGCCCAAGAAAAGGAAGAAAAAGAAGATGATTACAGTGAAGAAGGACGACTCTGGATGAAAATGGCTGTCTAGCTGTCTGTCAGTGTCAATCTATCTGTCGGCTGTATGGCGGGAGGGATGGCATGTAGAAGCCTGGAAGATAGTCTCAAGACTACGAAAACCCTCACAGTGCTTCCCGGGCTGCTGCCATGCATAAGTGATCGTTAAGCAAACTCGGAGGCTGAAATACATCAGCAGCTAGTGTTCATTCATAGGTTTGCTCGGTGGATGCGTGTGAATAGCACTGTTAATAGTATGAGGTAGTGTGTGCATCGTCTTACTGCACTTTTGTCTTTTCCCTCTGACCTCACTCCATCTTCTCTTCTAGATTGCTACGACGACAGTCCCGTCTGTACTCGGAGGAGAGACTCTCGCATGCACGCAATTTTTGGCGTGTAGCTACTTTGTTGACGGGGCTATAATTCAGGATTTGTAGGGAAGCCAAAGGCTGCTAAAAGGCTTACTGCTCCTCGTATGTATGTAAACAGAAACTGAAAGGCATAAAAGGCAAGGAAGATGCATGCCTAAAAATAAACAAATCCTTGTTTCTTCAAATAATTGAGTGTTTTCCTTCTTTTTATTATATTGATTTACGATTGTTTCTTGTGACAACTCCTTTCCAGCTGCTTCGTTTTCTTTCACTCTGCACTCTCCTATATAGGAGTGGTGTGGTGTGTGCACTGAGGATGTACGAGAGTTCTCGCTTGGGCTTCTTTTCCATAACCCCCACCGTTCCTCCTGATTTCCAAGAAACTGAGACGCATGTAAAGAAAGTCTTGTCTTGAGCTCAATCTCGTGTGTCCTGCACTCGTGAGCATTTCAGACTGTTAAAACTCTAACCCTAACCTCTATAAGCTACCCTGAAGCAGTGAGGCGGTCCTCACGTAGTGAGAGATAAAACAGTGCTGGTTGCAGAAAGTAAGTAGAACCCTCCGTAGGAGCGTTGCCGGTGTATGTGTGTGTGTGTGTGTGCATGTCTAACAATACCCGGTATTGTCGTGCATTCAAGAAGAATTCATGCGAGCTAACATTATTTGCCATACATATGGCAGTCACTGGTAAAGGACTCATACCATGCTGTACCTCCATCTTCGTTTGCTTTTTCCCCCTGTCTAGCTACTGTAGGGAGGCCTCTGTATGAGAGACATGGATTACTTGATACACATAGAATTGGGAGATTTAAGAAAGAGAGTTTGTAAGGAACGGCGAGACAGTATGAAATACATGGGCTGTAATTTATATAAATGTACTCAAACTACGTCCATTATCAACTTTTACATCCATGGACGTTACATTTGATAAGTTTCTCTCCAGTACATCTCTCGGATAAGCTACACAATTCTCCAGCTCAAGGAATCTCTACGTAAAGTTTTCGGGCATTTCTCACACATCGCCAGGAACAAGTTACTCACACACTCGTTCCTTCTCCTAACCTTACTTGCACGGGCTTTCGACCCAGCGACTATCCGCCTATCTGTATCAAACATGTACTTACTCCATATGTGTACGTAATGTCTATAGAGAAGGCCCACCTTGGAAATCCAATTCTTCTCGGCATTGTTCTGCCTGAATGTGAACTTTTAAGTATCTCTATATGTGTGTGATGCGGTGCTTTTACTCCAAACTTCTACCCTACTGGAGTGAATGGCTCTCAGGGTATGGTTGTACCAATTGTACTTAACTTACTTCTCCCGAGCAACTACACTGTAGTAGTCCTTATGCCATCATCCCATTTGCCTCGCTTTTTCCGACAGTCTGAAGCCTTGCTTCCTTGACACCTGATTTAAGATTTTACACAAGTAACACAAGTCGGGGACGCACGGGTGTGCAAAGACTAGTACAACGAGGGCCTGGCGTTGGCAAACTTCGGAACGCTCCAGAAAGGAACGGTGTCTGTCTGTAGTGAGGCCACTCAGTACATTTAAACTCAGAGGACATCGGCAGACACCATACAATTCACAATTTCCAGAGGAACCTCAATTTTTTCCTGGGAAGAATTGTTCAGAAAGCCAGGCTAATCGAGAGCAGCATCTATGGTATCCATTCGTATGTAATACGAAGATAACTCTGGAAGAATGGGCAGAGCAAGAAGGAGGCCGAGACTTATGTGAGACACAGGAACTGCAATGAACAATCTTGAGGTTAATCTAGAAAGACACCGACAATAATCGTTCTTTACTTTACTTCACATTTTCTTTGTGAGAGCACACAGCAACTATTTAACTGAACATGCTCTCATTATCTACTTGCTGAGTACTCTCAACCACTATCATCGTGCATAAATACGACGATTTTCCGGTTCGTCTTTCCCAGCTTCAAACACAAAAGCATAGGCACAAGAGAGCAACGGGCTCTTGAAGAATACCTACGGCTATAATTTCTGCCACCACTTCCCTTATTTCAGCGTGACAGGAGTCCACTTTAAACTCTATATTTTGGTGCAATAACTCCCGACTTTCTCATCCTTCCTCCACCGCAGTAATTCCGCGGTGCCAAGAGAATTACATTTCTGCTCCATTTGTATCAGCAGTTTAGAAAAATATGGATAAAATCCACATGTATGAATGCAGTTAAATAGGCAATTTAGAGGGAATATCCATTGGACCGGTCCAAGACTTTGTATATAAATATTTGCATGCAAATATTCTGTTCTGCTAAGAGGGGCAGTTTACCTATTACTCTCGATATATTTTTGGACTTTCGTTTTTTTACTACCACCAACGACAAAAAATAGACATACAGTAAAATCTCTTTATAACGGCCGCTTTATAACGGAATTCTCATTATATCGGACACATTTGTTCATCCCCACCAAAAGTAGTTGTGTAAGCACATAATGTCCTCTATAATCAAATAACGGAATACTGTTTATACCGGACAAAAATCCAAGCTCCCTTGCGATTCCGTTATAAACAGATTTTACTGTACTTATTTTGGCCAGTCGGAGTTGTTTTGCCAATTGTCTATAGCTGGGAGTGAATTCTCTCAAAGGCATAAATTGACTAAAAGAACAACAAGAGTACAACAAGGGTGACAACAACTAACTTTAGTTTGGTGACAATAGTTGGGAGCAGTTAGAGAAATAGGTTGGGAGTTGGGACTCACTCCTGGACTGCAGTATGAACAAAATCCAGAAGTGTATAAGGGAAAGACTCAGAGAAAGTAAAAATGCCAGCTCTTTTGAGCCTTAAATAAGTTGGACGCTTGTGGCAGAAAAGTTACTGCATGGATGAAGGACACCCCATATAGGATCAAACGGTAGGAGAAAGATGGCTAACTCTACGTGTAAAGTCCCTTCCAGGAGGAACACAAAAGAGAATGGAGAGGAGAAAAAACAGAAAGGAAATAAAACTTTAGGCAGCCGCGACGCGTATAGAAAACCTGATTGCCTCTATGACCCTTTCTTTAGGAGCTACTTTTTCGGAAACTTAAAACTACCGGACTGGTCCTCACTATACATCTGGCCAGCAATGATGGAAACGGCAATTCGGAGCAGTCTATATTGTTATTCTTATAAAAACTACTTTACCGTTCAAACTCACTCGAACAGCATAAAATGGAGAATTTCTGACAATTTACTCCACCAAGAGTTTCTCGAAAGCATCGATGGCTTATACAGAACAGACCCGAAAGAAATTTTGGTTCTCTACTTTTATTTTTACTGCTTTGACTTAAGTCCGTCTATCTTTCTAATACTCACTAACACGCATGCCAATGACACAAATGCTAAAAGGTAGCGAAAGATTTTGTAGTCTTTTTGGAAATGCTTCTTTAAATTTTAAATAATTATTGTTGCATAGATTTGCATGTTTCCAAAATTGTAAAATATGACTTACAGCAGCCAATTAACAACAAATTAAATATCAATAAGGAAAAAAAATAATCTTTTTTTGTGATTTCTTCCCATCCTATTCGATGATTACCAGCATTTCGCTTTTGCAAATGTGGAGTTATTACTATTCTTACACTAAGTACATAAATCTAGTAATATACTATCGTATTGTGGATTTCGCGGGTAACTTGGTAAGTAATTTTTGTGTCTGAAGTACATTGACCTGCATCGACACTAATTAACAGATGTAACAAAATCAGAAATTCGTGGTATAGTAATTATCAGGAACAACATGATGTATGAAATGATCAGTTTAATCATCTTTATTGTAAATTTTTAATGTTTCACGCATAGAATTATGCATAGGAGGAACAAGTTATTACAGGGATACAAACAATTATTTTTGTATGCTTATACATAGAACTTCATTAGGAAAGCTGTCTGACTAACATTAATAATAATTATTATAATACTCACTTCTACACATACTACCATCGTTAAACGTATTACAGCTGCATGCATAACAACGTCATTTATAAATCAACAACTCTAGCTGCCATCGCAATTTAGGCAAACATATATTGTACCTGGTAAGAAATCCGTATTTTAATCTAACAACAAAGTTATAATTCCAGTCTCAACTATTGTAAAAATGGAGCTGCTAAGTTAAAAAACAATTATTGTGAAATCATAAAATAAAGCGTTTTAAGTTAATCTCAAGTAATTTCTTAAATGCGGTGGACGACAGCCTTAACAGCATGAAGTTGTCACAAAATGCAAGAAAGCAGAAAAGTATAAATATATACGCGGACTATGAAAAACGTAAACATGTATATTCACTAGCTGCTCAAGTTTTAAGTGAGATTCTTAAATTAAGGAAGGTAAATCTTGAAGTCTAAGCATTTTATCTGTAATCACTACCGAAGCACGATTATAGACTAACTGTTAAGATTGAAGCTCCTCCACGTTGCTGCACATAAATTAAAATTAATGAGTGGCACATTTATAGTTGTAAACGACGAACCGTATCGAATGCATATTCAGAACATTTGTGTCCGCAGATTCTTGTCTAGAAATTACAATCCACTGTACAACTCGAGCTTCTGATACTTTTGTTCATTGTTTTGTTTTCCTTAATATCTATAAATTTATCACGCACGTATATTATTATCCAACTGGAGTCTCCGCTCGTACAGTCACATTCTGAATTCTGCTAAGATATTTCAGTTTAATATGTTCAGATTCAGACAAAGGTTTCTGATCATGAATTTGATTAAAAATACAAATTCAACACGGTCATCCAAATTCTCAAACGAAAATTCAGTTAAACAAAATGTGAAAAAATTAAATGGGTATACAACTATAATAAATCTAGAATAATTAATTACAAAAATTAGTGCAAAAGGCGACATATACGAACCAATTAATTGACACGCATAACTCGTACAAATAAAATTGAGTTTTACATAACTCAGCAGTCATGATAACTTACCTGCTTTAATGATCACGGTAAATTAAGTGTTATTTTCACAAAGTATACAAATCTATAAACGTACCGTGTTCTAACCTTCATCAAGATTAAACTAACAAAGCTAAAGCCTTCACTTCGAATCTTAAAATAATTATTGTTACATTTGAACATGTTAACTTTTCCCAGATATGCATTATATGCATTTATGTACATAATTATACACTCCAGTGTAAGTCTATCAAAATGTACAAAGTTACCTCCAGATCTATGAATTTAAAATATTACATTATTAACACCACAATAAACAATTGGCACCACCTCGATAATACATAGAATACAATAAGCTAAATCTAAATATACAATTACGTGAAAAACTAAACAGATCCATGTGATGAAAACATTTCGAAGCTTCAACGCAAAAACGACAAATACACAAGTTAAGTTTTCATAAGATGCGATAGCATAATTAGAACGCGAAACCTAAACATAACATGACTACAATAGCTATTACAATATCTAGTAGGTACTGTAACACAACGCTGGTTTTCTTATTTTAGTATTTTATAATGTAAGCAGGCAACACTGCAAATTAATCATTAACGTACAATTAAATTAACCTCGCTCTTATGATAAACATACAAACCTTCGGTATCTTGTTGACCACGCTGTTGAGATGTCACTTGTCACAAAACATCTTAATATCAGTAATATCAACGGTTTTTGCTCACTCACGTTTAATATTGTCATGACCTCTCACAGTCTTAAATGATTTTTACAACTTTGGGCGAGTTTTAAATGCTGAGTTGTGACAAAACGAAGGAACATTTTAAAACAAAAGAGAAACTTACGAAGTTCATAATTTCAAAATATTCCCGATTGTAACCAACTGAAATGTACAACATGTAAGTTGACATGATGGCATTAAAAATCCCAAGATCTTTTTTCATGGCAGATCTTTGTTCTGATGCAGGCATTAGCATTATTGTAACTTTTTAACGCAATTATGCCTTCTCAGCTACAAATACAACTGTTCAACACACAAGATTTGACTATAAGAGATTTGACAGTTAACAATTAAAATCACAACGTAAATATAATTATGCTTTGTAAGTGGTAACATCCGCGTATATAGTCACATCCTATAGTTAGTTTAGTTCAGCGAAGCAAAAGAAGAAAATGACATTGTTTAAAAACGCACTGTCTTCGATTGAAAACTATGATATTTCAACACTACGCAACTAAAAATAACACGAATTTACGCCAACATTTCGTAAACTTCAATAGTTATGCTATGAAAACACGACCCATATCTTAAAACTTCATTAGCAGTTCTAACAGCTATTAGTGACATTGGACTTTTTTGATTCTTAAAATTTGATATTTTTGGTACGGAGTAGACTGGCATATTTCCAGATCAGGTTTTTGCTTTCTAACCTTATGTTTACATACTATACAGCGGTGAAAAATGTCTACTCAAAATTCATGCATATATAAAATACATGCTTGTGGATTGCAATAGCGGAGAACTCTAGAAACATAGAAAATCAGCTTTGATAAACAGTTCAAATGCTGGGTCATCTTGTAAAAAAATCTACATTCAGTTTGAATACAGTATTTTTACGAAGAAGACAATTTCTCACTCCACATTTAGAGCATCAAGTGAAGCAAATTAAAAACTGTATATTTGATTGTACATTCTAAAATGTAACGAGGGAAATGTTCCTAACTGTCAGCACGTAAGAACGGCTTTTACGAACAAAGTTTCGTAGATTGTTAGAACTTTCATTCTTAAGCAAGTGGATCTGCCAGCGGATGGTCACCAGAGGAAGAGAAATCTTCCGCTTGAAGAAGTCCTTTTTTCTCGTCACTTACAGTGCTCGACTCTCCCTCCTTGTACATTGTCTCGTATACAGGATTGGCAAAGTTAGTGCCTTGAAGCAGAACCTATAAATCAAGAACGTAGAGAATACAAATAATAAATAAGCATGCCAAAAATAGCCCCACATGAAATTTAAATCTTCATTAAAACTTCAAGATAAAAAAATGTACACATATATTGTGGAATAGGGACAAAACTGGGCACAGCAGAATGTATTTATATCTACATAAATTAAATAGCTGCGCACGACTGTTTCATCAGAACTCCTATTAAAACTACTATTTTTAACAGGTTTTGTAAAATGAAATATTCTTTTATATCAGATGCAGACCGATATTTTGAGAACTACTAATGCCTATTTTCAAGGACAGACAAAAATATGAGGAAGAGCTTAAAAATATGTATACGGGAGTGAACCAAGAACTGTATAGTGATGTTGGGAGGTCAACGTATGAACATTTCAGTATGGAAGACTGAATACCTACCACCTACACAGTATACACAATCGTAAAATGAGAAAAGGGATATGACACAAGACCACGACAAGCGTCATATGTAGCAGTTAATATATCCGCTAGAAGAGAATAAAACGCAGTAAAGAGTAAAGAGTGGAGAAATGGTGAGAAAACAACGATGGTGATAAATTTCTCGGGCAGAAAAGGGACTGAGGAAAGATGAAAGCATGAAAAATGGTTTTTGAGAGAGTCAGAGTAAAACTAAGCTACCTTATCGGAGTCGAAGATGAGACTCGGCTCTGAGCCATGGTCCTCGTCGCCCTCTTCTTTCAAGAACATTGGGTTATTGATCTCCACTGTACCATTGTCATGCATTCGCACATGCATGAATGGTCTACCTCTGTGAATTCATAAACAAGCGTATCAATTTTAGTTTTAATAATTATTACAGATTATTATCTAACTATAAAAATGAACCAGTAATGAGTAATAAACTTTCACGAATGTTTTCCTTTTGCATCAAACTTAATATTACCAGCAGATAAATGTTGAAATATCAACCACACTTGCTGTCAACTCATCATGACAATTCCTCAAAAGCTACAAGATGAAACGCTTTATTAAACTTTTACGTACTGTTTTCGTTTCATGATGAAATAGGCAGCACAGCCCGAGAACCCAGCCACAGCCACAGCTACGACAATAAATACCAAGACAAGAGCCCACGTAATTCCACCCTCTTCTTGAGGAGCACCAGCTCTGCCAGCTTTGTCCAATAAGGTTTGACATCGATGCCCAGCATAACCGGGAAGACATCTGTGAAAAAAATGTCATTAACAAAAACGAAACAGCATTAAATCTTTTTTCTCATCAGACAAAACACTAGTGGCACAAGACTGGAGGAAAAATACAAAAAAACTTTTCGCTTAGCTCATTCTAAATGATGACCACTTACATGCACGTGGGTTCTGCACTATATTCCAAACTTGGCGTGCAAGTTCCCCCATTGAAGCAGTATTTTGCACAGGAATCTTTGTACTGGCAGCGGATTCCTTTCCAACTTGGTTGACAAACGCACGTTGGCGTTTTGTTTAAACTCTCAGCAGTACAGACACCATTATGAAGACAGTGAGACTGGCATGGGTTAGCTGCGTGACCAATACTTACTTCACACTGACTTCCGATCCATTGATTAGGGCATCTTAATTAGAAATTGTATATAATTACATTAATTATCGAACTTTAAAGAACTACAGATACCGTAGGACACATCATTTGCAGTTATATTGATGTAACTTTATTTACTTAAGTAAATAATTACCGGCAAACTCTTCGTTGATTGTAAACCACACATGTCCCACCATTTTTGCAGAAATGTCCATGGCATGTAGCCCTGACGGTTTCGTTGCACACTTCTGGTAACCCAGAAGTAGGACAATGTTGACATTTTGAACTGGAACTGTCCTTACAGTTTTGGCACTCACACAGATTGACTTCACAGTATGGACCAGAATATGGCACCGGGCAGCTACATACATGTTCAGAAGACTCGGTGACACAAGATCCTATAAATTATGGAGTCACGTCAAGAACTAACCCGGCAAAATGACTTCTTAGAAAGTAAACTCGGAAGCTTTAAACGAAGAATCGGTAAAACCTTATTAACTAAGTATACTATTCTAGACATAATTGTCAACTGATTTCATTAATGCTCAACGAACTAAATTTACAAATTGTTGCCAATACTTGCAGTTAATAGAAATACGAGGTAAACTTAAATTATGAAAAGAACAATTACCTCCATTGCGGCACCGATTGCCACATAAATCTTGCTCACATTGTTTACCGAAGAATGGTGAGATGCAGGTACACTCTGGTCCATTTGCTTTGATTTTGCATTTGCCCTAAATTTAAAAAATTAAAACAGCCACTAGAAATTTGCGAAACTGTTTTTTCATGCCGCTAGCTAGAATAGCTGCGTAAAAGTTTCCTCAAAATATTTGCATTTACTTTGCATTTTCCGACTACAAAAATCTCTGGAAATCGAAGCATAAATGGAGTAACAGAAACACGAAGCTTAAAGTTAGCATTACGGAGAGCTTGATTTCGATAAGGATTTCGTAGCTGATTTGGAAATTATACAGTTCTCATAAACTACTGATCAGGAAGCATTTATTTTATAGAGGCAGGAAGGGGAATTTTTTACCTTGTTTTGACAGTAGTTGCTACAAGATTTCTCACACTGCGGGCCAGAAAATTCTTTCGGGCATAAGCAGAGCTTTTTATTTCTTTTATCTTTGACACAATAGCCTCCATTCTCACAAACCAAACCGTCACAATTTTTGCAGAGAGCTCCACTAAAACCGCTCTGACAAAGACAAATATTCGTAGTTTCATTACAAGTTCCACCATTATGGCACAAGTTTTTGCAGGGTGCCTGGATACGAGTTTCGCATCTAGCTCCCGTCCACTCCGGAGGGCAAGTACACTATAAAATAAAATAAAGGAGTTTAGAACATGGTTAGTCATTCAATTTGCTTATGTTTTTCTATTAAAATTAATTTGAACAAATACTTTAAGAGGTGTTGGCCCACTAGAGTTCAAATTAGTCATAAGGTCATGATAGCAAAGACCCTTGTTGTGACAGTACCCAGAGCACCGATACTTTTCACATCGCGGTCCTTCATAAAGGGAACTACAATTGCATCTGGGGCCAGTAGACGTTATGACACATTGCCCCTGCTTGCAATGCAGGTCACACACCGTTCCAACTGTAGAATTGCATTCAAAAACATTCCCCGGTTTCCGCACGGCAGTTTTATTGCTGGGACAGACACATCTAGCCGTCGCAGTTCCATTCAAAAGACAAATCCCTGGCGACTTACACATGATTGTGGTACATGGGTTAGTCACTGTTAAATAACAAACAGATGCCAATTTTATAGGCCATTTACAACAATATCCATGATTTTTTTTAAACCTATAAATAATGCGAAACAACAGTTCGACGAAAATTAAAGTAAAGATGGTGCATCGACTTACTATTTCGTTGTTTATACGTTTGAATAATGACAACATCCGAAGCTTTCTGACCCCCTTGAGTAATATAAGTGATATCGGTTCGACCAAACTTATCCATTTTTATTATTCGGTTACTCTGGTAGGTCGTTATGAAGAGCGTGTCTTCAAAAACGTCAATCTTGTACGGTTTTATATCTGCTATAAAGACAACGAAATGGGATCGAGTTAAATAAATATTCTTAGTCTAAGCCATAACGCCAGAGTCACATTCTGACAACTGTGTTTATGTCCCGCTGTTTAAACTTACTTCCACTGAACTTCTTGATTAGCTGACGATCTTTGCCATCCAACGTGGTCGTTTCAACCGAAAGACTTTTAACGTCAGTCCAATACAAGCGTTTGGCGGGATAGTCGATAGTTATTCCGGCAGGACAAGGTGAATAAACTAAAGTTTTTCGGTTACTACCATCCATCATTGCAAAATCAATCCGCTGATTGCCCCAATCAGACCAATAAATTCGCCTGTGTGTACACAAATGTAATTTAACTATGTATTGCTTAGTAAATTAATTCTGAATTGATTCGAAATACAGAAATAAAATGAAGAAGTACCGGGTGTCTTATATTAACCAAACTTTCATTACAGCCAAAATTTTGCATACCCAGATTCCGGATCAACTGCAACATCATGAGGATCATTCAAATCTTTATGGACCAGAGACATTCTGTTCTTCCCGTCTAAAGAACTAACTGAGAGAGTCTCCAAACCAGCATCAACCCAGTAAACATTTCTTCCAACCCAGTCTACTGCAAGCCCCCTAGGCTCATCCAGTCCAGTCATCTTTAGGTAAACACACAGAGGTATCATTTTGGTGCCAACACATTTCATAACAGGTATGATCGAGAATTAGAATGACTAAAAATATAAAGAACTTACAACATCAACTACGCCAAATTCAGAGGACCGTTTAGTTCTTGAACTGATACTACTGCTATCCACAAACTTTTGAATCGATTTATTCGTTAAGGTAGTCCAAAATATGGTAACCACTCCGCTGCCGTCCATTATATAATCCATACTCTCAATTTTACTGTAACCAGTTTTAAGGATAGTGGTTGTATTTTCGTCGTGTGGTTTACGAGCATTTGTTTTCCTCAAATCATATTCTCTTCCAATCATGGCAACAAATAAGTGAGGAGGGTCATCTGAAACATAACAACTTATATGGTGAGATGAGGGTAAATTCTAGATTATGCAGCATTATCATGTGTAGGAAATTATATTACCTTTAACTTGACAGGAGGAATGATTAGCGCTAACATTAGTCATAATGTAATCAGAAGAACATTCACAAGTATAATTTAATCCACTATGAGGATGCTTTTTGTGCACACAGAAGTGCGAACATGCCCCGAATGCACAAAGCGAGCACTGAGCTTCATCGGAGTTATCACCTGTCAGATAGAAAGTCATCTTGACGATTGCAAAAGCTAGTGATAGTAAAAAAATTTGTCAAAAAAACTCTTTCTTACCACAATCGTTATACAAATCGCAAACCATTTTTTTGTCAATGCAATGTTTGTTTGCACACTGGAATTGGTTAGCCTTGCAGTGCTGAATTGGACACATCTGTTCAAGTTCATCTGAATTATCGCTACAATCTGGGGTTCCATCACACGTCTTCGAATAGGGGATACATATGTTGTTCTTGCATCTAATTGAAGAATACGAATACAGAAGTTCCTCTAGTGCATACCACAGTCAAAATTTAGTCAGGTACATATTGTTTCTAAACTAATTACCTAAACCTGCCAGGCTCGCAAGGTTTCTGCGCACAAAACGCAGGTTCCTCATCACTGCCATCAGAACAATCGACTTCTCCATCACATGTCCATATAGTTGAAATACATTCACCGTTTTTGCATTTGAACTGATCAGGGTGACATCCAGTGTTGGTGCAGTTTTTCTCGTCAGATCCGTCCACACAATCAACGTCAAAATCGCATTTCCATCCACTATAAATAAAATTTTATTAGACGTTTCCAAAAGAAAAAATAAATAACAGAATTTTACCTGTAGATGCAAAACTGAGGGCTGGTACAAGTGAACTCGTGTGGACCACAAGTTACATTGCAGATTTTCTCATCACTTCCGTCTAAATAGTATAGAAAATTAATTCAACTTACACAAAATTCGGAAACAGGCATGCATGGTTTTTCAAAATAGATGAAGCAGATTCTATTTTCAGACAACAGAAAACTAGCAAAAATGACCTGGACAATTGAATTCCCCATCGCATCTTAACGAACCTCTGATGCATCGACCATCTCCACATCTAAACTCAGATTCGCTGCAATTTCGAGGGTCACATTTTAATTCGTCGGTGCCATCTCCACAATCATCCTGCACAATCCAGTAAAAATCATTGAAATAGTTGATTAATCAACAACTCTATTAATAGTTTGAAGCAGGTCGTGAGAATAAAACCAGCAACTGTTATTACTACAGCTATATAGCTAAGAAAGTTAGCTTACATCATAATCACATTTCCAACGGCCAGGGATGCACCTGTAAAGCAACAGAAATAGCGTAAATGCCCAATTTTCATCAAAATTTACAATGTACACAATCTTTTTTTAAATGAATAACAACTTACTTATGATTGCCGCACTTAAAGTACGTTGGTTCACAAGGATGGATTTCCGGGCTAGAACATTCGATGGGCTCATCTTCACCTACAAAATCATCTTAAGTGAGCAATCTCATCTGTATAATTAAAAACTTACAACTTCGGGAGCGAAAGTACCTCCTGAAGAGTAAAGTGTGGATTTGAAATCACAGCTTACCATCACCGCAATCTTTTTCACCGTCACATTTCCATTGATTAGGAATGCATTTACCGCTGCGACACCTGTGCGAAAAACATTTTTTTAAATTACATTTCCGGATTCATTTTGTTAACATGAATGAATATAAACAGGCAGCTAAGCATATGTAACATAATTACGACAAGGGCAAAAAGTGAAAGCATCTGACAAGGGTAACAGATTCAATCTTACCTAAACTTATTGTCATCGCAACTCCTCTGTGTACAATTAGAAAATTCGTCACTGCGATCTCCGCAGTCATCCTGCAAAACAACAAGCGAGGTTTTAGAATTAATTTTTTAAAATACTGAGCTATTGAGGTACATATTTTTAAAATAACAACTATAATAATAAAGTTTAAAATACTATTCCTACACAATCTACATATCTAAGCAAAGGGAAACGGCAACTTACTTCTTCGTCACACACCCATTCAGCTTGAATGCATTTCCCATTGAGGCATTTAAACTGAAACAAATTTTCATACAAAACAAGAAATTAATATCCTCTATGTCAAGACACGTTGGTTTAATGTAGGTATAAGTGGGAATAGAAGCGTAAATCGTTTACAACATAATGGTTTCAACTATGTTTACAAATGTAACTTCTGAGTTTAGTTATAGGATACACTTGTAAACACTTGGGCCCTACGCTACTGCGTTTTGTAAACACTGTTCCTATGCAACTATAACACGTGTTTACAAATGTAACCACTTTGAACTAAGTGAGTAACAATATCTGCGACAGATCCGCGTACAACAGATCCCTGGTTTCACTCAGAGGAATGTTTACAATTGTAATTTGTTATTTCGGGTCAATGCACTGGCACACTAGTAGCTAGACTGCAAAATACCTGATTTTTCGGACATGACTTCGGCAAGCAGTTCGCTTCGTCTTGTCGTAATTCCTTTATGGGACAGTCCACAGTTCCATCACATTGTTTATACGAGGGAATACAAACACTCGGGATAGTTTCATTTCCATCACATTTGAATTGTGTACTGAAGCAAGTGTGCTACATTGAAAAGAATAATACCATTAAGTTTTTGTAAACATAATCTAACGAGTAGCTATAGGAGCTAATCGTATTAGTATGTTTTTTAATTGAACCTTGTCACAATTGAGCTCATCAGTATCGTCCCTGCAGTCAGATTTACCATCACAGAGTTGTGCTGGATGTATACACTCTCCGCTAGCGCACTGATACTGACCAGGAGTACATTTGAATGGTGGGCAACTCGGATCTTCGTCACTTCTGTCACCGCAATCATCCTTTATAAATAATAAAATAGAATTAGCACAAAATATAGCAGAACAGCAAGCATAAGCCCTTTCAATTATTGCAAATAACGAGTGGCTACCAACACGTAGCACTTCCACAGGCTTCAATTGGATATTCACTTCCTTAATATATATGTAGTTATATATTTTTAGACATCAAAAACAGGCAAATTAACTACCTGATTGTCGCATTTCCACCAAGCAGGTATGCATTTATAGGTGCTCTTGCATTCAAACTGAGATGTTGTGCAGTTATGTTCACAACTAACTCCATCGGATTTTAGCACAAAATTTTCCGGACAAGCGCACACTTTCTTCCTCCCGGGTTTCAGTAAGCAAAGAGTTTCGCAACCTCCATTGTTTTCGCATGGATTTGGAGTCACTGCAAGAAAGAATAATCACTATACGTATAACAAAAACGACGCGCGCGTAAAGTAGAGCAACCTTAACCCTATAACATAAAAAAAAGTTTCAATTTCAACTGCGACAGGTATCTTACTACAAAAGCAACCCTATCCTTACATTCATGCAGACAAAAAGCGTGAATAAAAAGATAATATGTATTATGTAGATCTAGATATAGACACGCTTGCATTCTCACCAAGTCATTGTGGTTGTGCCGACAAAATACGTGCCTCACAGGAACGTATTTTGCTTTCTGTCAGAAAATGTGTGCTGCTTATATAATAATTAATCCCCTCACCATATTTATATTGGCTAGTCAGATTAACAGGACTGATGCATTTAAAATGCTCCTGACTCAAACGAGTTACCAAGAGCTTTACATGCAAGATTACAAAGAACTTGCAATGATCGAGATTGATATAAATTTCGTCAACCTTTCGATTTCTGGCATTTGATTCAGTTTACTCTTTCCGGCATCCGCATAGTCTAGAGTGTGCTTTATAAGCATACTAATTCTAAACGCATACATATCAGAAACCTCTACCAAAATCTGATGGTGGAACCAGTCTACTACCGCAGTACTTCTCGAACCAATTAATTACGTTTGTACAAGACCATACGATCAAAGACAACAAAAGGGAGTCCTGAATAGAGCCGCGTACTTGTACGTTCCTAAGCAAAGCTATGCGTGTGTAACATATTACGAAGGATTACATAACCGTAACCGTAACCAAGACGTCGAGACAAAAAGTTAATTAGCTTTCAACGCTTAAAGCCTCAGCAACCGATGCAGTCAACCATGCCTAATCTATCCCAATCCTGCTTGACCTTTAAAACTGCAATACCACTGATTATTCGCATATTCTACGCGCTTACAATAACTGTATTACAAATTCCCAATGCAACAGTATAAGCCTCACTCTTGCAACTCGGGGAACAAAGTAACTGTCCTACTCTATATTACCATACGTTGATAATGTGTGTGAATTTGAAAGGAAATGGCTGAAAAAAAGGTTTTCAACAAAATACTATGTGTGTTCTTGTAATAACGAGCCTGATTCAATAAATGCTAAAGTTGCAATATGAAATTGTAGTATGTGCTAAAATTTCCGTTTGCCCAACATAATCACTTCTGATTTTCATTGATTGCTTGGACGCAATATGTAACGGGAACAAACAGTATATGCAATATAGAGCGGTGCAAGTTCGTGGCGACTGTTGGTGACAGCTCTGATTCTTATAGATTCAGATTAGGGTAGGTAAGCATATCTATGTTTTTAATGTCACTTGCATCAAAAGCCAAAAAGGTAGCAACAAATAGATAATTCCCCTACCTTTAAAAACTAATGGGGATATGTCTTGACGATTTTATCATAATTTAACAAGATGCGAGATGTTTTTCTGCTTCCCATTTCACGACATATATTGCAAATATATTTTAAAGATAAACGTGAAACAGGAGACAAGCTAGGAGTATATAAAGGTTTGCGTGGCTTGTTTAAGATCATTCAATCAGCAATTGTCGAACTAAACTAACTTATAATCTCACTAGGAAGTATCTGAATTTGGGAAAATTCCTTAAAACTTCATCATGAACAAGATTGTTTTGGCTGTTTTTCTTGCTGCCGTCATCGCAGCTGTCTCTGCTGGAGGATACGGACACTACTCATTGGGTTATGGATTTACCGCTGCCGGGTACGGTCATGGACATGGTGGATATGGCCACCATCATGGAGGAGTAGCTAAGGTCAACGTGCACCAAACTCCCTATGGATACCAGTACAACTTGAACGAACACGGACCCGGATACAACAAGTACATCCATCAAGGAGCTAGTACACATCATGCTTACCCTGTCCATGGAGGATACGGTGGTGGATACGGATACGGGCGCTAGATTATTGACTAGCTTAATAACTGTTTAATCCCCGAAAGGATCGAACTCAAAGGATTTGAAACGAAAATTTTCACGTGTCTAGTATACTTACAAACTTGTCATTACAAAATTCTAAAATTAATTAGTATCTTGGTTCTAATGCATTTCAAAAAATATAATGTCAGCCATATTGTATACTTCTAAATCTATATTTTTATAAAATAAACGGTACTTTCATTCTTTAAAATATTGGTGTATATCTTTCGGTAAGTGATGTTCTAGCTTGTATACACCATAGACAGCCCATGAAACATACGAGTGAAAATATTCTCAACTTACCCCAATTCCCTACAGACCAAATAGCGTAACCACTGAATACAATACGAAAAAAATTCTTCGAATGAGTTGCACTTACTAGGAGGTTGCCGGTATGGATGATAAACTTTTACATCCATCGGTCGATGAATAGTTCTAGTGACAGTGGTCTGATTGCGCCCTGTGTATTTGTGACACCGTTCAACACTCTTTGTTTCCCAGTCACTCCAGTAGACAAAATCCTCAAATACGGTCATAGCAAACACGTGATGCACCTTCGCTGATGGATTGTGCACTGCTTGAAATTAAAAGGAATAGATTTGCTGGTCAAAAACAGTACATCGCGGACAATAGGCGTACCATTAGGTTCGTAAAATTGTAATACCTCTGCTATAAACGATTTTCCGGTTTTGTCCATTTAAATCTGATACAGCGATGTAATCTTCTCGAGCATCAGCCCAAAATATTTCATTAGTTTCATAGGAAATCGTCAACGCATTTGGCCAGCCTAAGTGTTCTGAGATCAAAACGGTGACATTGAACCCATCCATGTCTGCTTTTCCAATGTACGGCGTGTCTCCCCAATCGGTCCAGTACATGTAACTTGAGGAACAGTGAAAATGAAACATTTTTTCACTACCATTTTGGTAGGCAATAAAAGCCTTTAAATCGCATTATAAATACCCATTGTAAGGATCAAGAGCAATTGCTCTGGGCTCTTGAAGACCTTCATGGACTAGAACTTTACGGAATGTGCCATTCAACTTTGAGACTTCAATTGTGTCCGTTCCTTTATCGCACCAGTAAAGATTTTTACCAACCCAATCAACTGCTAAACCATCTGGACTTTGAACAGTAATGTGATGCAATGTCTGCTCGACCCAACAATTTATATATTAAACCTGTTATCCAATTTGCATTTACAAACAAGCATATAATATTTTTGGTGCAGTACCTGTTCACCAGAACTATCTGTGTGGTTAAGCGTATGGACGTTACAGAGACTCTTAATGCTACTTCCAAATGAAGTTACATCGGACCAATAAATGCATCCACCTTCCCAATCGTAGTCTAGTGCGACCGCATTTGTTAAATTCTGAGCAAGCAATGTTTCGTGATTTTGCATATCGACCATACGAATGTAATACTGGTTAGAAAACATTATCTTGAATGCGTCACCTAAAATTCAACATACAGTATAAACAAACAAATTATTCAATGATTTAGGGGAAACATATAGAACAACTTTAAAATAAAAATTGAAATTATAATAATAAAAACTTGTAATACTTATTTTAGCTACACTTTCTGTAGAGGAGATTCAACCCGGTTTTACTAAATGGTCACTTACTTGAATTAGCTTTACAGGTGTGCAAGTCATGCTTCAATACAAACCCATCTAGGCATCCACATTGATATGAACCAATTGAATTTCGACAGATCTGTGAACAAGCTCGTTCCTTGCATTCGTCTATATCCACACAGGAAAGACTGTTTGTTGGACTGGGTTCAAAGCCTGGATTACACTTGCATTGGTAACCTACTTTCTTGTCTAAGCACATGGCATTCTTATCACATGTTCCTGCCTCCAAGCATTCATTGATATCTGAAAATAAGGTCACGCATATTTCGATCACCAATGTACGGGGAAAGTTATGTTAGTCTCCCGCAAACTTATCAAATTGCGATTAATTAAAATAAATATATAACACAATATAATAATTGGTAACAATTCTTTACTGCAAGATATTTCATCTGAAGAGTCTCCGCAATCATTGCTTCCATCACATAGTTCGGTTTCATTCACACAGACGTTGTTCTTGCACAAAAATTCATGATCGGAGGTACAATACTTTTCTTTACCTGGTTTTTAAAAATGAATAAAAACAAGCTGACATTACATCCATATACTTTTTTTACAAATTTTTACATACTTTTAAATCCACTACATCATATAAATAAGTAGTTTTTCACAAATTAAACATGATTTTTGAATTCTACTTACTACATAAAGTTTCAGATTCGTCTGAGTTATCTCCACATTCATTAACTGAGTTGCAGGTTAGACTCTTAGCTATGCAATTTCCGTTTGCACATGTGAATGAACTATTATCACAATTGTGGTAATGGCATGTATCCGGTTCATCACTGCGCTGTTCATCCCCACAGTCATCATCTACAAATATTTGGAAGACATTAGCTATTTCCGTTCTAGGCTGTACTACGAATACTACGTTAGTACATCAAATGGCCTATTTACAATAAAAGCCATAGAATGCAAAGTGATCTAACCTCTGTCGCAATAATATTCCCTGATTATACAATAACCGTTCATGCACTGAAACTGATTCGGAGCACAATTTCCGGAGAAAGGAGCCCGTGTAATATTGGCACACCCGCCATTAGGAAGATTCTCATCTGATGAATTTTTGTCATTGCAATCGTTCTGTAAAATGATTTTTAAAACATTGAGAGCACCAACTCCACGCTTTCAAAACTTACCTTTTTGAAAAATTAGAGGGAAGTTTATTTGCGGTTTAAATTTAAGTATTGGACTTACGTCACCGTCACAAACCCATTCCCTAGGAATACATCGTCCATTTCCCTGACATGGGAACATTGTGTGATCACATGTTCGATTTTCTGCAAACAAACAAAGAGAAGTGAGTTTAGTAATTACAGCAGTGACAAATTTATATTTGACCTAAATTTAGCATTGAGCGCTTACCGCAATCACTCTTGGACTCATCAGATCCATCAGAGCAATCAGGCATACCTAAAAAGAAAACTCAGTTTTGAATAATTACATATCGACGGCTTCAGCTGTTCCTAGTAGAAATAAATAGTTTGCACAGCAAAGTAACTATCAAGACCGAAGCTGAAGAACTTACCATCACATTGCCACATTGGAGATATGCATTCGCCTGATTTGCACAAAAATTGTCCAACGCTGCAAGTATACTCTAGACGAATTATGAAATATTTGAACACATTAGCTATTGCAAGAATGAGAAAACTACAGAACTCTGCCTATCAATATTAACCTGTTTTCTACTTTCAACTGATTATGTATCACATCATTCTGCCTATTTCATATTAACTTATTGCACAATAAGATCCTTTCAGAAACCAATGGAAAAACAAACGTTCGTTAATACCATTAGTATCAATAATATAGCATATAAATATGTAAGACAGCGAACTAACCGCAATTTTTCTCATCCTCCCCGTTTTCACAGTCTGTCTGAGAGTCACAACGCCAGGAGTTCGGAATACACTGACCGTCATCACATGTAAATGAGTTCGGCTGGCAGTGCTTTCTGATACCTCCTTCATAACTTGCTGTTGATGAACAATTTTGTTCGTCCGACCTACACGAAACATTGAGATACATATCGTCTGACTAAACTACTACAGTACAGCTTTCACATTAAACTAATCTTACCAATCCCAGCAGTCGTTTTGATTATCACAAATCCATGACTTGTGAATACATGCGGTAGTGGTCTCGCACGGAATTATATTCTCCAAGCTGGGATGATACTTCTCAGCATTATCGCAGCTTCGATGAGCTGAAACATTTTGTGATCAAACACTTTAAAACTCGAAATCGAAAAGTCTTAATAGATAATGATGTAATAATTTATTTCTTACGGCAAATGGTAACAAACTCGTCTGAAGCATCTGCACAATCTGGGTGATCATCGCAGAGCTTCGTTTTGTCTATGCACCTTCCATCACCACATCGATGCTGACTTTCAGTACAATTGACATGACAGTTTTGTTCATCTGAATTATCGCCACAATCATTTTCCTATATACCGAAGAAAATTATTATTATCTTGGGCTTACGAAAGCTGGTAACGAGAAAAGACAACGACTTAAGAACTCGGTTTAAAATAATCACGTCTAACATTACTCGAAACTTTATACCTGGTTGCAAACATAGCTTTTGGGAATACATCTATTAGATGGGCATCTAAAGAAACCATTTTTGCACACACGAGAAGCACAATATTCAGGTGCTTCATCACTGGAATCGAGACAATGTGAGATTCCATCACAAGTCAAGGCGTACGAGATACAGCCCCCACTCAAACATATGAATTCAGTGGAACTGCAAGACTTAGCATCTATAATACACCGCCCTTCCACGAGAACTTTGTTATGTCCGCAAGTACACTTCACGTTACGGTTTTCATCCAATGAACAAATATCCGAGCATCCCCCATTTAAGATATTGCATGGATTGGCAATACACACCTCAGTCTGATTCGCAACAGCTACAATGCCCATAGGCTTAGGTATGTCCTTCCTCAGAACAACTACATCGTCACCAGTATGTTTATTGGCACGCAGAACTGACAGTAGCACCCAATCAGTCCAATAAATGTAATCGCCAAACACAGCTATAGCAAAGGCATGCTTAGGCTTATCTTTCCCAATGACTCTTCTGTTGCTACCGTCAAAATCAGCCCGTTCGATTTTGTCTAAACGTGCATCCACCCAGTATAGTTTTTTAGCTGCGTGGTCAAGAGTGAGACCATTAGGCATGCGAATTTCAGTTTTTATAATTGACTCTATTTTGTAACCACTCATGAAAGACCGTTGAATCGAAGGTCTATTGGCATCCCAATTCGTCCAGTAAATTCGAGATTCGCACGGATCTACAGCAACTCCTCTGGGCTTGTCGTTACTATTAAGCCTGAGTATTTTCTCCACTTTTCCGCTAGAAGTGTAGGGATTCAGTCTGTTAATGGACGCATCATTACTACACGTCCAGTACAAATCGCTGTTTGAAGCTTCAAAATACAGCCCTTCAACGGAGCCTTGCTTGTCAGCGATCACTGCATAATTTGTGTTGTTAAACATTACACTATTTATAGTTCCCAGTTGCACATCAGAATAAAACAGTGTATGACGCTTGAAATCGTACGCTAATCCAATAGCATTTCTAATATGGTCAGGATTCTGAATTGGTGGATATGGCGAATTCGGGGTAACATCCTCCATGACGTGGACAGTTTCGATACTCGAGACTCGTGAAAATACAATGAACGCGTCGTAATCTGTAAAAATCAGCACAAAACTTGCAGTTTCTATTCAGATTTGATATAATGAGATAATTTAACTAAGGAACTCACGTTCACACGATTTTCCATCCCGCCCAATCTTCCCGTGAGCACAAACACAAACTGGGTGAGTTCCATTAAACAAGCATAAATCCCCACAACCTCCATTATTCACACCACATATATTTGTGCCACTTTGCCTGCCGCGACTAAAAATCCCCAAATCTTTTACTGTGACCCCCAAACCCATGCGAACAGTTTTTCCAGCCATTGGGTTTTTCACTGAGGCAGACATAATACTTCCATCTTGATTACCACTATAAAGAGGGAAAATACATATTAGACGACATGAAGAATTATGCAAACCGTTGTTCACTGGTCTCAAAAGCAGAAACTTACGTATCAATCCAGTAAAGATATCCTTTGTCGACGACCTGTGAGTGCAAGTGGGACTGTGGAGCTGCTTTATAAACAACAACTTGATTTTGACCATCATAATCTGCAGAAACTATTTTGTCTGAAGACGAGTCACACCAATACACCTTTTCATTCTGTGACAAATTTTAAAAATCATACATCAAATATTACATTTTACTCAACAAAAATGAGGATTCAGAATCATTCATTTTTTCGATAATTTCGCTGTTTTAACATATCCTATATATGCACATACTTCGGAATCAAGTGTAATATCCGCCACTTTAGTTGTATTATTGGAAACAATGATTTTTCTTTGAGAGCCATCTAAATAGGCCCTTTCAATATGTCCCTTAGCGATGTCACTCCAGAATAAGTAGCCTTTCTTAGGATCCACGGCTAGCGACATAGGCTTATCTAAATTATTAGTTATTAGGACGTAGTGACTGGAACCGTTAACATGAGCAACTTCGATCCAAGAATCTTTTGGATTAGCCCAATACATATTTCCTGTTTCAAAAGGTAGAACCAATAGGTAATTAATTCATATAAGGACTTGCAAGCCGGACATAATGATTTTGTTGCAAATGTCCACGTACCAGCATTCCAGTCGATGGCTAGTCCGATCACTGCATCAAGGTCCTTTAGCACAAGTTCCCTATGAGTTCCATCTCTCTTGATTCTAGAAATTCTTCCTTTTTCATTATCCAACCAGTAGAGATATTCAGATTCTACCAAACAGTGTAAAAACATTATCATATAATTTATTGAATTAAAGCGCCACTTGATTCACGTTCCAGAGAGCTTACTTTCGTCTACATCAATGTCAGTTGCAGAACTGACCATCGGAATCGGCACCAATACGTCGTCGTGCAAGTCGGTAGTGCTGATACCTTTAATACCTGAAGCATCCGCGTACACTAAAACTGAATCCATACCTACGAAATGAATTTTTTTGGATTAAATTTTACTATTCAAAATATCATCAGTAAAGCCCAAGCATAAAAAGTAGTCCTTTATAGCAGCTAACTTTTGCATCTGTTGTTGTCTGGTCCTGTTGAATAGTAACCGAGAGCACATCGGCAAACTTTTTTAGTGCTGGAAGTGGGTAGACAAAGATGTTCGCAACCTCCTTTATTAACAGCACAAGGATTAGTGCCAGTTTGTTCCGAGGGATCATATACCCTGATTGAGTAAATATTTTCTGCAAAAAACAACCGAAGAAAATTTCCAGTTAATTGTCCCTCATTAACATGTTGTAGAAATATCTACTGATTCGGCATTTCATAGTCCAAACAAATACCTGTGTTGTTTCGCACATATGAGTATCTTCCTCCGACTGTTTTATCCCCTTTCAAAATGCTGTCTTGCTTGTCAGAAGCAAATAAGATGAAATTTTTGTAGACAGTGATGACAGTGGGTTTTAAATCTCCAAATGTAATAGTAAAAACTTTACTGGTGTTAAAATCATAATACTGAATTTTTTCCGTATGAGAATTGCACCAGTACAAACGATCACTTGAGAAGTCATACGTAAGACTAGAAGGATTTTCTAAATCGCTCTCTCGATTGTTGGTTAAAACTTGACGTTTGGTCCCATTCATAGTTGCCATTGAAATACTATACTGATTTTTTGCAGATCCGTCAGGCCAGTAAATTAGTCCTTTCTGAGGATTTACGGCAATGGAATTGACCCCTTTCAAATCATTTTTACCCGGAATAATTGTTGTGAAGTATTCGCCTTCTAGATTAGTCACCGAGATCGAGTTTTTCATTTGGTTCTGAACAGCGATGAATATTAAATTTGAGATCCAGTCCACAGCTATGGCCAATGGCTTGCCAGCAGCTAAACGATTTTTTTTAAATTTGAAAATGTCATTACCGAAAAATTCTTCATACGGTCTATACTGTACTGATTCTAAATTTTAGATGCATTTCATGTACTCACAAGAATCAATTAAAGTTTGGGTGGATGGGTTGCTAATATTTGCTCGTTTAGTTTCACCAGACTGCGCATCACACCAGTAAATTTGTTTTGATTTAGCAATGAAATGCAAATTTGCAGGAGCCACGAAAAGGGGCAAACTCACTGGAGGCGCAGCATGATAATACGGTTTGTCGAAGTAGACAGCACGAATTTCATTCAATCTTGAAAACAGCAGCATTTTTTCGCTCACTAATGGACGAGTTCCCCATATTAAAATCATTTAGCATTAAGAACTTTATAATTCAATAACAAATAACTTACATACATATTTTAACTAATATGCACACATACCCACGCAAGTTCTCGTGTCATTGCCAAGCATCATTAAATGAGGGCAACCGCAGCTGTGAGTCTGGTTGAGGTTGAGTAAACAGAGATGAGAACAATTTCCATTGTTTTCTGCACAAGGACTCTTAATGTCTAGACCTTAAAAGGAGTGAAAATTGAGATTAGACATGTTTGATTTTGTTAGTAAAAAATTCACGCATTTATCACATCCACTGTCTTACTTCTCGGCTGTCGACTAGGATGCAATATTTTGACATCGAAAGGCTGAGTATACGTTCGATGTATCATTGTAACGTTGGTGCCATGGAATTTATTAGCACGCATAACGGAATTCGATCTCCAATCAGTCCAGAAAAGATCATTATCCAAAATTGTTATGGCGAAGGGATGAGATAATGCATCATGTTGAGTAAGAATTGTTCGATAGTCAGAACCGTCATAACGGATTGAATGAATCGAATCCAATCTAGATTAATAAACTCAGTTAAAACTGCTACAAAATAAATTATTTTAGTTACCTACGATTCGACAGTACTAAAATTCATACACAACTACGAACCTTGCATCCACCCAATATATACGGCGTAATGTATAATCCAATGTTAGACCGTTAGGCCATGCGCCTAATAAAAAATATGTTTCAATGATTACAATCGAATATTATAATATAACGTTTATGACTACAACTTTTCACATGCCAACGTCAATTCCAGTATGAAGAAATACCTTCGCCATTTAAACCGACTCGCATGACAACAACGCGGTCATCCCCACTCATACTAGCCTTCTCAATGCGTGGTGCATCAGCTTCCCAGTCAGTCCAAAATAACACTCTGTAACATAAAAGCAAAATTAGCATCTCCAGTGTCAACCAAGAAAGTTTCATTTCCAAAGACATTATCTTATTTACCCATCTCTAGGATCAAGAGCAATGGACCGAGGCGAAACCATGTTACCAGAAATTAAGGTCTTTCTATAACTTCCATTTAATTTCGCGACTTCGATTTGATCCAAGTTGCTTTCAACCCAGTAGAGGTTTTCCCCAATCCAATCCACGGCTAGACCTTCAGCCGTAGCTAGACCCGTTTGGATAACCACTTCGATATTTATAAGAGCTGCAAAAATAGTTACACTTATGAACTAAGACATGAAAATGACAAGTTTAAAACACGATTGAAAGTACAACTTACATCCGCTGACTAAATTCCCTTTGTAAATTCGATCATCAACGACGTCCGTCCAGAATATCACGTAACCTTTGTCTGTGTGATGAAAATCAAGGGCAATGGAGTTCCTCAAATTTGATATTAACGCATTGTACTGTAAAGTCGTCAAATTAATCCCTCGCAGTTCGTGCCTATTGCTGAATACAAGATACGGAGCTTCAGAGCCTACCAGACAACAAATTTAGAGTCATTTACATCCCCGTCGTGGCATACAACATTATTAATTGTTAATAGAACGTACTGGCGCTTTTGCACGTAAACCCGTCTTCTTGCAAATAGTAACCTTGCCCACAAAGGCAATGATGCCGATTGTTAAATCTTCTACAGATTTGAGAGCATGTACCCCACACGTCACAAGGATGATCAGAAATGCATGACCCATTGTTAGCAACGTGCTTATGACTAGGGCAGCTACAAACATGTCCATCTGGAGTATTTTGACACAACTGGTCTGGGCAGTAGCCTTTGTTGCACAGTTTTTCATCTGTATCAAAACCCAATGGTCCAGCATTTAAACCAGTAAAATAATTATGCTTGTAAACTTTATAAAAACAGTGCTAATCAAATGTACGTACTGCATTTTCCCCCTTCATCAGATCCATCCTTACAATCATTCTTATTATCACAAAGCTGTTGCAAGTTGACGCATTTTGTATCCTGGTCGCATGCTCGCATAGGAGCTACGCAAGTAACTTTATTATTTTTACAAAATAATTCATCACTGCCGTCATGACAGTCTTTTAGCCCATCACACCGCCACGACAGCGGAATGCATTCTGAATCTTCTTTACATCTAAATGTGTACTTCCCGCAAGTAATATTACCTACAAAAAAACAAATTTCTTAGAAACTAGCTTAACTGATATTAAAATGCTTTCTTTTTCTTTCTGCATTTCTTTTGAATTTTACGGGTACTTGTTAGGGTATCTCAATGATTCATAACCCGTTACACGTTTAAGCACTTATATGCAAAAGGTTTGAAGCTTCGTGACCTAATACACATAAATAGTATCAATCATAAAGTCTAATGGGATTCACAACTTACGACATGCTTCAGAATCCTTTTCAACCAGGTCTAACCAGTCCCCTAAAGAACAATTTTGTTGTACTGCTGGTGCAGGTGCTGGAGTCGTGACGGGACAATCCAGCTCGTCCGAACCGTCAACTAAAAATTAAAATAAAACAATTGTGGAGTGAAGTATTTTAATGGCTAAGTTACTTGGGCCAGTCTCGCTTAGCAACATTGCTAATTTGAAAATTCACAAGGATATTGGATTCATACCACAATCTGCAATTCCGTCGCACGTACTTTCCAACGGGACGCACGTTTTATTTTTGCACTGAAACTGGAAATACGTGCATTCTGGGTATGCTATAAAACGCAATTAAAACACACAAGGATTAGAATAGGTTCTAGAAAAACATTAAAAGGTCATTAGGTCCCATGAAATCTTACAACAATTATTCTCTTCATCAGAAAGATCCCCCGCTCCACAATCTGTTGCACCATCACATTTCCAGGTTAATGGAATACAGCGTTTGCTGATTTCACATTTGAACTCAAAATCAGAACATCCAATTGTTGTATTTTTACATGCCAACGGATTTTCGTCACTACCATCCTTGCAGTCTAGAAGTCATGAAAATACAACATAACCACCAAATTTCACGATTCAAAATTCCCAAAATTAATTAAAAGCAATATTTTAATTAAAAGAAGAAAGTAATTACTACTTCGTGTACCTGAACGTCCATTACATAAGTAACGATTTGGAATACAAAGTCTGTCTCCGCAATGGAAGTAATTGCGCCCACATAATCCAGATTCCCATTCTGACAATTAAAAATACGCGATTATAAACCCAGCTAAAGAAATTCTATTCCAATATTAATGGTCAAAATCTTACCACAAGGACCATTTGGAGAAGCATCTTCGTCGCTACCTGCAAGAACAAATGTTTTTATTACAGTTTCTTAATAACAACATTGAATTAACGTGTATCTAATGTGATCAATATTCACGGTAGAAATGATTATACATCAAATACGTCTTACCGTCTCCACAATCATCTACTCCGTCACAAAGGCTCCTAAAACATATCAAAAATGGCTGGTAAGTTTCAATAAAATAATGTACAATAATAAAAGTATATTTTTCTTACTTGTTGGGAATGCACTTCGGAAATCGCCGGCATTCAAACTGGGAGGCATCACAACTTAGGGGATAAGTGTAATTTGAAATGTTAATACACTTGCGTCCCTCATTATTGAGTCTGTAGCCATCTCTACACGCACAAACGGATCCTGTTTTGTCTGCTGCTGCTAAGCACAACTCTGGACATTCGTTGTCGCTACTTGAACATTTATTTGTACCTACAAATGTATGAAAACCCTTCCATTTATTCATCAACTGTTGAAACAAAACGATTAAGAGTGCAGCTGAGAACACTTACCATTTTGTAGAGATCTTTCATAAACTCTTATTTGTGTGGCTTCTTCATTTAAAACGACGTCAAATTCGTCAAAAGGTTTGTTTGTTAAGTTAGGGTCCTCCGTATTCATTTTCACTATTTTACCGTTTGCTGATACGTACAGAAACTTGTTGAAGTACGACAGACCAGCTAGATGCACAGAGTGACTTGCAGCGTAAACAACCTGTAGCACAAATTAATGTATATTAATTTTCCATGATTTACCTTTCCCAGATACTACGGACTGTCAAATATGGTATACAAATAATTACTTGTTTGGGGTTGGTGTTCGACGTCACACTGCTTTTCTCAATTGCAAAATTTTGTGAGTCACACCAATATAAAATGTCATTTTCATAGTCAATCGTCAGTCCGATGGGCCAGCCCAAATTTTCGACCCACTTTTTTCTGTCTCGCCCATCCATCCAGGCTCGTTCAATTGATCCTTGCTTTCCGGATCCCGGAGACCAGTTGGACCAAAACATCAGCCTATGAGAATTTACATGAAACTTTACAGGTACAATTAATTAAAAATATTATCTTAAATATTAAGTACATCAAATCCTGGCGCATACCCTCGCTCTGGATGAACTACGATTGACTTAGGATGAGTTAGGTTAGTATAGACAAGTAATTTTTTGTGCGTAGGGTTTTTCAAACTGGCAACAAATATTGTGTGTAATGTCTCATCAGTCCAGTAAATATTTTTTCCCATCCAGTCAATAGCTATTCCCTCACTGTGCGAGATCCCCTTGTCTAAGTAGACTTCACTGGTGAGATTCCCCAATTTCTTTTTCATGATTCGGAAATTAGTTGCATCCGCGTAGTATATGGTGGATGTGTATAAATCAAAATCGATGGCAGAATGACTGAATTTATCAACCACAGGAATCATAATGTCATAACGTTTATTGTCATTCTTTGTTAAGCTGGCACTCCTGATTCCACCCGGTTTTGCTTTTAAGTAAATTAAAAATGGATCTTGGTATCTATGTTTAGCTGTAACACGCAAAAGAAAATTATTAGTTTATGGAGTAAAACATATGGCAGAAGTCAACACAAGGGAAACATAAGTGAAAATAAATATTTATATACGCACAACACATTATAAAATTACGCACTAATGCAGCTGTTATTCGATACAAGGTGGTATCCTTCCCGACATCCGCATTTATAAGTCGGGTTTTTGTTCTCATCCCATAATGGAAAGCAGAAATCCCCACAAGTATGAGAAATATCGCACGGATGATATTCTGTTACAAAAGGATAGTCATTAACTTAGAATTGTAATATTAATTATACTTCCTTTCCTTCCATCCATTGTCGAGTAATACATGCTATAAAGCCTGTAGTCATTTTTTAAAAAACATCCCCGCACTGCTGTCGCCCATACCCTCCCCCAAAATGTTTTTTTAAATAATTTTTTAAAGAAACAATTAGGGAAATAATGACCTCCCTCTATTCAGAATAGCTCATCTGTTTTAAATTTATACTGCCTCAGTTCCTGCCATGACTTAACAAAAAGATAGCGGCAGGCCCAATAAACTTCTGGACTGGATAAAATTTAAACTTGAATCGAAGAATACCATAAATATTTTAAAGTAATGACATTAGAAAAAAAGCATTACCTCTTGGTTGACGTGCGCGATGATATACGTGAAGTGCGAATGGTTTTTGGGCATCGGTTACAATAGCAGTGTAATCAGACGCATCCAATTTGTGCAGGCGATTTATGCTGTTATTCTGCCACGCAATAACGTAGAGGAAGTTTTCGAAAATTGTAATATCCTGAAGATGGTGCATCTGTAAATACCGTGAAAGTTAGGATTCTGTTAGTAATCCTTAATGTTCCTGCCCGGGATATAGATATTGAACACAAGAATTCACTTACTCCTCTATGTATGGTCCGTCGGTTAGATCCATCATAGCTAATTCGCTCAATCGAATCCAGGAATCTATCCACCCAGTATACAAATTCAACAGGAAGATCCAACGTCAGCCCGTATGGGTATACTATCTTCGTAGTTACCAGAGCCACTCTGGAGGTACCGTCCAAGTAAGACCTCTCTAATTTCGGTCCACTTCGGCCCCACACGGTGAAAAACATATACCTTGAAGAAATTTCCAAAACACGTTACATGAATAATGCAGAACCCATACAATTGTTTTACAATTCCGGATTTAATTGGGATGTACCCTTTAGCTGGATCCAATGCTAGTCCACGTGGTTTGGAAATATCCACATCGATGATGGAAGTACATTTATCAAGATTTTGTGCACACGCGAAGATCATTTCACGACCATCATCAACGAAATAATAGTTTCTTCCAAGCCAATCAAAAGCCATTTCATATACATCTATAAATAAAAATAGTATATTTTTTAAACTTTACTTTCACTTAACGTAAACAAGCTCGTTTAGAGACAAAAATCAAAGACCAATTATTCGCAATATTTTACCCTCGAATGTATACAAATAAGGCTGAGACATGTTCCAATAATCCTGCAGATTGTGATTTATGGCACAGCGAAGAGCTGAAATGTTGTCATGGTGAATCCAGCAAACTGTGAAATTTAAATGATCAAAATCGATTCCAAGTAGCCTGCCATTAGACGCACTCTTGTAATTTGCGGGAACATTATCGGTAGAACCATTTAAATGAACCCATTTTATTTCCACTGCATCCTCATATAGCAGTAGAGGTGGATCGTCAGGGGGAACTATAATTGAGATTAAAACAATGCCATTCATTAGACGGGAGATTACATTTAACGCATTGCAAGCCTACCGAATAAAGATAATAAATTCCAAAATACAATCCAAGACGCAGAAGCTTAAGTTATAAAAAATCTGCAGCCCCTTTCAGAGTCATGTGAAGAGAGAGTACGACATGAGTAAGTTATTACCATTAATTCCATGGCACTGAGTTCCCACAGATTTATAGTTTTTGTCACACTCGCATATTTTTATTCCATTTTCCTGCCTACAGTGTTGATCACATGCTCCATCCAGTAAGCATTCATTTGAATCTAGTGACAGCAAGTCATGGAAATTAAATTATTTTATTTTACCTTTCGTTTTAGAACTGAAAAAATTTATTAACTTAATGTTTCGCGTCTCTTACCAACGCAATCGTTGTCCCGGAACTCTTTACCCACAGGGCAATAGCATACGGGCCCGTTTGCAGATGGCTTGCAGCCGTACTTGCAATGTTTCTGAGTTTGAGCTGCCTCGCACATAGTTTGGTTACGGCAGAAAATATGCTCATCAGATCTAAATGCGCCCAAAAACAGAATTATAATCCAACAAATTAAAGAAACTAAAAATTCCAATAGGGGTTACTGTCGAAATATAAGTAACACAAATGATCGAATTTTAACAAACCCGTCTGGACAATCAGGAAATCCATTACAAAAGTCAGATATTGGTCGGCAGGAATATCCATCGGCACAAGTCATATTATTGCCATAACAACGGTTAGGAGTTTTGCCTATTAATCAGCATAGAAAATAATTACAGATAATATTCAGCGCCAGGCAAAATTGTTTTAACAGGTAAAAAATTACATGTGTCATGATCTTCATCCGATGTGTCTATTACGTAATTTTGAGCAAATCCGCAATCCGCTTGCCCTGAAATAAACAAATTTTAAAGTCCCATCATTCACTATACCATTTAGATTCAAGCAATGAAAATTATATGCTAGTACATTTTACTATGAATGTGCTTCCTCATTTACCACCATGGATATTGTTTTAATAATCAAAAATTCAAAAGTGCACCTATTTGGAATTTCCCAAAACTCAATGAAAACGCAGAAATCGGTCCCGTGAAATCGACCTTGTGATAACTGAAAAAGGATATTAATTGCTTTAATATGAACTAACCATCACACAGCCATCCCGATGGAATACATTTCTTCGATAGTTTGCAAGTAAAAGTTCCATCCCGGCACGGAACATGAGCTGGAAAAAAAAATGAAGCATGTGAGCTGCAAATAATAACCTTGATTATAAAATCATTGGAAAAACGACAGCACTAAGTGAATAAAATCTAGTTGTAATGTTTTCGGTCAAGAAAGTTCTTCAAGGCCAAGCATGATATGCACGATTGACTAACTTACAATTTTTAATTTCTAAACTTAAGGTTGTAGTCCAATATAATAAACGAAGTCTTAAATACAGTAAATTTCAGATATTTAATCGTCGATGATGAGGTGACATGATCTGCATGCTTTTCAGATTAAGATCAACATGAGTAAAACCGAAAGTTGTATCATCATCATCACATACTACTACACGTAGATGATTTTAATTTGACTAGGAAATGTATCCAGATCATTTTGCTTCTTCACCGGCGATATACTAAACACTGACTTGACAAACTGTAATAGAATCTAATTCCATTACAAAGATACTCAAGTCGCTTACTCGACCGTGCGCCTAGAAATAAATTTAATGCAGATTTAAACCAAACTACAAAATTTGTAAGCGGTAAATCAACACTGTACTACAAAGTATTATAAAGAGGTTCCAAAAATATTCACAGGATCATATAACTACAAAATAAAAATTCTCTAATCTTTAGTTGTCACAGTACGACCGTACTTCTGACCAAATATGACAGCTAGTACCAGCGACACTGTCACACTAATGATAACATTAACTAAAACTTACGACAGTCATCGGGTTCATCTGATGCATCTTCACAGTCAATCTCTTGATTACATATTTGACTTTTAGGTATACATTTCAGCTGGTCTTTGCACAAGAATTGATCCGGCGCGCATGAGGCAACTAATCCCCAATCAAATAACCACAAGAAATTAATACCTTCTCAATAAAAATGTCAAAAGCCGGTAGCCCTTCCCAGCTCAACCCCTCCAATAAATTCAATTACCCAGCAAAGACGCATGATACTCCTTGCTACCATCCACAGCTACGATAATATCCTTCGCCTTGACTTGATGGCATTGTAAGAATAATATTGTTGGCACTGTAAGTAAAAACGTTAATATTCTTTGGCACTGGCGTACGCTTTGAGTACTTCGAGTCTTCATGATAACCTTGAGGAACAATTAGATAAATAGACAAATTAGTTCTCATCATCTCATTAAGACCCGTACATCACACCACTGTCTCTCCCCACCAATTAACCCACTGTCTCCCCACATCAATTAGCCCAATGTCAACACGAAAAATTCCCAACCCTCCAGCAAAATCCCATCAAAACTCCAGCCCCTTCAAACCCCATCCCTCAATGTCACTGTCAATATACATAAACCCCACCTTTGACAATTCAATCCCCCTCATTAAAAAAAACACTTCATTTCCCCTGTCATACTCAAATCTCAAAGTCCAACTTACCTTTGCTGACCCGGGTAAGAGGAAATGTCAGATTTCCTAATTGTCATGATAATTCCACACTGACTGGAGCCTCAGTTTCGAAAGAGCGGTCTTCAAACTACGACTACAACAAATAAACTACGTTATACTACAATTTACTCCAAAAATCAATCACTAATGTCGTGCTCCGACCGTGATAACAAACCCGATTCAGATTCCACACTTAATAGAGATTGGATGGAACTTCAGCATTTATTTAAATCTAAATCCCTCTTGTTTACGCGGCAGCCTTTTAACTTGTACGCACGTATATTATATAACTTACTCCTCTTTCACCTTTAATTTCAAATTAGACTCGAAACTATACAAAATCCCCAATTTATCACTCCTTCTACGTTCTTGTGTGTATGTTTCAAGTCTTTTAGCACTAAACAAGTCCCACTTGACTTGGAGGAGACGTATGTACGCCCTGTGTGTATAATGCACTAAAGCACATACTCCGTACAGAAGGGAGCCGAGCAACAGCAGAGAGTCCTGTCAATGAGATCCTGTCCCACTGCTTCCCAGCCATCTACTGGCCTCTCATATCCCCGACCCTCAGCTTTGAATCCAGTCCTCAGTTCATCCTGAGACTCGGAAGGTGTCGGGTCTGGGATCTTAAGGCAGTACTCCACTCTTATTGGGATGAGGTCATAGTAATGTGTCATGTAATAAGTATAGATTGAGCCAGTAACAGTTCTTTAAAGTTCTTAAAGGACTATCCATCCTGTATTTGATTATTTACAACCTCAAAGGGAAGGTTTTGGTGGGTGATTAAATAGTCGGAGGAATTAATTAAAATTGTTTTGACCAAAATCAGATTTCAAATTACATCCAGTGTTTCGAGAGTCAGGTCCACATCAAAAATACAGAGAGTCCAGTGTCCAGTGTCAAGGAATTGATTCATGAATTTTTGCTACCGTGGTTGGAGTGTGGATATATTTCCTCCAATTACTATTTAAAAGTGACATCGTATAAGTAATAGATACACACTCACAACAAAAGTACTTTATTAGTCAGAGCTCACGTATATTCATCGTGGAAAAGGTTTCTGCATCAAAAGTGACATCATTCTCATCATTCCCTGTAGCTCGTTACGAAGTAGTTTGTAGCTATTTGGTTATACGAAGGGGAGAGTAATATTTAATCGTTGGATACGCTAGTATCATTGTACAGTCAGCTTTTAATTTTCTTCATTTCATTCCTTCCGTGATTTGGGTTCGGATCCAATTCGGTACACATGGCTTCGGGAAGTACTCTGCAGGTAAGATCTTGTTGGGGGGATCGGGATGTCTTGGAAATTGAGTGTTTGTGGGGATTGTGGTTGGGGTCGTAGTTTTTTTTTGCTGATATGGGTTTCTTGTTGATGGTCTTGTTGTTAAATGACTAATCGTCATTCTAATGAGTGGGAACGTAGCTGGTGTTGAATGGACGGAAATCTGAGTAAGCGATAGATATGGTTTTGATGGAACTGTTTTAAGGGGTGGTGTAATTCCCGTTATGAATGTGTATGAAGTGGGACGAATTAATTCATTTTAATTAGGGTTTCGCAGGTAAGTGCTCAGTTCTGTACTCAGAGGCGTTCGACGTCAGTGGACTGGCGAGTATTTATAATGGCTGTGGCTGTTGGTGAATACTTCTGGGTGTCTTGAATTGTAGGAATTAGGGACAAGGGTTTTGACGGTGTGAATGATGGATTGGGACGTTACTGTTTACGTTTGTGAGTTGGTGGCTGAGTATGAGGGAGTAATTTGTTTTGATGTGTCATTTCCAGAAAGCTATTGATTTGGTAACGAAAGCGACAGAGGAGGATCGTAAGAAGAATTATGAAGAGGCCTTTCGACTATATGAGCATGGTGTAGAGTATTTTCTACACTCGATAAAATGTAAGTGCAAACGTTGGAGGAGTTAAGAATTCGTTGGAGAGTGGAGGCATATATATGGTTTGAGATGTTAGTACTTATTGGGTTGTTTGTAAACTGGAAATGTTTTTGCTTTTCAGATGAAGCGCAAACGGATAAGGCGAAAGAAACTATTCGCCAGAAGTGTGTACAGTACCTGGATCGAGCTGAGAAAATAAAGGAGTACCTGAAGAAGTCCTCCAAGGAGAAGAGCAAGCCCGTTAAGGATGGAGAAGCAGGAAATAAGTACGATTAACTTGTGTTCTGGGTGGTTGAGGCATTAATCGACGTTTGGAAATACTTCGCGACGTTTTGTGTAAATGTTTGTTTAAGGTGAATAAGTTTTTTGATTGATGTGTTCAGAAAAACTGGAGATAAGGATAGCGACAGTGATAGCGAAGGTGATGATCCGGAGAAGAAGAAACTGCAATCCAAACTTGAGGGTGCTATAGTTATCGAGAAGCCTAATGTGAAATGGTCCGACGTCATAGGGTTGGAAGGAGCAAAGGAGGCCTTGAAGGAAGCAGTCATTTTGCCTATCAAATTTCCGCATTTATTTACCGGTAAACGAACTCCTTGGAAGGGAATTTTGCTTTTTGGGGTAAGCCACGGCAGAAATGTTTTTATGAAAAGTTAGGGTAGTTATGAAGGATTGCAATTTATTTGGGTGCCCTTTTGTAGCCTCCAGGTACTGGAAAATCTTACTTAGCGAAGGCTGTGGCTACTGAAGCTAATAATTCTACGTTCTTTGCTGTATCTTCTTCTGATTTGGTATCGAAGTGGCTTGGCGAGTCCGAAAAGCTGGTTCGTAACCTATTTGAGCTGGCCCGACAACATAAACCGTCAATTATATTCATTGATGAAATCGACTCGCTATGTTCCTCCCGATCTGATAACGAGTCCGAAAGTGCTCGCCGTATCAAAACAGAATTTTTGGTTCAAATGCAAGGTGTCGGAAACGACACTGAGGGAATTTTGGTACTTGGCGCCACTAATATACCTTGGGTATTGGACGCTGCTATAAGACGACGTTTTGAAAAAAGAATTTACATACCTTTACCTGAAGACCACGCAAGATCTAATATGTTTCGCGTTCATCTCGGTAGCACCCCTCATAATTTGACAGATAAAGATTTTCAGCTATTAGGGAGCAAGACCGATGGGTATGTGGTTTTTAAATTGAAACTTAAGGAGTTGCCCGAACTTTGCATTAGGCTTGTCGGCTTGTTGTCATCTCTAATTTTGGGTTTTAGGTACTCCGGAGCAGATATTAGTATTTTAGTTCGTGATGCCCTAATGCAGCCGGTGCGGAAAGTCCAAACTGCAACGCATTTTCGGCGAGTTCAAGGATCCTCCAGAGCTGACCCTAATGTTATTTTGGATGACCTACTCACCCCTTGTTCTGCTGGAACTCCTGGTGCCATGGAGATGACTTGGGTAGATGTTCCGGGTGATAAGCTTTATGAGCCACCAGTTACAATGGTAATTATTATTAGTATTACGATGTCACTTTACACAGCAGTAATTATGTAGTCACTTAATTCAAGCACGAATATGTTTCAAACTTTTGCCTTTCCTGTGTTGTATTATATATGTAAAATGATCTAAGTTAAAAGCCAATTTACACTACACAAGCTTCAACACATGGTCGTATTTATCTTGCAGAGTGATATGTTAAAATCTTTGGCAACATCCAAACCTACCGTAAATGAAGATGATTTAAAGAAACTGACAAAATTCACAGAAGATTTCGGACAAGAAGGATAAGAAGCCCACGTTTCTTCTTGATGGGAATTCTTTGTGCTAGGCAAAAAAAATCGTCTTATTGTATTACGCATTGTTAAACTGTCAGGGTGAACAAGATTCGGCATAATGTAATTTAAAGACGTTCTACTTGAGTTTAGAACAAACCTAACGGTTTATCAATGCTTTCATTGTAATTCTGTGTAATTTAGTTGTAATGTACAATCTTTTGTTATGAATTTCGACGTGAATTTTACTCTTAGCTGTTCTCATGCACGCTTTAAAATACATTTCAAAAAAGGTGTGAGAAAATCTTGTAATGACTTGTCGGAAAGCGGAATAAGTAAATAATGTCCATTAATGCAACGGAGTGTACTCATTATGTGCCTTATTGTACTGCAACAGGATCCCCAGATTATATCATTGTGTCGAGTATTAGCATGAAGAGAAAGAGCCCCGTTGATTTAGCCATAATCTGGCTAGCTAACGTGTTTATTTTATGCATCCTCCCCGTTTACTAGCTTCTTCCAACTTTAGTGCTGATGCCAGCGGGTTTCCTTTTGTCATAACCGGCAAACATGCTCCTCAAAACAAGAGAATTATCCATATGTTTATAGGTGTCTTTAATCCGAACACTTCTAAACTTTTGGTTTGTTGAGGCCTTTTGTTTCATATCATTTGCGTGATTTGGAATGAGAAACCTCAAAACTAGATGTAGTAATATACTGATGCCTAATTTCTTGGAACGAAACATGTACATCAATTCAGTGGGTAAAAAATTTTATGCATAGCTCTAGTCCACACGAATATACTTTTGGCAGTGGATCCTGGTGAATTTAATATTATCTGTGCAAAACCGTAAATACCGAAGCCAAAGCTCTTCCAGTATAGCCGGCTGCTATGTAATTGAGATGCTTTAAGCTAGTACAAAAATATCCAACACCTTTGCTTTGCAGTAATACATTATTATTTAAAATTAGTTACAATACCCCGTGTTTAACATTTCTTACTTTTTCTACACATAGAAGTAATTATTTTAAATGTTAGCTGTTTGTCTACAATTTTTCAAACCAGTAGTAGTGTTGCTATAACTTGAAAGACACAAGGAACATCAAATTTCAAAAATCCGGGATAGCCTACATTTTTTGCGGTTATTGACTTTGTCCACGAGTTAAAATGCACAGCACATATAGTCGGGTGGCGGAGCTTACCTAAGTAGCTACTTTCTAGCTCCTGATGGATGACATGATTATTCTGCAATTTAGCATAATAACGAGTAGTTTTTAAGTTGATTTATCATCTTTCAGATGCGATTTTGATACAATCCATGAGAAGTAAAAAGATGAGTAAGTGAAGGAAATTGTGGGAAGTGTGGGAGGAAGAAAACATTGGCTGACTTGTAATTGCCAGGAATGCCAATTGTGGGATCTTAGATTCCAGAACATTGTTTAAGTCATCTTGGTGACACATTAACGTGGCTTGTTTCTTTCCTTCTCGCCTCCCGACAATTTAGTTCAGGGACAGGATATTTTCCCTGCCAACGCAAAGCTCATCTCCTCTGAATGTTTTGCTTTTTGGTGCTCTGTCAAGACTTTTCCTGATTCTTTTTCACACCTCAATGTTTAAATCGCAACTCACACAGCTGTACTGTACTGATGAATCACGGGTAACCTTTGGTTCCATAGATTTACCTCTTACTACTTAGATTATGTATTTCATGTATGTAACAATACTAATAAGGCATTGGGTTTACTGCACAATACGAAGAACGGTAAGGAGTCAGTAGTCATGACAATATTGAAGAGCTGGAGCTAAATGCTCCAAGTCCCTCCAACGTTTGCATAGAAAGAGAATTTGAACGTAGAAGATTCTTAAAATAACTTGTGATAAGGTGCTACGTTCCTACGGGGTCTGACTTGTTGAAAATTTAAAACTTTTTCTTGTCGAATTAAAAGAAATTACAAACCTGAAATTGCTCTCATCGATACAAAAAAAATATGTACCGCTGTATTGGGAACGGGCTTTCAACTTATTTCTTTAACACATCCTTCTGACAACCCTTCCCGTTCAAATCCTATTAGCTGCTAATAAGTATGCAAGTAATCTTGCAGGAGTATTTTTTTTTATTGAACGTTCCTGTGCTGAGACTCAAGAGACTGAACTAATTGTAGTATGGTCTTATTTTACTGCGACTCTTGGAGGATGATGTCATGTATTACCGGTCCCGATTATGCACCATCTAAAGTTGATATCAGGTACAAAAATAGCAGGAAAGGTATGGGTTCTTACCTACGCATACTCGGAGGTCTGCATGCAATAAGAGGATACAAAGTGAGTCCTTTTTGAGAGGCTGAAGAATAAAAAAAATATTGTTTTAGCTTTCTGGCATGAAAAGTTTTTTTTTTAAACTCCGTGCACTGCTTCCCTGTGAACAAAATTTATTTCACCGAACTTTACAATATGAATAGGAATTTGTGAAGGGTTAATTACAGATTACTCAGATTACTGCCTACAATCAAAACCATGAACTAGGAAGAGTACCTGCTCCTCATTTACTTTAACCATCACTTAAGCTGCATAATTATTACAGATATAATTGATGGCTTCCGCTCTCCCAACGTTTTATCTTTGGAACACAAAGGCTTTGCAGAGGTGACTCAGGGGAAATGCATGGAATGAATTGGTTAGAAAAAGTGGGTAATAATAAAGCGGAACGTCAGTGGAGTGTACTAGTTGTTGGTAGAAATTCTGGAGATCATGTAAATAATGAATGAGCTCATAGCTGGTACTTTGAGTGCATTGAATCCTGTTGTTGTATCTTTAATTTGGAAGGAAATTTACGAAGTACGAATGAAACTATGCAAATAGTATTTATTAGGTGTAACCCGGAATGAGTTTACTATATAGTGAATAGATAGTCGACAGGAGAGTGGAGCATGGGATGCACGAAGGAATTGTGTTGTAGGTAAAGGGTCAAAGATAAGGGGTATTTTCGCGTGTGTGGCAACGAGACAGACGAATGGGATGCAGACATCTTCTGTGTCTATAAATGGTCTTCTTCCTATATAGTAATCTGAGATTCACCAAACGTGAAGTCATCACGGTGAGAATTTAAAGCATGAGGATCCAAGAATAGATAGAGTTAGCTCCTTCCCTCCCAACAACCAACCCGCTCACTACCATACAGCAAATGCAAAACATTGCGAAGTAAAACCGTTCTTTTTCTTAAGCCTCCTCCATGGTAATATCACTACAACGGGGATATCTTCAATCGGTATGTGACTAGTACGAGATGATACGGAGTGATATAGATGCCCGACTATCCGACATTCTCTTCACGCTTGCTCGTTGACGCTCCTCACCGTCCGTATAGTCTTTAGCACGTTTCTGCGTACCCCAGAAGTAGGGAAGCAACACCTCTATTTTTCTCTCCGAGCAGGTTTCGTTTCTTGCGATTTTTACTTCGGTGGTGATTATTACCAACTTGAGGTTGCTATCATCATCGTCAGGAACATCATCGCCAACCGACTTCATCGTCAACTTAAAATTTCCGAATACACAGATTCGGTGCGGTCACATAGTGTTATAAAAGCGGATTTCCTTCAGGTATATAATCCCATTTTCAGACAAATCCTCCTTCTCTTTCCGTCCAACCGTTTAGGAAATTACGAGGAAAAAATCACAAAATTTACTTCAATTTCTTACTGTGATTCTTCCAGTCTTTTCTTTCCTTTTTTGTATACATAGTACAAATAGTGGGTGCATCAAGTCGCCGAAGCAAAATATATTTGTATATTTTGTTCCGTTCCAGCGTCATTTTTTCCTTGTATTCAAAAAAAAAGTGCTTCCTTTGAGCATAGTTCTAAAATTGCAGCCCATCTCATTAAGTGATTCCTGCTTGTTATTTTTCGTGTAATTCTATTCTTCTATAATATTACAGTGAGTGCTTCAGTTTTTGGAGTCAATTGTTAACATGGCTTCTTTGGCCAAACAAACCACCAAAAAATACACTTACTCGTCGTCCTCGGGAGGCAAGGGAAATGCCGATGTGACCATTGAATATTCTGCTGATCTCAGTTCCCTGTCTCGGCTTGAAGTAAGTTTTTTTTTTGTAAAAATTTTCTACATCATATTCTTTTTCTTATATATATAATTATTACTTTCGAATTGTTTGCTCTTTTGGAATTCTCTCCATCTGGTTTTCAAACCCATAAAGTCGTATGAAGCTTTTTGTTATGAATATTCTAGTGATACAGCGATCTTCTAGGGAAAGCAGCGATGGTATCTTCTCGCTTTTTATTCTCTTTTTTACCCTTGTTTTCCATCCGATTACTTTTCAAAGCTATTCTTTAAAAAAATCATTTACGCCGGATCTAAAAATGTTTGGAGCCTTTGGAGGTAGCGTTATTTTAATGTACGCGTCGAAAACATCTAGGTTTATGTAATAATTTCAAAAAGTGTTTTCGATGCCAACACCTGTCCTTTTTCTTCATTCCGTCATGAAATCGGTTTTTGACTCCTGGCCAAAATGAGTTTCTTCCCGGCTTATTCACCAATCACGAATCTCTCTCATCTTTACTATAACCATGCGAACCGACGACTTTCTAAACGTGGAGCGTTTGTAGCCTATATGTACACATGTACATATACATACTGAAAAAGGCTCTCATCAACTCGTCGTGTTACAATTTTCTTCTTGAAGTCGAACGTTATGTGATATAGTGTGAGTACGGGAGGCTCTGCCTGCACTTCTACGTTCCCCACAAAAGTACTTGCATAGTTTCTTTGTCCTATATTAGAATTTCTCGTCTGCAGGCTAGTGATGCTATTAAACCAACCAGGAGATGTTAACTAGTGACTATTGGAGCCCATGAATCCATTCGATACGCCTCTGCCGTTATGTGGATTGAAATGAAGACTGTATTTATGTCACGCATTGTCTCCACAACCAAGCAATATTACATGCTCCGTATGTATTTTTGTACAACGTGTGTGTGTAAACCTGCTAAATTATGTGTGTAGCCTCAGTCTACATAATTTCCTCTAGAAACCCACATAGATAATTTGCTCACTTCTTCCAAATAAAAATACAAGGTTTTCATTAAACCATATGACTCCCAAGTCATGTTAGCTGCAAAGAAAGTATTGCAGAGGAACTGGGCACGAACAGTATAGGGTTCCACATGCAATTACTAATCTTTTGAGACTTCACAGCACTTACCCCCACTAAGAAAGTCAAGGTTGATGATTTTACTCTTACCAGGGCAGATGTTTCAACGGCTTGTTTATATAGCTCAACCTCCGTAGGACTGTAGCATCAAAAATGAGATGTAATTATAAAGCAATCCTAATTAGGCCTTATAATGTAACATACTGATGATTCAATATAACATATCCCCTGGTAGTCCTTTTGAGTCAGTATTGCATCCTATTAGATTTTCTTATATGTACATACATGCATTTTTCCCCTGTCACGTCTATTTATTCCGCTTCGGAACAACGACAACGTCTTAATTTGTGTTTTAAAAGTAACACAAGGACACCAAAAGCCGACCGGAAAATGAGAAAGGATTTATGTATTATCTTACGTAGTAATGCATACCTAGGGCTGAACCAAATTGTTGACTTATTTTCCTGCCGAGAAAAGCCTGCGAGAAGTGGAGAAACCATTTTATGCTTGGAATAGCTCACTCAACATTACCAAAATCTAGTGACAATTTTTTGTTGACTGTAATGTACCCTGGCTTATCTGGTAGTAAATCTATGAGCAAGTGCCAGGAATTTGAAGCTGTAATAATAGAAGATAAAAAAGTGTCTACGTAAATTTTCATCTCCCTTAACTTTAAAATTGATAGCTTTAAGGAAAAAATGCTGACAAAATCAGGTGCAGAGAATTTCACTGAGTGAGGAAGACGCAAGCAATTGATAAGTACGGGTGTGTCGAACCAAGGAGGTGCAAGTATTGGAAGTAATGTTTGTTTATTTATTTAGGACAAACTCAGACTTCTTCAGGATGACCTGGAATCCGAAAGGGAAATCCGCCAAAGAGTAAGTACCTCACATGTAACTATTGCATCACCTATTACCACAGTTCGCTGAAGTTGTAGTTTTTCTCCTTGAACAATTAATGGTTTTTTTCTTTGTCTCACTTAATGGTAAAGTGCTAACGGGGTTTTTTTTTTGGATGAGTGTTAAAAATGAGTTTAGAGAAGAATAGATTGCTACTATTGCTGTGTTCAGAAATTATTCTCCTTTTCCACGCCCATTTCACCCTAACGTACATACGCAAATGACATTTTGCATTCTTTCCCGTCCCTTTTATTCGTAACATTAAAAATGTATTTTGGCCTCCTGTTGTATTTCTACTTGCTGAGTTATTTCATAAGGACCTCAGATTTTAATCAAGGTTTATGGTTTTTTGCACAAAATTTATTTTGTAGGATATTATTTTGGCGTAGTGCCACAAGTTTGGCTCTTTTAGAAATAGACCGGTACGGGCTTGTCTATATTCTGTTTAATGTATAAAGTTTCTTCTCACACATCTTCTTAACGGCCTGTTTTGTGTAGTGCAAAGTATGTTGTAGCGTTAGAAACGGATTTTAAACCAGGGTTTTATTCATGTACAACATCTTTGAGAGTTAGTATATGTATAAGGGTTTACGTGGGAATTAATGTCTAAATATTTTTAGAATTATCTCCCCATTAAATACTAAATACGGTGAGAACACTAGAGTTATTTCCGAAGCTCAAGTTAATACCTGCAGTATGTTGCTCTAATGTAATGTTCACATGTTAAGTAGATTACTTATTTTTCTAAGGATCGCCCAATTATTTTGTAAATACAGCAAAGTGCTAATAGTAGCATGACAGATGAAGTCATGTCTTAAATCTGAGTTTTCAAAATACTCCCACTTAGGCAATTGCAGAGTCCAAATTTCCGATCTTGTCATTGAAATATACTTTAGTTTCTCTGACGCTTGTTTGCATCCACAAAATGTGCAATATGGTATTTTCCCTAAGTCATCATTACTTTCCCCCACGTCTCATCGAGAAGACTTCCGTTCTGGTTTGAAACTGTTTTGTTAGCCCTGAAATATTATGTTTTAGTGTTAGGTCATGCCCTAAAACATTCATCGGACTATTTGTAACTGATCTCCCCATAAATACGGAGTAGCTTGCTTATATTTAGACAATTTCCTCGGTTGTGTGGCTTCAATTTTTCTATGTAACAAACGGTTTGGTAAATACCTACGTTAAGCTATGACAAAGTGTAACGTAATAATTCTTAAAATCTCAGCACCGGCAAACATATGTTACAACTTGCTGTATGATCCCACATGTTGGAAAGTTCACCTAATGTCAAAGCACAGTAAGAGAAGCAGTTAAGGAGAGTTACGTGGGACATTTTTGTAGGATAATTGAAAATGTATGCGTCATGTATGACTCAGGCCGGAGTTAGCAAAGTGTAGACTATTCCCTGAGGAAAGTAATTTTAAGGGAATTCACCTCTAGTATAAGAATGTCGGAGAAAAGACTTGTGTAGCAAATAGAATTTGCGACAGGATTAGAGCCCTGGAACTTCCATGAAACCACCTTTCATAAAATTTGTCATCCTCACAAAATCTCCCTGTAAATGTAACACAACTCCATCCTGAAAGTTAAAACCTTTCCACCTTACCGCACAAACACCAAAACAGTAAGTTTTGGAGTCACCGTAAGTAATAGATAGTCTTCTGGGCAATGCAATGCGGTTTGTTTAATTTTTTCCAAAACTCTTTCTGAAGCGGTACTATGAAAGCCAACAAAAAGACTAAGGGTGGGGAAGAAGCATTGACAAAAAACTTCCTGGCATTTCAACGCAAGTAATTTTTATTGGCAAAGAATGAGCCGAGTCTGAAAATCACATAGAAAGCTTAAAGCTTATATAGAATTTACTATTTTAGTGTAATCGAATCATGTTGAGTTATTTTTGACTTACCTTTTTATAGCTGAACAGCTAGCAGAGCATATATCAGCTTTAGCTATTTGTACATGCTCACTCAGCTTCAGCATCAGATAAACACGACGAAAGATGTAGCCGGCCTACTGCAGGATCTATTCTTATTAATCCTTGTAATCCCATTCCATCCTACGCAAAATTCAACTCAGTTTTTTTTTCGTTAGCGACATATCAAACGTTACTCGAGGAAGTATCAAGACTCACATCTCCGTTTCATGATCACTCCCTATGTCCCTACACAAAATATGACAACATGGCACCTACCGCCGGGTGCAACGCTAGCTTCGCTTACGCTACGATACCATCTAGTGGTATTTTAGATGGAATTCCCTAATGGTGTGAATCGCTGGGCGAAGTCTTGCATTAAAACTTATACTCATCTTCAGGGAATATATAACTCATCTTCCTCGAAAATCTTTCAGAGACTCTATACTATGTTGAACTTGTAACCCTTTCTCATTAAGAATGATTGGAACGGATGAGAAAATAATGTGATGAAATCTTGATTTGTGATATTATGTGATGATATTTCTTTACAGATTGAGCGTGAAAAGGCTGATTTAAGCGTGCAAGTTATTCAATTGCAAGAACGACTGGAAGAAGCCGAATGTGGTGTTGAAGGACAGGTAAGCCAGTAGGTTGAGATTTGAAAATAGGAATGTACAAGTACATATGTATATGAGAGAAGGGAGAAAACTCGGGATTGCTGGTAGGAGTTTTATTATGTGCAAAAAATAACAAGTGCATGCATGTCTGAGGCACTTAATTAGTGAGGGAGGGAATCATCACTTCAATTATCACGGATGCAGAACGAGAACTACAGAAAGGACGGATTTAATCCTCGACTTTACTTTCCGGGTCTTTGAATGTAACAGAATGTCATTAATACGTTGCTGACAGAAATTCTCTTTTTACAAAATAGACGAGCGTCTTTGATGATAGACTTTTCACACTGTAGAATTTCCCGGCATTATTAGGAGGATTTAAAATGAGATTCGAAATATTTTGATACATATATAGACAGTCATTCATTTTTTTTACCTACTGGTGTCAAATGTAATTTTATGTAAAATATAGTTCGAGATCAATAAGAAACGCGATTCCGAGTTGGCCAAGCTCCGCCGGTTGTTGGAAGATGTCCACATTGAGTCTGAAGAGACCGCCATGATCCTTCGGAAGAAACACCAGGAAGCTATTGCTGATTACCAAGACCAACTCGACCTAGTAGCAAAAGCTAAAGCCAAGTATGAATGTGATGTTCTATTCTGACGAATGCTTTGTGAAATATAATTAAAACTTATCACAAGCATTAATAATTGAAATAATCCGTGAGCTGCTGTTTCTATCTGATATGCAAGTTTGACAAACTGTGTGTGGATTTTGAGTGTTATGAGAGGTGTGACTTCTGTTTGTATTAACTATGGTGTCTGCATAGTTTATATTTTTTCCGGAGAGTTAATCAGCTAAGGTGTGTATCTTTTATTGGAATCTAAAAATGAATCAGAGGGGTTGCCCGAAGTCTCAATGCGGCTTCTGTAATAATTATTACATAAATACCGGAGTAGACGACAGTATCAGAAAGTATGTCTGTTACATTTTTCACTGTCAATTAAATAAGTAGATTTTGTTACGTTTCCCTTCTTATTGACGAGGCTGGAAGTGAGCAAGGAAGAGGATATGGTAGTGTATGAAAAATATATATTGTGATGCGAAGGCCGATAGATAAGACCCGGAATCTAAAATCTATTTTGGCATAGGCTAAAGGAGAGAATCCCGTGGTATTTTTAGAACCTTGGAATCCGCTCATCATCATCTATGCACACTACCCACTTTTCACTACCTCTTCTTCGCAATTCTGTTTTATTTTCCTCCACTTGCTATTTTGCGCATTTTTCATGTTTAACTTCCTTATTTCTGTTGCCATTTTTCTTTTCACTTGAATACTCCGGAATTTATTCACGTACACTGCCATTTCCTTTTCCTTTAACTCAGCCTTTGGAATGAATTTAATGTTCAGATGAAAAAAAAATGTACATAATTTTTACACCTCAGCTCGCCGTTAGTAATCAACGCGTGTATAGGAATGCTAAACAGAGAGCGTTCCCTTCGTTATTGACAAGTCTAGGCCTAGGAGCTCGAAGAAATTACATGCATTACAATGTCAATGTATTTACTTTTATGACTGAATTGATTTTTCTAGCTAATGATTGTTATTTCTCCTTTAAAAGCCCTTAACAAAAATAATTAACATCCTGCCCTACAAAATATATACCGGATTTTAACTGGGTGAGGACGTTTACGCATGTTTTATTTGTTGTTTAGTAACATTATTCTGGTTGTCTCAAGTGTTTCATGGAAATTAAATACATGAAATTATGATTTCAGGGCTGAGAAGGACAAGAATAAGCTCCAACAAGAAATCTACGAACTCTTGTCACAGGCTGAATCTCTCAACAAAGACAAGGTACCTCTAATGATCCTATTTTTAAAATTCATGTTGTATTTTAACACAAGAATTAAATTGTAAAATATCATCTGAGCCTTATGCCTTTGAATGTTGTAATGTTGTAATATGATTTCCTATGATTTAAATTCCCAGTTGCACAGCATTAAGACTGTTGAGAAATTAGAGATCACAGTTCACGAACTTAACATCAAAATCGAAGAACTTCACAGAACTGTCATTGATATCACCAGTGTGAAGCAGAGGATTTCAACGGTAAGCACAAGCAGTATAAAAGAAAAATGCTTTCTTTATGATGTTACATGAAATAATGGGTTTGCTTTGAAATTGTTTAGGAAAATATTGAGTTGACGAAGGAAGTCCAAGAATTGAAGGTTTCAATTGAAAATGTGACTTATTTGCGAAACCAAATCTGCAGTCAGTTGGATGATGCTCGTCGCCGTCTTGAAGACGAAGACCGTCGACGTCAAACTCTGGAGAGCAATTTGCACACCGTTGAGATTGAATTGGAATCTGTCCGTGTCCAACTTGAGGAAGAATCTGAGGCACGTCTTGACATCGAACGCCAACTCGCTAAAGCTAACGCTGACTCTACTCTCTGGAGATCAAAATATGAAACTGAAGTTGCTTCCCGTGCTGAAGAAATTGAAGAAATCAGGTAGATATATCTTGAAATGGTCATTAAAATTTGTATGGTTAAATGGAAACTAAATGTGTTATTATGTAATTTCAGACGTAAGTTCCACCTTCGCATCTCGGAACAAGAAGAACAAATTGAAGCTCTCTTGGTTAAGGTGTCTGCTTTGGAGAAACAGAAATCTCGTCTCCAGAGCGAAGTTGAGGTTCTCATCATTGACTTGGAGAAGGTGGGTTACATGCACATGCTTATATTAATTTATATTTCTCCCATCACATCTTATTTATGTTTATGATTTCACGCAACAACTTATGACATATCTTGATTTCAAACTTCGATCAAGCCTATGAAACCGTTTTAGACCTTCGAAGATCATATTTACCTTTTTGTAAGTTAATAGCATCTTGAAAATAATCAAATTTGTTGTATCTTTCAGGCCAACGGAACCGCTCGGGAATTGCAGAAGCGTGTTGATCAATTGGAACGATTGAACGGAGACTTGAAATCTAAATTGGATGAACTTGCCCAACTCTATGAAGCCTCTCAGCGTGATAACCGTGCTAAACAGACTCAAATTCAGCAATTGACCCACGAATTGGAGAAGACTCGCGAACAAAAGGATTACCTTACCCGAGAGAACAAGAAACTCGGAGGTATTATCATTATTGCGTAACTTTGTTCAGTGTACCCTGTTTTGCATTTTATGCTTACTTGTTTAGTACATTACTCCATTCATTAGTTTGATAATGCAATTTGTAATTCCCAGGAAATATCATTTCAATTTTTGATTGGATTTTTGTAATATTTTTGTCTAGACGACTTGCATGACACCAAGAGCTCACTCTCTGAAATTAGCCGAAGATATCATGAACTTGAATTAGAAAACAGGCGTCTTGAAAACGAACGAGAAGAATTGTCTGCTGCCTACAGGGAATCCGAAGCTGTAAGTCATTCGTAAAATATTTTGGTCTGAATCATCAATGGGAGGGATCACATTAGTGATCTCACGCCGGTACCACCATTTTGATGTACCTGCCGTACTCCGTGCAGTAAAACATGAGAGACTATCCTAGATGGCGCGAGCTCTATTTTGTGAAGAAGTTTTACTGATCTACTTTTTTTTTACTTCATTTAGGCACGCAAAGCTGAAGAAGCCAGAGCTCAAAGACTTGCATCTGATTTGAACCAGTTCCGACATGACGCTGAGCGCCGACTGGCCGAAAAGGATGAAGAAATTGACTCTATCCGGTAAGGACGTTTCTATTTCGAAGTGTGATTCTTTCCGGGTGGAAAAGTTTAAATGATGCGTGTAAGTCAACTATCATGTCTTCATGAGAAGAAAATGTTGTTACTTACAAAGATGTGGGACTGGCAACATCAAACATAAGAAGGTGTACGCCTCCCTCTTCATTGAGTTTTGCTAGACAGACGGTTAAAATGCAATTTAAAATATTTACACCGGCATAACATTAGAATTGAAGGACGGCGAACACATTGTAGTCTCTGTTATGAATTCATCCTTCAGCGTAGACATGAAAATTGAAAATGTGTTTTTTGTGTAAACTCCGTTGAAGTTTCTTCTTGGCACTTTCAAAGATTACATTCCCGTAAGTATGTACCTCGAAATTGGAGAGTAAAAACCTGCGTTTTTGCCAAATTTTTCGTATGGTTACTTGCAAACCAAGGATCAAAACTGAAAGCTGTGTAAACAGTTTTTCCCAACTGGAAGTATGTACGTTCATACTTTCTTCTGATCCTATCAAAGATGTACCTATGTAAGAATACATAATTACAGACCTCATTTACAATTAGAGAGGTCTTTGCATTCGGAATGTAGGGGCTGACTTATAAGTGGAGGAATATTTTTGCACTGCTTTTGGTTTCTGTCCCCGGTGGAATTTCATCACGAAGCTTCCAGCAAATGTTGGATAGAGACGAAGAAATTATGTAAATCTATTAAAATCCAACTTGATAGTGTGTTAATAATGACATGCACTTTCGGCACTCATGCCTACCGGAGTATCACTATCTAACTCAGATCAGTGGTAACATACATGGTGATATGATACATCGTCTTTCTGTCCTGAATCCTCTTCATTGAAGTAGCACCTGCTCGGCAGGACCAACTCAAGACAACTCTCTAATGTACCTCAAAGACATTCTGTTTTTTTTTTTTTGGAAGTCTAACATATGCTCGTAAAGGGAGTCCAAAATAAACTTCATATTCATCACGTTCAGAGAGTAGAAGGGATGTCGTTTAAATCATCGTACATCGATGCCCGTCTGCCTTGTATTCTTTCACTGAGGGGATATGGAAAAAGGATGAGAAAAAACAGTAGGGAAGCACAGCGTGTGCAAGGGTGCTTGGAAATGGAGAAACTCAGGAACCGCTAAAACGATGAATAGAGAAGTTCTTATCCGAAGCCACGCGGCTTATAATTTATTTCGGATGCTATTTTTATGCTTAGCATACAATAGTTGGCAGGGGCTTGACTCCCTGTAATACGGGAAAAGTACTTCATGTCTGCTCAAATCCCATTCACTTGAAGATCCTTTTCCGACGGAATACACGAGATCCATTACATCTGGACAGAATTTGCAACAATAACAAAACATGCTTCCTTGACGTGAGACTATTTTGTCTTCTTCGAGTGCAGTTTACTTAATTGAGAGTAGGCTCCGGAATAATTACATCATCACACTGAGAAGCTCATAAAGACCTGTGTTCAGTTTTTCACTTCAAGCTCCATACTTCGTCACGTTCAAATATCCCAGTTACAGTTCCGGTGGTACAACTTATCTTTTTGCAGCTTTCAGTTCCATATCAAATTTCATAAACTTTAGGAGTATCTATCTCAGAATTATTTACGCAGTGGTGTTTTTAATCTTACATTTCTAACTAAAAATGAGTTCGAAAAGTACATCTGCAATGGCCTTATTGGCTGCCAACCGTTACGAAGCCCATTCTGATAATCCAACAGTTCGACGACGTCAGAAATTAAATACCAAGTCCACATACGAGGACAATTTTGACTTTGCCTTCAGTTTTTACCAACCCATGATAGAATATTTGGACAAAAAGTTATCGGGTTTGACCATGAAATCCGACGACTTGCCTCATTTACCCTTCTTAAATGAACGGGGTCTAGAGCGTAATCGTGGTAGTTTCCGTGAAAGAACGACAGGGAAAGATCGAAGGGAACCCATGCGTCGATCATACAATGAGAGGGACTTTCGCCAGTTGATGGAATCTAAAGGAGATACATTCCCTAGACAGTGGCTTCAGGGCAAATTGGATGATTCCAAATCTGGGGCGTCATTGCAAGGAACCAGTTCTGGGTCTAGCAGAATGACAATGGGTAATGTAAACAGCTCTGGATCATCTCTCTCTGGTCAGTACTCTCTGAGCAAGAGGACCATTAGGAGAAGTATTACAAGTAAATCGGAGCTCGGATCCGACTATTTGTCTACTCCAGGAGCATCACCCTCATTAGCGTCAAGTCCACTTGATGAAAGAAACCGGCAAAAGCATGTTTCATTTGCAACCCCATCTGCTATTAAGAGAAGTCGTTCATTTGGTGCTTTCACAGAAAAAGCAGCTAGGGATGTGGAAAATCAATTACATGCAGATGTTCTGCAAAACATTGCAAGCAAGTACAGAACGGTAGTCAAAGCTACTACGAAAACTCCCGTGAAAAAACAATTACCGCCTCAGTCTCCCACCAGATACTCTGCTAATGACTCGATGGAAAGTTTCAAGCAGCAGAAAAGTGTTCAATTTGATGAGGACTTCGATAATATGAATCTTACTCCAATTAGTACTGAGATACAAGTAGACACGAGTAATAACGATTTTGCTTACTGGAAAGACATGTGGTGAGGGAAGCCAGACAGTTCATGTGTAGCTAGAGATGTCTCTCTTTACGTAGATGGCGTGAATCTTGTTAGTGTGCGTAGGATGGTAGCTAATTACCATCAAAATATTTTGTACGAAACAAGGATTTCATTTTGCATGATTTGATCTCTCCATATCCAACTCTTATATTTTTACGGGACAAAATGAACCCCTAAATTGTGGGTAAAGAGACGCTAATTAGGAGCTATTTATTTTTGCAGCAAGCAGATGACGATCGAAATCGAGCAATTGACTGCACGACTTGTTGAAGCCGAGACCAGATTGAAGACCGAAGTTACACGCATCAAGAAGAAGTTGCAAATTCAAATCACCGAATTGGAAATGTCTTTGGATGTTGCCAACAAGAACAATATTGACCTCCAGAAGACCATCAAGAAGTACTCCATCTCTCTTACTGTACGTAACAGGTTTATTTGGAACCTCTCTATGAAATCTACAGTTGCACAACTATAAATGCTCAGGGTATTATATCTGAAGCATGGAATGAGAAATGACAATTCTTATTTAATATCAATAGGAAATCCAAGCCCAATACGATGAAACCCAACGTCAACTTCAAATTGCCTTGGATCAATATGGTGCTGCTACACGCCGTGCTACTGCCCTTCAATCTGAAGTGGATGAGGTCCGCAGCAGCTTGGAGGCCGTAAGTAAACAACAAAATTAAGGGAGTTTTTAAATCTGGACATATTTTAAATAACTTTGTTTGTAGACTTTGAGAGCTAAGCGACAAATTGAGGTTATCTTGGAGGAATCTCAAACCCGTGTCAATGAATTGACTACCATCAACCTTAACCTGCAATCTGCCAAGGTTAAGATCGAACAGGAACTTGGAATCCTCAGTGGAGATTACGATGAAGTTTCAAAGGAATTGAAGGTATGGGACAATCATGATTAAAATATGATTGGCTTTTTATGCTGTTATTGAATATAATCGTAATCATTTCCCACTTTATCTTGCAGTTGGCTGATGATCGCTACCAGAAAGTACAAGTTGAATACACCCGCACCGTCGACATCCTTCACGAAGAGCAAGAACGAGTCGTCAAAATTGAAAGCATCAAGAAGACTTTGGAGATTGAAGTCAAGAACTTGACCGTTCGTCTTGAAGAAGTTGAGACTAATGCTTTGGTTGGTGGAAAGCGCATCATTTCCAAACTGGAGGCTCGAGTGAGTGAACATTTCTTTTTCTGCTTAATTACAATGGTCACATTCTTACAGTGGTCATAATGCTTTTCCTTAAAAAAACATAGGTTGTAGATCAGACGTTGTAGTTTAAATAGAATAATATTCCTGGTCGCTGAAATAATTAAGCTTGTTTTTTTTTTGAAAAATCTAGCTCCGCGATCTTGAACTTGAGCTCGATGAGGAGAAACGTCGCCACGCAGAATCCGTAAAGATCTTACGCAAGAAGGACCGTCAAGTGAAAGAAATCATGGTTCAAATCGAAGAAGACCAGAAGAACATTGGCTTATTAAACGAAGCTTACGATAAAGTGAGCCACAAGGCTAATATTTACAAGAGGCAACTCCAGGAACAAGTAAGGGATTTTACTATTAAAATGAGTTGTTTATTTTCTTAAAAGCTTTTGAATTTCATTGCGTGCAAATGCCTGAGGAGATAGCAGGTTTACCCGTATAATCATTCCGAATTTCTTAAAAAACAATTTCCTTGGTAATTTTCACAGGAGAGCCTCTCTGCTACCAACGTGACCCGTGTCCGACGATTCCAGAGAGAATTGGAAGCTGCTGAAGAACGAGCGGATTCTGCTGAGAGCAACTTGTCCCTCATCCGGGCTAAGCACCGATCTTTCGTCACCTCCAGTGTTACTCCTGGTGCTAATGGGCAAGTTTACGTTGTTCAAGAAACAAGGACAACTGAAAACTATTAAAAATTTAAATAATTACTTCCGTCACCAAAATGCAAACTGAAAACATCACACGCCAATTTCCTTAAAATTTTCAAGTAAAATATATAGCCTTCTTTATTTGCCTAAAAAGTACTCAATTCGGAGGTCATTCGCTAAATTGCGTTATTAATTGTCAATGACGTGGAAATCATTAGGTGCTGTACTAATTTACTATTGTGTTATGTTGCATATTCAGTATCCCAAATAATTATTGTAATTTATTAAAGTAAACGTGATGTGACCACACCTGTTGGATCCTTCAAATCGCCCAGTCATCCATCCATCCAGCTAAAGCATACTCTCTCCAATCGTCATTGCTATATAATCAGTACTATTTGAGTATAAACGAACAAATCGATATCAGTGTATGTAATCGCTTTAAGTAACTATGGAACATTAAATACCAACATGATTAAATTTAAAAAAAGGAAAAATTCACTGTATTAACATATTGTCGTTGGTGTATAACGCTATAAATAATATCCTTTAGGCATGTAGACATTTTAGAACATAGATGTACGCCATTACAGGTTGATAAACTCCAGAAAACGCATCATGAATAAGTTATTACACAGATTTTAATTCTGTCTACCATGTTAGGATGTCATCACTTATGGTTAGTTCTTACCTTACCTTGGTGATAGAGTGTAGATCTAGTCGTTAGGAAGTAGAAGAGTGACTTATTTGGATCACAAGTGAGTAGCCTCATTTTTATGAATATAGTTGCCAATTGTCATGATGTGAGCATCCATGCTTGTGACAATGCTTACAATTATCACATCATCATGCCAAAAATAACCAGTGAAAGCAATATTTACTACTTCTTCTATAATCTAAATAACATTTTAGGTTATAGGCACTTTGTCCGCCGTGCTATAATTCACTTGGTTATGAAGTCAACGTACGCAGACAATTTTATCTGATTTTGTCTTCTTTTTTTTTCTAATAGCTCTGATTGTTTTGATTGTGTTATCTATCTAGCTTGAAATATTCAGCTGCGAATTTTGCAACTTACTACTATTATTATATCCCCTTGCTTATCAGCACATTAAGGTTGTTGGCCTCCAACACCAAACCCCATGGAGAATATAATGTTATGATTACTTAAGGACACATATCTGCACACGTTGCTTCTTGGAGGAACTGATTGGCAATTTTAAGCAATGAGCTTGCAACCAGTCTAATACAGTTACATATCGTTGTTGTCAGAAATTAAACTGACTGTAATTGTTTTTCCCATTGCTTGTTATTTAATTATGGCATGTGAACAAGCTTATGGTTTTAAGAGTCAACCTCTTCAGTCCTTTCAAGTTTCAAATAATTACGTCCAAACCTTTGTTGTTTTTGTCTGTCCTTAATACATTAGGCATGGTTAGAAGTATGATATTTACATGTAATACATACTTTATTACACAGTCAAGCTCTAATTGAGTTATTTGGAATGAAATTCCAAGTGAATAATTATTCTAACCTGCCATAAAGTGTGACGTGGATTTTGTCTAGCAGTGTTATTATTAGTAACTATATAAAATAAGATGCAATAATGAGCAGATGTTTCAGCCTGGAAACCTGCTTAGTTCTGGGAAATGTTGTCAGTAATGTTCGAAGGTTTAATTATGAATTGTATGTACTAATTTGTGTAGGCACTGAGATTACTGCTTCTGCATAATGGTAATTATTACAAACAAAAAAATACCCGAACTCCATTATGAGCTGCAACTGTGCATGTCCTTTAAGTTTTATTTTGCTTACTCGCGAGCGGCACGTAATAATTGTCGTATATAGATGAAATAATTTAGTTTGTACTTTAAATCTGATTTATTTTTTCGCTAAAAATACCAAGCTGGTACGATTGATAACATTGGCTTTCAACGGTACTCGTTATAAGACTATAGAGACTATAGTAAGATGCTTTTGTGCTTGCAGGATGTTTCAAGAACACGTATTAATAATTACCTGTATGACAATAAACCATAATTTGCTTGTATATGCACGCCCACGAGCGTTTTGCGTTTCTTTAAATGATACAAAAATCCCAAAAGCTTGGAGACATGAGCAGACGAAAAGTCCACATTTAAATGGAAGGCTAAGTCTTATTTTCACTCGTCAGCATTCAGAGCTGCGGGTGAGTGAGACAATATGTATGGCTTTTGTGTGGAGGAAAAGGTTTATTCATTCGACGGAACTTGAAAATTTTATACACGAGATGTAAAGTACGGGTTGTAAGATGGACTAGTTTATTGACTACTTAAATTGACTACACTAACCATAAACCTTAGAGTTAAGTAAAGTGTCTGAGTTGCAAAAGCATTCGTCGGCAACAGGTATATTATTCATACCTTCTGGACAGTCTGACATCTTAGTCTGCATCTTCAAGTGTCGTCGGAGACTTTTGTCTTATGTAATGCCTACTAATCTTGTAATGAGTAAAATCCAGCATTGCAAAGCGAATGGAGTCTTGAAAAATAATATTACTTTAATGTGTTTGTTAATTTCCGGGAGATAATACTAATGAACTTGGAAAGCATTGCTCTCACAAAATTAGAAATTTGACAGGAATTACAACACAGATTTGCTGATACCGACTACTAGCATAATCTAAAGTTTAAGATTATAACTTTAATTCTTATGTTCATTCGTATTATTTAAATCTTGCAGAATATAAATAAAAACATGAAAAATCCAATGCGAGCATCAACATACTTATTTTATTACATATTACACACACATACACCGCTTTCAATTATAACAATGCCAAGTAAACAGTTCAATTTGAGTATGGGGTAAGCTGCAACAATAATTTAATCGCACATTTTGATAAACATACATACATATGTACATACACATATACTATTATTGACACCATAGACATTATATTTAGACAGGGTTTGTGGAAGTATCGTCAGTTTTACTACTAATATTATTTGGATGAGTTGGGGCAGCATATTTTAGGCAATTGGTCATTCCGAGAAATATTGTCGGGCTCTGGGTCGTCACAATTTTGTTTTGTGGTCGGACTGTAGTTGTTATTGCAGATACATTGAGGAAATGGTTCCCCATTCTCGTTGGGTAAGTTGACACACTGGGAATTTTTTACACATTCCAAAAATTTTACGTTGTAATCCAAGTCACATTGTTGATTCACAGTAGATAGACATTTATTCTTATCCGGATCGTATATCATCCAGGGGTAAATACAGCTGCATGTGGACGTCAGACATGCTACTGCTAAGCCGGGGTCACAGCCGTTAAAATCATTTGCTTCACATTGATCACCAAACTGTCCTTTTTTAACACTCTGTGCTTGACGAGCAGCAATTATTAACAAAGCTGAGAGGAGTAGTTTTGAAGGAACGTGTAACTGTAGAGAGAGAGAGAGATGCAAACGTTTGAGATAAATTAGTAACTTTTGGGCGCGTTAGTAAAATACAGATTTTATAGACTTGTAACAAGTCCTGCATAATTACTTCCCCCAGACAAGTACCACAGTGCAAGGCAGGAAAGCTCATAAATGAGATCCACTGCTGCAAAGTTGCAAAATGTTGAAAAACCTGTAGTTTAGCCACGCGTCCGTTGTGTAAAAAGTAAAGATTATTAATAAAAGCTTGCTCACCATGATTTTCACCTTTCCTTGGTATTAGATGCAGATAATGGACCGGGTTAATGGAATGTGTGCGTGATTTTTACTACTAGAATCTACGTGAATTACTGATGATACCTGCAGCGTTACACGGAGTGGACAATTGACTCCCAGTGAAACTAAAAATTCTCGTTTCTTTTATGCGTACTATGATCAGTTGCTCACCTGGGTTGTGCTTATTTTATCAATTAGTCTCAAGGTTTAAGGATGAGCTGGGTTCATTACAAAGTTAATGTGTGATAATCAATCCCCTGCCCTTGAGAGAGACTTTACAAGATGTTACGGACAAATCTTACTTTGCTATTTTGCACTGTACAGAGAGAGAGAGAGAGAGAGAGAGATACGTCCGTGTGACAATATGAATATAGAATATATCCTGAATGGGTTGTGCTAATCATAAAAATCAGCTACAAGAATATCCCCAGTTCTGTATGCATCCCATCACGAGTTAATATTTTAATTATTCTTAGTACAAGTAATTACGAGGAACCACGCCGAGTACTTTATTTGAAATGAACGTTGTTTTTTTTTGTATTTAACATATTACAAGATCTTGAAGAGTATTGAACAGAAAATAATCTTGTAGAAACAAGTTAAACAATTTTACTTCATACATCTCAACGTGGGCAACATATCTGTGATAACTGCTGACCGTAAAATGAAACTTGTTCCTTTTTATCACTGCAATTTTTCTTCGCCTTTGGAGTATATGAACGGTTACAAACACACTGCGGGAACGGCTGGCCAAACTCATTGGGTAAACTGACACAGTATGCATTAGTGACGCAGTCCACGAATTTGACATCCGCATCCAAATCACAGGGCTGAGAAACTGTTGACAAGCACTTGGACCTCAGCGGGTCATAGATCATCCAGGGGTAGAGGCAGTTGCACGTGGATGAGATACAGGACAGAGCTGCTCCAATATCACAACTATCAAAGTCATTCTCGTCACATTTGTCCCCGAATCCACCGCTTGAAGTTCCCAAGCCATGACAAGAAAGCAACAGCGTTGCGAAGGTAAGGATAATTGAAGCTCTCATCTGTACAGAAACCAAAGAGAGTTTAGGAGCAAGTCACAGTATATGCTTGTCCATGATAATTAACACCCCATTATTTCTAGCTAACTAGCTGACCTTTCCTATGACACTTCAAATTAGCAGAACGACTTTTACTTTCAACTAATGCTTATACAGAACCAGATGATTGCATTCACCAAGTGCATACAAAATAATTATTCAAGTTACTTTTTCCTCCGTCCAAAGAACCGTTCCTACCTTCTTCACTTTCTTTCTCAGAGACTTCCTCCAATACTGTACAGTAATGTTGAATGGAAGCCTAAAAAGTATCTCTTGTACACCTCACTAACTTCAATTTACAATTAACCCCAAAATACTCCGTTCCCACTCACTCCTCAAAATAAACAGTACTGACACAAAATACCTTTGGAAATACTCAAGAAAAAGCTACTCTTCAAGGCTTAAACCATAAGGGCCCGCTCCTCACTCTGAACTATAATTAGTAGATATTTCCAGATATGGTAACTTAATCAAATATAGAATCTAACTGCGGAAACCTATATATCTATACTGACAGCTTCAAAATCTATACAATGCTTAGACAGGGTCAGGAGTGTAAAAAATTGGTCAGAAAGACAAGGTGAGGGAAATAAAAAGTCAGAGCTGTACACAGGCCTATAAATTCCTACAGAAATCCCATAATATCTGGCGTCTATGCACCAGTGTACAAGATGATAATTGGTAAAAATGATTGTCCCAAGAACTTCAGTCCAAGCCAATCTCACCAATCCTCAATTGAATTTACCTTGAGGTACTACCAGTAAGTATCACTTTTACAGCTAAAATGCAGTCCTTCTGTGATCCATTGACAAACTGACCAGAAAGAAGGAAACTTGTTGCCCTCCACGCTGGAGTCAACTGAAAAATTCTTCCAACTTTCGGTCTGTCCCCAGTATCTATATGATACTATCTATCCCATGTCTCTCATTGTAATTTACTATTCTCAAGGCTTGAGTGTATACATGCTTCAGTTGGGATGATTACCCAAAGATAAGCCATTTTTTTCCCCCAGCCCTTGAGAGCCTCACGCCAGAAAATTACGGATAAAGGGATTTTTTGTCTCATAATTACGGCCCGCTGGGCCAACGACCATTTTGGGAATAGAATGGAGTCTCTCGCATAATCACACAATAATAATAAGTAGTCCTATTTAGTCAACACTCCTTTAAAATAAAAATACCTTCGGAATATCTTATCCCTCGAAAAAATAAATACCTGTCCCTATGTACTTACATTCATACGCGTCCACACCTCCTTCCATACCAGCACATATGTATGTACCACTTACCCCTTGTCTCTACACTCACGGGCTCACTTTGCCCCATATGCCTGTTTAATTCCAAGCAAGTATTATCTCCGACTTAATTACTACATCCCTTGTCTTATACTCCCCAATTAGCCTCATCTCCATCCCATTCACTCCTCGCATTGACATAATGGGAAAGTTATTTAGAAAGGAAAGTGGAGTCTATATCTTATCTTATATCCAGCGTCGTGACCATGCTACAGCTACGGGGCTTGTTATTGTATACGAGTCTATGTACACACACACACACACATACAAACAAGTCAAGGCCGGAGGAGAGTGCGATCAGTCTCTGTACGCAGCGCCAATGGGACACAGTGCTGGAGAAGCGGCTGCTTTTTAAATGGCTTTTGCTCTGTGTATGTACCTCGTTTATTTATGAGGTAAACTCTGCTATTATTAACAGTTGCTAGTTGCTAGATTCTAAATAGTAGGTTTATTTGTATACATAACAGTAGGTTATATAGATATAACGATAAAAATATATCACTATATATATATCTACCTTCAACTAAAATTGGAAGGAATTATTTTAATAGTGCTTGTAGTGTAGTCCCCTTCACATACACATTCGGAATTAACCCTACTCACAAGTTCCGATAGTCAATAGTTGATCCAATATTTCAGGTAATTAAAGATTATTTTATTTTATTTACTTGTATATGGATAGTTGGAAATGCAATAATTCATATTATTAATTAAATAATATTCGTTTCGGTATAATTCCTAGAAGTGCTTCAGCTAAAGTTTATGTAATCATATTGTGGATGTGGATCGAATCCAGTGTAAGAGTATATTGAGTATTTAAGTTAAGGTTGTAATAATTAGTATTTCATTTTTTTGGTGGACACGCAGAAACAAGATACGGTCAGAAAAAATCCAAATAGATAAGGAGACGAGTTTCATTGTAGTTTCATATTCTGGAATTCCATGCTTCTGAAGTTCTGAAGGGTGGTTTTTGTGGTTTAAATAGCAACATCTAAATTAGAGTTTGCAGGGATAAGGTTGAAGGTTCTGCAGTTGATTTAAATAGCACGATGGAGATGAGGTGTAGAAGAGTATGAAGTATGAACTATGTCTTGTGAGCGAGGAGTGTGGGTGCAAAACGGTCTAAGTGTATTAGGGATAATTTATTATGAAGTCTAAAAATAGGGGCAATGCTTGGTCGGGAAACATTTGATTAAATTTGAAATAATTTATTTTGGGTGATATTAAATTGGACTTTCCTTCCATTTTTGCGTACAAAATTGTATTAGATACTTCCCCGAGGAAGGAAAAACCTATATAACCTCATAATAGAATCCATATCTTTGGTTTACGTGGTTCCATAATTATAATATTATAACCTCATATATAATATGAGCGTACTTTATAAATAGTGGTAATTCCAAAATTTCTAAAGTATGCGCTGTTTACATTGAAAAACGTATACAGTTTAGAAAGGTATGGATGGACTTGCTCCGTTTTGCTTCATTGAGTTGAACAAATTTTTAAATATCTAATTTAGATGAGCTTTGACCTTTAGGACTTTCCCCTTGTTGACCCTTGCTTTGGAGGGATTTGTTATGAATCGCGTTTCGAAAACGATTGAGGTTCGTCCATTTTTCCGTTTTGCAATTGTGCTTCTCAGTGAATTAAAGATCTTATGGAGGTATTGTGGAGTATATGGCCAAAATTCATTTGAGATTGTTCCTTGTCCGTGAGAGGTAATTACATATAAAAAAGAAGTATCAGTATAGTATGTACATAATTTAATAGTGTTGTTTTAGGTTGGATTATGTAAACATAATGTGCTAACAGTTTGCCAATTTTTGTAAATATACCAAATGAGGAAACTATCATATTATTATAACATGGCTCAATAAGCAAGCACATAAATATATTGGATTTCTTTCCGTGGTGCATTAACTGATGGGCTGTGTGCCGAGAAGCAGTATTGAAGAGTTCTGAGTGCTTATGAAATGAATGAATGAAAGGACAGGTTCACTCCCTCTTTGTCGGTACATACAATTTGCAAAGTTTATGACTCAAACCCTTTAAGTACAAAAGTGCAAATAGAAAGAAACGTTTTTAACGTTTTAGTGCAATTCGTACGGTAAAATCTATGGATGTGCTTATAAACTTCATTGTTTAGGGATATACCAAACGTTTTGCTCAGATGCAAAAAAATAATGATAGTAGAGAATATAGACGCAGGTTGAAGGAAATAGAAATAAAAGTATATGTAAATGTGCATACTTGTATAAAAGGCTGACGACACTTTGTTATTGATTAGATAATGACGTTGGTATTTGATGTAGTTGCAGATTGCAAACACTCGACTGTGCGCTCTGCAATCTATGAGTTGGTGAAGTGTACCGGGACGAAGTTATTGCTAGCTATTTTACTATAGTGTAAAACTGTAGGAATATTTACATTTTTGGGGAAGTGCTTTGGAAGAAACCTCTGGTAACTATATAATTTAGATAAGATTTTACAGAATGAAAGGGAAATTTGATTAAGATCTATGGCCTAAACACGTTATTTTTGACTTTTGAATTTGAGTATTGTAAGGAAAAATTAAATACTTCTGAATTCCACGTTCTTAGGTGCGGGATATGGCGTGAGGATTTTTAACATTTTATATTTTTATTTTAGTTAACTCACCCGAGCTGGACTGTGGGCTGGGAAAATATATTCAAATAGTCTACCTGGGAGTGGGAATGTTTAGTTTTTGTACAAAATGTCTAGTCCAGAGCTAAATGTCCGGTAATGATTTTATTTCTGATATCGCCTCGAGTAATTATTTAAATAACTGTCAATATATTCCTTTGGAAGTTCTGTTGAGTTGTCATATAACTTGCCTGCCTTTCAGCTGCCCTTTAATGTCATGGAATACGCACGTCAATATTTTTAAATCTCTTTTTTCATGTAGACCTGGTGGGAGTTCTGAAACTGGTACTGACAAAGTTGGACCACCTCCAGGGTTCCCTGCTAAATTGTCATTTGCACAAGCGGCCTTAAAACCTGCAGTTCCTACAACAGGTAAATAAATTGACGCTTGCCGCAACTTGAGGAATATTAAGTGACTGGCTGAAAAACATGATTGAAGAAAAAACCATTTGTTTTTACAGAAAGAAATGGCAGTCATCAAATGAATAATACCCCGCAGTCATCAACAGAAAGTGTAGCTCCGCCCAGTCAGCAGTTACGTCTGAAGAGATGTCCAAAAAATAAAGATCCCAATCTGTTGCGATCTTATTTGGAGATGGAATTGAAGAATAAATATCAGGAATTGTTTATCGAAATTAGTCAAGACAACACGACTGAGAAACGACTGATTCTGATGCGGGGAGTTTCGGGTAGTGGGAAATCCATTCTGGCAACTCTGCTCTGCGGGGTCACTCAGACAGGTGTAATCTTTTCGGCGGATGATTTCTTTCTGGACCGAAAGGGAAATTATCACTACAAACCTGACGATATTGGAAAAGCTCATGATACTTGCCGAGAGTTATGCTTGAATGCTATGGTAGCATCTAAAACACCAGTTATCATCGATAATACAAATACGATGACCTGGGAAATGTTACCTTATGCAAAGATGGCTTTGCAGTATAATTATACAATCCATATTGTTGAGCCCAACACGCCTTGGAAAACGAATGCCAAACTTCTGGCTCAAAAAAATTCTCACGGAGTGCCGCTAGACAAAATTAAATCAATGCTGTCTAGGTACGAAAGAGGAATCACGCCAGAAATGTTGCTTAAAAAAGTAGAATCGAAGCGGAATACAAATGGTGCTGATTTGGATTCAGCAATGAAAAATTTGACGCTGAAATAGCCTGAATGTTTACAAAATTTGAATTAATCATTCATAAACGTGGCTGTGATGTTTTTTGTAACTAATAATGAGTTACAGGGTGACTGTCATTGTTCTAACAAAATGAGCATTTAAATAACTATTTTATATAAAATTGGTATGACACCCCTCAGGTATTGTTTGCCTGTTTGTAATTCTACAATAGAATATAACCTGCACATATCCGGATTAGAGACTTTCGGCATGTTCTCTGGTACAAAGTCTGTGTGTAAATCTTTTATCATAAGACTTCAGATGGTGTGTCCGTTTGCCATACATAGTTTTATATGATATAGTTGTTATTTCTGTATTGCAGATGTTGTTTTCGTATTATATCAAATATTTTATTTACATCGACAGAAAATTGACATTTTTTGATTGTGAGATTTTACATTAAAATATATGTTTTCCCCATACCTACTGTGTACTACAAACGCATAAATATAAGAATACCATGGAAAGAGTGACAACGATGCGTCATCATCAATGTTGAACCTACAAACTTGTAGACTAATGTAGATTTCTTTGCCACACTGATTACAGAATATGAGAAGACATGGATTCGTTGAAACGCAAGGTTTTTAATTATAGCAAACGGATTAAATAATTTTATGGAAAGTTTGTTTTTATCTGCAATTACTATGATAGTGTAGGGGAAACATGCCATTCCTTAAATTATCAAAGCTGCAACTCTTGGGACTCTGTCGGGAGAATGCTGTTAGCCTTGGTTTGAAAATCCTTGAATATTGAATCTGCATATTCTTGTCTGTTATTAAATGTCATTTCAGTCTTAAATTATACCTTAATCGAAAGGATTTTACTTGGAAATGAGATATTGGTGGTATAAATTAACGAATTTAGATGTAACTTTGACTTTCCATGCCTCAGTAACAACTTCTAGCTTTTAGATGCTGTGTTAGTCAATTCATTGCAACTGAAGTCTTTCTCTATGACATTTTTCTTTCATTCTTTGGAGAGGTTGAATTACTTCGTACAAGCATAAGATTTTTTTTTACTTCTGCAACATTACCCTACACCATATGAAGACGTGACGGCAAAGCTTCTCAGAAACTGTTGTATTGAAAAGCAAGAAGATAAAGGCACGGGAAATCAACTGGGAAAAAGTAAAATCGTTGTCTTTTATCTTATTTTCCTCCTCCGTTTTAGGCAGCATCCGCATCCTCCCTTTGAGCTACAATCGAGGAAATCCTGAGTATAGTTGATATTGGCATAATTTCTCCTTTCATTTCTTATTTCCATTGAGAAAGCGGATTTGACGTTTGGCACACTCCCACATGAAAAGATTTTTTTCATCTCGAATTTACATACAGTTTTTATAAAGTTTCTTTCTCTGGGGACGTTTCTTAATGTTAGAAACCCCGATTCCATGACGCTGCCTGTTACCGTTACCTCAACTGGTCTATCATTTCTTTGTTTCCGTTTTACTTTCCATGCATTTTAAATAAATTGTATACCGAAACGTTTACGAGATATTTTTCTACGAAAAAATTCTGTCACACATTCAAGCAACGGTACTATGAGTTGAAATGTTTATGTAAATAAATATAAAATGAGCGCATAGGGAATAACGCCTTATCGATTTAAACCCGAAAGAAAACACAATATGATTTTGTTTCGGAAATAAGCTTGGTTTCCACAAAAATAATAGGTCAGGATTAGCAGTCGCAAAATCACTAAAAAGAGACATTATATTTGAGTAACCCCGTGACAGAATTTGTTATAATCAAACAAAATTAAAATGTAATTTTTATTTATTTTCATTCTCAATTAAAAACATCCAAATTATAAACAATTCTGAATTTTCGTCTGGAAAAAACTTTTAAAGACCACAATCAGAAATGTCCTTGTCCACGTCACGATCTTCACAATTAAGTGTCCAGGAGTCGAATGTTCTAAAACCTTTATTTAGGTCCGACATGGCTCTTCTTGCACATGCCAAATCGTCCTCAACATCATCGTCCACAAGCTCTAAAAATATGGAATAGATAAGAAGTATAATGTGGGATTTTAGTTCTTGGACAATTTCAATGAATTTCCCATATGTAATATTTAGATATGTACGTAAATTAATTAAATTACAGTAGTAACTTACTTTCGCAGTCTAAATTGCATATGTTGTGAAAGTTTCGACTGTCTTTACACCAGTATGTGGTGCTGATCTATGAAGGAGAGGTAAAGAAAATATGAATTTAAACATTAATGTAGGTACGTAATTATATTGAACCACATTTACAGGTGGCGTATTTGCAAAAGAGATCCAGAAGGTTTTTGTTACTTACCTTGAATAACCCCATTTCAACATTCCCACTTGGAGAGACTACCATTCTTCTTGTGTTAATCCCAACATTAGTGCCATGTCGGACCATGCAAACAACTACATAGATTAAAGTCACATAAGGATATGAGATCAAGTGGTATTAATTATGATTATAATGCCTTATGTGCTTAACTTATTTTTAAATTTTTTAATATTTCTTACAATCGCCAATTTCATGCCTCGAAACGTTCAGTTTCTGTAGCTCCAAGGCAAACTCACATGGAGTAAACGTTTTACCCACACAAAAATGCACAAGTGCAAGTGCAACCACAGTGAATAACATTATGTGCGACAAATATTTTTTTTTTACTAGAGACAGGTGCACTCTCTAGGACTAAGGTTTAATGTGAAATAAAAAGTTCATACTACACACACATTCCAAGGTTTGCTGTCAGCGGATGTGACGGCATTGAGGAAAAATACATAAAATAAATTATACACACTTGGAAAATTTGCAATTGTGGTAAATTCCTTGTCAGGAAGATTTTATGGTTAGAATTCTTACACAAAATGTACATTCTAAATAGGAATAAATAATTAAAAGGAATGTGGTACCAAATTTCCAGCCTTTGAAGGTCTTACTTGATGTCATGGGCAATACATGTGATTCACATTTAAAAATATACTAACTACAAAATTAATTGTTTCTTCTAATGAAAAGTGATTCAGAGAGGCTTATTTTCCTGGAAGTAAGAAATGACTCGAGTTTTTCTTCGTAAAGTATTACTATCCTGCGCTTATAACTAGAGAAGGAGACACAGAGGAAGAGATGGAACTTAAAAGATGAAATAATGACAGCAGCAATGCTACAGCTATATTTTACAGTATCCATCTGCATGGTATGGATTGAAGGATTGTATCAAGCCTTCGAAAAACTTTTTGACGTTCGTGAAGGTAAGACGCTGTTCTGGATCTAATTCCATGCAATTGAGCATTGCAGTGTATCTAATAAAGATAAATATATTCCAATTATTATTAAAATTTTGAATGCATGAAAATAAATACGGAATTGTGAGTTACACAACTCCGATCACTGTGACAGGAATGTATCCAATTAGTCATTACATTTGAGAGGTCGCAAACTCCGGTTTATCCACACGCAATCCACTCTCAAGTTTTTTCAAAAAGTCTTGATCCCAATTGTAGCCGGGATAAGGTACAGCTCCCAGAGAAAATATCTCCCAGAGGGTGACACCATAAGACCAGATATCAGAGTAAATGGAGAAATTCATATCTTTAAGGGATTCTATAGCCATCCAGCGCCAAGGGAGCGGAACCTATAGTCAAGATTCAATCAGCTTATATTTACCAGTTCCAAAAATACATTTTTACACCAAGAAGCATACTTGAGTTTTTTTGACGTAATCCGAAGACTCATACAGCTGACGGGACAGTCCAAAATCTGTTATCTTGACTGTTCGGTGATCAGTAACCAGAATATTGCGGCACGCCATATCAGCATGAATGACCTACAAGAATTTTCTGACTTCAGAATTATTCACAAAAAATACTTTTCCAATGTATAAATAATGTATGCTACATTAAAATGTACCCACTTTCTTTGTCGCCAAATACTCCATGCCTGAGGCGATTTCATACGCCCATGTGACCAGGGTACGAGTGTCTAAAGGTTTTTTCTCACAAGTTTCATAGCACTGAGTACTATTGTCCAATTCCGACTCCCTATTTCATTACAAAGCAAGTATGAAAAAGTTACGGAAACACTGGGGAAGTAATTACACAACGTTCCGAGGATGGGCGTGTTAATTAAAAATTTACGGGACAACGATGACATCATCCTGGATCTGATCAATGTAATTATTCCTGTACTTTCGTAAATATTTCTCCAAACTTCCGTTCTCACAGAATTCGACAACAATCAAAAGTTTCCCTGGAAAATTAAAGCTTTATGTATTTCCTTGACAAAGTACAATGACAAACAATGTGGAATTAGAGTGAAGGAACCCCTCTGTATTGTCTCTGTGATGAGTAAGTGTACCATCTCGAAGATCTTGGGTAAGAGCTCCTATGAAATTGACAACACTTGGATGGGAGCCAATAGTCATCATTATTTTAATTTCCGACAGCAAAGCTTTTACAAATTCTTTGTCTGCACTTGGCTTGACTGTTTTTACTGCCACGCTTCTCTGGTGCTCCTCGATGACCAGCTTGCCCTTGAAGACCATTCCGTATTGTCCACTTCCAAGCACTACTTCTTTTTCTGTGCGTAACCCACAATTTTAATTAGCTTATCCTTGCCAGAAAATATTTGAGGTAAGTAACTTAGCAAAGTCTCAGTAGAGCTGACCCAACCTATTTCAATATTTGTTGGTAATATTTCGTATTCCTTTTTATAAGGTAAGAACTGAGAGTACTCCGAGGTAACGTTATCTTTATTTTTGACCAGCTCTGGCATTCCGTAGAAAAATTCCTCCATTTCTTTGTCGCTGAGAAATTGGTCTATGATTTTCTGTGAGGGGTCATATTATAAAGAGAATATGAAACTCCAAAATAATATGTATCCTATATGTACGAATAATTGCTTGGATCTTGATGTTAAAACAAATTACCCTTTGCAAAATCAGGTGCCTATAAAGGAAAACCACCACGGTGATTAAAATTAAAATTGCTATCGTTGCTCCAACAATCATCCCAATAAGCGGCCCTTTATTCCCTACAATGTAAATAAAACTTCTAGATTAGTTCTTCTCCTCTTCTGCTATCTCGTGTGTCCCATGCAGTCTCTCAATACTGCACCTGTATAATTCTTTGGAATATATTTGACATCAATTTTAAAATATTTTGATCAAAACCTTTGACGTCAACAACATATGTCTGGGATTCAGCTCCAGCAAAATTACTAGCTCTGCAAGTGAACTGTCCCTTCATTGAGTCTGTCACTGTAGTAAAAATCAACACGCTTTTTTCCGTTTTGCTTGACACATTCTCATCAATGGAGTTGTTCATCCGAACACCAGGAGGAAGGTCCTAGATTGAATTCAAAGGGTCATTTTTATAACCTTAAAGCGTTTCCAAAAGTAGTACTGAAGTTATGATAGATAAATACCTTTCCATTCATTGTCCAGGTAATTGTAGGTTTGGGATCACCGTCGGCCATACAAGAAATTCTGGTATTCTTGTCACCCACGTAAAACACCTTCTGTAAAGTTTCCCCATTTTTGACGAAGGAGGGTTTCTCCCCAACTGCATATTTACATTTACAAATGTCAAGGGTGGAAATGCAAAAAGGGGGGAAAAGGCTCTAGAAAATAGGACGAACCAACGACTTTGATGTTCTTAGTGGCGTTAATCCAACCGTAGTTGGTCCAAGTGGGGCCCATGCAATTAATTGAAGTAACTTCCGGTGACCATAGACGGAATGTAATAGTGGATCTCATCTCAAATTCCGGTCTTATACTATCAATTTCGAATGTTGAACTGAAAGCAACTGGAAGAATAATTATTACATGATTCAGAATAATCAACCAAATAAAAATAATAATAAATATTTATCTATTAATAGCAATTCGATGTACTCTGTTTCTTTCCAGCCTTTTCCCCATTAGCAAGACCAAAAACCCATTCAATCCCTTCTGCTAGTAGGAAAGTTGAAGCACGGCATTCCATGGTGACACTCTCACCGACATAATAAACACTTCGAATTTCTGTCTTGATGCTCAAAAAGCTGGAAGTATGAAAGCTGAATCTTGGCCAAGACGATCCATTGGTGAATATTTCCTGGAGTTGTTCAAACGACAGAATAGCTGCGTATTCAAAAAAAATTAAAATATTATGGTGCCCAAATCAATATGACGAGTATGGTATACGGCACTGGTTTGCTAACCCAGTTTTTGCTTTTTGTTCCTGTGAAGAATACAGACAGTCACAAGTTATGTATGTACCTATTAATCCACTGGGTTGCCTGTAAAAGCGGTACGTTGAGACAGTCACATCTTCCGAGTATCTACTTGCCCCAGCGGTACATTTCACCATTCCTGTGGTCACACTATTTGTGTCAATTGGAGGTGGTTGTACCTTCCGGCATATTACCTCATTCGAAGGGACGGAGTCACAGTCCCGGCTATGCCTATCCTACAAATGCAATTCATGAGACTATCTGATGCTAATTAACTGACAAATAACTAAAAACTATTTTTGACTGTAATGGAACTCACAGAAGATGTGAGAGGGGTCTTTCCAGCATTATAGCATTCCATAATATTGCTACATCTTTTGAAACCTAATTCCTTGACATGTTGACCAGGGGGAACACTGCATTTGAAATCACCTCCTTCTATTTTAAGATCAATGGCGGGGGGTGTAGCTGAGGTTTCTATTAGCGCAAGTTTAACAGTAATAATTAGCAATAATTGTTATTTGTTATAGCTTGGGATGACTTGTTCCCAGCCAGAACCAGACCGTTTCGATTTAAATCAGAGTGAACCAACCTGCTCGAAGGATATGAACATTGTCTTTCCCCGAGTAATTTCCCCCAGCTCTACAAGTGAAGAAGCAAGGAGTGGTGCAGTTTGGTTTCTCATTTATTTTCAGCCAAAAACCTTCAAGAGGGTTCCAGCGAAGAGAGTTCGATTCTATCTCAATTTTAACTGAATCATTCTAAATTGTACAAAATTGTAAACATGATATATTGCTACCAAATGCATTAAGATAGTATGTGCTGCTCCGAAATGAGCATTTAGTATCTATCCCTTACAATGTACAGTTCCACCGGTACCCAGGGATTGTAGGTTATACAAGGTACTTGAAGCCAATTATCGATAATTCGGGGTTTGGAAATCACCTTCGCAGCTCCGGCGTTAATAAATGCTTGAGACTCGTGATCTAGAAATGAAAATAGTAATAATTGTATGAGCATCCAAAAAAAAAACGTTATTAATTTCTATAAATGATTAAATGACCATACTCTGCATGTATAAGAAGAAGGAAGTATTTTTCTGCTCGTTCAACATTCTACATGTGTATTTCCCAGTGGCATTGTTTAGTCGATAAAGAAATAAATTAATTCTGAAGCAATAGCTCGTGATGTTAAATACATCTTCGGCTGTCCTAGTGGGTCGGATGTATCGGTGTTGATTGAGCTGTCCAAAAATATTAATTAATAATCTTTAAATAATGTGACACTCGAGAATTTGATTGTAAATTATTACAGTACGAATAGATAGAACAAATAATTGAGCTTTTTATACAACATCATAATTTTTGTACTAAGATCTTAGGTGCTAATGAAGGGTCAGTAAAATAACTGTATTTTTTTCTTTCATCTAATGTGCAGAAATATAATTATGTAGAATGGCATTATTACTGTAAAATAATTGTTACAAAATGTGCAAGGAAAGTTTATTCCGGGATTTATTACCTTTATATCAAGGCCAAAATCCCACAAAATCGGATGACGGGAAGAGCACTGCAAAATCAAGTTCGAGGGCTCCGAAAAGTAAACCACCTGATCGGGGACATTCCCTGATGGATATGTATTATTCGGATGAATTACTGTGTAATTGGCTTCGGGGTATGCCTTCCAGATACGAATTTCGGGATCCTCTGGACAGATTTCTGCAGAAATCCCTATAATTTTCCACAGCACCGCCGTTACCATAAAAAACTGGAGCATGTTTATGGATTTTCACAAATTACACAAGTAATTTGCAATAAATTGCTTTGATGAGTTTAATGAAATCAATGATAATCAACATGAATGAAAGAATTTTTGTGAAGTCAAAGTACAAGTGCCAACATGGATTTTTGTCTTTCCTACTAAGGAAAAACATGGCACAAATGTATAATGGTGGTTCTCCCCGATTTTTCCCCAACTATTTCCGTCTGTATTTGCGTCAATTTAAAATAAACCCTTAATTAAATTATTCTCTTTAACCTTGCCCTTGTGCCGACTCGTGCTGTTTTAATCACGCATTTGCTACAGGATAACTTGCTGTATTTACCAAAGACATAGATTTTCCTCTTACTAAAACTTCCTTTAATTTCCCAAACATTATGTTCAATGCTAATTTGGATGAGTAGAATTTCCAGAATTGCAAGTGCAATGATTTCCTCATAATTTCGAAGATACTTCAAGGTTGCTTGATGTTGGAGACATGACATTTGTAGTATTGTTTGCAGTATTGTAAGTAGTATAAAGATTTGTAGTTTCGGATTCATTGTGAGTATTCAAAAATCATATTAAAATTGAACTGGGTAAAAAAAAAAATCCATAAAAACGGTCCGTTTCGAAAGGAAAGGATTTGTTTATAGTACCCCACAAGGAAAAGTTTTTGGGTGAAGACGGGATTATTATACGTCTATTTTATTGCTTCTAGTCTTTAGGACACGTACAATGGGAAATGTAGCTAATCCATAGAAAAAGCCACCATCCCGATCCCTTCATGCGGGGACGGGTCTCCAACATGGAGCGTACATACATACAATGAAGGAGCTGAAACCGAATCCTGTGATACATTTGATCATCATCACTACATACGTTCAGACTATCAGCTTTATGTTTCATGTATGTATGGACGGTGACAATGTGCAGGCTCCGTCTCACTTTTCGCATGTGTTTATGATGGATACATAGACTGGGCATCATGAACAAGTGACTCTGTTATGAAATGAAATGGAAGCTTGAAGGAGGATGAAATATTGCCAGCAAAGTTGAAGGCGAGATAGGCTCAACGGGGAGTCGGTCGTTATCTCTCCTCCATGAAGTAGAATAACGCCTCCAATAAAGGTCTATTGGATCATCTACGCAGTAAGCACCGTCTTCATACCATCGTCACACTTTGTAACTCAAGAGAAAAAACGTACTTTTCCCTTCACAGATCCCTACGAACACATGGGAGAGTTGGTGGAAGGAGATATTCTGCTTTAGGAGCAAGGAAACTCTTACTCTCTTCCCAAGAAACCTATCTCACACTGACTATTATTGCCTTCAGCTGTAATTTTAGATTGTCCTCACAAATAACATTCCTCCTCTTCTGGAAAAACCAAGCTCAGCTTCTCCCAATAGAAAATCCAAGGTCCCTCTTAAACTCCGGAGCGTTGGAGACGTCTGTACACATACAAACCCTACGCATTCGTCAAAGACTATGATTTGCGATCAAATTTATTTCCCCTCGGCTGGAAAACCTTCAAGTCTGATTTTGTTCTCTCTTCCAAAAAATAAAATAAAAAAAATATCCCCCATGTCATTCCGCTATAAATTTTAAAAGTATTTTTTTTTTTGCAAATAATATTTATGAATGGTAGCCCTATGGAAGTTATGACGGGAAAAGTGTCGGAATATTAAATTACATTATGGTTATCAGACGATGGGATCTTATGTCACTTCAAAAATGTTCCTTTGACATGAACCATAAAATATGACTCAAGTTTTCTTCTACATAATAAATAAGACTAATTTCTTTTCTTATAGCTACACTTTCCAAATAATTCAAGTCCCACTGTAAATATTTCACGAGAGACCGCAATAGTAGTAGATAACATATACATACATGGATTCTTATACCTACATATGTATTTGGATAAACATACGAAGAAACTTACATCCACTGAAACCTCACAACACATAATTAAATACATCACAGAGTTTCATAGAGCTTTCATTGAAACTCTTGGTCCTTTCGGAGTTTAAGCACATAAAAAACTTATGTGATGGTCCATATTTCAACATGGGGAAGTTTTCTAGTGCTCCACACTAATTTCACCCTTTTTAATGAACTCTGGACATGAAAAAAGGACAGGGACGGTCCAAATCTACAAATCCCTGAGTTTCAATTAACACAAAACTTATTATAAGACTATCAGAAGAAATGTGCATAGGAAAGCGTTGAAATGACCAGGACACAATGTTGGGCTTGAATTAGATCCCGTAACAAAGTTTCTTGTCGACAGGATTATTTGTTTTGTTAAAAAAAAAGAAGAGAGACACAGTGTGAGGACAAGAAATTAAGCCAGGGGGTAGTAATTTGGAAAAGTACAAGTACGATTAAAGAAGAGTCATAAAACATAGGAGACTCCTTGATAAGAACCTTGGAGAGGAAAGCAAATAACAATAACAATAATAATAATATTATAGAGAATAACGTCAATTTTACACGCCGAAGAATAGGAGGAATGCTAAGTCATAAAATTTTTTGCCGGGGTAACAAAAGTACACAATGTAGTTTGACATGTAAATATGCAAGGATATTCATAAAGGAAAGATTTGACTGTGAATCCCCGACCGTATTTTTATTCACAGGAACATTACCATTATCATTATACTCTGAGTATTTCCACAAGAAATCAGCATATGCCTCATGTGCACTAAAGTAAAAGCTGAGAGGAAAGATCTCTCTCTCTCTCTCTCACACACACAAAAAAAATTCTTGGCTCAAGCGAGATGCGAATAAAGAGAAGGACGAAAATGTGTTTTTCTCCTCATATGCACGAGAGTACGATGAGCTAACTAACTTCCCATATAGATTTATGTACATTAGTAGACTCCGTCTTCACCACCATAGCACTTGAAGGGAATTTTTATACATTAGATTCCTACATGATGGAACTTCGGGTGAAACTAGCTTCTTTTTTAGAAGCAAACATCCATACGGGGGGGAAAAGCGGAGCGAAAAGAGAGTGCAAGAGTGGGCTTGGAATGTGTGCATGCGTTGAAATTGAGCCCAGTTATTTGAGCCAATAAGGACAGCCTTTCTTTTCTAAGGAATTCCTTCATCTCTTCCTCGGGAACAAAAACCATGAAACCTGTCCTCCACTTCAAGTCAATCTTTCAGGGCTATAATCAACATTGCAAATTAAAACCTGTCCTAATAACCTCCGAATTTAAGGAGTTTCTCATTTAGTAACTATTTAAAACCTCATTAGGGGGTGGGGGGCATTAACTTGTAGGCAGAGACACGGATCAAATCGATGTTTCGGCCCCGCGTGAAAAACTTTTGAATAATTATTTAAAATCCTTATATTATCTTCCCCATTGCCATTTCTAACGAGGACGCTAACCGATAAGGAAAACTACAGTTAGGAACTTTCCAACTCCAATAATTTCTTTGGAAAAAGGAAAGAATCCCTGACTTGTTCACCATTCCCACAAAGTTTATGTGGGAGAAAAGAAAGAGGAAGAGGGAAAGGTCTGAGAGTCAAAGTATAGTCGTTAGGTGTACTAGAGAGGCTAGGGAAGGAGGACAGGATAGAAAATGATGGGGAAATAATATATAGATGCTCTTGTCTAAGATTGTCGTAGTTTCCAGCAGGGTAATTAATTTATTCGAGAAGTTGATAAGGGAAGGAAAGACAGTGGAGGGAGTAGTGTGTCTGGAGGAGGCGGCAGATTCAGGCGGCTACGACTATCTAATTGGATCGGATCGACGGAAGGTAGTCGGGAAAGTTTTGTAGTTTCCGCACGATTTCCGTGCACAGGTTCTTATAAGGCAAACTTGCCCCTCTCATTACATACAAGCCTGCTCCTTACTCGGGGAGTCCATACCAAGGAGTGGATACAAGACGGAACATTTTATGAGTCAATATCCATCCCTACCATGGGAGCTGAAGACTCAGGGTGTACAGCAGTTGAGGTTATAACAATACACATAAATACAAATGACATAAATTTTCCTAAGCGGACCCACTCCTCCAAGCCTACTATCTGTACGTAGGTTGTGAGAGGCTAACTGAATCGAGATAAATGTTCCCAACTCTCATTTCTACTCAAGAAGAGTCGCAAAGTCTTTCAACTTTCTCCTTTCGGCGGCATAGTATCTATATGGTCCGTACAGTGACTTTCGTACTCATTTGAGACTAAGGAATGAAGCCAACCTTAGAATAATAAGTACCAGTGAAAGCTGATTCCATTGAAACCCTCTGCTATATCCTCCTGAGGTATTGTGCTCTGTGTAAAGCATAGAATTATCAAATTTATATGGGAGTTATTACCATATGAAGAAGGGAAGGGAAATACATGTTTGTCTCTCTAACTCCAACCATGTAGACAGAAGAAAGTAAGGCAAAGCAGAGGAAGAAGAAAAGAGAAAGAAAACGAATGAACGAGCAAAAGTATTCGAGGAACAGTGTATATAGCATTGCATTGGAGAGAAAGAGTGTGTACAAGAGAGAGAGAGAGAGAGAGAGAGAGAGAGAGAGAGAGAGAGAGAGAGAGAGAGAAAGAGAGAGTAGCAAAGTAAGTCGGTGGGAGTGAGTTAGTGATGAAACCAGGGTAGACGAAAGGCAGCAGGTTTTGCGGCGGGACGAGCTTAATTATTGCCAAGGAGGGGTTGGGTGGAGTCGAGTCCCTAAATCCGATTCAAAGCGCGACGTATTCAGAGGCAACGGAACAGGAAGGACGTACTTGTCCTCGACGGACGTTTGCAGGAAGTCAGAAGAGTTCCTTGTGCCGGTATCAACACCAAAATTACTCCGTACACGAAAACATCATTTCCACACTCAGGTACGTACAATACACCTTACGTTCCTCGAACATCCTAGGTTACTCCTTAGCTCAGTGTCACAGGCTAATTTTCCTCATAAAACCTCAACTGATTTCTCATCGAAACCCACAAGTTCCCGGTTTCTCATTTTCTCTTCCCGACTAGTCTTTTCCCCTTGAAAAATCCATTTGATTCCCAGTACTTTCATATTTCTAGATTTCGTTTCACTTCTCATCTGAAATTCTCCGTGTTATTACAGAAATAATATCTTAACTATACTCCAAAAATATTTTTCCTCCTGTGTTCAGTTTCAAAATTCAGTTCAGTAATAAATTATGTAAGATTCCAATAATAATTTTAAGAAATGAAGAGAATCTGTTGGAGAAGTTGATTTAAATTGTTACGTTTTAAGAACAGTGTTTTTTAAAACCCAAAACTGATTTATTTTCCCTCCCCCTTAAATCCTACATTCCTTGATTGGGGGTAGTTTTAAGTGTTTGTCAAGCTAGATGGACCTAATTTGGAAAATGTGTTAGCTTGGGTGTGGAGAGTCTTTAATAATTTAGTGTGCTCTAAAATTTTAAAATAACTTCGGCTATAGCTACAAGTGTTGGCGTGAAGCGTATACTTGAATTTTATGGTGCTCCGGTGAAAACATCAAATTTGGTGGTATTGTGTTCTGTCGTTGAGACTCTCCAATGGAGTTTTTGTTGCTTGAAGGAAATGATAATACTTTTCCCCTAACGAGTTTTGACTTGAGTCAAGGTATATCTACACTTCGGAGTTTGAATCCATTTGAATGTATTGAGTGTATGATCTGAAATTGAAATGTTCCAAGTACCTTCGACATATTGAGAGGAGGTTGTAAAAAAAAAACTTGGGGTTGGAGGAGTCAGTTGGCCATTACGAAAAATTAGAAAGGATACATAACATTGTGTGGGAAGGTTATGGTTTATTCTTTTTATAACGTGGGAATTTCACTGTCAAGATGAGGATGTGAGTGTGAGTGAGGTGTGGGTAATAGATTTTAAGAAAATTCCGGGTGCGTGCTGTTTAACCCGACGGCTATTTCCGTGGACGCCGCACCAAGTCTCATGTAGCGGAAGCAGCAACCTTCCGACCAGGAAAACTAGATGCCTAATATCAATGATTGCCATCATGACAATATAATTTCAAAATACATACACCTCATTCCTGCTCCTTTTTTCTCCTTTGTATCGGGACTAATCTATGGAGGTCATGGTTGATAAGCCTCAGACACAGAATCTTCCGTAAATTTGACAAATCTTCGGGTGGCAAATAATTTCATTTTGACTCATTTCGCCCTTCTTCCAGCCCTGGGTCCTACGTGCTTCATAGGAGTTTCTCAGAGAGCTTCTTACCCCTTTGCTATTACTTCTTGTAAATCAGCTACATCTTGTAACAACTAGAATAATTCATTGTGTCGGGGAGTATAGGGTTTTGTAAGAGTGCAAACGAAATTCCTACTGGGTTTACAATGAAAACCTAATGATGATTTCTAATGAACGCATTTGGAACAGGTGAAAGTTCCCTGCATGTGAGTGGTCGAATAAAGGGATTATTAGTGTGTAATCACGAGTTATCTCTGCTAGATCAGCTATTAAGAGTGTGAGTTGTATGTAGACAGAAACAGTTCATTTCGCAGCGTGAGGACTAATCGTTGAAAATTATACTGATTTCGGCACACTTTTCATCCAAGATATGTTCCTAATTGGCCCTTTCAATGCCACACAGCCGACTTCATCAAAGTTGCACTTCTCCTCTGCTCCCTTTTAATACAGCTTTTATATAAATCATTATATATTAATATATCTGGATATATGTATAGATACATTGATATTAATATGTGAATACCCTCACGGTACTTTACCTCCAATGAGGTAAGCGTAAGGGAACGACATTGGATAAACTGTAAGGAGAATAGTACACATATCAGAGTTCCTACACAAATTTCTGCTCAACTACTCCCCTTCAAAATATGCACTTACTATATGAGATCCTTCGACATCACAACTAACAAGCCTTTCAATGAGTGCATGTATTTTACGGTAGCTTTTTCCTCACTCTTTCGTACCTTACGAAGTATTAATCCATTCCTGTCTCACGTCAATCTCAGGGCTTACCATCTACAGGCTCATGTATCTACATGTATGTACAGGCAATTAAGTATGTAGAGTACATATAGATATTAGATAGAAAAGTATACTCTCATGTTTCCAGATAGGGGCAAAATAATAGGAAACTATGTACTTGCCAGATTTCACTGAGAAACAAACAATCGAAATATTTACCCAATTTTGACCTGAACACACGAAAAAAAAATTGTAGGGGCATGAATGCAAATGGCAAATACAAACACGTAGACAAGACACGGGCTGGAAGAAAAGGTAAGGACTCCGCTGTAGTAGCACTTGTTTTAAGAGAAAATTGATCTGGGGAATTGCATGAAAGCAGAGCTGAGGCATGTCTATGAGACATTTTTCATCAAGGAATACCTGACAGCATAGCATTTAGTTTCAGGTTGCTTTTGTCCTGTTCAGAATTACTCCTGGTACATACCTCCCTCCATTATAGATTCTTTCTCCTTTTTCCCTGACGTATCAGTCTTGGTTTTTAAAGCCTTAAAAATCCCTATGATATTTTGAATTGATGTCGCGAGTGAAAATTTTCGGGGAAAGGCGGACAAAAATGAGATAGGAATGCGTTGAATTATATATATCTATATGGGAGAAAATAGAGAGGAAACTAGGAAAAAAGTGCATGTCTCCAATTGAAATTTCCAGCAGAGTTAGGCGGAAGTATTACTTCAAGTTGTCACACTTTATTCCATTGCTGGAACACAAGGGAGAGGCATGGAGGGAGAAAGAGTAGTGTGGTAGTGTCTATTATACCCTAAGCCTGATCATACGTAGGTATGCCTTCTCTCTTCTGAGGTATATGTACGTATCTGCATGGGAAACACAATCTATACGGAGAGTCACCTATTCCTTGATAAATTTTATTTTCCTTCTTTAGTACAAAACCTCATACATAATTACATGTGGAGTGGATGGGGTGAGCAAAGAGTATAGTCATAAACAGGCTTCTAGGAATGGCTATAGTGACTATAGAAGCTTTCCTTGTAAAAGAGAAACCTTCTGGCAGGGTATGGAGAGAAACCACATTTTTTATTATGGACTATTTTCTAGGGAAATAAGATTGATTCTTATAAATTCTGAGGATTTTCTCTCTCTCTCTCTCTCTCTCTCTCTCTCTCTCTCACTTACTCTACTCTGTTATATTGGGGGGAAGAAAAGGAGAGAGTGAAGGAGAAAAAGAGAGAGAAAATAACAAGTTATGAGGTTTTCAGGGATGACGTGACGTTGTGTAGTTTTCTCTCCTTTTCTTGTTCATCTACAGGGTTTTCGTGTGTACAATAAAATTTTACACGTTGGAAAACATGGGGATTACCCATGTACGAGTTTAATCGTAGCCGCGAAGACTTTCATGACTACTACGTGCACACCTCAGACTTGGAGGTACGGCCTTGTTTTTGCCGATCATTGCAGTAAAAACTCCATGCGTATCATATATCTTACTTGATTCTGACTCTCATTGCTTTAACCCCCATTTATTTTCTAGGACAAGTGTGGAGAGTGGTGGTAAGTGGGAGAAGAAACATATTCCTTATTTCTTTCTCCTAGGAGTTTTTCTAGACAAGCGGGTGGTTCATAGAATTTTTCTCTTGCGTAAAAAAAGAAAAACTTGATTGTTATAACTTGTTGTAAGTGTGGTATAACCTGGTTTCCGCAACCCTATTCCTATAGGGTTTGGAGCAGGTGAAAGCCTAGTCGACGCAGGAGAGAAAAAATGTAGACAATACATTTTTTCAGCCCGTGTTGATCTACAAAGTATTTGACGCGAGTTAATGTTCGTCTATATTAGTTATATGAGAGAGTCGTGACGACGACTACAACAAGTCAAGCTCGCTGTGGTGAGTGCACGAAAAGCAAATCAGCTCCCGTTGACTTGCTTTCATTCTCCCCTTTGATCTGACTTTTAATGACTGTGCACCGTGTACTGAACATTAGTCGTCTATATGTTAGCTCACACGTGTGTATGTGCTTTAGTGGGAATAAAGTCAAGTCACACGAGGTTGTAAATAAGATTGACAAAATCCTGTAAAAAATAGTACTCACCTGAAACTACATACCAGGACAAGTGCATAGCCTCCGGAGTCCCCCCCGGGCATATGTACAAAAAGAAAGCTAAAAAAAAGTAACTACAGTAAAGCAAAGTGAACAAGTTTGGTGACTGTTTACATGGTGTCATATACAGGAGAGCTCAGGGTAAGAAAACGATTAGGATTGAATTTTATACCCAAACACTTAGACACGAGATGCGGGTAATCTACTATTTAGGACAACAAATTCAAGTTGTAAATGTAGATTGAAGTTGCTGTTCAAAGGGAGGAATAAAAGAGTAACAATGAACAGACGGGGTGAGACACGTGAGCTATTACATTTTTACAAGGAACAAATTTCACCTTAAAAAGATCTTCTCGTACGTATATGATATTTTAATGTGTGGTACATCGAGAGCTCCCGAGGTATGAGAGAGTGAGTGGGTTGGAGCTGAAGTTGACGTTATAAAATGTGCCGTAGTTTATAGTCGATTTGTGACTCCGAGTGTTTTATATCGGACTGATTAGTCTCACTGATTAGTTAGTGGGAATGTTCTGCACACCAAAGTTGGCGTTTTATTGCGACACACCGTGTTGATTTATTGACCGCTGATCTTGATTTTGATTCAAGTGCCAAGATTTCACATCAAAAATACTTTTTACATGTGTTCCACTAATAGTTTTGCCAAGGGCTAACCCATTGCCTGGAACCAATAGAAAAGTCCCAGAAAGTTATTGTCGGCAGAGAAGCAAAAAGAGAGGAGAGCCGAAACCCAAGTTATTAATTTCAAGCTCGTAAATAAATCCTCAGTGTACATACATGCTCTCTGCAGAAGGCAAGGGGCCGGTGAGTCTTCTCGGTTTTTTTTTAAAAAAAACCAATCTCGGGCTATTGACCATAAAGCTACCATATATCTACAGTAGTAACGTCCAACCGGTTCCAAACAAAAACTGGGACACGAAAGTAGTATACCAAAACTCATTCTACGGATTTAAAAGCAGAGTTTCAGAATTATTTGAACGGTTTCATAAATTAAGCAGTTATTCAGTACTAGTTAAGTATATAATATAAAAATTGTTCCTATTAATTCAAAAAAATCCCAACAGTTGAAACACTCAAATGAATTACTAATATCTGACACTGTAATATGTAATTCTGCTAGCATATAATTACCAGCATTTGAAACAGAGTTGACTGTAATAATTAAAACTGGTGTTTGTGATTTGGTTGGACAGGAGTGGAAAGAAAACGGATTTGTTTGAAGAGACAGAAAAGTAATCGATGGGATGTCGTCAGCGAGTGCAATGGTAGCCGCGACAGGGAATAGCCTCCAAATGTATGACACATCTTGTTCATATCAGGCCGCATTGGATCTGAAACGGATGTCCAGCGGAGGTGGGATGACAGGAGTCACTGGACCTATGACTTCTTCTGCCGTAGGTGAGTCAAGTCAACTTCTTGTGTACACGAGGACAGTATCAACTAAAAGCTGTCAACTGTGAACAACTTTTCCACGAAGCCTCACCCTGCCAAACCATTTTATTTATCTGAACCATATAATATTTTCATGGGGATCCTCTCCCACCTCTCTCACTGTACGAGCCCATGAATAGACACTCCCAAACACACTCTGTGCCAAAGGAAGAAACCCAAGATTTGGGACCCATTCAATGGAACAGCTTCCACCGTTCGTAAAATTTTAGGAACAATTCAAAAGCTTTTATCTCTTTTTATGACTGATAAAATGCAACTTTTTCTTATCCTTTATGAACGTGAGGGTAGGTACACAAATGCATGCTCCCAGATCAGCACAATCCTATTATCATAGTAGGCCTTTAGGCTCCTTTTTTTAAAAATAACATCATCTTCATGAAATATTTCCCCGTTTTACACTCATGGAACAGATATGCACATTTTTTTTTAAATCCTACTAACTCCGGTCCGTATATAGATACATTGTTATCATACTCGCCTGAGTAAGTCTCCATAGGTACATGTACATCCCATTCCCTCTCTCTCTCTCCCTTCCCTACTATGTATGTACATGTAGATACTTGCATGTGGCGGAACGCCAAGAGAGGAATCGTATTTCTCCCTGCCTTTCAATGAGCACTTCTAAAGGGCGAATCCTAGGGCTCTCCACAAGGAAAACACACACACAAGCCATGTTTTTATATTTTCTGAGAAATTGCGTGTAGACTCCTACATACCAGAGTGGACATTCGCATTAACTCTTGCTTCTATAAAACTAGGCTAATGTTTAGCATTTCATTTTTTGTATACTCTCTGTCAGTCTTTCTTAACCCGGAAAAGTACTCCAACTTACTCCCCCTTATCAAGTCCTTAGAGGCTGAGCGAAACTCTAGACTAAATGTTTCATTGGATTTGTTGTGACTCGTATCAGATTTTATGGGACAAAATATGGAATGTTGTTTTTGGATAATTTCATCCCCAATGGAGTTTCATCCCCAATGGTCTCACCCTCGGATGAAGTGATGATATGTGAGTAAAAGAGGATTTTTATTTTAGGTATGAACCCTTTCGCTATTAAAACGGAGGAGTGCAATGGGAATGACTGGACAACGGGATGTACCTACCGCCTCCCCACCATAGCCTGTGGTGGCATGTCAACATTTGAACAGTTGAAACAATCGGTGGAGAAAGCGAAGGCTGTACTGACTGCGGAGGCAAGGGACACACGGAATTACTTCAGTGCTAGTTTTAGTGCTTTGCCCAGTGTAGGCATGGGCATGGGTATGAATTTCGGGAGTCATGCGACGACAGGAGGTGGGAATCAGTCCTTGACAACATCTACCAGGAGTGACCTCAATTTGGTTGACCATCATACACACCACCATCATCTCCACCATCCACACTCTTCCTCTTCATTGAACACACATCATGAGGATCGTCTTGCTATTGAAATTGCCTCATCGACCTCATCCTCGGACAAAAGAGCTAATAGTAGCAGTAGCAATACCACAAATAATGGTACGTTGGACAATAATATTCTCCCAACCAATTATTTCCTTATCGACCATTATAGTATTTCCAACTCGTTATCTTTCATGAGAAATAGGACGAGATTCCGCATTATTTTCATTTATAGGCTACTTCTCCCAGCCACTCTAACAATACACCACTCACCGAAGCTCCAGCATTGTACATAGGTAGTACAAATCGTATTCTAAATAACAAGATTCAATGGCAGATTTTTCGGTTCGAAGGTAGCAAATAATTGCCGCTAGACAATGTTACAAGGAGCTAGAACCATTACAATGGTATACATCAACTATCGGTCATTTGTACGCTGTACAATACAAGCTGTGCACCTCCCCCCGCAAGTTACGAACTTAAATGGCTATCAGAGCAATCATGGTAGAATACATTTCGCAGAAGGGCTCACTTGAAATCATTCCTTGGAAAGAAAATTCAAATTGAAATTTCCGTCCTATTTTCAAACATACTTGGAGCAAAGGAGAGAAATCAGAATAAATAATGGAATCACTTTGTGAAAGCCCGTATGAATTGGAGGAGCTACATATATATCATTTTCGTACTATATATGTTACACACAGTTACATCAAGAATGACTCGGGGAATTAGGATTTGTTAAAAGGAGGGTTGGTGCTAGGTTTTTTTGGTCTTTAAATTTCCACAGAATTCAGATTGGCAGGTAATGTTAGTGCATCGTTAAGGGTCTTATCTGACAGAAATGTCTGCCGACCGGGAGTAAAGCCTCTTCCTAAAACACATACTGAGGAGGCGGAGGAGGAGGATATTCCAAGTGAAAAGAGGCAACGATGATCATTCATCATTATTTGAGTGGAAAATCTCAGAGATCTCGGATGCCGACATCCGTGAAATTGCTCTCAATGGGATTGAGTTCATTGTGAAATTCATTAATCTCCATCCAGTCGACCATTGTTGATTTCTTTTCCTACGTACTTGTTGTTGCTAGGGTCTGTTTATAGGAGCTACTTTATGGCTAGTCTAATTTCCCATAGCTTTGAGCTCAGGCTTTGGCCTTAGCTTTTTGAGACCCGTAAGACGCACAGCTATACTACCAGAGAAAGTAGGCGTCACAGTTTTGACCGTCCATGTAAACATCACCAGTATGTATTTAAGAGTTCAGCTGTAGAAACAACAGATACTGTTTTTACACTCATTTTTCAATTGTTGGTAACGACTTGGAATTGATCGGAGATAAACAACCCCATTCATTATACTTCTGTAAAAATCAATGTTTCAGAGCCTTTAGTAGTGTAGTTAAGCTGAATCATACCAAATATTTATTCAAAATTCTATCTGGGTCGTACAAGTGCAGTTGTAGTCACAAACACAGAACTTGTGTGACAGAAGTAACGATCTATTAAAATGGCTTTAAAAAAATCAACGTCAGGAAATTCTTGTACAAGCAAAACAATTATCATGGTATATTGCACGAAAATAAGAACAATCTTCCCAATTGGCATCCAAAAGGCCATTCCCAGTTTCCTTACACAATCAACAAGATCTGCCTCATCGAGTATTCCAGTTCATTCCGCGTTTTACCTCATAACCATAAATTCACAATAAACATAATGCCATAAAGACAGACAGTTGTGGGAATTTTAATTATTACTATCCATCTTTGAGGTTCTTGGAAAACTGCAGTATTGTAAACACATTGGATTTTATTTATGCTGAAGGACTGTGAAGGGAATTTTGACAGAATTACCATATTCGGGTTATAAAGATGGAACATTTTTCAAATAATCACACGCGTCATATAGCCAAATACTCAGTTGGTGGCCTCCACCACGGGGTATCTCATTTGGGTTCAAAAGCTAATGTTCATACACTGCCACTTTTGAGATCTAATAGCCTCAGCCAGTCCCCCCTCCTTTAAACACTGTTGTATGCATAGGCGACTGCTTCCAGTGTCCCATGAGAGGGGATAGGAATGCAGTGTATTAAATGTACAACGTTAGGGTAAATACAGATAGTAGCTATGTACTGCCAACAAGACCTGTTAATACGTATATTTGTGAAACAAGTCATCCCGGAATGTGAAGTCATTGAATTAGGGTTGGTGAGTGGCCTGCCCATGGGAACAGTAAAGTTTCACTTGAGACTGAAAACATTATGCGTGGTGTCAGGCCTGAAGGTCCATTGTGGAGAGTCACTCAACAGAACGGAGCTCATTATTGACTCTGGCCTAGCTTCAGTCTTCCCTTGAGTCAACCATTAACTAGCCATATTCAGCTTTTTTTTGGAACTTGTGCCTAAAATTGTGAAGCTACTTGCAAAATTTAAGGGTTCTAAAACCATAACCCATGGATGTGTAGCCAATTCCATTTGGTGTATCGGGAGGGAAGGTACGGCATGCATGGGCTCATAGGGTAGGAATAATATATGTATATAATTACTATATAAGGCTGCAGTAATGATAATGAGGGCTTAAAATGTTTCCATGAAAATTTCCAGATCGTTATGACCTATAGTAGGAGTCGTGTGCGCGTCCACACTGAGTTATACATTTGTAATTTTTTTTTCACATTTATTGCAACATGAGTATATTTGTGCTGTAACTACTTCGGACCCTTTTGCCTTGAAAAGTCACACAGGGTCTCCTCCTCTATTATTTACCCTAACGGTTGCTCTTTAGTAGAGTCGCGTGCCATGTCTATTAACTCGTCCTTTGAGTCAAGTAAGGAGCGAGCTTCTGTTGTTCTTTCGCAGGTACACAACGACTTTTGTCTGTATACCCAAACATGAAAACGATGCTTTGTGTATTTTTCCCACCTTCCCTGTTTACATTTCCCAATGCCATGAGTCCAACTTTTACCTCTAAACTTTCCTGAGTATTGAGAGTCGCAACTTAATTTTCAGCTCCTCGTTAGCAGTAGATCGTACACTTTTCCCAGAATGGTCCGTCTCAACTCTTGAAACAATAATCATTTACTAATTTTTCCCACTGTGCTACAGGAGCTCCAGCAGTAAATGCACTTTAGGGAATGACACATTTGAGTACATACGGTATGCTTTTAATGCGTGCGGGGGGAAATATGTACAAGTGTGAATAATATATGCATTTGATCCCATGCGACAAGTATGTACTAGGATATGTATGTACATACTACGAGCGTTTGACATGATGCGAAGTGGGATTGGTATTCATGAGGCTCCTACGAGTAGGTATGTACACACAAGCACTGGAGGGCAGAGAGGGATGTTTTTTAAGCATTACATGCATGTGGGGAGCCGACAAGGGTAAACTAGTGATTTAGCATTGTCAATAATAGAAGCAGGAGGGTTAACTCATAGAGCACACCACGTCACTGCATACGGCAGGTTGATTGACTCAATTGTTACATATGATGGTATAATTGAAGAGTGTCACGCAAATTGCTGCTCCATTTTTACCTCACTTTGACTTTACAATCTTCCCATCATTCCTGCATTTAGGGTTGGTTTTTTTTTACCATTTACAGTTTTCCCTGCATGCTGTTGATATCTGTGTGTCCTCTTGCGAGTGAAAGGGTTCAGTTTGAAACCTTGGAAAATTTTAGAGGGATGTGACTATATATTGTGCAATTATTACATGGGAATGAAGATGGAACGTGATATGATGTTCTATGCTTGCTATTTTTTAAACACGTAGTTTGATATTCATAGGCTATATTTTCCCCGGAGCTCCCAGTCCACAGATAAGATACTTTTTTCATGAGGTGACTCTCTCAAACCTGTTTCAATCGAGCTGAGTAAATTATGTAGAAGGAGGAATTAGACTGAAAATGTAGATAGTGATTGATTCGGAGCGCAGATTAGACTCTAGAATGTAATAAATGGTTGGGTTCGCTCATTAATTTTCCTTTCCTTCCCACATGCAGGATTGACAGGGAGTCATCGGCATACCAGCAAGTCAAATGTATCTTCATCATCTCCGAATCAGTCCATTGGTAAGGATTGATTTCCTTTGTACAAATCATTGGCAAAACATTGTTTCCAGGAGAAAAATACAGCTCACTTTTTCTACTCTATTATCAAAGTCTACGGAGTCAGTATTAATTAAAAGCTTAAACAAATATAACTGTATAGCTAGTTACGCTAATGCAGGTTACCCACCCCTGTGCATTGGAAGCTTCAGGTGATCCTCCTCATTAATCTTGATCAAGGAACGGTTGACACATTAATGAAATGCAACCAGGCTGGTTTCACGACTTGGAAATTGTACGGCCGTCAGTGTAGTTGGGAAGCGAGCGAGAAGATGATTGCTTTAGGTTCTAAAAAGTTTCCTTAATGGATTCCAGGTGTCGAATCACCACCATCGGGTGTGAAAGGTTCATCGAATAATTCGGTGTATAACTCATCTGCCCCCAGTGCTACGTCATCTTCCTCAGCTGAGTCCAATCCTACGCCCAATAACGGTAATAATAATAATGGACGGAACCTCAATTCTAAATCAGGTAAAGATGATTTTCCCATTTTAGTTTTCTAAGTATCATTACTGACAATGTTTCAAATCAAGTGAAGGTTCAGGTAGTGTTGTTCACAAAACAACTCAATGTTGTAGGGCGGGGTATGAGCTTGTTAGCTTTGTATCAAACCCAACAAATTCAACTCTACTATAATAGCATCCAGGCTCTTTATTTGATTTAGAGTTAGGTTATTTTTAGTTGTAAATTTCATGTACATAGTTGTGATGTAAAAAAAATTAGCTTGCTTAAAACTTCTAAGGTTAACAAGTAGTACATTCAAATTAGTATAATTGAACTTCAGATGAACAGAAGCATATTCAGAGGCTTATTCATAGACAGGACTACTCAATGTGAATTCTTCCCTTGTCGAACCATAGCAGGTTCTAAAAAGATATGAGAGTAACTTTTACCCCTTTAAAAGGATTATAGATCCGTAATTGCTGTTAAAGTTCTAACTTAGTGCATTGGGAGAAAAATGGCAAATTATATTTTTTCTTTTTGCTAGAAATTAAGAAAAACCTCAACTGACTTCGAGGATAAAACTTGCACAAACTATAGTCTCAAAAAAACATGTTCTAAATGGACTTCATATTAAAAACACATCTTAAAACTATCAATTACCACATGAACTCAGGAAGAGCATAGTGGCATTCCTTTTCAGTTGGTAAATTATTTAATAATTGCAGTGTTATTTTAGACGATCAGGAATATTGCTTGCTTGGTAATCATCTATTGGTAATTGTTCGTAGAAGATTGAGACGGGATTTGTTGGGAACACGAAGTAGTCCCAGTCTACTGCATAATTGGTGGTTGTATCTGAAATTGAACCAGGGAACATCGTGTAGAGTCATGTGTTTTGATAAAAAAAAAAAAACAATAAAAGAAAATGCCGCAGTAAAAAAAATGTAGGTTATTATTAAATTAATTGGTTTTAATAAGTGCTCCGAGTTGAAGAATAAGTAGGGTAAAGTTGAGGTAAAGAGGGTGGAAAACTGAGAAGTGGAAGTAAAACGAGTCATAAATCAGAGGTAATGGTAGTAGAGTGATAGAGTTTGTCAAGAAATCCATCGTGTTATAGAGACAGTATCATTTGTTATACATGGTATGAACTATTAAGTAAAAGTTTCAATAAGGTCCTAGCGAACCATGTAATTTGGTGTAATTTTCAATTGTTCCCTCCGAAGAAAAATCCCTTCTTTTTACGGACCGAGGCTCGTCATTGTCGTGATATGGAAGGTAAAATTTTTGTCCGGCCGAAACTTTCTTATAGATTACGATTTCCTTTCTACTTACAGAAGAAGGAAAAAATAGTGAGAGAGAGAGAGAGAGCGAGAGAAAAGAGAAAGGAGGGAAAAAAACACGAAAAAGTTATAGTTTGTCTTACTACTCAAGGGTAAAAGATGCTTTGAGTTTTTCTCTGGATGCTTTATTATTGGCTGTATGGTTTACTACATAGATAGGAGAGAGTCGATGAAGGGACATAAAATGAGCCTCCTTGCGATAAAATTTATGGCCGATTTTGCCCAAAAGTCACATCGCGTGCATGCACATCCTTTTGCTCCTCCACTCGATTCGGTTCAATGGGCCAGAGCTTCAGCTTTTATGACCATATCAGTAACGTAGAACCCACCCTTGCTCTCTCACTCACACTCTACACTAGCCCACTGTCTATGTGTGGGACTCTCGTCTTAGTCTTTGTAGTCAATATCTTGACGCTCTGCTGCACTTGTACATACTTACGGATGATCTATAGAACCTTCAAACTAATATTTTAACTTCTACTTAGCCTTTGGACGCTGCTCTCACTCCTCAACCTCGATATTTTGCTACGTCTCTCCCAACACGTCCCATCTTCCCAAGTACTATTCTGTTCCACTTTTCCCCATAGATTCATCTTATGTCAAAAAAAAAAAAATCTGGAGGCCCCGGAGAAATGGGTGAAAATGAGAGTTTGCATTTAAGTCACTTCTCCATAGAATTTTTTTCCCTGGATATTTCCCATAGCAAAGTCTCACAATGGACGAGTGATAGGATTAAAAATGAGAGTGCATTACTGTCTCCTGGGAATCACAAAAAAAAATCCTCCTTGGCACCGCCAGTCTCGACACTCATTTTTAGGAGCCCTATAACGTCGACACAGTAAAATTCAAAAATCTCCACGGAGGAGAGGAAGTTAGGAAAAAATATGAAGATGGGAGATGATTTTAAGGAAAATATCACGGGGAAAAAATATTATCCCCTGGAGGTATCCCATAATGACGACCATGTTTGAATGAAAGGGTCTTTCATCATTCAATAAGAAAAGGGCTCTTGACTTCACATCTTTTTCACGTCCATACACGCACCTATGTACTTGGACCTTTTTCTTGTCACAATTTTTCTGGTTGACAACGAGTGTTAAAATATGTGAAATACTGTACCCTGGGGCGAAATTCCCAGTCATTATGGTTTTTCTGTGTTGTTGGTTGGTTTAGAAATCCTCTCGTCTTTTCTTTCTGTTGTCTTCATTGGTAGGTTGGCTGTTTAGGGTACATTCCTTGCCCTTTGGGTGTGACAAGTGAGGCTTCATTCAGGACTGTCCTTTCATTGCACAAAGCTTGATGAACAAAACAGCATGTCGGTATCTCCTCTGGTTTCAGCAGTTCGGTGGCAAAGCCTATCTTCATTACATCTTACTCTCTAATCTTTAGCGTTTTCGGAGCTCAGTACGTACTACAAGATACCATTGGTCCCTCGGGCCCTTTCTATTTCATAGCTTTCGGTTTCTCCTCCATGGTCTCATCTCTCACTACCGAATTCTATGAGTTATTGCTTCGCGTTCCAGTGAATTCTGAGTGAAGCTCTTAGCAGATCTTTTACTTTGTCGCGTGTGTACGTATGTACATGATTGTGTTCCGTATGTATCTATGCATGCATGCATGGAACAGTAAACTATCTAGGAAACTTGTACTGTATCAAGTGCAGAGCAGAGGGTTTCTCATCAATATGAGGTAGAGAGGGCTCGAGGGCTCTAACAACTGCAACGTCTACTCAAAAAGCTATTCATACTGGAGCTACAAATAGTAAAGTTGATCTCTATAATCCTTCCACTCAATTGACTTGCTATAGAAGCATCATTTATAATTGAGTACCGTAAAATAGCGACAAGTAGCTAGGCTCCACAACCACCAGCCTTTTAAGAGATACTTCCCAACGTTTACTTCTTGTCTCAAGTCAATTATGAATTTTATACCTTTATTTACTCTTCAGAACCACTTTTGAAATATATACTTACACTTATATCCGACTGTATCTACAAGTACAGGAGTTTATTAATAGAACGCTCCAAGCATCCGAAGCATTTCAACGGAGTTTTTTAATGCTTTATATGTATATATACACGTTCATTAGCCCTGGTGCTTGCTGGAGTCATGGAAATTATCACTTCATTTTTTCAAGTTTATCTCCTTCCTTTGTCATTTGAATTGTCAGCGGAGCAGATGGGAGTTGTTGAAGACAAGTAGTGTTGTTGCTGGGATGTGGATACTTATTAGTTTTGAATGTGCTGAGCGCATCCCGAAAAATCTGTTATCAGTCTGGAGTCATAATAATTGCCTCAGAATGTAATGGGAATCCATCCTTGGATTTCCTGGGCCACCCAAATGATAAAGAGTTGAAAATAATAACGTCGAGTATATATTATTTATTAACAAGTTTTAAATTCACAAGTATTCAGAAGCACAGGGAGATAGGAGTTTCAGTAATGATTCTTTTCCCCTTCCATTGCTGTTCAAAGCCATAGTTACATTTCTTTCGAGGGGATTTAAAAGTTACAACAACTTTATATCCCAGAGGTACATACAGTATACCAAGACCGTCGAGCTTTTGAACGATAAGTTCACAATTGAAACATTTGTATGAATTAAAGGACATAAATCTCCTCCACCCAAGACCAGAGTCATTGATGATAGGAGAAGGTTGCTCGGAGAATCTATGAATAATTAGAAGGAGCTCTCCTCCGTCCTTTGACATTGTATCTCCTCCCGCTCTTGGAGCATATAAATATATTTTAAAAGGAGAAAAGCCGGAAATCAAAAGCAACTGCAAGGACTGCTTTAAATTGAAAGGTTGGTCTCCATTACAGCCCTACAATGTAACTATAAGATGCTCCTTTTCGAGGGAACAAACCTTAAATATCAATTCTTTCTCAATTTTAGTCTTCCGCCAGGCTGGTCCACAACCCCCTCTTTACACTTGCTCTACAACCAGTTTAAATTATTTCCTTCTCCTTTAATTCCAACAGTCTCCTCCCTGTCTTATAATGTTCTTTGGGTTTAAAAGACCTACACCATTCATTTACAATGTATTGGAGACGTCTTGATCATTTTGTTCCTCCCAAGTGTAGGAGCGGGATCGGAGTAGGGGTTTGCACTATTTACTAAGAATTGTCCACGAAAGTTTGCTTTGATTGTAAGGAGAGAAAGAGCCAAGAATAGAAGAAGTTTGTATACATAAGCCCGATTACAAATGGATGAAAGTGATGGGAACAAATGAGAGTCGATGGAAATCGGATACGAAGAAAAGAAACTGAAGGGAAGTTGAGCAAAGGAGTGAAAGAGAGAAAAGGACGCGCGTGTCCGTAGTCTATTTTCCCCTTTACTCCTTACATTATCTGTACTCTCAATTCCGTACATAAGAAAAACTATCACTCGGTACAATCGGGCTACTATTCCGCCCCTATCCACTCAACCAATGTGAGTGTGTACAAAGGGGTAGAGAGTTGTTAGCCCTGCTATTTTCCACACAAACAAATTTCTATTAACACGATTTACTCAGAATTCTCTCAGAATTCGGCTCCCACAATGATAGCCTCTAATTCTTAAGGATTTCCATGGAAATTAAGGTTCATTACACTCCCATTAACAATTCATAGATACTCCATGAAAAAGGCATTGAACTATATACTAATAAATTTCCCAGTAAGTTAACTTTCAGTATATTGTGTATCTATAGTTAATTTCTTGTGAGAATTTCACCTCAGAATGAGGGCAATGAAGAAACAGGTATTCTCCAGATCTGTGTAGTATGTACATTGCATGCCCTGCCCATGTGAAGGTGTAGGTTTTTCTGAAAGAGTGGTTTTCGGAGAAATGCTGGGGAAAAAGTCAGTTTTAAAAAGACTTGACTACCTTCAACATGCTGTTACTTTATTAAAGTGCCGGGCCGTATTTGGAGCTACTATCTCTTGAGTCTTTTATCCAAAAAAGGTTGCCCAAGTGTGGATTTAGATGCTATGTGTGCATCTATTTCACTGGCACAATCTTCCTACATAGAGCGAGTGGATGTACACAGAGTGAGGGAGAATTTGACAAGGAGATGGTTGCTGTGAATGCTTTCCCAAGTGCGAGAAATTTTCCAGTTAGATGTGTGATACAGGGATACATACAGGGTGTGTGTATGCTCCATGATAGGGAGTCTTGGGCGAGGGTATGCACACTCATAGAAATGATAGTCCGGGGAAGGATGGATGTAGACGGCGGGCGCATCTCATCGCATGGCTCGCTTCCGGACGGGAATGGGCTCACGTCAGCACTTCCGTTCACCAGTCCTAGTCTCAACGAACCAACTCGCCTTGTCACAATGCGCTTCTTATCGCGCAAACACATTTTACTTTACTTTTTCATCCTCACTACTACTACCACCGTATATATATGGATGTGGGTATGTTGGAGGACATGCATGCACATTAGTTTGTCCTGGGCATGGATGTACTCGTATCTCCGGGTATGTATAGAAACTTGGAAGGTATGTACATACGTATACATATGCGTGCATACTCATGTTCCCGGTATTTATGCATTACATTTGTGTGGATGTTTATTTACTGGGTATGTACGTCTAAAGTGTGTGTATGTATTGCAAAATGTACGTCTAAAGAGTGTGTACGTACTGCAAAATGTACGTCTAAAGAGTGTGTATGTACTGCAAAATGTACGTCTAAAGTATGTGTATGTATTGCAAAATGTACGTCTAAAGAGTGTGTATGTACTGCAAAATGTACGCTTGTATTTTTAGTATGTATTTTGCAATGATGGGCGAGCTGGTAGGGGTAGTGTGTATTTATGTAGGTTGCCACACACTATAATGACGAGGACTCATCTGTGGCTCTCTCTCCCATATATGTAGATAAAACTTTGCTAAAGGATTCTCAATAGCTATGCATGAGAATGTGTTGAAATGTGTATAGTCCTTGGAGAGGGAATGCCTACATAGGCGTTTTAAGCCCAGCCATGATGAGGATATATTTTTTGTAGGTGTTTCGACCAAATACACAAGTTGATGTATTGATGGTATATAATTTACACAGAGGGAAAAGCCTACACTTGGGCATTGTTTGGAGACTTATAAGGTCTAGAGAGGGCTGGCTATCTATTAATACCCTGTGTGGATGCTTGTGTACTCTTTGTGACGGCGTGGTAGAAAGTTATACGTATTTCTGAGAAAGGGAAGAGGCTCTTGGGGTGCCGGCTCCTTTATCACGCCAAATTGATTCACCGTCGTCTTAACCCAACCAACTCACCATGCAGTGCAGTAAATTACCTCCAGAGCAAAACTTGGAATTATTACTGCGGTAGCAATTTACACTGTTATAAGTCAAACGGAATAAGAATAGTCTTCTCTATCTCTGCCTCCCAACGTTTTACTCTGACAAGGCTGAATTCATTGCTTTAAGAAGGAAGTCTTCCGGAATCATTATTAAAAAGGTTGACTATTCCAATGAAATGGAATATAAGTATATGGGATCATTATCACAAATCACATCGTTTGAAGATCCCTGAAATTTGTCCTTTTTATTACTCAAAATTCGTTGTAACAACATTAACAAATACCCGAGCCTGAGACAGCGTGGGATGGGCGAATTGTCTCAAAACTTGTGCCCATGAGTTGATAGTTTTTTTTTTTGGATTGAGGAACAAGAAATGCACTGAGCATATTTTTGCTGAATTAACCCCAAGGTTTAATCCAGATTGGGTGCATCAGGACTTCCACTGTGTGAATGAGAAAAGATTGATCATGACAAATCGGAGAAAGAAAATGAATGAAAGGGAATGAAAAGCTCAGGGACCGCTTTCCAGATAAATAATGAAGGCATGACTTATTGTAGGAGTAGACATCAGTAGAGAACTAGCGGTGCGTATTAATTTAATGTTTTTCACAAAAATGATGTAATGCAGCAAAAAGATTTGAGACAGCTCGTGTGTGCAACTCCTAAATTCGACTCGTTTTTCTTTCATGAATTTGCAATGGAAGATCATAAAACTTGGGTGACACGCGGCCTGTCAAGAGCTAGACCTCCCATCCTATTAAAGTATCACTACGTGCACCAGCAAATCCCTACACGAAGCAAGTTAAAATGAGGCGAAATTGAATAAAGACTAGTCATGCATCCATCAGAGTAACCCTTATTGATGCAAACAATTTTGTTCTAGCCCACTGATACATTCTCCTGATAAAAAGAACAATAGTGGTGCAATGAACACGTCGTCCTCATACACTGGCTTTGAGACCAGCACGAAGACATGTATTTATACATACAAGAGGCATAAAAAAGTTTCCGATACTTTACAATCCTGTAGATACGCTATGATAATTGCTTACAATAAAATCCAATTCGTTTCCAAATCGATTGTTGACAACAAAAGTTTATGACTCTGCCTGGGAACACTAAACACGAATATTTTCATTCCCTTTGCTTCACAGCAATGTTAACTATATTCCATGTAACAATTTGTACGCCATTACTCCCCCGAGTACCTGGAAAAATGAAGCAATCTTCAACTCTGATACCATCTCTGATTATGGATTCATGAGCATTGAGCCCGTCGGATGCAGATGCAGATGGTCATTAATACATTAATCGTCATTAGTATCTGTACTGGAGTTTTCCCTAAATTCGGCTGGGGAGTATTAATTTCCTTTTATCAGATTAAATAGCTAATGGGTGCGGTGCGGTTCAGTAGTGCACACGCATCAATTTCTTGCTGGAACACAGTCTCCGGACTACTTGTCGCTCCCTGATTGCTCTCTACCTACGTTCCCTATTCCGTACATATCTCACTATGTCATATGAACATTTACATTCATTTACTGAGGTAATAGAAGAGTCTCATCTTCATCAGAAGCTTCTAATTATGCTTCCGTATAACCTGTAGTAGTATCAAAATGAACCGAATATTTCCTTCAGGAATTGATGTCCACAACAGGACTCCGTGCACTCCAAGCTCTTTATGAGTAGACGAATGAAAAAAACTTGATTTTGGAAAACTTGATGGAAGTATTTTTAGAAAGAGTAATTTTTATGGAAATAATTAGAGGTTAAATCCTCTGCTACTAGGTTTTTGTTCTAGGGAAGGCTTATTGTTAGTTTGATTCTGTGTAGGATGTGATTTCTCAAACAGTTCATTCTCGCCTTTTACGTTACCCGGTGCAATATCCATAAAGGAAGTGTAAACAGAACCACAACAAGATAATTGACCAGATTATTCCCTACAGCTGCGGCCTGTAGGCAAGGATTGACCACAAAGCGCAATTGTAGGTGCAATATGAGCAAACGGTGGAGGGAGACTCGTATGAATACTTAATAGGTCCGTCGTCACTATTCGTATTCAGCTGGTGTTCAAATCGAAATAGATCAAGAGCAGGTACGGACTAACTATCCACTCATATAGTACGAGCCTAAATATACAAAATGCATATTTGCCTGATTATTATAACCCCAGCGTCGACACCCCCTGTACACAAATTATGAATTCCAGAGAGAGGTTCGTCCATCAGCTCAGTCAGTCAACTCCCTGTAATAACAGAATCGAAAACCCTTTGAGGAGATATGTCAATCCAGCACAGTTGAGTGCATTTGTGAGCCCTGAGCCCTGACACTAAAATATTTACAGTGTAGTTGTAATGAATGAGCCAAAGAATACCTACTGGGATTTGAATAATTTGATGTGTTTGGAAGCGGTGTTGATTTGCAAATCATCTCACGATTTGGTGATTTATTAGAAATGGCTCTGTAATTTCCAGAAATGTATTTATGGCAGAATTGCATGCCTTGTCATTCTCAGCACTATCTCCTGATTAAGACGAATTTCAAGTCTTTTCGGATCATATTTCAAACTTTAATTTGTGGAGATTTACACACTTTGACGATGGATGCCCTTAAATCATTTTTCAATCTTAATCACAAGTGTCAACATCTCCAGCATTTCCCGAGCTTGTGGATTGGGAAAGTTACACTATAAAATTATAATTAGTTTATTTTTTTTAGACCCGGACTAAGCATCATATATTCCTTTGAGATAAAAAGCATTTCCATTTAATTATTGTAGTAAGCAATCAGTGTGTTACTACAGACATGTACATAGGACAAGATTGAGTTGTGGATGAAAACGTAGGTAGTAAAAGTCTCAAAGTACTCTTGAAAGATATGAACAACGTTTTCGTGTATAGGGAAGAGAAAGCGTCACGGAGTAGTAGCAGTATTTGTAATAAAACCCGCGGGTTTATGGCACCGAGTTTTCGGATCTGACAACAGATCGCAGCTAGTTCGGGAAAGGAGAGTAACGGTAACGGTCAATAAACCAACGACATTCGGGAAAAGCACATGGCCTTCAGCAAAACATTACGGAGGGATTTCATAGAGGGGATTGCTCGTGATGTAGTTTGAAATCCGGGTTTCAGACTTTCTGCCTTCAGGGCGACGTCGTAGGTATGTATCTACATATGCCAGGGGAGAGTTCCTTTTTCGTGGATTTACCTAAAGCTCCTGGGACAGACTCCCTACGTTCACTTTCAGATTCATTTCTCCCTTTCACATATCAACAGCTACTTACACTCTGAGTATAACAAGTGATTCGAAGCTGTTTTCCATCATGTACTTGTATGACTTACACATGCAATAAGTGGACTTGATGGAAATGGTCTGGGATAAAAGTCAACCCCATTCATGCGTTGAGTATATATGTATATTTGTGTAGTGGGCTTGTAGAGGGAAGGGGATGATTTGCTATGGGATCCCGAGTATGTATGTATTTGACATGTGTTCAATAGGGAGTGTTGAAGGGTAAGAAGGCCTTGGTACTTTCAGGGTCTGTTTTTTCTGAGGGTAGGGATACGCGTGGGATACGGACGTTTCTCATGATTACGTACATCTGATAATGGTTGATATAAATAGAAGCAAATACAGTGGTTTATTAATATAAATATAGTCAGGGAAAGTATTCAAACAAAACGCCTTATTTTACAAAGGGATTCACGTACACACTGAGGGTCAGGTCTGACTTATTGTAACGTTATTGGACTGACAAGAGGAGTAGGAGCCTGTATGTAGATACATGCTACACATATCTAGTTTTATTCATAACTGATATCCCTGATGGTTAGCCCTTGCCCAACTTTTATCCAGTTGATTCCGGATCTAATGGAGGCAATTATTTTGTGAGAGATACTCTCCATGGGTATACATACGTCCCGGGCTTAAGGATCTACTCAAATAATTTTCCATGGTTTTAAATGTACAAATGTTCATACCTGCTATTTTCAGTACGGGCTGCATACATATATGATCATAAATAAAATTCACTTGACTTTTCCACCCAGCCAATCCTAATCCATTTCATGGGAACGTGTATTTCATGGATTTGTGACATAGCATTATTACAATTATACTTAGAATCAATGACTCTGGAAATGTCGATGTTCGGTATGGTCGCCATACACTGCACTGCTTAAATTGCTCACTTTATTACAATGTCGTAATGATGGAATAATAAACTGGGGCACTCAACTTTATTCATGAGAAACTTGCATTATTCGACATGGATAATTACTTCAACCATAACTCCCTTCTCGTGTCAGTAATGGGGAAACCCCCAGAAACTATCCAATCCCAAATTAACCACCTAACTTACTCCTATTACATGTGAGAACTGTTTCATGTCAGTTCTCGGAGAAGTCGAAACCTCAAGTGCTCCTAGCGTACCAATCAATTTAAACTGTAACAAGAAGGCTGACAATATTCATGTAGTGTTGAGGTTCCCTCATGTTTTGCGTTAATTATTTCCAATAATTGTCCTTGATTGTCTTCAGTCCCGACAAATATTTTCTGTTACTTATTAAAATTTAAAGAATTTAAAAAATATTTAAGCGTCAGAGAAAAGTTTCAAGACCAAATGTCTCGGAGTTAATTCAAACTGAAGTCGAGAAGGGAAAAATTGTCGTAGAGACTTGACTATTTCTTGGAATGCAGAGGTTATATGTACACGTAAAGGCTAGTTAGGTGAACAAACCTCTCCATCTTAATTGCTTTTGGTTTGAGTAAGGTAGCTGGAGGAATTGGAATGACAACCCTGTTCTTTAGGGATTGGGAGTATTTGTCGTGAGCGTTCATAGGCATTCTTTAATGTTTCAATCATAATTTTTCTGCAAGTCTCGTGCTTGTCGGTGTGATGCATGTAATTAGCGTCAATTCAATGGAATATTTACGAACACAATTTAGAATGAATGATGGAAAGTTGGGACTCTCAAGAATTTTTGACTCTTGCTGTCAGTGGAAGCTTACATTAAAATTTAGCTTATCGTGTTGCATGGAATAAGGAAAATGTGATTAGTCTTGCAATTCATAATGATGACTATCTCCAAAAGGAGAGGCAAATAAGAGTTATAAATACAAACGTTTCTTCTCCTACTCTCCTATAAATTACTCCGTCTCCCTCAGCTTCGCCTACAGTCTCTCAGCTCATACATCACAGTCTGAACTAGTTCAAATTTTACTTACTTTTTAAAGTAACACAGTCGGGGAAAAGGGCTTATCTGATTCAAAACTTCCATCTACTCAAGAAGTCAAGTCCAAAAAGAAAACTGTGCCTTAAGTGCAGACTCGTTCTCTCCCACGTAAGCTTCTGGCAAAGAGATAATGATTGGTAACAATTCTGCGAATCTGAGAGTTTCTTTAAGGTTTTTTTTTAGTTCCCATCAAAAATGTGGAGTTCCGCCAAGAGTGACTAACACCATTGACGGAGTAATACGAACACCAAAAAGCTAATTTATGGTGAGACCCCGTATGTATTTTGGTCATTCGGAGCTAAAACCTATTTTAACTTTTTGATTATGCCCTGTCAAGATGGATCAACTGATCAGTCTATTGCGTGATACATCCACGTGTCACTCACTTGCCTCTCGTACTACCCTTCTCGATTGTTTCAAAGCGGAGCACGCACCAAGTCCTCCCTTATGCATTCCCCATGATTCATAATCCCGAGTAGTTCTTTCTCTCTCTGGTGGAGCCTTCCCGTACGTTACTTTAAATAAAATGTTTTGTTGTGCTCTCAACTCTGACCTTACAGGTCTGGGGTCTGTCCTTTGTAAAACGGTTTTGCTTGTGACCGGATTTCATACATGTTACCTTCCATTCCGACAGATTGATATGCAAAGCACATATTGACTACTCTCAGGGCTTTTTATATTTCCTTGGTTGAGGCGGAGGTGAGTATACATTGAGGTGATAAATTACATTGAGGAAATAAATCATGGGTATATATCTGATAAAAGTGGTTTTTATATGCGTGAGAAAAGTAAAAAGGCTACTAGGACTCCTTCGGACTCCCGAATGCTTTCAGCTCAGATTCTTCCTCATAATTGTCATACACAGTTCCACCTTTGTGGAAGACGCCGTCGGGGGAAAGCCCAGAAGTAAATGGAAAGGGACCAGTCAGAGAGATGTCGTGATTCATAATGTATTATCATTTCCAAAGTACTTTATTAGCATGCTTGATGTGTTAATTATGCAATCTGGACTTCCTTATGTTTCGACTCACGATTACACGGTGAGAATAAAAAAGTACCAGTGATTCTTATAATTTTCATTTTGCACGAAACCCAGTTGTTGTTAAATTATTACCTCCTCTACATGTTACCAAACGGGGTCTGGTCTCCTGAGCACTCGAATCCCGACTCTGGGAACACAAGTGGCTCTAATAAGTCAGCATCACCTGCATGTCTATGTCTATATGTCCATGTTGGTCCGAGTCCACACACACACACACACACAAGCCTATGTTGGTTTGGGTAATGGAATCATATAAATTAAACTGATTCTATACTTTTCCGACGTTTGAGTTATATCTTACCTATGCCGGAGAGTCATATATTCCAAAAGCGATACTTTACGCAGACAAAAAGAAGAGTAATTTTTTGCCAACTGTGCTAAAGTTGTCCAATCTGGGATTCTCAATTTTTGTTCGGTGCAGTAGGTCGTGTAATGAATGGGGAAAGGGAAAAATGAGGGGTTTTTCTGCATTCCTCCAAAAAAAATTAATAGTCTCGTTTACACCAGTATTGATGTTCGAAGCATAAAGATTTAAGTACTTGGTTATAGAATGTACGAGATGTATGAAATTCATAGGGGGATGTTCAAGTTGGAGGCTTAAATGTGAAAATGAATGGGAAAAGGCGTAACAATATGTGATCACTCAATGTTATGATAACGGCGGATGATGTGCTTGCTCAAGCACAAATGAGCAACGTGCCCCACCATGTGCGACTCCTTCCTCGCTTTTTCCTCCTCTCTGTGCTTTTGGCTTTTTCTCATGCATGCTTTACACACATTTGATGTTCCTCTGCCGCTGCTCCCATTTTTATAGGCATCCATTTCCAATTCACGGGGTTTTCTCTCCTTCAAAACTAGTTAAGATTCATAGCCTTTCTTCAGGTTTCAATTGTAAGTATCTACTACCATTGGTTTTACTAGCTTATTTATTTTCCTTCCCCACACATATCTCCACATAGATTGCTATTAGTTTCCCTTTTGAACACACTCTTTTCGAATACATTGATTTGAGAGAGTGGGAGAGGAGACGGAGAGAACTTGTCTATAGTCTCCGTCGATACTAGAATAGACAGTAAGCAATAATAATAATTGTAATCTACACGACTTGAAACAATACTCTGAGCAAATGTGTCTCTGTAGGATCCGCTGAGAAGTCTAATTAAAAGCTCTCAAAAACATGTTCCAGCTGATGGTTTTGAAAGTTGATGAGACTTTTGCCTTCCCGGGTTGTTCCCATATGTTTGCCTCGTTGTCATCTCTCTCTCTCTACAGTGATGAGACCGGAACGTTGTTCCTATATTAATTAGTTTGTTAAGTAACGTGTATGTAATTACAAAATTAATGAAAGGCATCTATCACGTAAACTTTAGGAGGATGACTGATGCGAAAAGTATCTTTGGGCGCTGACTTGATGAGTCCGTAAGTTCCTTTAGTTGAGATGCCACCCGGGCCCGGGTGAATTCTCTCTAATTCTCTTAATTAAGAAAACTTTTCTTGTCGTTTGTGTCACAAGTAGGGCCAAAATTTTGTTTTTGACTTTATAAGGCCCCAGTTCAGTTGTGATGCTGGAAAAATTCCGACATAACTCTGTCTTAAAATTGAATAATAAATATTCCTTCTTGTATTTAATACAATGATAGATCTTTTAACTTAGAAATTCAAAAATTTTTTAAATCAAACTTGCTAATAAACCAAGAGGGAGTTAGTTCGGAGGCGGAAAAATCCTTTGGAAGGATTTCAGTCCGTACTAATTAAGTGGTGCGAGACAGTAATGAATAATGAATTACATAATTTTACATGAAATTATCCCAAGTCTTGTAAGTGGAACTAACTCCTGGGACGCAGTTAACGCTTATGTAAATCAGCCAAGTTCCATCTGCAAGTAAAATATTTAGGGGGAAAAAGAAAAGATAAAGAATAAAAATGAGTTGGATGAAGCTTCACATGCGAGACTGTGATAAACTATTTTTTTTATAATAGTATTTTAGGCCTGAATCCACGGGAAAGTGTAGCTTTGCTTATGAAGACATTTATGCAAGAAAATTGCGTCTTAAGTTTTATCGTTTCCTTGAAAATTTCTTGGGTATTTTTGCTGCCACCCTTTCTGAGAAACTTGAATGCATAATAGATTTAACAATGTGGAGTAGTCCGATTGTGGTAGGTGGAACTACATACACAGAGAGCTGGAAAGAGAGAGAGAGAGAGAGAGAGATAAAATGAAAAGAAGGAAGATACAGGGACAGAAGAAAAGTTTTACTGTTGAATGAAACCCAGTAACATCTCAGCGTAAGAGGAGTGGAGAGTAGTCTCATCCTTTTTTCTCTTCTTTCTACAGAGAGAAAAGATGAAACGAGTGAATAGAGACTTGATTGACGTAATTTCGTCCAAGTCTCACTCACATAATGAGCGAAAGTAGAAAAGGAAAGTAGTTCAGGAAATTTTCTCTTCCCGAACGGACGCTGGAAGGAAAGCTGTCTTGTCGTCCGCGTCTCAACTTTACCGCTCTCAGGCTCTTCCATTGCTTCTCAATATGCAGCTGTCTTGGTCTTGACACAACCTCAATAATTTCTTTTCTCTCTCTCTCTCTTCCCGCTCCCTACGTACTCCCACTGTACTGTTGCCCTTTTTTCCTTTTTGATCTTTCACAGACAAATCATTAATTTATTAATAATTAGGGAACAGCCCAGGCTCTGATTTAGTTTCCTCTTCCACCATGTACACTCTCTCTCTCTCTCAACGTCTCACTCAATGTTTCTGCCAATCTTCCTTATGTAAGGGAACTACACTTTGCATTACGTCCAAGGGGATCATGGTACAAAGTATACGTTGATGTATTACAAGCTCCATAGGAGCATGTAATAGTACTCTGCTGGCGTACTATAGATATACGTACGTACAAAAACATTTATGGACCCGCGTGTATAGGTTATGAGGGTGGGAGATACTAAAAAACTGGGACCGTGATATGTCTCCAGATAATCTGAGCATAAAGCGCACATATGTAGGTATCAGACTGGGTAATTATAATTCATTGTGCTCTCCCAGTGAGAGTCAATGTTACGTAAGTCATGTGTCCCTCGGCTGAGGAGAGAGTTACTACCACAAAAGCAAAGGTGTAAATATCGAGCGATCTTTTTGGGGCTGTTTGATTGTTTTGAAATGGCTCGGAACAGTTATTGAGTTTGAGCACGCAGAGATAATGTAAACTTTGAGTGTGGAGGACAGTGAGAGCTACAAATCTCACCGTAATGATTATTTCTTCCTATTGGAGGAAATGTAAATGATACAAAAGGGAAACACATACATCCGAATGTGCATTCAAGACATATCCGCTACTTCATTGATTACATTTACATTGTAAATCATTGTAAATTTACTCTCAGTCTCGGAGGAATTTTCGCTCAGCATGTGCCCGGGGTTTTGCTCCTATATAAACTGAAACCCACCGAGGTTTGGATTTACCATCCCCAGCACATCGGATTTCTTACGTGCCGTAATGTCTCCCACTTAGTGATGACACCATAATTCTTTGGTCATGGTATGAACATGAACAAGCCCTAGGTTGCTTTTAGTACAAAAGAAGTGACTAGCACAGATATTTCAAGACCTGCCTATGTAGGACTCTCTGTAGGTGTGGGTACAGTGAGATGACTTCAGAATCGTATTATATCACTGGCGTTGACAACAGATTAAGTTTCCAGTCTTTGCAAAGTTTTGGATGAGAATGTACAAAGTTTGAGACAGGCGGTTTAATTCAAGTGCGGGAGCATTTGTTGGTGTTGATTAGCATGGAAGACTAGAGCTGAATTGCTGGGAGGGCCTTGAATTTACTTGCTCTTTAGGCGAAAGGGAGATGGGAAAGTTTATGTGTAAATGGTGCGGGGACGACAGTGAAGAAGTACGGGAAATGCTCTGTTGAAGTGCGATTTGAATTCTCTGAAGAAGCCGACGATGTAAAATAGAATTGTGGTTGTGTATGTTGACTCGATAGGAGAATGTCTTTGCTGTTGTTAGTTGACTACTTACTTAGAACTTTCATTATTTCAGCTCAAGTTGACAATAGAAGAAGATATATGGTAAAGTGCGAAGTGAACTCTTGCCGCAGAGCAGCAAAAATCGATTCCGCGTTCCCATAGGGACACTTCCGGTTCGACTGGGTGGGAAGTCGGAGTCAGAGGCTCTCTAACTTTCTCTCTCCTTCTCTATCCTGTACGGATCACATATCCTCTGTTTTGACTTGGAGTGCGCCCTAAACTAACGATAAGTTGGTTCTTTCATTCCATTTCTTAACTCTCAAGGCTCTCTTGTACATATGAGAGCTACAGCGGGATCCCTACATAATGGAAGGAGGGGTCTTGCCACTTTTCACTACTACCATATCCTCACGATAATATGCCTTATCCTTGGATGAAGCAGGCAGAGTGTGAGTCTCTACCCTAATGACTTCCTTCATTATCAGTAGATACATTGGAACGTGCGAACTCATGTCTCATACATTGAAATTCATTAGCATCAGTCCGTCTCACCTTTGCCCTCTCCAACCTCCTTTTCCCCCGGATTCCAAATCCAACCTTGAGGCTACCTGCGGTTAATGTGAGTCTCAATCTGACGAAGTCAAGTTCTTCTGAAATCCAATCAATTGAAATAATTTAAAATACCCATCTTGGAAATTTCCTTCTGTACTCGCATTCTGAAAGGGAGCAAGTGTTCTGCTGCTTTTAACACTTAAACAAACATGGTAGGAGGAAAATGTTGGGACCAGAGCGGAAGAGTATGTTCGGAGGGAAGGCTAATGGCTAGAAGTGTATTATTATTATTATTATTATTATTGAAAGTAGAAATGTTATTGAGAGCGGCACTGGAGACAGCAAACTGTTCAAGACATGAAATCGGCCGATTATTTACATTTGACTTGTAGGTCAATTAACTGCATGGAGTGATAAAGGAAAACAAAGTAAAAAATGACAATGGACGTTGTTCATCCAAGAGGAAGTCGAGTCGAGCCAAAGTGCACGACGGACAATAGTATTCTAATAAAATAGCTCCGCCACGCGACTCCCACGTGTGGCGTAACTTTCGTGATCATTTCCATGAAGAACCCCGCTGCTGGGACTTTAGGTATCATTGACCTGATGGATAATAAAGCATCATTCACACTAACACCGATTCAACCTGCTACCACTCTAACAGTACCCTCTGGCCCCATACGGAACCCAATGTTATAATAAATGTATATCCTCATAGAGCAGGAGACATATGTATATGCAGAGTGAGCAGCCAAGCTTCCTACAAATAAGTTCATCTCGATGTATGTACATATTAAATCTGAGTTCTCACTTGTAAAGTTCTCGTCACCAGTCGGGAGTGTAGGTTAGTGCATTAAGCACTTTAGGGGACATAAAGCGGGAGTATTGAATAAGCAACTAAAAGTTGTTACTCCTCAATAAATTTCAACTAGTATCCTCTCGAAAGTATCTCACTGCTGTGGGTCCTACTAGACAGATACCTTGCTCAGAGGACCTACACTCGGAGAATCCGGACCTTTGTACAGAGTGAGCCGGAGTCATTCTCATATTTCATCGGACCACTGACTCTATTTTGATTTAGAAACATGACATGGACCATGTACCAGCAATGAACCGACCGCCTCAAATCCTCCCTGTGAATTCACTCCATTAAGAATACACACACGTACGAGTATCCCATCCATCTATCATCCTAGTAGAGATTACCCGCTCCAGCTACAGTTCCTCGTATGGACACACGTTCAGTGTCGAAATTCAAAGTGCTCACATGACCTACAAAAGTGAAAACGAGCTGGAGGGATACATGGATATCCAAAATATGTGTAGGGACTCATTAAAAGTCAAACGGTCTATAAAGATTTACATTCACAGGCTTGGGAGTATAAAGTGTTCGTAGAAAGATACATACACGCACCCAGTGATACGTCCATGTGAAGTTGGGCTGGGAGTTGAGCATGGCATGGGAGATTGTGGGACCGTGCTCCTACTCCATTTCTACTTGTTCGTTTGTCGTTGGGGTCTATTATGATTGCATGAGGACCCAGGATTCATTCTTTCCTCATATAAGTATTTATACTCTATACATAGCTCCTAAAGCTGAATTCAGTAGATATATACCATGGTTGAGTAATGATGTGAATGGCTTTCATAGTCGAGCATGAGAACGTGTGTGGGACTAGTAGCCGAAATTGACTCAGATCATTCATCATTTGCTCCGCCGGTCGTATCTGAAGTGTGCAATATTGTAAGTTTCATCTCATCCCATTCATGCGCTCATAATTGTATTTACTCATTCTCATTGAAATGTTTCACGGTGTGATTATTATCCCACCAGGATTTGATGAAGTCGTGGATATCTTTTTTATTGCGAGCTTGTTCACTTATTTACTTCACACTTACACTTGCCTCCTGCACTTCAGTTCCCACTGATTCAGCAGCTCACTCTTTTCCTCCCAATTATTCATGATCCCTACAAGAGCCGATCAGTCTGGACTGGGCTTTGATTTCTTGCAAAAACAAAATCATTTCATGATATTTTTACTTTGACAGTAGTATTTAAGATTCTATACAAGTATCTAATCAAGTTTTTGATACTGTATACAAAATATATTTGAAAAATCTCCCAACCTCACAGTAGGAGTAATGAAAGAAATGATAAAGATGAAAATTAGTCAAAACATTTCCTGGAGATGTTGGATTTGTCGGAGATTCTTTCCTGTTTAATTTCGGAGACGGAGAAGTGGGAAAAGTGCAGACGTTAAATGGTCGATTGATAAAATTTCCTTATTGAGCGGTAAACTGAGAGGAAAAGGAATGCGAGATGTTTCCACCACATAAAGCCGGACCGGAAAGGAAAAGAATACAACCGGTGGACTTTATAGTGGTTGAAGTATAAATCATATGGTTATGTGGAGTCAGAGAGGAGAAGGAAAAATAGGAGAGAGAGAGAGAGAGAGAGAGAGAGAGAAAAAAAGTTGAGGAAATATGTTCCTCCCGGAGTACAACAAGGTAGAATAAAATATTTGGCATAACGAAGGAAGTTTGTACAAGGCAAAAGACATTGAAATCTTGAGTAGAGAGAGAGTTGTGGAGATGTTATTATTGTGACGGAGTGTGGTCACTGGGAGTGTTGCTTATCGTGTTTCGGGTAGGACTCGGGCGTCCGATTCCCTTTTGAGCTTCCTTCCTTAGCGGATATATGGCTCACCGTTATCCAGTTCCGGACCGTATCCGTTCTCTAATACCCGGCTGTCGGGTGAGAGAAAGAAAATCTGCGGTGGTAGAGGAAGGAGGGTTTGGCGAGCACTTTCCCGGGTTCCATTGGTCTTTCCGGTACTCTTGACACTCCCAGCCCCTCTTTTCACTGGAGTTCCCGCATCGATCGTGGAAAAATCCTACCAAACACCAACCTCTGCCTACCTTCAACGCTTCACCAGCTTCTGTCTCGCTGCCTCCTCACAAACTTAGCACTTAGCCTTTTCCCTTACACACATCTCTCTCTCTCTCTCTCTCTCGCGGCTGTACATGGATTTTCAATGTATGGACTAAAAGATTTTAGCTCCCACATATCTACTCCAAATGCTCCGCCAGGTCTTCGCAGTGAACATGTCCTTATAAGTATGCGTAGTTGGGTTGCATGGAGCTGGGAGTGTGGAACGTTTATACGGAGCTGAGCCGAGGTTGGAACAAGTGTGTGGTCATATATACGTACGATAATAAATTGCAGTGAGGGATACATTTTGTGGATGTAGGAACCTCGGAGAGTGAGAGAGAGAGAGAGAGAGAGAGACTAAGAAACTCCCAACTTGCGTGTGAAATCGGCTTGCCCGTTTCCTATATTTTGCCCTCTGCCTCCGTTGCTCCACATATTCTCCAATTTGCTTCAACTCTGGCATTCCACTTCACCTATTGACGCCGGCGCTACCGCCAATTTCTGCTTTTCACACCGTCCTTCCTTTGTTTCCTATACATTCAGGCGGCCCCGTTTTTTCTCCGGACTTTTCAGGCCTCTTAACTTGACGAACCTAGTGAAAGGAGAGAGCTGTCTTGACAAATCTTTCAGTCCTCCGTCATTCCACTTCCTCTTCTACTTGAAAATTGTGTACAAATATTCATGTCACCAACGACCTTTCTGTCACTCATTAGTCCTCCGGTTTGACAAAGATTTCACGTGTTGTTCCAATTATCCTACAGATTTTTCAATTTTTCAATTGGAAATATTTCCACTTTATCAAGAGAGAAAAAAAAATTATCAAAATGATTATTTTCCTGAACCAGACTTGACTTTTCCGTTTGCGAGCACGATTGGAAGTCTGCTTCTATATATAGAATAATTATATATCTACCAAGTACATAGTCGATCTCCACTCACGTGTTTTGACTTCACATTGAACCTGGTTCATATTCTTCATATCATACGTGAAAGACGAGTGTTCTGGTATTTCTTGTACGGCCACAGTGAGATACTTGAATTTATCATGTTAGACATCAAAACGTCTACGGAATATTTTGCTAGGACTGGGTCTTTAACTAATTTCTCCATGCTACTCGCCGGTAAGGAGTCTTCTATTAGAACGTTTTATATAAATTTCCATGTATACTCAACACAATAGTGAAGTCCTAGTATTGTATCCGTGTATGTACTTAACTGCCATAGTTTCCACCTGTTAATGTCTGCTCGTCTCCGCTCCTACAACATCGATCTCCGGAAATATTAATGGTTATCAAGTTCCATGAATACTATATCTATAGCAATTTTTTTTCTCTGTTTCAGATCCAGCTTACAAAAGTGCATGGGGGGCTGCACATCCATCAAGTCAGACACAAAGTAAGATCAATTTATTAAGGTTTTCTATTTCCCAAACGTAGTTACCCTCCTAAGTTTTTCCCTGCCCTTGGAGTAGACCTTAAGTATGAAACACCTTGCATACCTTTTTTTTGTATTTTAGGGTTTCCAAAATTCTTTAAAAAAAATGAATACTATCATTATCACTTTTTATCCTTCAAAGACGTGGTTCTTGGAAGTTGACATTCCACATTTTAAAATTTATAGCTAATCCTTTAAATTGAAGGGGTTTGATAATACTGTGCATCAATTTCTTTAATGGTACTAGTCACATGCCAATGTATTCAGGGAATGCTTAGAAGCTACTACATGGATTCTATGACTGAATCTTCCCGTCCCCTTTTAAATATTTGGATCTATTGTAGTACAAAATCTCCCATGAAAGTTCCATTGTGGTGGGAAAATGTGGGCAATTTATGAAAGTCATTCTTAAACGTCCTGTGAGGAGTACGGAAAACAAGTCAATTCTTATCTGTAGATACATGTCATGTACCCTAAAAATTTGGAGTAAAAGTGCTCTTGTACTTTTATCTTCCCAGCCTTTCAAAGGGTGAATGTCGTAGCCATTTCCAACAGAAACTCTCTTCTGTAGATACTTTAGTGTTTGGAAGTAGACCATAGTTTATCTTTTAAATTCATGCTTCTCATTTGAAGTTTCATTCCAAGAGTAGATGAGAAAGTATGAAAATGATAATTTTGAGGAAATATTTTGTGGTGGCTTCCCATCCCAGGTGAAGATAAGGGGGAAATCTGGAAATAATTTAGTATGGAGGATAATTATATATATTTAGGTCAAGTTGTAATTATATGTATATGCTGGTGTTGATCCCAAAATGCACAAACTGTCTGTACAAGTAGACTTCACAGGAGTAGGGTTCAAGTAGAGTGTAATGATCTACAGAGAGAGAGAGAGAGAAGGAGAGAGAGAGAGAGAGACAGAGTTGAGAAATAGGATTTTGTGAGTGTGTGAAGAGAGGCGAGAAACGAAACCAAGCACATTTGATGGAAACAAGTTGATTACCAAGGAGGACGTCGGCTGTTGAAATTTAATGAGGGAATCCGGGGAAAGAGGAAACGCTGGAAAAAGATTGCAGTTCTGTCAGTAAATCTATTTCCTGTCAGAAGATAGGCACGAGAAATTCAATGCAGGGCACTCTCATGCATGGAGAAAATAACCAGTATTTATCATGTATTATTGTTATACGTGTTGAGTCACTGAGTCATGCACCACTTTTAGTTAAAAGTGCTCGGCTCAAAATGACTTTTCTTTTTGCTGAATCTGCGAGAGGTATATGGAAGTCGAAGTGTGTAATGGGATTGTGGACTGCGGAGTGGTACTAGATATTTTTCCATTGAGACTGGTACAGTTCTAATGATATGTCATAACCTGGAGTAGCAGTATATATGAAATTAGCAGTCTGTAGATTTTTAAAAGCATGCAAACTAAAAGTAAACATACAAAAATTCCCGCATAATTTTCCTGTTGAAGTGAAAAACTTCATGTTATGATAAATGTTCTTGTTCAACTTAAACCTAGTATGTATTCCAGCATTGCGGGATTAGGAAGGAAACACGGGGTTTCTTCCAACCTTGAACCCCTTTGATTTCTGAGGGAATAGCAAGTGAACTATAGGGATAGAAAGAACCGGATCCATATGTTGATCCTGACTGAGTATTTGAATGTGTAAAGGATTGTAGATACAGTTCTTGCGAATCTTTAATGAAATAACATTTCCTCGCATTTGCTGTTAACTGGAAAGTAGGGGTTGGTTTATTTCCTTCCGTGTGGTAGCTAACTTGATCCCTTGAATTTATTACCATTCCATTCATTTTCCCATTTCATTTTCCTTCTCGACCATCAACTAATCTCTCCACGTAGAGTTCTATCTCGAAACTAAATCTAATTACAAAGGCATGGGAGGAAATTCGGGATTTGTTTGTGGATTTCAATATGTCCCGTTCAAGTTTACGTCAGAGAGTTGTTTTACTCCTGTATCTAAACAAATAATATATGATGAGCATCATCACGTCTGTATGTACAGCCCCCGTTCTACAAGTTGTACTTAATTTCAAATTTGCTACACACGTTTCCGGTATATTTCTCCTGAAAAGGGATTTTGGGGGCTCCCTGGAAGTTTTAAGCTCGCTTACATTTCATTTCACGATTTGTTAATATACCAAAGTCCCCGTTACATTTTCTATAAGGGAAAATGACAGCTGAGACAAAAACTTTGTCAAAGAACTTGGAGGCAAACATACTACCCAAGTACACAAATAAAGTACAAAGAGGTGAAATAGGGATTGAGGAGGTTAAAGAATTTTGGGCTTTTGTTAAGACATTCTCTGACGTGCTTGTTCTCTTGTGAAGACATTGAATTGTGCAGACCTACACATATTGAGGACTGTTTGTTGATTCAAGACTGATTCCGGTGCAATCACGTTGGAACAAATAACCTCTAGTAATAGAATGGCTACATTCAGTGATGTAATAGCCAATACTCCAGCAGAATATTCACTTGTCACTGGAAGTGTGCAGCCACTGGTGGCTCAGTCACTGAGCACATTGCAATACTTTGCTACCCTCCGGGGTGTACGAATCAAAAAAGTTATTAACTTCTGTAATGAAATAAGCCCTCATGAAGTTTGCAATCATCAAGTAGCATATGGGTGGGTGTTGGTGGATGGAGTGGAAGCCCCGGAATGGAGTGCATACATACGATAATAATCTCCAGTGGAGTACAAATACACGGAGCCTGTACACTTGTATGTATGCTACTAATAGATCCCAAGGTAATAGCAATAAATGTATCATTGAATTATACCCCATGGCCCATAGGACATTTCATCTTAAAATTCCGCGTTATTCCGTTATTAACAGATAATTGAGTTCCTTTCAAATGTAATAAATTAGATTATCAAATCCTTTGCACAGAAGCAATCCCAATGTTGTGTGACTATCTAGATGTAAATCCTCCTGCATTCCTCGCACCTTTTCCCTGTCACACCCTCCCAAGCCATAATGACTTGATGGGCTTCAGGAACTTTTAAAACGCTGACTTTGGAGCAATCCCATTTAAAATTTGGTTTCCTTAAAAATTAAGGCAATCAGTAAGACACAAGGAGTTTGTAAATGAATTCTAAGGATATTATATATTTTTAGGTATGTTATTTCCATCCTTTCTGTCTATACATTAGTGGAGTACAAGCTAGGCACATATGAGGTGCATTAGTTGGAGCAAGTTGAGGTTTTCAAATGGAAAATTGAAATCTCTGGTTAAAACCGTAACCGAATCTGGCTGTCATGTGTCACTCAAGGGCGGTTATGCTTGAGTAGGATTAGGATATTGTCAAAGGCTGTGGAGTATGAAGTAGACAATTCCACTGAATGATCCCTCTCTGATGCGGGGAAAGCCTTTAAGTAAGGATTTAATACCAGACGAGTCATTTCCAGCACTAAGATTCAACACCAATATGCCCTAAGAGGGCTTTCCCTGAGACATTTAATCATGTTCTTTGTGAAGCGTCAAGTTTACAAGTGTAAAATAAATTGTTTTGGATCCAGCTCAAACATTGGTTTTAATCAAGGCTGTCCTGGAATTAGACTGGTAACTTGTTGGGATTGCGTCTTCATGAGTGAGTTTTCATTGGGAAGTTGCGTAGAGGAGGTGGTCTGTCAAGTCATGAGAAGGAGAGGGAAGGCTCGGAATGTACAAAGGGACGAGTCCCAAGTTAAAATGAAGATTTGTGGTTGTTGGTGGCAAAAAGAAAATGATTGTTGTAAGGTTTCCGAGCGGACTGGATTGATTTAACAAAGTGAAATACGAGGACTAGTTTGTCTATGGTTATTTGTATTTGAGGAAGAAAGCCAGCGGCTACAATAATATTTGACTGCGAGTTGCTTGGTTGAGTGCACATTTTCATCAATGATCAAAGGCGGCTTCCCGCTAGCGTTGAAACAATCCAAACTTGATTTTGTCAGCCCGACCCATTGCAATTGCGACGTATCCTTACTCAGCCACTCTCTGGCTTATACACACACACACTCAGGCTTTTAGTTTTCACTCACTCAAAGTAAAAGTTGAATTGACGAAAGTGAAGATAAGTTGACAAGTAAAAGCGACCGAACATTCGAATCAGGCCACAAACACAAGGAATAAGGGGAAGGGTCTACCGAAGCGAAAATAAAAGAAAAAGAGGACTCAAAGCTAACTAAAACTTGCTATGGTCCTACTTCAGCTCTCCTATCTACTATGCATTATGCACATTTGTTATTCCTCGACATACATATCTACATATGTAGGGTCTCTTCCTACACACATTTTTCTCCTAAAAATACACGTTAAACTCCTATATCTATGTGTCGGTGTATGCATGTGATCCTTCTACTATAGCACATGGACCGGGACAAGGGAAAGCTTGTCATAGCGTCTAGCCCCACACATGTGTACATACATCCCCATCAACTACACAGTCGTATTTTGATCCTTATTTGGATTACACAAACGATTTTACACAAACGAATTTCAGTATATGAGCAGTAGCATAACAAGGGCGAAATCCTGTAAGCGTATGCACACACAGGAATGCAGACACACATGTAAAAGAATGTTTGTACATAACATATCTATGTGTGTACTCCTTACAAAGAAAGATATTAAGGGACAATGATGATAGAATAGAAAAAACCGACGACGCCAGTTCTGCTTGATAAAGTAAAGCCAAGCCGAAAGTGCGAGATAGAGAGAGAGCGAGAGAGAGAGAGCGAGAGAGAGAGAGCGAGAGAGAGAGAGAGAGAGAGAGAGAGAGAGAGAGAGAGAGGGACGGAGAGAAGTAAAAAATGCTGTAGGCAGTTAGGGTGTCTGTGTGAGATTTGACTCCTCCACAGCACCTCTCCTCTTTCATCCTGGCACTGCCATCATCAACAGAGCAAATAATAAATGGCCTCATCATCCACAACAATCATGGCATCTTCAAGTCATGTTTATTGTTTAGTGGGCCGTGCTGTCATCATGTTTGGCGGTGAGGATAATAATAAAGAGTATTTTTTCACTCAATTCACAGCAACAAATAAACTATTATGCGCTTAGATCATGCCTCCACACACTTCTGAAACTAACCTCTTACCTTCTCCGTCACAAGAAGCTATAACTTTTCAACAAGGCCAATATTGCGGAGCTATTTCCCTTGAAAAATAAATTTCTCTGCTTGACTTTCCACCTTTGGTTTTGAATGGTATCCTCAATGGTTTGTTCTTGGAAGTCATTTATTTTTGTTAAAATCACATTCTCTTTCCACATGCCCAGTACATACTTTGGGTCTTACATTTTTTTGAGCCATTTTCTTACATAATGTACCTACTCTCACCCACTTTATTCCTTTATATGTACATTACTTGGCTAAGTATACAGCAGTGCAAGTACATATAGTACAGCTTGGGTTTAGGCGTAGGAGTGAGAGCACACATGGTATTGGGAAGGGAGTCCCTCCTTGGGAGAAAAGAATGGAGCCAGCTTTAAATATGTACATTTTGTAAAGCTCTATTTTTTTCCGTACGGAGAACTAACAGTAAAGAAAGCAAGAGGAAATTCACAGGTCTTCGTGTTGATTTATAACTAAACTCTAACATGAGTCTCTATTGTGTGTTGTAATGGAAGTACACATAGAAAGTGTACAAAAACATGTAAGTGTCTATGTGCACAGGCGCTATGGGCTGTATAGTCCCCAATGGTAATATGCTAACTACTCCCTGCGTAAAACTCCCTTGCCTGACGAGCTAACCTAGATAAAGCCCAAGCCCATCTGTATGTTGTCAATTGAGCACGAGGTTTTTTGACCAAGAAAAAAGACAGAGACTTTAAGTTTCACGCGAACGGGAAGTTAAGGGGAAATTCACTCGGAACTTGTTAACTCCAGAATTCCCGCTTTCTCGCTACCCTTTTCCACAAGAATGGGTAAGGACTCTGCCTTGTACACTCGGCTCTCCGTATGTTATAGTAACAACCGCTGCTCCTACACTATAATCAACGAGTGAATGAATGTCCGAAAATATAGAGTCAAAACTTGAGATTACTTTTTGTATATGTTCTCTGTCGTCGCCACCGCCTCACTCTCTCTCTCTCTCACTCTCTCTCTCTCTCTCCCATAGCTCTTCGTCACTTTTTTCTCCGACCGTCCTAGCTCTTTCTCTATGTGGACAGAAAATGAGGTAAAGGACTGTTTATTTAAGATAGAAGGTCTTACAAACTGAATGAATTGGAAGATAGAAAAGTCTTTGGATCAATTCAATAACCTAATTATCATCACTGAAGCAGTCTTTGTACTGTGCGATTGAATAGACCCGAGGAACTCTAATTGGCTTCGATTGAAGTTGGGAAGGATGGGGAAATGGCTAAATTGACCTTTCAAGCTTGATAGCATGATTTTTACCGGTTAGATGAACCATCCGCAAACTCATGAAAAACCTGGAGTTATGTTGTCATTTTGGTATCCCTTCCAGTTCCACTTCCATATAGAGCCCTCACCAATGTGTTTATATCTGTGTATCTACCTATTGTCCGTTTCCTCCTATATTTCCTCTCTTCCTCTCTGTCCATATCAATTTTACTTCCAGATTTTCCCCCGATAGATAGATACTTGAATCCATGGAAGGGAGTCCCTTTAAAAGGAGTAGTTACATCTTGGATAAATTCCTAGAAGGAATTTTGTACCTGATTTCATATTTGAGTCCGTCTCAGTTCACCTCGTGCATTCAAATAGGATTTGAATTATTATTGGATTTTTAAAAGGAATCAGAGTAGTATGGTTTGGAATTATTATTCTTCTGGGGGGGGGGGGTAAGTTGGAGAGATGTGATTGTTCTAGCGCTAAAATAATGGCTTGACATCGGTACGAAAATGTGAGTGGATCCAGACTGGGAGTATAAACAGCTACAAAGACATGTAGGACAAGGATCTAATGGAAAGGGAGAGGATGGGAAATGAAGGGAGAATTGCTAGAAGACGAAACTAGAGTTAAGGAATAGAGGCGTGAAACTGCTTAAAATTCTAAGTGGGTAGCTGGTGAGGCGAGTAGGCGGAGAAGTACATGATGCGTAACTCATGGTACTTGACTCTGACTTTTAGACGTATACTTTTAAAGATCACTGTTTTCCAAAGAGAAATAGAAACTCGACTTTTCTTCACTTGAAAATGGTGAGGATGGTGGGTAAATGTAAGAGAGCTAGAGAGCTAGAGAGAGAGAGAGTTAGAGAGAGAGAGGGAATATTTAACTTTTCCACTCCCCCCAGTCAACTATACCTAAAGGTTTTAAAGAGTTATGGAGAGAGATAAGGACATAAGTATACAGAGATGGATTGCTGACTGGATATCTTCCCTGTGAGTTCTTACAGTAGTGAGGTTTTGCAATGGTTGAGAAATCTTGGACTATCTTTGCATTGTAGCTTTCGTCTATATTTCAACGTGACTACTCCTCAACATTGAGCATATACATAACGGTTTTTTTTTCAAATGTTAGAAGTCGGCACGAGGCGGAAAGTAGGTAAAGTCAAGTTCTAAATGGTAAAGGGAAAAAGGAAAGGCGAGGAGGGCTTCTTCTCTTTCCACAAATTGGTCTCTCATCTGGTGACTTCCTCCGTGTTTAGGTTGCTCAGTGAGGCGGATGCTCGACAAGAGATTCCTTTCCTGACCGTCTCTTTCATCCCATCCTCAAACCGATGGCATGAAAATCGTTTCTGAAATTCCAATTGATTGCGCACTGCCAACAAGTACCTACCTACCTCCTTCAGTGTTGGGAATACTCCACACACTTAAATTATTTCTATTAAATATTCTCTATTCTTACTGCCTCTTCCTCATTTTAAGCACACATATTTCCCATTTTTATGGCACGTCTCCATGCTCAATCCAAAATATGGATTTAAGGGACAATACTACCCAATATGCGCACTCCCTTTCCTACAATATGGTTCGTAATATATGGGGCAGAGCTGGAGAAGATCCGGAGATGGATTCCGGGAATACCACCGGCCATTAAATATGAGAAAGACAACAGGGACTTTCTACCTCACGAAGAGCAGTGCCCTAAATTTAACGGATGCGCTTGATTCATTATTAGATTTAAATAGAGACAGACAGAGAGCTAGAACTCCATATCTCAAATAAATCTTATACGAATACGTCATACTTGACAAGGGAATTTATTGATTCTGAAAGTGCCATTGACTTGTGAAATGTTTACGGCATCTTTAAAAACAAATTACCCTAAATTAGTTGTTCATTCTAGAGTAGTAAAAGATGAGGAAGAGGATGACGTCAAGGGAGTTGAAGCTGTGAGACAGTTCCGAAAGAGTTCTTCTAGGACTACTGTATTTTGAGCCTCATGTCGGGGTTTATGAAAGTGTAATTAATTAAAGCTAAGTTACAGTGAAAGAATGAAATTCTACTTGAGAGTAATCACTGTAGACGTTACTTTGAACCAATGTAAGTCCAAGCATTAAGCCATTGTCTCAGATTTTATTCTCTGAAGAGAATGGAGCCGAAGAATGATGGTACATTTAAAATATTTTATGCACTCCAGCGACCATTTTTCTAGTGCACATGATTGAGCAGACTTGACAATGGAGAGTGAGTCTATGGGCTTGATTACACTCGTATACTTCACGAAACAATAAAATAGACAGACAATAGAGAGTTTTCGCGGAAAAGGAAGGATAGTATGGATTGCATCGCATCGTCATTTAAAGCTTCCCCTTGTAAGCCCATTATGTGTGCAATTAATGATGTTCAGTGACTATGTATGCGCTTCCCAATGCATCCTCACCACTACCACCTACCATTCCCACCCTATATGTTCATACATTCTCGGCACTTTTATAATAGAGATACAGGGTGGAACTCATACTGAAGTACTATGTACATCGGGAGACCAGTAGATTGTAGCATAACATGTCAGAGCGAAGTAACACTTGGATTCATTCTCATCCCAGCCTCAGATTATTGTGGCAGACAGTTGATGTGAGAATAAATCCGAAAGAATAGTTTGTATTATGGAAGTAAATACATTTTGTCTGGGTAAGTAAGTACACTTCGATCACTCTCCATGAGGATGAACACAGCATCAGTCATTCACTCAATTAGGTCGGGGATAAACCAAACCCCAACTTTCCTCAGACCCTCCGAGCCTTTGACACCGAATGAGAGCACTTGGATTCTTCTCATTTCGGCTCTTTTTAACATTCCGCAATTAGAACAAAAGGCATACTTTCAATAGAGACATTATCCACTAATACTTCAGTTTAGCAACCACTTCACATTGTTTCCCGACCGTGAGTTTCAGTTGAGCCTTAAATGTTTTGTGTTCTTCAAGTAAACTCGGACAAGGAGCAAACCACTGTGCACTACTTATGATTAGTTATACGCAGAGGGAGATAGCTGTGCTATTGTCCTTAGATTTGTTATTGTCATGCAGTTATACCCATGCTCTTAGGCTTTTCCTTCCAGTGGGTACATGCAGTCACCAAGGAGTTACTCTCCTACGTGAGTAACAAGAGCTCCGAATGATGGCATTGTTTTTGTAATAGGGTTGACTGTGGTTCAGTTCGAAATAAAAATAGTGAAGGGCTCTTGAGTTCAAAGTAGGTATAAAATTGGACGTAATGGTCCTTAAACAAGTTGGATTCAGTGGCACTTACGAGTCCACATGGTGATTCTATTAGGAGCGATGGCTGGAGTGGAAGTTAACAGAAAAGGAGAAAGCATACGGCGGAAAGAACAAACCAAAAAACGTGACGTATTACAGAGTACTGTGAAACATGAAAAGGAAGGATAAAAAAGCTTAATGATACCTTCGTTCCTTAGTTTTGGTTTAAATCTTCCCATAAATTTTTTTATCCCCAATCCAATCACCTCATTTATGATTTCATACTCACGGTTTTTATCTTCTATATTTATGTGTTCATATGTATATATAGATATGTATAATGAATTTGTTTGTTTCTTCCCAGATTACGCTGCAAACAGCTTGAGCGGCATGGGTAAATCTACCCTAGATTCGCACTCTCATTTGAGACAACCTGGTGAGCCACCAAATTATTTACCAACAACAAATCGTAAAAATGCATGTTACCTGTGTTTTATTTTTGGCATGGGGAGAGTCAAGTTGCAGTGCCAGTGTCATAAATTAATGCAACCCAAGCCATTAACAGCAAGGGAGAAATAGATTTCACTCACTGGACTCGTGAATTGCAATGTTTGAGTGTGTTTTTCCTATTTAGTAACTACTTCCCCGAACTGGAGCACTTGGAAATAAACACTGCATACAAAAATATGAGGAATGGTCATTTAGGAAAGGGGAACTTTCAAGACTTATGCACTAGCAATTAATTTAAAGCAGGAGGGAACAGAGAAAGTTGCTTCCCAAAATTAATCTCCGAGTGAAAAAAAAACCTATGATAAATGGATAAAAATGTTAAACCCAACCGCTGACAAAAAATATGAGCTAAGCACGTATGACTGTAGTGCTTGAGGACCTCGTGTGTCGTAATTAAAATGCTGAAGAAATGATTCAGGTTGAATAAGTGTAGATGAGGAAATTACAGCCGCGTAAGAAATGCTTATTACTCAAGTCAAAAGCTCCTGGTGAGATTTGGGAATCAGGCTAATACTCTCCCCATATGACTGACTATGTATGTATATCGACACTCCTTGTTTAATCCTCAACATGAATGTATTTACATGGAGCCAGCCTCATGGTTCGCTTTTGTCGTTGTAATCAATGTACCTTTCCTCTGACATTTCCGTAATGGGAATGGGCCACTCGTAGCTTTGTATGAGATGGCCTGATAAGGATGGAAAGGTGCGGCCATATTTTTGAGCTGTTGATTGCATGGCAGCGATATTACTTTCCCTAAATAATAACCCAAGCTAAAACTTCTGCCTTTCCCGTCGAATGGAATCATTGACTTTCCAGGCAAATCCTAGCTGGAAAAAGTCACTGTTTAAGAGCATTCAGGATGAGAGAAAAAAGTTTCATGGGTAATCCGTCCCGTCTCAAAATGTAAGGTAGAAAAACAAATCTAAAAACTTCTTTATTACAAGTGTGTCGTTATTACTTTAGGAAGAAATTATTAAAACCATGCATCATGTAATTATACAGGGCACTTTTTTGAAATGCTGAACAGAAAAGGGGACAATTTTAGGACTCCGGAGCCGGGGCCTAATTGTAACCATGCAGTTGAGGTTGCAGGAACTTTTCCCTCACAATGGCACAGTAGCTTAGTAGTTTTCTCTCTTTGGGGAAAGGGAATAATTGATCCTAAAAATGCAGAAATGACGTAATAATTTGCATTCAGAGTACAAGAGACGGATTAGCATGCAACGTTATGATTATTGTACTTTGTAAAAATTTATTTAGCGTGTAAAAAAGTAGTGAATTCATTATGACTCCGACATTTCACAAAGTTTTATGTTGTAGAGGAGTTAGAAATGAGTGAAAACTTGGTCATGTTTCCGTACTTTTTTCCTCGTTCCTCTCACTTCTCCTTTCAATAGAGTGAGAAATGTAGTATCTGCATGATGTAAGGTCAATTTTGAAGTGGTAATAACAAGTGAAACAATAGATGGACGTGGGGTAGGAGCCACTAACGGCAATTGAATGAGTTGGGAAAAGTTTCACTCATTGCATTGCATATCCGTTTTAATGATCTTTCTCCGTTCACTTGACTCATTCACAATGCAGTTGATAATGAATTTAATGACCAGTGTAAATCAGTACGGAACGGAGTGGGTTCGGGCTAACATGCAATCTTGGCATTATATCCGTCCGGTCCGGATTCCATCCATGAGTCTGTTATTACCCTTCCTGAAGGTATCTATCTATCTGCATGCATAACTTCCCTCTCATATAATTACTTCAGTGTACTGTATGCAAGTCAAAGCAAAACTCAAATTGTGTTTTTTTCCCCTACTGCTTCGAGTATAAAAATCAGGTCAATACGAAAGCACAGTTTTTAGAATATTTAGTAATTACTGAAATAGCAAAAATTTCTAGGTGGTTGTAGAAACTGCAGAAATCCTTTTCTTTCAAAAAAAACAAATCATTTGTTATTAGCACCAATATGCTAATTCTTTAAGGGGACGAAGTGTAGTCCCCTATTGCAGTGCTTGCACTCACGGAGGTGGAGAGGAAAATAATATGCATATCTACATATAACGACACAACTTAAATTTCAAGGAAGCGATTAGGTTTAAAAGCTAATTTAAATTGTGTGATTACGAGTGCCTGCAACTTCTACAGGTAAAATTAATCAACTGTAACAAGTAGTAATAATTCGAATGAATATTCAAATTTTACGCGGATTTATCTCCTTGAATTATAGCCGCTTATCAGCTGCACGCCATCTAGTGATTAATTATATAATAACGCCCGGGAAAAGGTTCATATACAGTTCGACATCTGGCGGCTACATATGTATATATATTTACTTGTTTATATTTGACCTCATTTAATTTCTGGATGTGAAAGGGATGACCGGATCTCCTCCAAAATCAATAAGGCTCGGGCTGACTATACAATCTGTTCCTGTAAAGTTTGATTTGTCTGGGGACAATGGTTCGCAAGTTAAAGTGATGACGGACAAACAGACAAGCAGACATGATGACAACTGCAATAGTGTACTTTATTCACTTTGCCCCTAAAAATCCTTCTTTGCTTCCCAGAGCTACTATCACCTGATTGTATGCACAAGACTCTTGGAAGTAGCAGTGCTTCCATTGAACTACGTCTAGTAGTGCTGAATCCCCGCAAAAAAAAAACTTTTCTCTTTAAAGTATTTGCATTTTCAGGACTGAATTTCCATGCCCGCTCCTGACATCTTCATGCTGGACTTGAGTGAAGGGAAAAAAGTAGGCAAATATTTATTCACGTCACTCTCAACATTTCTTTTGGTCACACAAAGGAAGCTTGAAAGTTTACACAGAATCAAGAGGGGACGAGAGTTTCGACATGATTTGCTTATCATGTACACTACTGCTCACTTTTGCTACCTTGTTGAAAGGACCCTTTTGCATTTACTCACTATTACAGTGACTGTACCCTCCCATGCATGCTCTACTCCTCTATGAATTTCCTAGCGTGTAAATGGGACGAGAAGTAGGAATGTTTCCTCTGTTGAGTTCCTTGCATTTCTTTGGAATTACTTTGCATTTTTACGGCCTTTTCTACACGAGACAGACATGTCCTTAAGTACTGTGGACAATTCCGTTGAAAATCGTGGCAGGGAGTTATTTGCAAAACTCATATTTTGAAGCCTTACCTTCTTTCCATAATCGATGGAAACGTTTGACATTTGGAGTAAATAGGGTTGTTGGTAGTGTATACAATGGTGATTATTATAGTTGAGTAGATTTGTTTGTAAATGCGATCGTGTGCTACGTTTTACCATTCAGATTTACCCGTGTTGAATGTCAACGAAGCGTCTGAGATGAACACTTCAATGGACATATGTGGGGTGGGAGAATTTCTGATACTAAGGGGTGCTGCCAAGAGGCAGAAAAGACGCGATGTGAAACTCAATTCTTGTTTTTTTCTTTACTCTAAACGTCCAGGATGTTTCCCTAATACTTTTTTGATTTCCAATACCATCCTACTTTTTCTCAGCTAGTTCCTGTCCCTTCACCGATATTTAGTACAGTGTCACTTTTTCATTTATTCCTGATACTCAAAATTAATTAGTTTTCACATTTAAATTAGCTTCTAATTATTTATTATACTTACTATTCCCAAGAATCCAGGTTCTTAAAATTATTGTAGATAGTAAAACTCAGACTTAGTAAAATGCTCCGTTGAATTTTTAGTAGTGATCCGTACGAATGAGATTCGAACTCCAATATTCGGAGTCCCTTCAAGCGCCTATAGTTTTTGTCCATGTTAAAAACCCGCTAAAATAATTTTATGCAGACTCCAGTTTGGGATATCTACTGAAACGAAATTTGGATATGGAAGGAAGGCAAAGTTTTCGAAAGTGATTTGAAGAATGAAAGATAAAGTCCAGGATAAAAAGAAGCTTTTAGCTTAAAACATAGACGGTTTGCTCCTTTTCACGTGAAAGGCTCCATAATCAAGTGAGATAAATAGGTATATAATGTACTGTCAAGTCGGTTTTTCAATGGGGATTGCGAGCATAAGCTGGAAACGATTGTCTTACTTGAGCGGCGAACCAACTCGATTTTCTCCCCCCTTCCCTTATTGTTAGCAATTTTTGTCACCATTGCCTCTTGTTCATACGGAGAGAGGCTCGGTGTGTGAAACCCCTACCCTGAGATTTGTTTCGGGCCTGGAATGTAGACGTGTAGATACATGTACAATTTTGTTAGATAAGGAAACTAAACCACATTCTTGAAATCAGTGCTTTTTCCCTTCTGTCTGTGTCATGTTATTCATCGCAGTAGATATATATAAGTTTCCAGTGTGTATCCCAATACGATATTACTATTGCTGTACGGTAATTGTGCTCGATGCAGTCTTTTTGTAAACGTCATGCACTCCGACAAAGTTCACTGAAAGTGTTGTTGTATGCAGTAGATAATACACACAGGCCCTACGTACATATAATTGGATGAAGGATTTTTGGGAGACTTTGATTCTTCCAATGGTTGCGATTATATATGAAAGGCAACGTAAAAGGAAAGTTTATGTTATATGCATCGTCAGCCCATTCGGTTACATTTGAAACGATTTCTTTTTTTCTCTTTTCATTCGGTTCGTTTCGCTCGGTCTGAGTGCCTCAATGTTGTCGTCAAGTTGAGTTGAAACCTATTTGCTTTCTTGTAGTCGTATATATACTCTATCCCTGTACATTATACTCAAGGGAGGCTTCTCAATGTATGCAACTTGAGCTAACTACTTACGTCAAGCATACCGCATACTAACTTCCATTATACACTGACTTTGTAGAGAACCCCAATGATGCGACATTCTATCAGAAATGACTCTCTTCTCTCGGGCTCCTCTATCTTTTTACGTCACTTTCCCTTGCTCTTACCCAGGCCTCTTGCATATTTTGGGTGAGTGTAATGGCATTGTAGTCGCAGGAGTTTGAAACGATGCGTAAGAGAGTATAATTTCTTTGTGAAGCACCCTCCTCCTCCTCACTTTCACTATCGCGGGGAATTGTGAGGAAAAAAAGAGGAAAAAAGGAATCAAATGCATTGCGATTGTTGTCTGATGATGAGTACAAGGACGTACAAGGTACATATCCTCAAAATTGTGCACGTGGTGAAAACTGACGGACTTATTTTCCATGTACATAATTACGTAGATACGTACATATGTAATATGTACGTCCGCCAGGGAGAGTAAAGAGAGAGAGTACACGCAGATGTGTGTAGCCCTTAAATTTCAAGTGCTTAGGTTATGATGTAACCAATTTATAAAGAGCATGTCGAGGATGGAGCTAGTTTTTTTTTTCCCGACGAGAATCTGAATACAAAAATGTGTATTGCTAAGAAAGAACGGGAAATGCATGATTGGTGCCTCGTATGTTGTACGTCATCCTCAAGGACTTACATGTGTTGGCTGTTGGGCCTTTGTAGGCGGTTTTCTACTTATGACTCATTCTACACGTGAAAGCTTCTGCCAAAAATAAAGCCTTAAAATACTTCCCAGGCTTTTTATCTACCTTATGTGTAGAGAGCGGGAGTTCTGGAGTCTGGTGTGTGAATCTTACAATTATTAGGCTAGAGCCAGGTCTGATGTGGAACTTCAGCCTGGTATTGATGTTACTGTAATTATTATATTGTAACAATCAAATAAAAAATTAGGATCATAATAATATACGCGTCTTGTTTATTGATAAGGAAAAAGAACGATGATTAGTAACTAGGTAGAGTTTAAAAACAAGAAAGAAATTTGTTGCTGTAATTTAAATTTGAGGTAATTACTAGGTCTCAGGCAATCACCGTTAAATTGACGGGGTTAGGGTAGTCCGGCAATATGTGAATAACAAGCCGATGAGTCAATTAGACCTCCCTCGTAGAGAAAACCATTGACTGTAAATTCCCCCGTGTTTTGTATTCAATCCTCTAACTAATGATTCCCTCGAGAGCTCCAGTGAGGGTTGGCAATGGGAATGTGTGAGTGATAGACCGAGATGTGAGAGCAAGCTGGAGAGCCTGGCTATTGCTCTTTCTGTTGACACTTCCCCTAAGAATCCATAGAATGGATGCTCATATAATTGTTTACAATGCTCAACTAAGCCTGGGATTATTTACACTGACCTTCTAATGTCTCATAATCCCTAATTATATGCCCCTTTTATTATGTTTAACCAGCAAATCATCACTTGACCAATAGATTGAGTGCTGCTTTATGTACTCAATTCCCTTCACCGTAGCAAACCCTCTAGCATGTGCATATCTCCCGCATACTTGACTACCAACATGATTTTTTCGTTCACATTTGCTCCTAAAAGTTACTACAAGTTGAGAAATCTTGATGCCAGCCACACCTCCATTATAAGCTTGAAATACTGTAGGTCTTATCGGGGGGACGCGGATTTCTCTGTATTGATTAATATGTGTGACATGAGCTATTTGAGGAACGACATAAAGGGAGGGATAGCATGTCAACTCTAAGGAAAGTAGCATTTCATGTTCATTGTCAAGATATTGTTGGTTTTGGCACATGAGTAGCTTCCTCTGGTTGAGCTATCCCCATTTACAAGGGGACATTGTTGATCTTGATGTAATTACTTTTTGTTTGTATTCTCAAGAGCCCAACTGCACTCTCGGAATGAAACCTCATACAGGAACTTATTTGAGTTCGAAAATTTACCAAAATCCAAAAAATAAAAATGAAAACTGGGAACGTAAAAATGTTTTTGCAGATTAAATAAGTCATAGTAGGAGTTAGTATGCTCCCGGATGCTAACTGACATGACAAGACATCACAGCTGCATGAAGCAGCTCTTTGTAGTTGTTTTATGTATTGAATCCTCTCCGGCAGTGCTTGAGTTGACTGCAGAGGAGCATTAAGGCAATTACTAACTTTCTGACACCCCAATCGGCTCATTAGTACCAATTTCCAAGCAATTCTCTCAATCAACGCTTCTCTTTTGGAAATCTTCCCACAGTCCCCTGAAAAAAAAAGCCTCACATCAACTTGGTTCGTTTGTCAAGCTAATTTCTGATCCTTTATCAATCGCGCCCTGTCCCACTCGGCATTTTTCACTTGCATGAAAGAAATGAGAAATTCGGGGTGTGTACGCGTGCCCCGAGTTGACGGTATAAATTTAAGAATTGCAAACAAAGACATGGTTGCAATTCCTGGATTTTTGTATGTCGAAGGTTAAATGTTTTACAACCCACTGTCACTGTATGCAGGAACAGGTTTATTGCGTGAAGCAGTCCTTGTCAAAAACTGAGTTAGGGATGGATTACTCGGAGCTAGAGTGTTAAAACTCATATCATAGTTTTTTTTTTTACCTGAGTGGGAGTTAGACAGAAACACACACAACCTTGATGAGAGTGTGCTTGCTGGTTTGCTTGCGTGCTCACTTTTTTGAGGTAGAAAAGTAACTATGCTCGCACTGAACCGGGGTGCAGACGGAGTCATGTGTGAGTGCAAACTACAGCGTTATTTACTGGTACATGAAAATATGAGGAACAAAAGAGTAAAAGGAGTATGAATGGATTAGAAATAAAAGTGTATAAAAGGTACACACACACATGAATGCATTTTTCCTGGAACGTTTCACCCCTCTGAAATCTACATCTCTGTAATGGATAAGTGATGAAAATTGCTTCTTGGCAATCTGAGAGACAAGTGATCACTCCCTCCTTTCACACTAATTTTACTTAAAGGTTCGTCCATCATGTCGGGCAGGGTCGATTTAAGGGTTGTAGATGAAAGAGCAAACCACCCTCTCTGTCTCTCTCTCTCTTTCTCTCGTACCAAATACGTAGTGTTTGCATTGACGTCCCCTTTGATTTCAAGATTAGTACTTTTCTAATATAGTGGAAGCTGAAAATGAATGGACTGTTTGTCTGAAAAAGAGCAGCTAGCAGTAAGTGAGGTCGCACTACCACACTCCATACCTATTTAGAAAGGAGAGAGGAAAAGTTAGATATTTACTTACACTATTGCAGCAGCTTGGGAGTCAAATTTTATTTGAAACGAAATCCTACTTAGTTCATGCGTTCTGTGAGGACGATTGGCGGCCAGTTGACAAAAAGGCAATGTTTTTACTCTGATAAGTAAAAGGTTAAAAAATGGGATTTATGTTCGGGAGCTTATGGGTACGGAAAATGTAGAAAAATCCCCATGTGGTCCAGCTTATTGGCACGCAATCCACCTATCTCATCATTTTTCGTACTTGGGCTCCGAAGAGGTTCAGACAATTCGTGCAAGGAACATGCAATCATCTCCCTGTCCATTTGAATGATTATCGGTTAATTGTAGTGTGTCTTGAACAAACCACGTCTCTTGCGACTTTGACAGTTGCAGTTTAAAAAAATTAGACATGTGTTGGCTCTTATTTGTTACACCAAATGCCATATTACTACCCAAGATTTACAGGCTAATCATTTTAATAACTAGATGACTTTTTAATTCCAGATCCATACCAGATGTTTGGGCCAACAAGCAGCCGTTTAGCTAGCTCAGGTACCCGGATCATTTTGAACACTGTTTGGATTTCAAAAAACGAGAGATCTTTGTAGATTTGAGAAACATTTGTGGCTGGAGTTGTAAACATTTTTCGGAAATGATTTCAGGATCCGGACAAATTCAATTATGGCAATTCCTTCTGGAACTTCTCTCCGACTCATCAAATGCAAATTGTATCACTTGGGAAGGTACAAATGGAGAGTTTAAATTAACGGATCCAGACGAGGTGGCCCGACGTTGGGGCGAAAGGAAATCAAAACCGAACATGAACTACGATAAACTTAGCCGCGCACTTAGGTAATTATTATTACAGAGTCATGTCAAGCTGCATGTGATGTAATGCAATTTCCTAATTGACTGCAAGTCATCATGCTTAAATGAACATATTTATTCTAAAATTAATTTCACCATGTAGGTATTACTACGACAAGAATATCATGACCAAAGTTCACGGGAAAAGATATGCGTACAAGTTTGACTTCCAAGGACTTGCAGCTGCGACTCAACCAGCTGCGACGGATCCGACCGCCTACAAATACCAATCCGATTTCTTCATGTCGAGCTACCATGCTGGTGAGTCCTCTATTACCTGTTATTATCTTTGTGTCTAAATGCAAGTTTAAATAAGCACTAGTACTACAAGTGTGCTGTTACGTTACTCTGTCAAAATTTTTGCTAATGATGAAAATCACCAATAATTTGCAAACAATCCCATTGACTTGTTCACAAATCATCTATCAAAATCAGATTTTTTTGGTTCAACAGGAAGTATATTTCCTTCACCGTCAAGTTACTGGAGCAGTCCCGGTGCCAACTTGTACTCGAATATTGCGGCAGCATCAGGTCATTCCATGCCTCCGCATGCACCACACATGACCTCGCATCTCAGCTCGTATCCCCATTACGCGTGACCATGACAATGTGAGACAAGTACATCCCCATCATGGCTCCACTGAAGATTTTTCCATACATTGGGATCCCCTGCGGTAAATTGTAGAAGAAATGTAAGAAATGGAAACCTTCAGTAATTGTCATGCTCACTACAGCATTTGCATGTGATCCTACTTTTCATTTTAACCAGAACTTCTGTACTAGTCTATTTGTTACTTAACCGTGTTTGTAAGTAGATGGTGGATTGTTACATAAAATTAATCTAGTCTGATTGTTAGTCATAACCGTGTAAGAAATCATGCCCTCAAAGTCGCAGAGAACAAGAGATATAGGAATTGTAGTCACTCAGTTTTCACTTCCACATTCTTCGGTTTGATTTCTAATGAGTAAGGCGTAACGTCAAGCTTCTGTATGTTACTTGCGTGTACACAGTGTTTATCGTAATTATGACTTTGCTTTCTCCGTTTGTATACATGTACATAATTGTGTCCGAAAAGGTATGTTTAGGGACAATTGCGCCAAGAAAACATCATTCTAAGGTTATTAAATGTTAAGGTCATTACTAAATCCTAGGTTAGACTTACATAGTTGTATGTGAATTCAATATTTAATATGTAGACTTTAGAATCAATCCTGTATGAAAATGTAAGGACTGATATGGATGTGTAAAATTTAACCTGTAAGGATATTAAGATTTATTCAAATATAATCTACCCTTAGGTTTCAACTTGTTACATGAAGATTGTTAGTTGTAAGGGAGGCTCTAGTATTAAGAAATGTCGTTATAGCTAAATAATGTTCACTTCTTTAGAACAGAGATGACGAATCAATTCCCATCGGAGCACAAATAGACAGTGCAATAAAATATTAAAAGCTGATGATTTCACTGTAAGGTATTTACTATATACAATAAAAAAAAATAACAAAGGCTATAGGAGTTTGAGGAAAGGTTTACTCATAATATTAGTTATTGTGCCATAGGTGTACAATACTGGAGCTATACAATAGCCGTATGCAACCGTATGCTGTTACAAATCAAATCAAATTTTTGCGTGTTTTTGAACAGAAGCTATGAGAAGTCTTTGTGGAAGAATTGAGTAGATCAGGAGAAAAAAAAACCGAAGGTACATAAGTCAAGGGCTATTTACATACGTAATTAAGTGAAGAATAAAAAAAAAGAATAAATGATAGATACTGTATGCAAAACAAACCACCTAATGTGATTATGTCGTCGTCAATATATATGTAAATGCTATATACAACAAAAATAATTAAATGTCAATCTTAGGTAATACGATTCTCTTATTTAGAGTGCAATGTACTTTTAAACGTGTATGTACATACATTCCAAGGAACAAGTAATTGTGTCCTCCTTGAGTTCTCCGCTATTAGTTATAGTTTATTGGATTGAACATTAACAGTAAAATGAAGCTGGTATGTAAAGTACAGGAACTCAGCAATAATGAAACGATATTGAGATTATAATATTATTGTAAATTTTATTAATTATTTTAAATACGAAAGGATGGGAAAATTTGCTGAAAAACATTGAAATGGCAACATCGAAATTTTCATGGAAATGCGTATAAATTGCACAACTTTACAATTTTTAAGTTCCTACAGTGTAAATCATTACTAGTCATTTTTCACAGTAGTAGCAAATAAAGGCTTAATCAATGAGGAAAAGAGATGCATTTAAAGGATCTCGAAAATAACAATCTTACCTTTTCCAAATAAGTATTAAGTACTAAAACTTTCTTGTAATATTGTGATAAGCAAATTTAGTATTTTAATGCCTTCCCTGTATTTGAAGGCAATTATCCAAACTTAGATTTCCGGCGTCATTAAAAATGTAAAATATATAATAACAATTTAGAATAATTATTACTAACTTGTAGCAATGAATGCGGCGAGGAAATTGCTGTGTAAATAAATACAACAGGATGCGTACATCTACAAAATTATAGCATATGATGGTTTGTCTTCAAATCGAGAGCGTACATAGACCGTGTAATAAGCAAATCCTGTATTTAATTTGCGGAATAATAAAGTAACCACCCCGTCAGTGTGAGTGGGATTTTGATGTCGGTCCCAGTTCCAGATAGTACATTTTTCAAATTGCAATCAGTGAGATAATCATATGGCATAACAATTCTATTAATTCAGCACAATCAAACCAGGGTAGAGCATATAAAATTGCCTCTAACTTTATCCACCATACCAGAAATCGAAAATTGCTGCTGACAAGTAATTAGTGTCCAATGTTATTTATGATATATTGTTTACGCTTGGAGGGATTTCTCTCAAAGTAATCCTTAATGGATATTTCTAATTTTATATGCGCACCATTTTAGCCTGAAAGCCAGTAGGTGCAAAACAGGTCAAACTGACAATATCTATTTCTAGAAACTCGTTTCCACAAAACAGCATTAATTTCCAAAAGTTCAAAAATAGCACCAACAAATTTCGAGTTTGTATTTCCAGTCAGTACCAAAAGGAGCTACATCCGAATTTTACCTGTAGGATAAACATCAGTAGAAAGACATTTCAATTTCAAGGACACACATTTCAAGAAAAATACCAGTGATTAAAATAAAATACAACCCAATCATAATGTCTTGTCCACGGTATCATGTGGAACCATGATCGTAAAACGAATGTAGCTTCAGTTTTTTTACTGACGTCTATAAATAACTTTACGGACTACCCAAAATAACAATGTCGAAGTATATAACTGAGTTGCATTTAAAATCGGTTGGGAATATTTTTTTTGAGTATTTCTACGTACATTTTTTAATACAGACGCGTCATCTACATTTAGGATAGATTGCTAGAAAAGGTATGTTTGCATAACTTCAGATTTCTGGTTCTTTATTGTAGGAATGTTGCCAATACTGATTCGCTGCTTGATGATACGTGTATACAGATTCCATGATAAATTATAATTGTTCATGCTTTGTAACACGATTAAGAATGAAAATGCTTTAAAACGGCTGAAAGTTAAAAATAGCTACGAAGCTATGAAATATGTTATTTTGGTTGGAGTAACATTATAATATTGTTTTGTCAAGATTCGAAAAGCATATTTGATCTCACAGTAAAAACCAAATCGTACAAATGTTGGGGAAAGGGAAGATATTAAAGGATAACTTTTATTCGTTGTAACTTCATGGATTGCTGTGGATGGGTAATACTGAATACAAACAAACAAGCTCTAAAAAATTGTCAGAACCTATTTTTTTTTGCTACGAATTAGGTTTTTAAACCGTGGTGAAGATGTAATCATTCTACACAAAAATCCAAATTATTTTATCGGAAAATAAATTGTTGAAAAATCAAATTATCACTACAATTAGTTTGGAAAAGAGAAGGTTTGACAAAGTAGGTTCACTAAAGTCTTTATTGCTCTGGATATTAAAAAGCACATTAATTGCCGAAATGTCATGTATTGAGGCAATTTGTATATATTACCTGCTGTAAAACCAACTCACCAAGCAACAACTGAAAAAAGTAGCAATTACAAAATAAATTTTATAAAATTTCATAATGTTTTCAGCAAGGAAAAATGTATAGATATTATTTCCCATTTACAAATAAAACAACTTTATAAGCAGACCTATACCATTTAGGTAACACAACCCTAGTTGCAAAATTTTCATAATTTACAAATAAACACAAACATGGCATTTTATAGTTCTGTTGTAAAACATCGCTAATATTATTCACTGTCTCACAAACTTTTCTAAAACTATTCTACTTCCAGGTATAGCTCTAACTAAATTCCTAGGCGAACTTCGTATCAGGCGATATCAATATCTGGCAAAATCATACATTGCACAGTTTTATGGGTATGAAAATACATAATTTGTACTTATAACTTACAAATTTCATTAATTATTTAATACCAACAATACAATAATAATTAGCAAAAGTTTACACAAAAATGTGATAAATTACTACTTGACAAACCAGTAGTCAAACGTAAACAACAACAATTTTACTGGACCTTGTGTACGAATAATAATTACACTAGATTTGACAATCATCACAGGCAAGTCTACTCCGGATTAACTTCGAGCCTCTTGCCAGTATTTGTATAAATTAATTTGAACACATCAGTCAACAGCGTATTCTGAGCACATAATCGTAACCTAGGGCACATCAACACACTCTAAATAATTTAGGCGACCTGGCAAAATTAATATTGAATCATAGATCACGATGTTAATTTCAGTTTGCTCAATATACACTTAAGACATGTATACTCTGAACTGAATTCAGAGTACTTACATAAGTTAAAAATCCTAGTAATTACTGAAAAGCATTTCCAAATTTAACCGTGATGATAAACACCAGTAACCATACGCATACTCAAGACCGCTCAAATAAATTTTACTTAGCACATGCCTTCCGGGATGTAACACGATTTTCATACAAAAATAAATATTTTAGGCTCCGTACAGTACTAACTGCACATTCTAAGAAGCTGTCTAACTTTAATATTAATTATTTTGACGTGAAACTTCAATATTTAAACATAACAGAGTCTTGAATGAGTACTACAGAATTATTTTTCTACTCAAATTATAAATCTTTTCCTTTTTTCAGGCAAGCATACGAGAAGTCCGGAACGCAATTTACTATTTGTTTGAAATAATAAATGACAATCTCATGACCATTGACTAGCTGACTTACTAATTTGGTTCAAATTGAAAATGATAAATTTTCCCAACAAAACACTAATAAATGTATGCATACATATGTACATATTATATAATCATAGTATGTATACATACTGAATTCCAAGGAAAGTTTACATTTCAAACCAACAAATGTTTAGCACTTCCTGTAATAAAATTCTCCACTTATCTAATTTTACCTTCTGTTTATGAATGCATACTATGAGTTGTAACCTAAAATCTACCAGGATATTCCGTAAAAACGATTCCCTCACTTACAGAGTATTTTACTAAATGGATTGAATATCTTGTTCGTTATTACTACCATGCATACCAAAGTAACAATAATTATTCAACACGACGATTGGAAGCTATAAATGGAAGCACAAATGCAAATTATTAAATGATGGAAAACTGAGTTGCTCTTGAGATTTAGACACAATTATACTACGATTCTCAACATGAGTACAAGGACTACTTCACTAACCAACTATTCAAAACATTATACCTAAAATGCACATTGTTATGAGCGACATATGTATCCTAAACTAGAGGCACATTTTTCATGCAAACTAAGACAAATATGTATTTATATATCTATCTATATTTAAAAAAGCTAATAAAATTACTATTTACTACATGCCTTCCTATAGTGGAATTGCTATTTTACAATCCTAGTACCGTTAAAATTCTCAATATGTAGCAAGCACCTACTGAACATTTTTAAATGCCTGTTGGATTAATTGATCCTATTCTTGAGTAATGTGGAACATGGGATAAGCTGTACAGGTCAGCTGCCCATCAGAACCCCGTATGTGTAGGTTGTCATCTTGGACAGTAAGCTGAACTTGACCTACATGTTCATCATTAATTCGATCTGACGGTTGCTGCAGCTGCTCAACCTGATGGCGACTCAAGCTCTTTAACTGGCTCAGCTCTGCCGGTGTAACCACTTGCACAGTCTGAAACAGAACGAAATATACGCCCTGATTTAATCACCCACACAATTCCAACCCTGCTAAATGTACCCCCATAAATATTTCCAAAACTTAATTCAAAAGGTACTCCTTAATATCAAAATTTTTGTGAAGCTCACGTATGTTGTAAGAGGGTTGTTATCATTTATAAAGCCAGCTGGAGCAGTGCCACTGGTGCAAATAATCGTGGTAATTTGTCCGGGTTCCACATGTTCAAGAACATGTTTCGAATCGTCCAAACCCGACGGGATCGCTTCCACCACTCCGTTACCATTGCCTTCGTCAGGGTCTAGATATTACACGATTTTAAAATAATCCCCTTTCACATTTAACACCAGTTTCCTCCTTCTTCCACAATCCCCACACTTCAAGTAACTTGATTCCCCCACCAAAATCATTCCCTACACATACGTACACCCAAAATACAGACATTTCATTAAAGCCCAAAAAATATATAGCTCCCTCACTCAGTCTTGCTTCAAGCTGAACTATCCGTCGTTGTAACTCCACAACCTTCTCCTTCAGCCTTTTATTCTCTAATTTAATTGTACTCTTCTTCTTCTCGGAATCTGAAACCCAAAGACAACACATCATTTTTATCATCTCACATCTTTTTATTTACCTTCCAACATTTTTTAAAACAATCAGTTTCCCACCTTGCTTAATACGATGTACCGCCGCTTTATTGACACCTAATTCCGACGACAAGCTCCGTATAGATTTTGTGGGGTCCTTCGCCAGAGCCTCCTGAACTAATGCGACGGTGGCTTCCGTCCTTGATGTCTTTGGCCGTCCACTTCTTGACAAATCAGCGACAGACCCTGTCTCATCAAATTTCTTATTTAGCGCCGCTATAGTTTTTCTTGATGGAGGATCCGTGCCGAACTCCTTCTTCCAAGCCTTCTGAATATTTGACGCCTTGTTATACAACGAAAACAAACGAACGCATCGGATGCGTTCCTCCAAGTTGAGGCGAGTTAAAGGCATCCTATCAAGTCCGAAAGGCTCTACAGGTAATAATAATTACAAAACTATACACAATCTCTAAAAAGTTACAAAATTAAAAATATAGTACAAGCACTCGTGTCCCACACTGCGGCCACTCTTCTAAATTCACACTCAAATGTCCTTTAATGTAATAAAGTGCTCTCAGAGGCTAATATGTTGGCCTGAGTCTTCAGTCTTCCCCTATCAAAGGCTTGAGAATTGCTACAGACCGAAGGTGTCCCTTTGGATTAACTTGGATCTCATTTTTAGTATTAACCTACACTTCTGGATGGACCTTTTTAAATAATGAGGCAAATCCATACTCCAGACTCCCCGCAGATTGGCCTTGACTGACGGGACAAAAATGACAAAATATATTTATTTTTGTAATTTTTTTTAGTGCTGCCAGCGTACCCGCGCTTTTTAATATTTATAAAAATATTTCTCCTCCTTCATGATAGATGGAAGTAACCATCGGATATTTATTTTGCACCTACAACCCTTCAATAATTTTTTATCAGGGCAGGGATGCAGAGAATGGTGATATTTAATTTTTTTATAGTAATTATATGAACTCCAATCTTAATAATTAATGACGGAATGACCCTCATTTGAAGATTGTATATATTTTAGAGCCGAGCAGAGCACATTATTATTATTTAACAGACGTGACCTAAACCTCAGACGGGACACAGGAACGTTATTATTTTGGACTTGGAATATTTTGAAGCCCAATTGGAGTGTCATGTTTCGTGGGGAATGAAAGTTTTAAAGTAATATTTTTCAAAAAAATATATTGCAGTAGAGTCCCTTGAAGAGCAGGGAGTAGCCCTGTAGATGAAACAAATTTGATTCTTACTGAATTTGAATGCTCTAATAGGGGAAAAAGTTACAATTAAGTTGCAGAGAAATATTTCAAAATAATCTTGCTCGTATTGAGAGGATGCTATTTTAGGGGGATCTCTTTCGAAAAAGTAGATAGTATGTGGCATCCGTCCATATCTTCAAAATTTAATCTAATTATTATTGTAAGTTCTCACTCGATGATTGTCAGTGCTTACCCTGGCAGCGAACTTGCTAATTGATTGGGGAGATTTCTGATGGGGAGGTGTAATTTTTGAGGAGCAATGACATTTATTCCTAATTTGAATTCATTACCGATTCACTGGTGATTGAATGGAGGTGTGGAGTGTTCCCTGGGAAAATTGTAGCATTGTAGGAATTGGGAAAAATAGCGTTGGTGAGGGGTAATGGGCAGTAGTTCCAAAGAATATTTTTTGGTTAGAACTAAATTATAGCTTGAGAATGTACCCCCCTTGAACGTTTAAGACGATGGGTGGTTAGGCCCCTTGAGGACATTAAGAAAAATTGACAGTCAAACAGCCGGATATTGGTGTTGCAACTTATCCTTCGCCCATATAGGGACAAGGGACAACCAGTCAATCACCCGTACACGTACAGGATTATTATTATTAGTTTTTTTTGCATGGAGGAGCAAAGGTGAGCCTCTACGGTAGATCTGGGATAGGATATAGGCCCACAGTTCCAGGGTGGAAAATCAAAATCAGAAATATGGGCACGGGCTCGGACATCCAAATAATTATACGCTAGGATCAAAATCTGTGTAGGGCTTCAAAATCGTGCTCGGGATGAAGGAATACAGGCTAGGCCTCCTGAAATTACCCATGCTTAGAGGTATATTTCTTAGATTAGTTTAAATATTGCTGTTGTTTCTAATTTTATTTACTTGGAACTGGAGCTGATTCTATAATGTATTTTATTTGAGGCAGTTTTTTTGAAAATAAATAATCTGTAAACGTCTGGAATACACCCGTTTTTTCAAGCTAATGACCATATTGGCCTGGTGAATTTTTAAAAATATTTTCAAAATTTCGTAAGCAAATTGTGAACAAATTGGATGGAGGAGTCAATAGTGTTTAAGTAGGCTACAGCACGCTGACTTACATGAATAAGGAGGAGAAAAAGCCTATTGCGATTTGGAATCTATGCATTTAAATTTAATTCAAAAGTCAAATTTACAAAGGACAACTTTTTGAAGCATTATCATAACAAATGTACGCGTTCCATATCCCTATAATGCACTGTTAGTGTAGATGTACTTTGGAAAAATAAACTCAAATTTAAATGAAAAAATTGCTTAATTTTGGAACGTATAAAATATCCAGATTACGGGTTTCAGAATTCCAGGAGTAATTCCCAGCGAAATTCCCCCGTCGTTACATCAGCGTTTATCTAGAGGGTGTGGGTGGGGGAGAGTAATGTGACTTCTATTTGGTAATATCTAGGCAGGTCGTACCTTAAGCTAGTAGCATATATAGAATACCAGCATTAAGGGATTTCACCACACATTTTTAACTGAAATTATGGGCTGCTAAGGGGGGCCCAGAAGATTTCATTATTACAGGCAGCATATAGACTAGGGCTACGAAAAGGCTCACCTTTCGTCGGAGGAATGATTTTGGTAGTTTTGATATAAGGAAACCGTAGTATGAATCTCAGCTTGGGGGACTCACATCATAGGATGTGTTTTGAAATTATCAAAACATTATCGTAGATGCCCCGATATTTATAAATATTTTTATCTTAGTAAGACTTGAATGACTTCATTGAATAGAGTGACGACGTGGGGACCTTGTGTGTCACCTTCCCATTATATAAATGTTATACTGCGGCACTGAAATAATTCTATGGATAAGGTGGGATAGTGCACGTAACACAAGTGCACGTATTATCAAGAATTAAATAAAAACTGTGGAGAGGCTTAACCTTGAAAGCTTTTTATCTGAAAATAGATTGATACTTAGACATATGTATAATCCACAAGATGATTTACTGATGTTCCTACTTTTATGATTTAAAAACGTTTTAGTAGGTGTAATACGAGGCCAAATGAACATTTCCCATTGTTTCGATTTCTGAAGATAGGAAAGAAGCTGATAAAAGGCATGTTAGAGAGTATTATTGTGACTTGAGATAGTACAAGGGTAGGTTATTGATTGGAAGCCTCTTTGTAGGAAAAAAGTTGAAGTTTAGAGTTCTTCAAGTTTTGAATAAACTTGTATTTTGCTTTACTTTTCCCCTGTTACAGGAGAATATATATATATATATATATATATGTAGTGAATTCGTGCGGGTGTAGTGGAGAGTCCAACATCCAGTCAGCATTTCATTGGCTCGGTAGACTGGAGAAAGGTATCTTTGCCTTTTGTGCAGGTGACTCCGGGATTATTTTCCTTGCACGTCAGCTTTATCCTAGTCGTACGGAATGGAGGGGCTTATGTAGGATATAATTATGCACTATACGCTAGGGCATATGTGTATATACACTGTGCTGGCTTAAATTAGAATTCATCTCAAGTATTTCAGATAAGTTGATATAGTGCAGTGGCTTGGGTGAAGCTTTAATAAAATGGAATACTAAAAAATCATCATGCCATGGAGAACTGCTGCAGACAGTTGAACGTTGACAGTTTTCAAATAAAATACATACTTTTACTGGAATAATTACTTTCATTCAATCCTAGTGACTCTGAACAAGTTGAGGTTTGCCATGTGAAAGTACTTGAGCGATAAACTTTGCCTCTCTCTCTCTCCCTCTCTTTGAATGTTTTTACATCAGAATTGTAGATTTGGAGACGAGTATGGGAGAGAAGAGCTGAGGACTCCCAACTGAATTCAATCGTGACATGGTAACTTATTAACGAATCTATTGTGTAGAAATGGTATGATATTATCAGGAATGAAGCCGTTTCCACTGAGCACTGGACTACTCTCAACACTAGCCGTACATATGTATGTAGCCTGAATCACTGATTTCAGTCATATGTTTCTGATACGAGAGTCACACGACTCTTACAATAGGTTTTTGGTTTATATCAACTTGGTAGCTGTCAAGGGTGGCGTGTACAAATTAATCGCATTTTCTCTCAGTCTTGGGGAATTAATAGGGAGTCAGATTAAAAAACGTAACAGTTAGTTTTTCAGGAGCGAGTGAAACAATAAAATCCAGTCTAACACCCCTAGGTATCTTTTATTGTAATTTACGACATATGTAGACGGTATTTCTGGCTATAACCGGATTTGGGTGAGTTTTTTTCCATTCGGAGAGGCTTTATTTATTCGAAGATCTATTCTTATGTAACTCTCACTGGACTGGCAGCACTTGTATCATTTTAATGGACATTTTTGTACAAGGAAATACACCTAGTCACTGTAGTGAGCTCACTCTCGACCTTGAGAAGAATATTGCAGATACTGTAGTCTATAGGATAGGGATCATGTTTACTGCGTACAGGACATGGAAGCTACCGGGAGCTTTCGCCATAAAAGTGTCTGCGCCAGCAGGACTCATCGTGCTTTTTGCTTTAAAGGAATAATCATATTGTGTGGTAAAGTGGAGTTATAGCAAACCCCACTCTACTGTGGTAGCCTGACTTATTTGCTGCGGCTGTAAAATGTAGTCATTTGCCAAGTGTTGCATATATATTGGAGAAGATTGTTGTGGACCATGTATCATTTCTCTGTGAGAATTATATTATTTGTATAAGTAAGAACGTATGCGGCTACAGATTACAAACACTAAATTCTCGAAACTTTTCACATAAAAGATCTGTCATAGAAGGCTAGACTCTTGAAATAACAACAAATGCACCATTATTTATGCTTATTGAGTTTTCATACTTTGCATCGAAATCTGCCCAGAGAGGACTGACATATCTCCCAAGATTATACCCCAGAATCTCCTTCCTCTCTGCAGACAAAGGATGTAACTATCCGAAGAACCAAAGTTACTTTCCATGTATTCCATAATGCGTTTCTCCGAGCTTGTATTAAAGTAGTAAATTTTTTCCAACGAATTTCCAGGTGGGGGAGAAAATATGCTTATAATAATATGTTATGTAGGAACATATCAATTGATTTTAGGAATCATTTTTACAGAAACCCTTTGGTGCTAAAAGGCTGGTTCTCGAGTGTGATAGTACAGCCAGAATCTTTTATGTATGTTTGAGCTCTTTTGAATCGATAATCGTTGCCGGCGTGTGCGCTATGTTGATCTTGAGCCTGTTGTGCAGACGGTCACAGTTTCCGCAACTACAGCAACGGCAACTTTTGCCTCGCCAGTTCTCAAGTTATTGTGGAAGACTTCGCTTCATTGACGCTGCTCAGCTGGGAAAGGGAAAAAATTCACCTCTTCCTCTCGTCGTAAAACAGAACATCACTAGAGTATTGACTTTTCCACTTCGCTCCATTTACGTTGCACCTTCCTGTCTGTCGCACATTCGAAACACCAACTACCCATCTTCGTGCTACTTCAACATGAGTTCAAAACATCTTGGTCCAGGTACGACAAATGTGGCTCTCCTTTCTTTATAATCCTTCCGTCGTTAAGATATGATCTGGGAGTATTAATAATATGCTTTCATTTCTCTTCTCAACTTCGGTGTCTTTCCTATTGACATGTTTTTGCTATCAGTCCAGGGACTTGTAGATACGTCTATGTAGTTACCATTATTCAAAGGCTTACATTTTTTTTTATTTTGTAGATAATTTTAAAGCCCTATGTATAATCTTATAGGTATCTCAGGTGTCAGACGCTTTTAAATCATTCCAAGTTTTTATGCGTCAAAGGCTTGAAGCTAATTGATTTTATCCAGCACCACATCTCGCGTATTTGTGCTATGATCTACAATGTTTCCCATTTAATTTGTAGGATAGTTCCAACGGGATACTAATGGGTCTACTCTCTCCACTCTGGGTTAGTATGCATGCATACAGTGAGTTGCGACTGGGCACATGATTTAGTTACCAGAGGATTAGTAACTATCTGGCGACTTAGACCTACAGCCAGTGCTAATAAAAGTTGGAGAGTTACGGCGATTAGTGTAATTTTTCGCGAACGTGCTTCTTTAAATTCTGATAATAGGCTGTAGATAAACGAGTGAGTTCACGGTACCATTGCCAAGTATCATCGAACTTTTTTTTTTGGGGTTGAGAGAGCTTGAGGAATTGTTTGAGATAGTAATAAAAAAAATTAAATTGAATATCCTCGGAGGGACTATCGATTTGCTAATTTTCGAGATTGCATGTGCCTTTTATTATACACTGAGTGGCACACAATTGGCTTACACAGGCGTACATAATCATACGGGTACGGAATACTAATGCTGATTGTGATTGTGAGCTGCCCCTGCGAAAAGTTGTTCTTTGCTCTCTTCTTCAATATACAATCCCATTTGAGAGCAAAGGACGCGTATACCTGAAAAGTAAAGAATCCTTCCAAATTACGGATGGATTTTTGTTATTCAATGTAGAACAAGCCACATTTGCTATCCGGCCGTAATTTCCTACTTATGATTCGATACAGGATCCAGAGTTTGTGGAGATATTAGTAAATTAAGGGGAGGCAATTTGCATACTAACTGGAATGTCTTAAAAATTTATGGAACGTAGAAAAGAAGATTACTATCGATTTCCCATTCTCATTGCTCCGTACAACATTATTTTGTGCATCAAGTTTCGTTTCTGCCTGGTATAGTGCAGCAGGGCTGTTCAGAAGCTATGCATGTTTTGAGGTACAAATACGAATTCAAATGGCAGTTAGGATGGTGGTTGCAACAAAATTAAGTTAGAACTCGACTCAAGTTAGGCGGTTTCCTGGGCTGCTCTCCGCACAGTCCGCACCACAGTCTCATGGTTTACTCAACTCAAATGATTGAATCTCTGCTTTGTGGGAACTGATGTAAATGGGTTGTGTGGCTGAGCGTGAAATAATTAATACGAGTATTAATTTTAATAGGCTCGTCTTGCCCCCCTCTGCAAGATGGAAAAATCCGAATTTATAGTATGAGATTCTGCCCTTATGCTCAACGTGCTCTCCTAGTTGCCATCGCTAAGAATGTGCCGTAAGTGAATTTTTTTTAGTGACATATGTATTTGCTTAATCAGACATTGGTGCGGTGTGGTATGAATACGCTCTAAAGCGCTTTCCTTTTGTAACAAGCCCTTAACCTCAAAACCCTTTCCAGCGAAATTAATCCTTGCTTCTCACAATCAGCATACCCTTTTGCTTTCTATACAAAAACGTTAATAAAAAGGACAAAGCAAAATATAATACTGAGGCATTATGGCGACTTCACACAATGACATGGTTAATAATATGCTGTATTCTTGGTTGTAAGAAGTCAATTTTATAGCTCTTGTCGGGATCTGAAAGCATTTCCGCGAATCTGTTAATTAAACTCTGGAGGTCAGCATAACCATTATCAAATATTATGAGATGGAACCCGCTCACCGTTTTTATCACGACCTCAGGAAATGTAGGGATAAAGTAAAAACTCCTGTGTAAATGGATTAAACATGAAAGAATGTACTTTATTGTAGTTTTTGTAGCTGTAATAATTTATAATATGAATGCAGCTTTAATGTATTATGTCAGTTTAGTCAGTCATACTGGCCTGCATAAATTTGCAAACAGATCAGTTGTTACGGTAAACCGAGGTAGCAGTGGGAGTTGCGAAGTATTAAATATTATCGTTGGTATTAAAATATCATGATGAAGGGTTTGGGTCTGGACGTCATGCTTCCGACAGTTAATTATACAGGGTTAGGCGGTAGAGTATACGAAACAAAATAAATGTGACTCGTTGTTATCACCATCAACTTAATGACTTGGTAATTTGTTTATTTTGAATCGCTTGATGATATCATTTGTCAAATCTGGCACGAGCAGTACGATAAGACAAACAAGTAGTTTGTGACCGATAATAAAGAGTTATTGACGTAATAAAACAACTTTCTGAACAGGCATGACGTTGTCAATGTTAACTTAAAGAAGAAGCCGGAATGGATATTTGAGTTGAATCCATTGGGAAAAGTTCCGACAATTCAACTGAATTCAAAAGACGTTCTCTATGAGAGCTTAATTGTGGCCGATTTCCTTGATGAGGCGTACCCGGGAAGGCAGTTGCAAGCCGCCGATCCTAAGCAAAAAGCTCTTGATCGGATCTTGGTGGAGAATTTTGGCAAAGTAATCTTTCTATGCAGCACTATATTTCTTGCATTTTGATGCAGAAAATAATTTGATATAGATGCAAAGTTCCGCGAGCCAAGCTGAAATGATGGAAAAACTTAACATTGTGTGCTTATATGTATGTATCGTTTGCATATGTTTTCAGGTTCCAGTGCATTTCTATAAGCTTATGTTTGCTGGCGGAAACGAGGAGGAAGTCAAAACTCACATTCAAGGAATCCGTGAAAGTTTAGCTCCATTCGAGAAGGAGTTGGAGAAACGTGGAACTACATTCTTTGGAGGTAACATCATTTGCTTTATTCCAAAAGAAATCATGTAGCTTGGTGAAATGTTATGATATAATTTGTGATGGCCATATTCAGTAATTTTGCTTAGCTCAGAATGTCTCTCAGTCTCACTAAAATAATTTCAATCCAGGTAACGATAACCCAGGAATGGCAGATTACATGATTTGGCCTTGGATTGAACGCCTACCAGTTGTGAAATTATACCACCCCGATCTTTCTGATTACGAAAATGCCAAAAAAGAAAATCCAAGATTGGTAAGGAGAGTATATCAAATACTGTATAGCTGTAATAGACTAATAGTTTAGATGAAATTGAGTAACGCAACTTTATGTAATAGGAAAATTGGCGTCAAGCAATGAAAGAAGATGCAGCTGTAAAGACGTTCTATCTTACCCCAGAGCAGCATCAGAGATTCATCACTAGCCACTTTGGAAATGAAGTCCCCGATTACGATTTTCTAGATGAGTAGATTAAAGCAATTTGTACTTCAAACATATCTTTAGGGGAGATTTGCAACAATTTCAATACACTTTCAAATATTATTACAAGTGACGCTATATTATGCAATTAAGAACTGTCGACAATAATAAAGAGTTAACATAATCATGATATAATGTAGAAAACGTGATAAAACAATCAGTAAAATGATGCTACCTTACTTAATTAGTCTGATGAAATAAAATGACATTTTGCGATTCAAATATTATTATCTTCCAACAACTCTATAACAGTAATGCAAGTTGTGTGAGTATGATTGAATATGAAATTAAGGGAGTTCTTGTGGAAAACGGTAATGTAATCAATCGAATTCTTTCTAAACAAAATTGTTGTTCATAAAATATGTATTGGGAAAACAAACGAAATAAAACCATAATTGCTTTGCACGGCTTTGAACAAAAACCATTCTTCTCATATTTATTCCTCCTCGCTCGTTCCACAAATTATAGAGAGAAAAACCTGCCACAAAGTAAGTCTAGAAGCTGATTCTAAACCAATATACTTTCCTACCACGAACTAACGTATGTATGTGTATTATGTGGCACGGGAATAATACGTTATTTTTAAAAGATGGTTAACGTATATTACAATTTATACTATTGTACAGAAAAGTCGCTACTCTGTCTATCAGACTGTCTTCATCTCCAGAGGTTCATTTAGCAATGTGGACGTAAACCCCTGTTATAGGGAAAAGTAATTATGAAGCTTCACAAATGAACGGCTTGGCTTTTCATTCACTTTATGCAATATACATCCAGTGAGCTGGAGCAAGGTTTTTTTCCTCAATACAAGAAGCAAGGCTGCAGGCTTATAATAACAATATATTCATAAAACTTAAGGGCAACTGGAACTCTCACGTTTAGCTACAATCACAGCCAAAACGAATCTTAAAGCAGGCGTATTAAAATTTGAATACGTAAACCATACTTCAGTGGAATTATAAACATAATTGCGAACACTGTGATTATTTCCTTTTATTCCAATAAAAGCTACCGCTTTTTAAAAGCATTTTACTGAAGAAGAACCGTACTACTTTCACATCACTCTATCTTATGACTTCTTGAGCTTCATGTTGGTTCCTCGTTCCTCTACAAACCTATGCGAGGTGCCTAGATTTGCGTAAAGAAATCTTATGACGAAACCCTAACCGTAAATCCAAGGGATTCAGTCCAATGACGTTGTGGAGATATGCTGCACTGGATCATTAGAAGAGCATCAGGATTGTATATAGGGTTTACTATTGTAGATTAATGTAGCAAGTAAAACCATGAAAACTTACTGCACTCTTGTATGAAAATGCCGGTCTGTGCACTAATAAAGTTTGAAGTGTATGTAGATCTGCTGCACTTGAAGTTCTCGGTCAACATCAAAACAAATGTTTGTGTGGATTATGAGAACGTAAATGGAAATACTAGGTGCTAGCTATGACTGTTTTAAGGGTCAACAGCAATACCAGCATGAGTAGCTGTCATCAGGCAGGAAGATTCGTGCTCATAAGATCATAAACAAAGAGCTCTACACTTAAACCTTACCATGATCCCTTCATATCCGGGCAGCAATAAACAACGAAAACTTCACATGTTCGCGGCATGGACACGCACAGCCTTTTTGCAAATTATTATATGTGAAAAATCATATTAAACCCATTAACTGGATTAGGGTAGATAAACAAGCATTTGCCAGAATCTGCAAATTTTAAATAGATAACTAGTAGAATGACGTTAAAAGATTGCGACTCCTGCAAGTATAAATACTCGGCCAAGTTGTTCCAAAAATCATTCGAACAAGCAACTTCATTGTTTGAGGAAAATATAGACAAACCTTTCAAAATGTTGAAATCACTTTACATTTTCGCTTTCGGTTTAGCCATTCTGGCTAACGCCGAAGACAAAATTACTGGATTCAACACCCAGACCAACACTATCTTGGGAACCAGTGGTAAAATCCTTATCGAAACCATTCTTACACCCGAGGTAGAAGAATCTGCTGAAGAACCTAGCTTCCAACTACCAAGCAGGCCAGGCTACAGACCATCTATCCCAATTATTGAGGAACCGTCTCCACTTCCTGTTGTTAACCCTGAAGTAAAACCGGTGTTCCCAGTGGTATCACCCGGTGTTCAACCAGTCCACCCTATCGTAATCCCAGGAGTTCAACCAGTCCATCCTATCGTAATCCCAGGAGTTCAGCCTGTTTTCCCCATTGTAAACCCAGTTCAACCTCGCCCTCCAATAATTGAAGAAAGTGAGCACTCTCTCATCCCAATTGTCCGTCCACAACCAGGAGTTCTCCCAATTGAACAAAGACCAAAACCAATTGTTTTCCCAATTGTTGAAGAACCTCAACCAGTCATCAGCCCAATTGTTCGCCCATCTCCAATTATTACTCCAATTGTAGGCCCATCTCCAGTAATCACTCCAATCCAACCTCGTCCTCCAATAATTGAGGAAAGTGAGCATTCTCTCATCCCAATTGTCCGTCCCCAGCCAGGAGTTCTCCCAATTGAACAAAGACCAAAACCAATTGTTTTCCCAATTATTGAAGAACCTCAACCAGTTATCAGCCCAATTGTTGGCCCATCTCCAGTCATCAGCCCAATTGTTGGCCCATCTCCAGTCATCACTCCAATTGAAGGACCAAAACCGGTAATCAGCCCAATTGTGAAACCCCAACCAGGTATCCTCCCAATTGTTCGACCATACCCAGGAGTTCTCCCAATTGAGCGACCATCTCCAGTCATCACTCCGATTGAAGGACCAAAACCAGTTATCAGCCCAATTGTGAAGCCACAACCTGTCATTCTCCCAATTGAGGGACCAAAACCAGTCATCACTCCAATTGAAGGACCAAAGCCAGTTATCAGCCCAATTGTGAAGCCAACCCCAGGAATCCTCCCAATTGTCCGACCATCTCCAGTCATCCTTCCAATTGACGGACCATCTCCAGTTATCCTCCCAATTGAAGGACCAAAGCCAGTCATCAGCCCAATTGTGAAGCCACAACCAGTCATCCGACCAATTGACGGACCATCTCCAGTCATCCTCCCAATCGAGGGACCAAAACCAGTTATCACTCCAATTGAAGGACCAAAACCAGTCATCAGCCCAATTGTGAAACCACAACCAGGTATCCTCCCAATTGTTCGACCATACCCAGGATTTATTCCCATTGACGAACCTTCTCCAGTTATCCTCCCAATTGAAGGACCAAAACCAGTCATCAGCCCAATTGTTGGCCCATCTCCAATCATCACCCCAATTGTGAAACCACAACCTGGTATCCTCCCAATTGTTCGACCATACCCAGGATTTATTCCAATTGACGAACCTTCTCCAGTTATCCTCCCAATTGAAGGACCAAAACCAGTTATCACTCCAATTGAAGGACCAAAACCAGTTATCACTCCAATTGAAGGACCAAAACCAGTTATCACTCCAATTGTGAAACCACAACCAGGTATCCTCCCAATTGTTCGACCATACCCAGGAGTTCTTCCAATTGTAGGACCATCTCCAGTTATCACTCCAATTGAAGGACCAAAGCCAGTCATCAGCCCAATTGTGAAACCAACCCCAGGAATCCTCCCAATTGTCCGACCATCTCCGGTCATCCTCCCAATTGACGGACCATCTCCAGTTATCCTCCCAATTGAAGGACCAAAGCCAGTCATCAGCCCAATTGTGAAACCAACCCCAGGAATCCTCCCAATTGTCCGACCATACCCAGGAGTTCTCCCAATTGAGAAACCATCTCCAGTCATCCTCCCAATTGAAGGACCAAAGCCAGTCATCACTCCAATCGTTGGACCATCTCCAGTCATCACTCCAATTGAGGGACCGAAACCAGTGATCAGCCCAATTGTGAAACCAACCCCAGGAATCCTCCCAATTGTCCGACCACAACCTGTCATCCTCCCAATTGACGGACCATCTCCAGTGATCCTGCCAATTGAAGGACCAAAGCCAGTCATCACTCCAATCGTTGGACCATCTCCAGTCATCACTCCAATTGAGGGACCAAAGCCAGTGATCAGCCCAATTGTGAAACCAACCCCAGGAATCCTCCCAATTGTCCGACCATCTCCGGTCATCCTCCCAATTGACGGACCATCTCCAGTTATCCTCCCAATTGAAGGACCAAAGCCAGTCATCAGCCCAATTGTGAAACCAACCCCAGGAATCCTCCCAATTGTCCGACCATACCCAGGAGTTCTCCCAATTGAGAGACCATCTCCAGTGATCCTCCCAATTGAAGGACCAAAGCCAGTCATCACTCCAATCGTTGGACCATCTCCAGTCATCACTCCAATCGTTGGACCATATCCAGTCATTACTCCAATTGAGGGACCAAAGCCAGTGATCAGCCCAATTGTGAAACCAACCCCAGGAATCCTCCCAATTGTCCGACCATCTCCAGTCATCCTCCCAATTGACGGACCATCTCCAGTGATCCTCCCAATTGAAGGACCAAAGCCAGTCATCACTCCAATCGTTGGACCATCTCCAGTCATCACTCCAATTGAGGGACCAAAGCCAGTGATCAGCCCAATTGTGAAACCAACCCCAGGAATCCTCCCAATTGTCCGACCACAACCTGTCATCCTCCCAATTGACGGACCATCTCCAGTCATCACTCCAATCGTTGGACCATCTCCAGTCATCCTCCCAATTGAAGGACCAAAACCAGTGATCACTCCAATTGTGAAACCAACCCCAGGAATCCTCCCAATTGTCCGACCACAACCTGTCATCCTCCCAATTGACGGACCATCTCCAGTCATCCTCCCAATTGAAGGACCAAAGCCAGTCATCACTCCAATTGAGGGACCATCTCCAGTCATCCGACCAATTGAAGGACCAAAACCAGTCATCAGCCCAATTGAAGGACCAAAACCAGTCATCAGCCCAATTGAAGGACCAAAACCAGTCATCAGCCCAATTGTGAAGCCGCAACCAGTCATCAGCCCAATTGTGAAGCCACAACCAGTCATCAGCCCAATTGTGAAGCCACAACCAGTCATTCTTCCAATTGACGGACCATCTCCAGTCATCCTTCCAATTGAGGGACCTAAGCCCGTCATCACTCCAATTGTTCGCCCTTCTCCAGTAATCACTCCAATTGAGGGACCAAAACCAGTTATTACCCCGATCGTTGGCCCTTCACCAGTAATCACTCCAATTGAGGGACCAAAACCAGTCATCAGCCCAATTGTGAAGCCACAACCAGTCATCCTCCCCATTGAGGGACCATCTCCAGTCATTCTCCCAATCGAGGGACCTAAGCCCGTTATCACTCCGATTGTTCGTCCATCTCCAGTTATCCTCCCAATTGAAGGTCCAAAACCAGTTATTACTCCAATTGAAGGACCAAAGCCAGTCATCAGCCCAATTGTGAAGCCACAACCAGTCATTCTCCCAATTGACGGACCAAGCAACAAGCTACCAGTTCGACCAAAGCCGGTCTACTTCCCAGCTCCTGAAGATATTATTTTTTAAGTATCTTTAGAGCTTAACTAATTTCTGTAAGTGTTCGTGTTATTCTATTTTGAGAATATTCACGAACGTCTTCAGATTCAGTGGTATAGACGTACTACTTGGGAATGTCTATCTATTCTTTCTTTCCTTTAAGCATGTAAAATCACAAAAATAATAAAACAACTTGTAACCATTATTTCGGAACGCCAGCTTTTAATTTAATCGCGTTTCATGAAACTAACTTCGTACGGTACTTCAGATACATCAGTTTGGAATGTATTAACACTATCTTATTTGATTGGAACATCTAAGGTAAAAAGGGAGTCGCATAATCATGGGATACTCAATAACACTCCAACAATTCGTATCTGGTCAACATCCTGCTGTTGTTTGTAACGCTAAGAAGTGAGCTAAAATGAATTTAAAATACTACTTTTACATCATCATGGTTCAGAATTGTGATCAGGAAGTACCAAAGTTATCCAAAATGAATGCTTGTATATTTTATTCTTAATACTGCTAAAAGGGTAAATATTGTTAGTGCCTGAGGATGACAGCCTGATAGATGTCGAAAGCTTGCATTTAATTTGGCTTGTTTAAAAAAGTGAACTACGTCAAAAACCAAATATATGGAATCTATTAGTAAATATTGAGCTGAATTCGCCATATTAACTATAGCTTTCATGTGTAGAGATGCACACAAAAGAAAGCGTGGGCTTGCCAAGATGTTACGCACCTTTGTAAGTACATACGACATACAGCGTTTGAAATGCTCATTCCAAATTGCCGGACGATACCATCCAAAGTCAAGGTACGTTATTAATTTAAAATTCTAAAGCAGAAGAAAATAAATGAATTTTCTAGTTCTCGTGTCCACGTATTATCCATCCAAATGTATTATATATAGACGTATTAAGGATCTCAAAGTTCTAAAGAAAAACTGTGAGGTATCGTGTCAGACCAACTGCCCCGGTTTATCATAACAGTAAAATGTTCTTACGGGTCATATCCGCATTTTTCAAGTTACAATTAGAGACCTTTGTGACAACATTTCTTACACATGAGCGCAAACAAATGTTTACGAACAAATTTGGTTCACATTTATGAGTCCCTTGACAGCAGAAATTAACCCAGGTCGATAAAACAAATTTTACCAAATCCGGAAAAGAATTTGCTACAAACGGGGAATCAAATATTTTATGAGTTACTTCCTTATGTAGAATACAGAATTATATACAAGGTGTGAAACACCCTGTGTATGCACACTTTTCTGGCAATAAAGTTCTTACACTTCCTGCATACCAAAACAGGAACTTTATCCTTCGGCATATCGCTGACGTGTGAAACTTCACTTCAGACAGAAGTATGAAATATGTTGTAATCGTTTACCTGTACCTAGTGCTGTAATATTGTTCGCGTTTTGTTTGTTCTTTTGTTCAGTTCTTGTTTTTTGAACAAAACAAAACAAACAAAATCAGTTTTCGAAAAAACAAAACTAGAACAAAACAAAACCGTGATAAGATAAAACAAAACTATAACAAACAAACCACCACAACAGCGGGTAATAACCTTTTCAAACTTTGAGTTTGAAAAGTGCCCAAAAGTAACATGACCTCAAATTGACCTGACTGAGTCACAAATAGCAACATGACCTCAAATTGACCTGAGTGAGTCACAAATAGCAACATGACCTCAAATTGGCCTGAGTGAGTCACAAATAGCAACATGACCTCAAATTGACCTGAGTGTCACAAATAGCAACATGACCTCAAATTGACCTGAGTGTCACAAATAGCAACATGACCTCAAATTGACCTGAGTGAGTCATAAAAACTTTTATGGCCTCAAATTAACCTCAGTGAGTTACAACAAGTTCCATGACCTCAAATTGACCTAAGTGAGTTACAACAAGTTCCATGACCTCAAATTGACCTCAGTGAGTCACAAGAAATTCCATAACCTTAATTTGACCTCAGTGGGCTACACGAAATTTCATGACCTCAATTTGACCTCAGTGGGCTACAAGAAATTCCATGACCTCAATTTGACCTCGGTGGGTTACAAGAAATTTAATGACCTCAATTTGACCTCAGTAGGCTACAAGGAGTTTCATCATCTCATTTTGTCGATGGGTCACAAGAATTCCCATGACCTTAATTTGACCTTTGCGGGTTATTAGTAGACCCATGACCTTACATACACTATAATGAATCTCAAATAACATCATAATGACCATTAGGAGCTATTGAAGTGCACGGTTTTAGTTACATCTATACACATCATTTATGATGTGAACCGCTGGGCTTAAGTAAGGTCAACAAAATCTTTGCACTATTTACAGATTTATAAGGCCAATCTAAAGTTATTGAACAACGTGAAACTTAGAATGCCTACTTGAGGTCAACGGAGTAATTAATTGTTACCTGCTATGACCATAACCTGTACTGATATTAAATGTTTGAGTACATCGGATATTGCAAACGAGAGCAATTTCTGTTGGACACCAGTACTTATTGTTAGTTGGACAAATGTCACCTCCACTGCTGAAATTCGACTAGTCTGACTGTAAGTTGACAGGAAGACACAGAAATAAAAGAGGCCTAAGCAAACCAAAAAAAAACAATACATGTAATTAATTCAATCAAGGCATCGGGCGAACCCAAACGATGCGTATCGGTAGAACTTAATACTAGGTAAACCCCACCACAATCGTTTGTTGATATATTTATATACGCGGTCATTTCAGGTCTTGTGGATGTATGGAATTACATTACGCCTTACGCTCCTAGAAACTATCAACAAAAGGTTTAATGAGTGTATTAAATAAGAGTTGTAAAGCATATCCGCCAATCAATTTCACAAATTTCTAACATCTTCTACATCGGTAGAACAAAACAATACGGATTGTTTTTTGAACAATACGGATTGTTCAAAAAACAAAACTAAACTAAACTCGGTGAACAAAACAAAACTCAAATTGTTCTACTTTTGTTCATTTCCGAAGAGAACAAAACAAAACAAAACGAACAAATTACAGCACTACCTGTACCCGCTACCGTTAATGGGAAGGACAGCAAACTGAATGCAGCAATTTTATACCCATAGTGAAACAATATTTGATCCACCCACCTATATTTCATCCTCAGAGGATTAAGTTAAAATGTGTCAAAAACATTGTATCAAACGAGATGCATTTAAAAGTTTAGTCAGTATACTGTAAATTCTGAATACATTTCCTGAACAAAATACCAGGTTTACCATTACTAATAATACCATAACTTTGTAATATTTTTCATGTAAATTAAAGCAACGTTTCAAGCTTTTCGTATTTATTCGTTTGAAGCTTCAGTTTGATCCTTCAATCCTCAATGTGTTTGCAAGACATGCCACTGATGTACAAATGTCATTTTCAATTCATGGTGAAAGGTGGAACAACGACCTATTAGGAGCTACTTATTGTTACAGATGTGCATGGTATGAACTGATGTATGGATCCCAGGCATCATTTTCTTGTTCTCTTAACCATGATAAATGAAAAAGCTTGAAAAATCTACTATTTGATCATTATTCACTCCGGTTTCGTCAATATTTTAAACGCTCATATCAACATTCACGTCAGGATTAATTTCATTTCATCCCAAAGTGAAAGTTCGATTAAACGATTTGTTAACGTCAGAGATGCTGCACAGATTTAGAGGTTGGGATTCTGTTCGCGAGACACAACTGCCACAGATGCATACGTTAGGTTGGAAGTATTGACGCCTAATGTACATATCTTCGCTGAAGAGGCAAAACGGTCTAAGTAATGTACAAAGGCATGCGCACATAGACGATTTTGCCTCTTCAGTGACGATATATTCTGAATTCTATCAACAAATATATACATAGATGCCAATACAGTATCAGCAGTAAATGTAGTGCCCGCATGCAACTGTTAACGATAAAGTAGTAAATCTATCCGTCTTCAACAAAATCAGGCGTGATCGACCTGTAATATGACTAGGATTTTATATGCAGAAGACTTCAGTAAAAGCTGGACAGCTTATTGACAAAACTCATGGTCTAGAAAATTAATCATGTAGGAAATATCACAGTAGATGATTATTACGAAAGATTTGGCACAGAAGTTGCGGAAGTTTCATTATCAGTATAGACTGACATGTTAACTGTTTTTGGAATAGCTAAAGTTAAACATTTTGTGCTGCACGTGTCTGTAGACACCATAAGCACTTTTGCAGAAGTTCCGCTTGACGATCTTTCAGCCAAGTCAGTTACAGAAACATTAGGATACCGATTTCTTAAAACGGACTAGTGCTAGTATTCAATATAGTCAACAAAACCATAAATAAAATTCAGCCGGGTGTTAAAACCTTCCACCCTTAACTAGTAACTATCCAAATAAATAATGCGTGTCCAGAGCTAATCCCGCCTCGACAATCCCGCCAGTGATAACTCCGCCGAAGCAACCCCGATGATTTAATCCCGATCTCAATAGTATTTAATCCCGCCAACCATAACCCCGCTGACGATATTCCCGAACCAAGTTTTATTGTATTAACTTCAGTAAACAATAATTGTATGCTCCTATTATTTAATAGTATCCATCTCCTTGACAACAAGCTGTGTACTGTTGACAGACTGGCTGTTTTGATATGTACCTATATTGTGAATTGTGACATGTGTATGTAGCTGCTCCGCTACACTATGTTCATAATAAAAGTGAAGACACATGCATGCATTGACTTGATGACTGCCGTTCTCGTTGTAGCATTGTAACCAATGAATTTTGCTTCTGCTTGAATTTATGAATGCATAAGTTTATTACTTTTGATATTGAGTGATAAACTGTTGTATTTTCACGGTTGTTATAGCAACATTAATTTATATTCATTAAATTCTGTTTCATTGTATGGCGGGATTATCTCATTAGTTGTCGGGATTATCGTGAGCGGGATTGTATATATCGGTCAAATTGACAGCGGAATACTGTTCGCGGGAATAATACCATCGGGATTGTCGCGGCGGGATTAGCTCTGAACTCCAAATAATGCTGTGCGGCCCAAAATTACAATTTAAATTTGACGAATTTAGATCGTTTTAAAGGTGTATGGGTTAAGAATTTAGTCAATTGTTATGCTTAATATGGGAAAGTTATTTATGTGCATGGTGATAGTTGACAGTAGATTCCATAGTCGTTACTAATTTTCTAACTTACCGGTTCACACACAAAATCTGAGATGACCCTACCCGTCCATACATTTCCAGTAAATACTGGAAGTTATAAAAAAAGGACAAAAATAGCCTGGGACGTGCATTTTTGTGCTTTTAAGGACTTTTCAAATACCTGAACTTGGGTTATTATAACATGAAACAATACACCAAGCTCGTTTATTGCTTATTTGCTGGCCATCCTGCTGACATTCTAATTATGGAAATTGTTCCTAAAATACTAAGAATGCATGCTTATCTTAAAGAACAAAAAGTTTTGGAGCCACAACATGTCATCGAACTGGCGTATTAAATATATAAATATTGATACCATGGCACACGTCACCTGCAGTAAAAAAGGGGTCAGGGAATAATATTTTAAAACTGAAAGAGTTAGATTCAAGTAGCACATAGAATAGCATACAAATTTGGAAATATTGGTGCTCAGAGGGACTAAGACTATTGTTAGTGAAGATTGAGGGTTAACATACTTAAAAGTATAAAAAATATAAAATATAAAAGAATCGTATTTTCAACATAATTTGTCTTCATATCTGGTTCGAACAGATAATTATCTTCCAGCGGTTAATTTTTTGTACAGAGACGCTATATCAATGAATAATAATTTTTATAGTATTATATAGCTGTCGTCTGAACTATAGTTTAAACAAGTAAATTTCAACCATCCACAAGTTTTCCATTAGTGATTTCGAACTGCAGTTTAGAGCTTAATCATGGAAATTGTAATTTACGTTGTCCTAGCTTCTTTTACGTTGTCAGCATGCAGTGAAAGAATTAATTACACTGGCTATGCAGTGAAGCGCATTACCCCAAAAACTGAGTCCCAGCTTGCGGCTCTGCAACAGCTTGAAAATATCGGTGTACGTTGATTTTTCCACCCGTTGTAATTTTTGAAGTGAATGATTTTTATTTACAAGATATTTTGATTGATTCAGCATTTTACAAAGGGATCTGCATGCATGGTATTTTACTCTATTTCCAGGCTTTATTCTGGAAGGAACCAAGTGCTAGGGGTCGCCCTGCTGATGTCTTGCTTCCACCTAACCTACAGGGGGAAATGGTGAACATTCTGAAAGCTATGGGAAGTACAGTTGAAAATTTAATTGAAAATATTCAAGTGTAAGTAAAAATCATATTATTATTGCAAATGCCGCAGAATCATGTAATTTTGTATATAAGCTTGACTGACGGGTGATTACTGTATGTTCGAAATGCTAGATTAATTGACAACGAAGAATCAGCTGCCAAGAGAACAGGCCAGTTCGGTTGGACGGCTTATAGCTCTTTTGAGGAGATCAATGATTTCCTGCTGGAGCAGCATGAGAAGCATCCTAATTACACACGTCTTTTCTCAATTGGCAAATCTTTTGAAGGAAGGGATTTACTGGTATTTAAGATTTCTAGAGGATCGAAACCAAAGAAAAGCATATGGTTGGATGCAAGTAAGCTGTAGTTTACTTCTTTTTGTGGCTATCGTTTTTACTTATGGTGGAAATTGGCTCATTTGTATTAAATACGAAAATATTTCTCATCTGTATTGAAGACATTCATGCCCGTGAATGGATTACGAGTGCTGTTGCGACCTTCACAATCAATGAACTTCTTAATGGGGAGCGAACGGGATGGACTCGAGATTTTGACTGGTACATTCTATCTATTCTTAACCCGGATGGCTTTGTTTACACCAAGACTAACGTAAGTTAGTTCTCTCAGTTTAGTGCAAATTTTCGCACATTTGTAACCAATTTTATTAATTCCAAAGAAAGGTTCAAAGTCTTCTCTCGTGCAGTTTTCGGAGATTGTATTGGGAGGTATGTAATTTTTATAGAACCGTTTGTGGAGAAAAACACGCTCGACAGGACTTCGCTGTATTGGTGCTGATGCCAATCGGAACTTTGGCTTTCACTGGATGGGTAGTAAAGTAGTATTTTATGTACAGTGGATAAAAACATGGACATACATACATTTCTTGAATTAAATTAAAATTATTTTCACAGAGAGTGGATCCTCCAACAACCCGTGCTCAGAGACATATGGGGGAAAGTCTGCATTTTCAGAGTTGGAGACTCAAGCCCTGAGAGATTATATTCCTTCGATCTCTAAGCATCTTGTGGGCTATATAAGTCTGCACAGCTACAGTCAACTTATCCTATTACCTTATGGTCACAGTAACAAACACATCCCACAATATGATACATACGTGAGTAGAATTTATCGCTATAAAATAACTATATAAGTGCTAGAAAAGGCCCGTGTTACATTTCAATAAAATGTACATACATACATACATAGATGGATCTTGGGCATCGAATTGCCCAGGCGACTGCGACAAGATACCAGACCATGTATACCACTGGAAACATTGTAGATTTGTTGTGTAAGTGGACCAAGTACCGCATTATTATTTTAAATCTGAACTGTTCTGAAGTTCCAATTTTTATTCGGGTATTAAGAGTTGCTCTTTACATACATATGTACCTGTAGATGCTGCTAGTGGTGGGAGCATGGACTGGGTGAAAGGAACCCATAATATCAATCTAACCTTAACTTTCGAACTGCGTGACACTGGAAGATATGGATTTCTTCTTCCTCCTACCGAAATCATTCCAACAGCTGAAGAATTTCTTGACGGACTAGAAGTTATTGTACAGAGTCTTCGTGAAGGGATTATTACCCCAGATTTTAAAGAGCACTGACAAGTTGCCCCATCAAAGTGGGAGCTACATGTTCCGTAGTGAATATGAACAACAGATGATAACGATAATTTGATGACATTAGGGAAATGAAAATTATTCTTGTTTTTAATGTGGTTGTTTTTATCCGCTTTTAATCATTATTTAATTGAATTGCTTCCATCGTAGACTTTTTGTAAATAATAAGTTTGCTTAAAAAACATTTGCATCACGAAATACAATATTTATGTACGTTCAGTATGTATATCTGGATATATGTATATATTTATTTTACTTAGTATACGTATTTATACCATACATCCAATTATTAATATAATTATAATATTTTGTCTCATCACGCAAGTACTAAATTCATTCATTACTCCGGTGTATGTTTTTTTTCTTTATACATACATGTGACGTGCGGGTCAAGTGTCAACACTAAAGTTTTATTCATTGTAAGGGCATCATAAACATTTGCCCTGAAACACTCCATTGAACCCATTCAGGCTGAAATGTGTGAGTCGCTGTTGAATTTAAATTATGCTTGTCGCTTATTCATTTACGGTACCAACCAGGTGATTTGCTTAAAAATAAATTAAAGAATTATTGTAGAACGAAAAATTACAAGCAAATTAATACAGCTCATATATTTTTAGTATGTATTCCATAGCCCGGCTAATTCTAATAAAAATCTTTTTAATTCAAAGGGTTTTTACCCATTTTTGTTCCATGCACATGATTCGTTTACACAGTATACAGTGTACATTTCTCGAAATCCCCAAATCATAATATTGATTATTTGCTTTCAGTTATACAGTTAAGTAAACGAGGTTATCAGAATTTCTACAAATTAATTAATTTAATTTGATAAAAACCAATGATGTATAAGGGAACAAACGTATCGCAAAACTATTTAAAGGGAAAACACATAATTACTGCTAATTCTGCTATACTTCTGGCTGAGAATAAAAACCTAAGCCCATTATAAGCCCTACCTAAATTACCACCGTAACTTGACCCTTGTATCAAAGGCGTCATAGTTTTTATTATTTACGACAAGTAACAAAGGCACTACTTTACTTAAGAGCATTAAAATCATTGCCACTGTCTTACTCAAAACCTATCTATTGAAATGAAACACGAAGCTGATTTTCATTGATTGTAAATTGGAATCACACTGATAATGTACAAAATACAATCTAAAAGCAAAAACAGCTACATGCCTGAGGATGTGGGCTTAGTGGGCTACATACATACTAAAAAGGACATTGATGTGATGGATGCATAAATACTACGGGTTGAACTAAATGTCATTATATAATTGAAGGGACGTCAGTTAGTAGAATATCATTTAAGATATTTCCTGATCAATGTAAAAGTTGTCCACGGGCGAAGTAACATGAATACGTATAATTAGGGTTGGATTAATCATACAATTAGAGGCAAAAGTAGGTTTACCGTCCCAATGAATTGGCGATCCGTCTCTTGTGGACAACGCGACGATTTTTAATTATTTCGAAGGATTTCCCCGTGTTTTCAAAGGCAATTACTATAAGCATCGACATCTAAATTTATACTGAGGCGTCGTAATAATTTTTCACAGTCGTCGTATTTCTGTATTCGTCAAAACTATTTAATTAGTGGTACGGTTATCAGTCAAATATAACGTATTGCATATTTCCTTACGTTTCCATTTTACAAATATTTTGATTCCATCAATTCAAATATAATTAACTAAATTGTGATTCCTCCCACGGAAGATTTGTTTCGTTTACAGTGACACCGACCCCGATAAAGTGCATTCACCATTCTTACTTTAGTGTGAAACCTTATGAGTACTATCACAACTTTAAAGGAGAAAGTGCTACGTGACAATTACACATTTACTCATTTCGGCCGCTTAAACAAAAGTGACGCCCTTTTTGATAATATTATATAATGATTGAATAACTTTTCAAGTCTAAATTATTAATACTCTACTTCAACTTACTGTGTCTCTAAGGTTATTACTAAGTTATTCGAAATGAACACAGGTATCCATATAGACAGTGAAACCATCAAGATCTTGGCTAATTTTTTCACTATTTAACGCAATGCTCGAAAGATTTGGAACTGTTTTAAATAATATTCTTCAGTGATATTCTGGTTGCAGAGGACATTCATTCATTGAATTTATCTTAAAGCGTGTGTTACTAGTTTAGGGTGATGTATTCTCTCAACAGTTTAATGTGAAAATCTTTTTTAATCAAGTAAGCCACTTCATATCATCTTATTTTTCATTGTCAAAGAAATTTGTAGAGACAGAGAAAATCTTGTATATTTTATAAATTGGAGTCTTGAAATAATTGCGCAATGTTTGGGTTGCAGGCGACTTTACACAATAAATCTAAACTCATTAGAAAAAAAAGTGGAAAAGTAGAATGAAGTAAACATAATCTGATTGAACTAGTTCTCAATACAAGCATAGAAAATTCAGAAATGTAGACAAAAAACACGGTTATCATCGTCGTAATTTACAGCTCGAATGAGTCTGCATTCCTTAATCCATATCGTACAATGAATGTGTTACACAGAATCTTTAAGGCATTTTCCAAGCTGAATACCCACGAGTAGTTCACAAGTTATTTGATTACTTATAATTTCTAAACACAATGGAAAAACGGCTTCTAAACAAAGTTACTTAGTAAACGAGACCGTAAGTATAGTAGATAGTTACAACAGGATAATCCCAATAATCCACAGGTATTATTGAAAATTTAGTACGTTGAGAAAGAAGCTGTTGTTTGTGGCAGAAAGTTTCTTTCCATTCAATTGTATTTCTGACTACGTAATGTAGCTTCAAAATTCGGCACCCAATCGTAATTAAGTACCATCACCATGAAACATTACATCACATTATTCCATGTGTATTTACTATCCGAAAACCGAAACCACCAAGACATAGAAATAACTAGGATTGCAATACATCGATTAAATTGAATTATGTTTGCCTAATAATAGTATAGCCAAGAAAGTTGGGATAAAACAATGCATGTAGGATGATTCTACTTAAAAAAATCTACTTCTGTTCAAATTACAAATTTTCTGATACAGATGACGACAAAGCAACGCCTGATTATGTCTACGAACTTTCCATGAGAAATAACGTGATATTTTGGAGAAAACGTTTACGCGTTATAAGTACGAGCAAACACGTAGTTATTTAAAATGAGTAATAAGCCAAGTTGCATAGGAAAGAAAAATAAAAGGAATATCTTAGAGACAAAGATTTGTATGAGTTCGTGACTGTGAGAATGCAGTTACGTTACACCAACGACAAAAGCTGACAAAAAAATTATCATACTGTTAGTTCATGTAACCTAATACGGACTTTTTCCCTGTACAGGTTAATAAAGATGCAAAATATCATGTTACTCGAATCAAAATAATTCTTGGAAGTAGATTATTCGAGTTTAGTATCACCGTAAGTATAACAAATAACATATGTAATTACCTATTTCGGTACAGACAATGTAGCATAAATGCTGAGCGAGTAAACAACAATAATTATTACCAATATTCGTTTATCTCTTTTTCGCAATTATATAAAAATTGCTTTGTGATAAATAAAAATCATACAATTACAATATTAGCTAGCTATTTAAAATCAAAATAAATTCTAAAAATTGGAAAAATTAAGTTATACGCATTTACAACAAGCTCACCCTATTCATGAAGGTGAATTTTCTGTAAATTAATCATCTTACACTTCAACTATTTTAATATTGTGATAACTCCTTAACATTAATTTACCATTGTATCGCGTGTCACTTATTTGTAGTTACGGTTTCATAACCTAGTGAAATTATGCTATTATTGATAGATTTGTAACTTTTTATATACATGTAATTACCTATATATAAATTTATAAGTCCTAAGTAGGATGATTGGTTCCTCTGGTTATAAAACCGTAATTAAATTCTTGACTGACTTCCTCGTGTAATATTTAATTACATAAATCTTATGTACGTAACCGAATCTTGAAGTAGTATTTAGTGTATGAACGATAACTTTTGTCTCGATGCTAGAATATTCATTATTTATTAACAAAAGATTTTAAGGAGAGCTATGTTAAGCTTAACTAAATGTACGAAACTATGGCGTGATTTCACGCGTGTAGTAAGGTGTGTTCTCGTGCCATTGGGGACTCTTCAGTTACTAACCATAACAATTATACAGCTAATAAATCATACATAATTTATTTATAATAAGGTGAATGGTGAATTCCTTTTTCAAAATGCATTAAATTATTACTGCTCCTGTGTTAACATTATCAAATAACATTAAGAAAAGACCTAGCAGTTAAATTTAACTTCATTTCAGTAGTAAATTCTTGTACAGGAAGTGACTCCTTTGCGTTTCCTTGTCTTGCTCCATAAGAAATAATAAATCCCTGAGATTTACTCGTTTTAATCGCGGTCGCATTCCAATCTGAAAAATTCACAAGACATAGTCTGGGATTAGTTTCGTTAGCATACCATGAAAATTATCATGCATGACATGACCAAACTACCAAAAACAGCCCAATTTGGTACTTGTTGTTAGTTGAAATTAATTTTTATGTATACAAGTCTGGATATTCGCACAAACACAGGGGTACAAGCACTTACTGGTTGTACTTATTTGAAAACATCGACGAAAATACTTACTTGTGGTCTGCTAAGATTACTAGAAGCACCTTGTCCGCCCAACGATGTCTGCAAAAGATTAAATGATATCAAAATTAGTTACTTTGCTCATTTCCAAAGAAAACAAAGACAATCCATGAATAAATGAAGATACTGTGTTACACTGAACCCTCGCTATACTGTAATGTACGGAACCGGAAAACGTTGTCCCTTATAAACATTACTCCCTTTATGTATAGAATTAAACATCGCGTAAACGGCAATCGGGACTGCGAATCCCGATCCATTATATCGAGTTTACAGTAGTGGCTAACAATTCGAAAAGTCAATTAAGTAATGAACAGGAGAGATGTTCATTGCATAACAAAATATTGACTTTCAATACCTTAATGCCCTCCTTACTACTCTGTCAAATTACAAATCATCAACTGACGTAAAGCATTTAATTTACGTAAAAAGGTGAGTTCAAACCTGAGCCGTTGTACTTTGAGAACCAGCTGGCGTATCTAACTTGGGCTTTTTCCTTGGACCTATGGCTTGTAAGGCAGTGAGGTTGGCCTCCTTCTGTCTCAATTCTTCCAATGCTACTCTTTGCATCTAAATAATTTGGTTACACAAACTTCAAACTTAGGAATTTAACAACAACCCTGTATAAACTAGCAAATTAGGAGGTACATTACTTCTTTGGCTTTAGCTTTAAGTTTGGCTTGCTCAGGGTCTTCCGATTTCGATCGACTCTTGGCGGCTTTAATTAAAATCTCACGTTCCTGTTCATCGTGTCGTTTCCTTTCCAGTTTATCCAATTCTTCTAAAAATCTCAATTGTCCTTTAACGTCTTGTGAGATCTCATACCTCTCATCAATCTGAGAATAATACCAAATTAATTAAATAAACCAAATATTCCGGTGAAAAGTAATTTTCTATAAATTAAGAAATAGTTACAACCTTTATCACATCAAGCCTATGTTCAGCAATAACAGACAATTTCTCGAGGAGGTTTTTCAGGCGCTCTTCGGTAGCGTGCGATATCATAGCGGCTACCTCAGGAGAACAATCTTCAAGTCCATACTTAGAAGCTATGAGATCAAGTTAAAGGGATTATTGCCGATAATAAAATTATCCAATAAAACTTAAAAAAATATCAAGCAGAAAGCTTGTCATAGCAATCCAAAATCGCTGCATCAACGAATATATTCAATGAACTAAAATATAATTTTTTTGTATACCTGTAGCTTTGATTCTTGACTGAAGTAGCATGGCAGGAAGAAAACTTTCATCTTTACATGACCGAATCTGGGTACCAACAAATTCAGTTGAACCTAATATTCTTTGCGACTCTTCCGCGAGGTTAACGCCGCCCATTGCAGCAACATCGTTGATATCGTCATCCCCACTGTATAACAGATAAAATATGATAGCATGAAAACATCGCAGATAGAATTTTTTAAAATACATCGTAGTAAATTTCAAAAAACTAATATTTTGTATGTCACACCTATAACCAGAGAAAGCCGCAGCAGCTGCTCCCTTTTTGTCTTTATCTTTCGCATTAGTTTTAGATGAGGACGGGCCACTAGATTTGGGGGTAGAAGATGATGACGACACGCTTGCTGAGGGAGAAGATGCGGCAGAATTTGAAGAGGCATTTGACTTATTCGAGGAGTTACTTCGGGCTGAGGAAGCATTCGATTTCGATGGCTGCAATTGTTTAAGTAGATTAATATTTACAAACTGATAGTACCAGTTAATACTGATATGGATCTTAAAGAAGCTTGGCAATCTTACGGCAGCAAAGCGTTGTTGGACAGCGGTTACTGTTGACCTTGGTATGGGAGCTGGAGTGTTGGTGGTATTGGGGCTTGACGATGCATTTATAGGAGTTATAATTCGTACCGGCGTGGGAATCGCTTGGGGACGCACCTGTAGAATTTACCAATTATTAATAATGGTACCATCAGACCGAAAATATTTTTATAACCGAAATACCAATTACTTGATTTTGTGGAATTAAAGCTGTTACAGGTGCTGTGGGTCCAACAGATGATAAAGCCGGGGCCTTTATACCATCAATTGTCAGTTCCTTGGTCGCCAATGATTGCCTCAAATGCGGTAAACTTTTCTGTAAACCAAACCAAGACAGCGTCTAATTCATTTAAGCTGCCGAAGACGGTACAAATGAGCTACCACTAGTGGCAGACAAGATTTTATTTTACAAGGTTCATACGTTTCATATACTGTGTGTACCACAAAACCTGCAATATGAATCTCTTGTCACACGCAAAAACTGACCCCAGTTACGAACTGTTTTTCTGTATTATTGGACATTTATTCAAAATAATATATTTATACAACTACTTCAAATTAGGTTAATTTAATTTACAAACGGATATCAATAGTTCTTTCTTGAATTCGGATATGTTCTACCTCGTTAAAAACTGAAACCGTTCACATGTTAGAAATTGTACGAGAACTAATAAGTATCCTTATTTATACCAGTAAAAAATTTAATACACAACAGATAGTATCTGACAGAAGTAAGTTCAAAAAAATCTAGACAATCAAAAGGAAATTTCAATTTACGCTAATTTAGTTGATTTTTTAAAAATGGTCTGATCCTGAACTCATATAACACGTTTTTTAAACTAATGCAATGCCCCTAATTTTATAGCTAATCCTTCCAAAAATAATTAGTGATGGGAAGATTCATAGTACAGGTTTTTGAAGTAAATTGTTTAAGTGTTATAAGAAAATTTACCTTTAAAAATCCAACAAGGCACGGTTGGGGCTGAGAATTGACTTCTTTTTGAAGTCGATCAGAAAAATCCTCTGCATTTACTTTACCATCAACTAAGCCTTGTATCAATGTTTTTACATTTCGTGCAACAGTGGCATTCTGTTTAGCGGAGAGCTCAAGCAGAAATGAGAGGAAATTTTTGCACTTCATTTTTGCCGTCTCAGCTGTCATCTAATTACCAAATACAAAAATAATTTTTAGATCCGATCACGCAAACAACACCCGAAACAATCGTCATCAAATAATAACCATAAAATGGAGGAGAAAAAGCTGAGACTAGGAACAAAATAAACCGAAAATTAAATCATATATATTAAAACACAAGGTGTATTTCTCCCAGCTACATAATGAGCTACGTCCATGCTTAATCTCTGGCTACTTAAATAAAAATTTTATCGCTAGAATACATTAGGATAACCAAATATTCTGTTTAGTTCAGATACTTTACAGTAGTTCACATTTTGATTTAACTTTCGGCACTGATTTAGTCGAACTTTTGCATAAAGAATACATTTTATGTCCCCTCCAATTGTAAGAATCGACATTACTAATCGCAGTGCACATGTGATAATATTTCTACCAACCTGGCTAACAGAATTGGCAGTTGCAGAGGCATTCGAAGCGACCGAAGGTGAACCTTGGACTGTCTGTGGGTGCTGAGGATACACTTGCGGCTGCATAGTCATCCCCATACCACTCTGCGGGTTTCCATTCAAAAGATAACAAATACACCATCAGAAAAATAACTTGCAAAAATATTGATAAAAACTTAATTGAAAAAATAATTCAAGCCAACCACACAAACTGCATGCTTAGTCAAATAAACAACTGTGCCTTCAAAATTTAAAATTCAAAACCAAAAAAACAAGGCGGTGATTCACAACAAACAATACCGCAACATTGATTATTATTTTTCGAAAATTTTCAATCGGCTCAATCACGGATATTTTGCAACATTTTTGTTTTCGGATAAAATCTCATAACGGTTTACATATACAAGTCTTGGGAATAACTGATTCATTTATAACTGAACTCAAAAAAATGTTCGAGCAATACTCGACATTAATTTCCATGCTACGACGAGTTACGATTTTGGTCATCAATCTTGTCTAAATCAAAATTAAAAACAAGCAATAAATTATACTTTCTGACTCTTGTATTAAAATAATTTAAAATTCAGTGTCCTACGTAACGCATGCATACAATCTTTTCAAGTAAACCTCATAAAAATAAGTATTATTTGAAATAATAGTTACACACATCCACGAACTTCATATATGAATACTGTTAGTGAATGCAATTGAAACGAACTTAATAAAAAACCATTCACACGAACACGACAATAATTCAACACAAGAAGCAATTCGTATCAACCAAAATTAAAATGTGTACATAATTTAAAAGACAAAAACACAAAAACGGTAAAAAAAAACACAAGTCTATATTAAAAGACAAACACCAAACGATACAGCCAATAACAAAAAGGCTCAAATGCATACGTGCAACATTGAAAGCAACATTCAAGGCAGACAAACACAATTCGGGAAGACGAAGTTCAGGGGGTAAGACGATTGTTGTTCTCATCTTCTTTTCCGAAGATTTCCTCCACAATGGTTATTTATTAGTGAAAGAACTTTTCATCTCTTGAGGATAAGTACACAAGTTCGAATGTAACCCAAATTATTGTTAGTAATTTGCCTTGTTCACTATCTTAAATCTTGAAAACAAGGTATATACCCATCCCCGACTTTATTATTAATTTATTACAGTCTGAAAAACTTCCAGATATTTTAAAAGTAAACAGAAATAAAAAACGGTTTAAAAAATTATCAGAACAATTTCCTTTGTTCTTTACAGAAATGAAACTCAAAACAGATACGATACTGGGAAAAATAGTAAATTTCTAGAGCCGAATGAAAAAAATCGAAATAATATTCAGAATCTAATGACAGATGTATCTTCCATCACGATCTTTTCAAATCATTGTTGGAGACGAATGAAGAGAAGGTACGACTGTAATTAGATCAAGATGGGTAAACTTACGGAATTGCTGGCAGCAGTGGGCGGGACTGTTGGAACAGTTTGAAGTCGGTATGTTGCGGTCGCGTGAGGACTGGCGGGCAGAACTGGACTGGGAATCGTAGTGGAGGAAATAACAGAATTTGAAGATGCAGTCGGAACTGCTGAAATGTTATTAGTATGTACGAGGTTGCTGGTTGCCATCGGTAGTCTCGGACTGTTCACGGCATTGGCCATTATCGAATTTAAGACAGCTGTTCCAGAGTTGCTGGTGACAATATTAACATTGTTTGTGGGTGTCATCGTCCCCACAGTCAAGTTGGGTTGCTGTAGAGATGTGGTCATCACTGTCGAAGAAGAGGCGACCGAGGGGGAGGAAATAATGGATGGAGTTGAGGATGACTGTGCAATTGAGGTGGTGGGAGCGGGAGGAGGAGGATTCGTGCCAGACGCGGCAGTGGGTGGTGCCTGTGGTTGTGTGGACATTCCAACTCTCAGAAGTTGGTATTGCCCATTCTCCGTCTTCACGAGGAGATGATGACCCTGTGCCCCTGGCGGAAGCCCCGGCAAAGCTTGCAGAGTGATTTGCTGCACAACACATACAAAGCAAACATCCATTAGTAATCCGAAGAAGAAAACTGACGTACCGTCCTTAAGTTCCTTGCATCATTGTACTGGCTCTCGTACGGGTAATTAAAGTCTTGTCTCCCTGCCCCTGACGCTACTGCTTGGAAATTAGCATTCGGATCATGAGCTGTCGCGAGGGAACCAGGTACTGAGGATACAACATGTGGAATGGGACGAGAAGGATAACGGTTTCCAGACTGAGGATAGGAATTGACAGGGAAATTCGAAGAACCTTCTTCAAACCTACTTCTAATAGGGCTCACCCTACATACTAACGGATATGCTCCTGGATGCTGTGAGCTATTTGAAACTGAACAATTCGTATTGCTTCCAGACTGACTTCCCCCTCCTGATGACCCTGCTTGAAAATACTGCTGATTTTGCATACACTGACCACCTCCGGAGGGTCTACTATAGTGTTCTTGAACATAATGAGGAAACGTTGGACGAGACTGGCTCATATTTTGTACTCTACTATTACTACTTGAACTATTTCCTATATTCACGTGCCCTTGATCTTGAACAGTTTGACGCGAAGGGATAGGATACCTACTGCCACTAGTTGGCATTCTCGGACTGTTGTAAGACACGATATATCCACAATTGATTGTCGGTGACACTTGGGGTGCTGCTACTGGGGAATGGTACCGAATATTCGCGTTTGACAAATTTCCTGGGGGTGGAGGATCCCGCACGGTTTGACCGTACCTTATGACCGGTGAATTTACACAACCGTCCTTGGTAACATTACTACTGCTGATATTGCCACTGGAATTATTAGGGGATATGGCCATCCACCTGGGATTCATACTATACGAATTAGGCGATTGTGTCTTACTGGCTGACTGTGCAGGCCTGGAGACGTTGGGTGAATGGTGTTGAGGGTTTATACGGTTATGCGGTTGGCCTGGCATACTTGCATGACCATGACTATGGTGTGGTTCATGATGTCCAGGAGGGTGCGACGGTTGAAGCGGATGATGAGAGTAAGGAAAAGACGACGATGACGACGGAGGGAAATAATCACAACCTGAATTAGGCAAAACGGCACCTGGCCTGGGATGGTAAGGCGAGCACTGAATAGACGCATGTTGTACATTGGTTAAACTTCGACTAGAGCTATCAACTTGACCTACGGTGGGGATACTGGTTTGACTGTTGTAGTTAGAATGAGCAACAACTTCTCTATTGTAAGGATGTTGCTGGGGGAATGTTGAGTGATGATTCTGTTTGAGAGGCAATCGGGTAGCTGGTGCAGTTTTGCTTGGACTCTGAGGAACGTTGATTGGGTATTGCTGATTGTAGCGAAGGAACTGCGACTGCAGCTGAGCATCATTAGTGAAACACTTCGTTTTGTACTCTGAAGGTATTGACGTAAACTTATTGTTGCTGGAATTATGCGGATGTTGCTGAATTGTGTTTGGTTGTTGGTGGGGATGAGGTGGAACACGGGCATGAATTGGGGATGAAGTATGATGTTGCTGCTGCGGGACCTTCTGTGAGAAACTTGAACTGGCCATAGTGACCACAGATTGTACAGGTGAGTACGCGGAGTAGCGAACCGCCGGGGGAGAATTTAGGAACGACTGACTTGTTGACACAGATAAGGTAGCATGCGGAAGAGAACGTGTCACTATAAGGGACTGCCTCCCATAATCTTTGGCGGCCCTATCAGCTTCATCCCCACTGCTATTATAGAGCCAGTCGGATATTTCCCTACCAGTCCTACTAGGATTAAAATCCTGATCAAAAGATACCTCATTAGGAACTGCTAATTGGCATGCAGGTAACTTGGAATTATCAGGTAACTCAGTATTAGATTGTTTCTGATATGAATTTTGTTCTTGGTGCGAAGCACTAAAAAATGTCGTTTCGTTACTATAATTATTACTACTTTTTTCTGTTTGAACTGCGTCATCAATGTCACAGCATACAGATTCAGGTAAATTTTGCTCAGACGGAGCTTGAACACAATCATATTGAGTAGGAAAGGCTTGGAGGAAACTCATTTCCGAACAATCGGATTTTTCAGGTGACAGATCTGCCTCGTCAACGAGGGGTGTCAATATTAAGGAAGGATGTTCAGGAAACAGTTCCGAGTCAGACAATTTGGAGTCAGGATCAAGGGTCAGCTCATTTTCAATATCGAGGTCTTTGGACTTGGCATTCTCAACTGGACATTCCTCAACCACTGGCGGTATGTCATCATTTGACAAAACATCCTCCGTTGTTTTGGAAAAACCCGGATCCTCGATGCAGTCGTCTTCACGACACTCTCTTTCCGGTTCCTCATTAACGTTTTGTTTATAATTGAGCATTAAAAATTCTGAGAACTCAGACTGATATTCCTGAACCTGCGTCAATAACGCAAAATCCAGTGAAAAATGGTACATGGCACAAAATAATGTTAATATTATTATAAAATTTAAATCCAGATGTACCATCGAAATTCAACCAGATTTTAACTGGGTACACAAATCGAAAAAGATTTTTTCACACAAGTCCGCACTAGAATATTATGTATCTAAATACAACTGCCACGTGCAACTATTCAGCTGCAGGACTTCCAAACAATATGATATTTTAATTGAGATAACTGAGATCTAATTATAACTTTTCCCCAAAATGTTTCCGCACCATCACTAGAGAACTAGGCTTCTAGACGGCAATACTTTTAAAAAATTATTAGCCACACTTATTTTTGATCACAACTATTTATGAGTCTACAACGATTTACTACAAGCTTACTACAAATCTTGTCTACTCAGAACCAACTTGCAGAGCTGATCGTGGGGAAAAGGTGACTTCACTACGGAATGTAAATATTCGTACATTATTCTCCTCACTTGCACCATCTCCGCAGCTACCGATATACTAATCGCTATGACTGCTCCACAGCATCCCGCCTTCAGGAATCTGCTTCATCACAATAATTACGATAAATCAATTTATTCGCAACCCGTCAGTCTAATCACTTGTGCCTACACTTATTTCCCATCGAGAGCAATTCATGGTGCTCTGCTCTCTAGTTGCTCATAATCCATGGAGCTGAGAATTGTACTGAACCGTTCTTTGGAAGTGTGATTGCAGTTATAAAATATTACAAGCTGTACATATAACAAATCTACATAAAAAGAAAAAAAATCCACATAAAAATTACTCCTACGGATTACTATACATAACATTTATTTTCCAGATAAATGTTGTGGTTTGCAGAGAATGGGATTCTCCCAGAAACTACTAGAGTTTTTAATATCCTCAGCATCTAAAATATATAATAAAAGGTAGTACAACCAAAAACCACGTCACGAGAACCAATACACCGGTACAACACAACAGAAGTAGTGAAGAGAAATGATAGATAAACAAAAGGCATGAGAAGTTGATATTATGTACATCATTACAATAGTTAAATAAAATATATATCCAAAAGAAAAAAAAAAAAAAGAAACCACCAGAAAAATTCCTCTTACCCCTGGTTGTCCAGGTCTAGCACCAATCATCTGAGGACTTAAGATCATCCTTGGAGCTAATGCTTTTTGAGCAGCATTTCCCGCAACTCCTCCCGCCTGCACATTTCCAGTACTACCAGCACCGACCGCCGCGGCTTGCACAGCGTTCACATTCATATTTAAAATACGGATCCCACCACCAGCTGTACTTATTATAGTCGGGGTCTGCCCCGGGTTCCCAGGGCCACTGAGCGAGGTCGAGGTCCCCCCTAAGGTCGCCGGACTCACACTCCCCAGGGGACTCGATGAAGGAACAATACCAGCTTGCGGATGCTTCCCCAAAACAACAGCCTGGTTCGGTGTCGTCTGTCCACCCGTCCCTGCCACATTGACCGTCATCGCGGCCAAGTGCTGCGGAGTGAGTACACTATTACCACTACTTGTAGATCCCGCGCTGTGAACACCCAAACTTTGTAGGCCGTTGGGTGTCCCGCCAGTTGGATTATGAGGAATTACATTGTTTAATAGAACCGTCTTCCCTCCGCCGTCCGACTCCCCCCGATTATTTAAATGATTAATATTCGGAATTAAATTTTGGGAACTACTTATCTGACTCTCAAGACTACTCACTAATGTATTGTTGCTACCTACGACCGTACTAGCTGGAGCAGGACTCATACTTGCCAAGGAAGTCGATATTGGGGCCATCGTCATGGTCATCCCTACTTGTGGTGGTTTCGTCAACACTGTCGTCTTGTTCTGACTATTTCCAGTCACTCCACTTGAGCCACTTGTCACATTGACTGTCATTGTTGGCCCACCTGGATGCTGTCCTCCGTGAACCCCAACCACACTACTACTGTTAGCACCATTACTCATTAAATTCAATTTCTCTTCACTCAGCACTTTCAAAGGATCCGAAATCAATAATTTCGGAAACACTGTCTCCGATGAGTCCGAACGAGTCACACTATTTTGATTTGAAAGGGCTCTGTGAGGGAGAGATGATGAAGGGGTCGTGAATTGAGTCTTTAAAGAACCAACTACGGCACTCATCGCCGATTCGTCTACATCTGTACTGAGAGCTTCTTCCAAAAACTGAGCTGAAGCCATTTTCAGCATCAACCACTCTCAACCCCCGGCGCATGCTCCACTCTCGGCCTCTGCCACAACAAAATACTCTCTCCTCTCTCTCTCTCTCTCTCTCTCTCTCTCTCTCTCCTCTCTCTCCACTCGCTCAATACCTCTCTCTATACTAACTCTCGGCCTTACGTCATCTCCATTACGCACAAAGTAGTACGACACCCTCCCCCCTCCGACCACCACGTCCCCACACGGCCCCTCTGCCCCAACACATGCAATCACTCTGCCGTCCTTCCCTCTCTACACACACCGTCTCGTCCTCCTTCTATTCAGGGGTCATTCACAAAATTCCCAACTCCTCTCTCTCACACTGCCTCACTCTCCGTCCCTCTCACACGCACACAGTCCCAGTCCGGCCGCTCCATCCTCATGTCAACACTCAGTTCACACAGTACCATCCACCTCCTCGGGTCTCAAGCCATACACTCAGCCACACTCAGCCACACTGCCTCAGCCCGTCCACTACCTCGGCCTAGCTCAGTCTCTTCGCTCTCTTAATTCCAAACACTCACCACGGGGTCATACCTGTCTGTCGTCTGTTTACATTCGCATATAACCAAGCCATGTGTACTATCTGCCCTTTATTCCACACACACACACACATACACTCCTCTCTCTCTCTCTCTCTCTCCCTCTCCGTCCCATACCATTTTTTCCTCTAACTCACACTTGCACACGGAAACATTAGAGGCTCTAGCAGACATTGTATTTTAATGAAATACAGTAACTTCGCTATTGTGTATCAAGTTTTTTTTTTTTGGGGGGGGGAGAGAGAGGGGGGTAGGATAATGGATTGTATGCTCTATGAACTTTTTTCATGCCAGGTGAGTTATCTAAGTATGTCCAATGTGAGGAGCATGTGACAAGAACTATGTATTTAAGGAGGACAGGGGACAGTCGGGGCATTGCAAGGTTCGATGTAGTCATGTACTTATACTCTCCATCGTGTGTGTGTGTATAGTATTGACACAGGCGGAAGAATTTCAATGCACTTGTCAAAATTGTACAAGGAGTAAAATTCTGTCAATAGTTTCGGAAATGACATTCGGGCTTTGAAGAGGTCACACACCATCCCCGTATCCAGGCGGAGGTTGTGAGGCCGAAACTACATGGAGTGGAAGGAAGTATATTATTTTTGTGGGGGGAGGGATTGAGGTACTGTATATGAAATCCGAAGATAGGCGGAAGTAGGCGACGACTAAATTGTATTTATCTCTCAAAGCTGTCCCTACAGACACAAACAAGTGGTCATTTTGCAATGTGCTCATTATCTATGAGTCTAGGAGGAGGTGATGTACTTATGAGAGAGGAGTGCTGTTATTGAGCCATGGACGACCCTGATGTGTATGGGAACATGGGAATTATTCGTGGATATGGGGGGAAAAAAAGAAGTCCTGAGCAAAAATATGTCAATGAGAAACTTCAATGTTTTGCTGATTGTGAGAGTGTGTGAGTCAGAGAGAGTGTGTGTACATTGTTTTGTTTTGTGGAGTTTTGTAGCACGTTCTATATTCAGTACTATTGAAAAACCACTTTATTTCTTTGTATTTGAATTGAATTGAAAGGCCGATGGAATGGGACTCTATATGGAGTCTATATGGACTCTATATGGGGAGGAATCTCAAGAGTATTTAATTATGATTATGACCTTGTTGACCGATTCTGGTTGTCAGTGCTGAGACACGGGGCTGAGGCAGACTTTCAGGATTTCTACAGTACACGCTCAACGTGGAACTTCGACGCTTTCTTACTGACATTGACTACAGTCAGGGATAATAAGTTAGGCCATAATTGAAATAATCCGTTCAATTATTCTAGATTTTTTTGTAAACAATTATTACAACTGTCTTCATTTATTCATGATACTAGGACGGAGTGTATAGTACACGTATAGTTGGGTTTGGATGTATAGTTTGTGTACACTCTTGCTCGCCCTCTGGGCCCTTGGGTGAGGAGCATTTATAAATTTAATTTAGTAGATCCATTTGTGACACAGAAATTTAGACTGGCAGTATTGAATTAGTGCCACTGGAACTAAAAATGTGTTACCATTATCGTGAGGGAAGGCTCACTTCACATTTGCACCATGATTCGCAGAGAGAGAGTGACAAAGTAAATAGAGTAGAGAAGCGCTGCTGGGCTCCATGAATTTATTATGCCTGTATTTACCAAGGCTTTCGTAAGTAGCTTTGGAGTTGTCCTATCCAGGTGACAATTTCGAGCTGCCCTTGTCTGCAGTTGTACAGGAAACATAAGAGGATTTTAGTCTTACAGATTGTCCTCCCATGTTGTTGAAATTTTGTTATACCCTTGGTAATAAAATTATTTAAAACAATCATCCAAGTATAGACTGCCGATAAAGCATTAGCATTAGACCGAGGAGTAGTGACATGACAATCGCCAGGAGAAAAAATTACGTGACTATATTCAGGAGTAAGAAAATAAAGGAATGTAAATAGTCACATTTGTTTATTTAACAATACCTTCCGACCCCTTCACACCTATACGGTACAACACGCCGACATTAAAAAATTAGTGCGTATTACGATTGTCTGAGGACGAGGTGTGACCGCCTAATAATGTCGATTGCTACTAACTTCCCTCATGCGGAGAAGCACCTTATAATGGAAACTTGGGATTGGTCTTATTTTGCAGAAATGTAAATACACTGTGAGCAATATGGGTCTGCAGAAGTAACTAATACGACAAAATGTCACTAGGGTTTAACCTTGGTCAATTCTGTCGTCGTTCTAGCGTACAATTCATGTAATGCTGTCCAAAAATCATGTTCGAATTGATACCGAACCCAAACTTTTCGCCAGTAGATATAAAAATGTGCTTTTGAGGTTAGGAGTTAAGTGGGTGGTTAAATGAAGCTAATGAAAGTAATCATTTCTTTTGTTACATGGCTTTGTTCAACCTGGGGGAAAATAACGATTTAAAATTGGTTTAGTTTTTATTGTTCCATGGAGGGATCTTGTATTATTCTTCTCGGTTACCTTTATTGATTAGAATAAATGAGGCATATACATATTGAATTGTTGAAATTGGAGTATATTAGCAAAGCGTTGCTGGGAAGACAAAGTTCCCATGTCTGGAAGGGCTGGGAATATTCCAACTCCAACTTAAGACATCCTAAGAGATAGTAAGCAGGTCATGTTCCTCCCATGATTTCACCCAGAGATTTATCTGCTGGGCTCTATGCAAGGAATATTTATCTGTTTCAGGGAGAGATTTTAAAAAGTTCCTCCATATATACTTGTCACAGGAGATATTGATTTGAAAATAAGCCAAGAAATAATTTCCCTACTGTATATCAAGCTATAAAAATTGAGGTCACCGCCAGTCCGATCGAAACACTTTTCAAAGGCGGACTAATACAATCGGGTTATTTGGATATTTTCTCCCTACAAAATCTAATTTAGCTTGAGAAAGCGAAGGTAAGAAACTAACTATTACATTGGATTTGGAGTAAGTCAATCCAAACTTTTCCCCATATCTGTGACAAACAAACATCATCTAATTATAAGGCATATTTCAAACGAAATTTTCAAGGGAGTAGACAGTCCAGAAATATGGAGAAACATTTTATCATAACATATTTTATGCTATGGCAGTCAATAATTAAGTTCTGTCGTAATCGCGTTACGATGAGTACAATTTCTTCAAAGGTACACATAAATTACGGGATAACATCAAATGATCCCCTCCCCTCTTCAATATAAAATATTATAATCTATCATGAGTACCCAAATATATTTCCAGGAAATCATACACACACTGTATAGCGTCTTTTGGGGTTGAGAAAAATAATAAATTAGGCCAAAACAGGAAAATCGACACTCCATTAGAAGCGGAGGAAGTTTCGTTGCCTTTAAGAGCTTATCGGAGAAATAAATGGATTGACCACACAACTTTTTAAAGTAAGAATCTATAAGCCCGGTACTATACATACATATATATGTATGTACATGACGTACTCGTTTTTACCGATGGTTCATCCATTTGTATTTGTACCTTTTGAATGGAGTACACACAGGATTCCCAATTGCTTCTGTAGCGGTAATGTTATTAAAATGTCTACTTGAAGATTTACGTAATTATTGTACTATTACCTTTGAATGTGAGTAACTCCGGCAACCTTTGCTGTTTTAATAGGGTTACTCGATTATACAATACAATATATATAGAAACAACATATGTACTTTTATACTTCGTGGGGAACTTATGGTGGGATTAGAAAATAGATACAAACCATATTACTTCAGAAGAATAAACGATGAAGATGTCACCCATTCGATCTTTCTTCCAAGAATTATTTTTGTTTACATTTACCTAACCCCTCGTCTTGAGTCGTAATAGTTATATATCCTATTTTTTAACATCTTTTTGGATTTCAACTTAATCGTTATTTTTCAACTTTCATGGAAATAATGAACATGTTTTATGCTATTGAAGCTATTTTACTCGTATTTTTTCTCAGGTTCGGAAAAGGGAAATTTGAGATGTGTACAAATCCTGAGATGTATGTACTATGATTAGTTTTATCACCTATGTATACACATTTTGTGCCACTTCTATGTATTCTCAGTGAACACGCGATGTGATCTTTCCGGCGCTTTTATTTCTGTCACCATCACAACTTCGAGGAATTGATTTAACATGGACTGTACTACTGTAGTTGATTCTCATCAGTTATCCTGGTTCTCTTCGAGGTCCGAGGTTATCAATAAATTAATATTGTTACCGGGTACAGCTAAATTCAGAATATAACATGAAGGGAAAGAAAAAAGGGAAAAAGAAGGAGGAAGGAAAAGCAGAAATGCCGGACACAGAGGAAGCAGAAAATGAAACGGAATTTCACATTGCTCTGCTGGAGATACGTGTGAAGGAACTGGAGACTTTGAACTTAGGGTAAGAAAAAAAAGCCAGGCTTAATATTCATCAAGGTATAATTATTATACATACAACAAAGAATCAGATTGATAGAGGGATGCTCTTTGTAGGCTCAAGAAGAAATGCGACTATTTGGAAAGCCAGAACAACGTGTACAAAGAACAGATAGTGGAGGTGAAACAAGAGAAAACGGATCTTGTAACATATTTACAAAGGAGTTTAGGGGAAGAAAAGACTAATGTCAAGGAACTGGAAGACAGACTCTTTGGAGTACAAGAGGTCACCAATATTTACAAAAAAATGTGTGCATGTTCAAGCAGTTACGAATAGGATTACATACTTTTTTCAAATACACAAAATCCATAATTCATGTTGCTGTTTCCAAGATATATTTTAATTTCAGGCTTGGGCAGATAGTGTCAAGGAGTACGAACGAAAGTTGGCCAAAAAGGATGAAGAATTTGAGGAAACTAAATTCCGGCTGGATAAGCACATTTTGGAACTCAGTAATGAAAGGAAATGGAAGAAATATTTAAATAATTGAAATTAAATTAAAGACGATTATTTTTTCCCGGCAGCGGCAAAATTAACATCCCTGGAGGACTTCCGAGTTCAAAAAGATAAGCTGACAGCTGAAAAAGAGGAATTACAGATGAATTTAGTAGAAGAGCGGAAATCTTTTGAACTTAAATTCGAAGATCTAGAAAATAGAATGATTCGGTCCAGGGAACGAATGAAAAATGATGCATTAGAAATAATTACAAAAATGGCAAAGGATGTCCTGAAAGCAGGTCGACTATGCTTGACAGCTACTGTGAGGCATGCAATTGATGAAAATATTCGGTTGAAAGATCAAGTACGGAACATTCCTCTTGACAGAACGCATTATCAATTATTACTTTTCCTCAAATAAATTGTACATACTTATTAAGCTGAGAAATATAGCTTCAAATATTTGATATGGACTGAATTCTAAAGGTTGAGAAATGTAGCCAAGAGAATTTAAAACTCCGAGAAGATCTTCAAAACATCTCCGACACACTTCGGACTAAACGAATGACCTTGGAAGTTCTGGAGGAAGAAAATGCATTGGTTCATAAAAAGTGCCTTCAATTCCGTCGAATGGTAACAGAATTTGCTGAGAGGCAAAGAGTCTTGGATATCCGAATAAAATCCGTGGAAGACTTGGAGAAGGAACTTCTGGAAGTCAAAACAGCTCATGCGAAATGTAAAGCAGCTGCAGATGTAGAAAAATTCCGTCAAATGGTCATCACCGCCACTGAGGCTCTCAAGAAGCCCGGTGTCCCAACTCAGTTAGAGTCGTTAAAGCAACAAGTCCGAGTGTTGCAAGACACAATTATTCAAATGGCAATCGCGGCCAAAGACATGACCGAGGTATGGATTTTCTCCCTTTTATTGTATTATAATATCTCTAGAACAGGAGGAACGATAATACGTAGCTTTTGATTTCAAATTTCTTCACATTGAAGAAATCTTTCTCAGTAAAACAGATATTTAAAATATTTGAATCTAATGAGTATTTTCATTCTTATTTTGGTTTATTTCCCCATTAGGCCGCTGACCCAGAAGAATCCGCTCATTTGAAGGATAGATTTTGGACAATGCTGGTCAAGTTGTACGAAACAGCCTGTGACCTTCCGAATTTACCTTCGGAAGTTAAGAAAAAGCTCATCGTCAACGTGCCCAAAGTTACAGCTTACATAAAACGCTAAAAATGGGAATTGACAATTGTCCCTTCCTGTCTTTATCACTCCGTCTTACGTATTTTTTTCAGAATTATTACATCATAAAAATCGAATCTCCTATAAATATGAAATATTTCAGAATGGGTTAACGCAGTAATTATCACATAAAAAATAAATCTCCATGAAGCCACTATTTTTTAATCATCTGTTGACAAGCGCTTCATGTTTACACACTCTTCAAACTAGTACATAAATATTACAAAAGGCCTTAAAATTAAATCTTGCCAAATAACAAGAAGCTGGCATCAACATCATTTATTCACTATATGGCATGGCAATGGGCCCACCTGATGGCCTGAGCAGTATCTCTCTCCAACCAGGCGAGAGGGAACCCCTAAAATACATACATACATACATATGGCATGGCACGCGCCTCTATTCTCTACTTGTAATGTGTGAGAGTACTTTACGAAATGCTTTGACCAGCAAAAAAATATTTGTGCATGAAATGTGATAAATTATTGTATGATTGGGTCGGATTTACATGGGATGGAAATACGAATCCCAATTGGCATTCCATGTACATATGTAAATATTGGTGTGATTTTTTTTCACGCTGTTGAATGTACATAAAATACTTTTAGGTTAATTTTCCTGCCATTGCCACGAAATATTTACGTATATATGCTCGAAAATATTTTTTAATTTAGCCTTTCACTACCATTAAATTTTTATTGGCTCTTTTGTTCCTGGTTATTTACCGTTGTCCTTAAGTTGTTCTTGTTTTTCGCAATCTCAATCACTTAAATAGGAATCACATAACTCAATATTCCAGACACATCTCTCCCCTGTCGTGTCGTGCCACAGCAACACATGTCCACCGTATGCACGTGCATGTAAGTTTATGTTTGTATGAAAAATGTATGTACCTTGGGTTCAAACACTAAAAGCGCGAAGACACATTATGTCCGGCTCGGAGGCAGTCTGAATGCGTGTGGTCGACTGTAGACATTCTTTCCAATTAAAGAGCATGACTTTGTAATAATTAATTCGTGAGAATTTTTGCAATGTTTCAACCTCCTGTGGTATATGCCTGAGTGAGGGGATTTACGACACGTCATTTTAACCTCATTTCATTTAGGTATTAAAGCACTTACATATTTACGTTCATTTTATATTGCTATGGTGCTGAAAAGGTAAAGTTCTTACGGACCAAAAGTTGTAACGAAGCTATCTAGAACAGGTATATAAAACTACACATACATATAAACAAAAATTATTTATAAAATTATTATGGCTGGAAATTATAGGAATATCTTTTGATTTCAGGCTCAACCACCCAAAATGTTACTCCGACAGATTTTCGTAAAATCGGTAAAAGTGTAAGTTCATAGAATTTTGGGTCACAATTTCGGTGTATGATTCATTTATGTATTAATATTATAAAAATCTTCAAACTTCACATTGATTGTAATTTTTTTAAATGAATGTCCTGCAATCATGTAAATACGATCATGTAACTGAATGAATGAAATAGCACTTCAGAATGAGTAAATTAGTAGAAATTTTGATGAAATTTGGCGTAAAGAGTGGATTAGGTTGCCCCGGAGGCATGTAGTTTCGGTCCCACGACAGGTCAACGGTCGCAGGTGTAATTTGTTTTATTGCTTGGAAATACAAATCAGACATTGCGTTTGCATACATGCTGTTCACATATGGTTTAATGTTGAGGGGGGGGGATGTTAAGAAGGTTCGTTCGGGAAGTGCAAATTTTGGAGATATTAGAGGTCAAAAGCTACCGATGATGGAAGGATTAGGGAGTTGTATTCAGCTGTTTACCAACTGAAAAATAATCAATGGAGGGACAGGTGAGAAATGTTGAAATTACTATTTTAATTAAATTTAAATATTTTATTAAATTATTTACTATTTTTAATGTCACCAAAAATATAAAGATTTCTTTATGTAATGATGTCAATTGGAATAAATTGTGTTTACCCTTTTTAACTTAGCCTAGCCAAGTTTCAAGCCAAGCCACAGTTTCCAAAATGAAATCAGTAGAAATCACCATGGGAAAAAATGTACCACAGTTTTCAAAGGCGAATACATTAGGCAGGTGACATTTGACCAGGGATGGAAAATGTCTTTGAAAACCGTTTTTATATGTCGTTATCAACGGGCAAAATGAGCTACTATCGGTTCTGAGAAGGCTTGAGGACATTAACGAAAATACACAAAAGTCTAAAGAATGTCCCAAAAATCAAAAGGATGAAGAAGAGAACTTTCCGAATCCTGCACCTCAAGAGTAACGAGAAAAGTAGGGATCCTGCCCAAACTGCATTCTTTAGAAGCTCTATTGGTAATTATCGAAAGGTCCTAATGCATTAAAAGTTGCCAGAGTCATCATATGCCTTCCTTGTACTGATGTTAACGTTGAGAGACTTTTTCTACTCTTGCACACAATTTATCAGCAATATAAAGAGGCTGAAAGACGCTACTCTATATCGCAGAATTAATGGAAAGTGGTGTAAAGTATTAGCAAGTAAAACAAGTCCGGTAAATTTTTACAATTTATTATGAAAGATTAAACATATTTTGCAACCGTAAACCGTTTTCAACAAGAAACGTAAGACTTAAAAACTGAAAACAAAAAAACAAGCAGAAAATAAAATTGCAAAACCAAAGACACTGAAACGAAAACCGTAAGTTTTGGTCTTTCATCCCTGCCTCTGACTGTGACCTGTCGTATCTCTGTTTCTACATACTTCCGGGACAAAATTCTTTCGTAATCTACTCACCGGACTCAAGATTTTCACCAGATCATCAGTTTACATAAAAATCAAATAATTATAGTAAACTTGGCTTAAATCCAGAATCTTCTTATTGTTCTTTATACTGCTGACTCTGACTTGTATTTTTATAGGCAGCAGTGGAAGAGGGAACTCGGAAGCAAACGATGTCAACAAATGTTTACTGGGTCGTTCTCCACTGCTGCCCCTTCTTTCATCGAGAAGGAATCCCATGGAACTGTTAAGATATTGACGTTTAATGACCCAAAGAGAAGAAATACTATAAACTTTGAGGTATTTGTTTTCGAAGGAAATTACTCAAGAAACAGAAACTTCTGTGTTGATGGACTGACATTAGGATTGGAGTGAAGTTTGAAACTGATAAATTTACATTCTCGTATTCAGAAAACTGTGGCTTTTATGGAAGCAATTAAGGAAGCAGATGCAGATCCTTCGGTTAACATAATAGCAATAACTGGGAAGGGAGATATTTTCTGCTCTGGAACGGACTTAGCTGTGGCAAGAGAAACTCCGTCCATTGAAGATTATGCTAGTCACTTGTCGACCATAACCTGGTGGAAATTTAATAAATTATTTTTTAGAAGCTTTATAATTGAAAAGGTGTCATCGTTACTCTATAAGATTATGATGTACGAGATTTTCATTACACAAATCTTGCAGCGAGTTATTTGCTGCTTTTATCGACTGCAAGAAACCGATTGTTGCTCTGGTGAATGGGCCTGCTATCGGGATGGGGGTAACTATGATAGGTCTCTGTGATACGGCTTACGCTGCAAGTTCGGTGAGGGGAAATGGTCATTTCTATTATTTACTACTCAAGTATGTATACTAAGTTACAATTACATTGAGACCAAAGTTCTTCAAAATTGTTACTTAGGCCACATTTACCACTCCATTCACCGCGCTCGGTCTCTGCGCGGAAGGGGCTTCGTCGTATACCTTTCCAAGGATTCTTGGCTACGCCAAAGTAACTACCTTTTATATACGTATCTACCATACCAACTTATAGACAAGATCAATTGATTTTGGGTTTCTCTCAGGCATCGTCTTTACTTCTTTTTAACGAACGAATAAATGCTACTAAGGCCTTGGAATGGGGCTTGGTTGCTGATGTTATTCCAAAGGAAACGTTCGAAAAGGAAACAAGAGAGAAATTACGCTACATGTCAGAATTGCCTATAAAAGTAAAGCTAGCTACTCATTGGTGACTTTATTATATGTCAAAATTATTAGAAATAGGTACGCTAATTGAATACTTGTGAATTTTTCCCCAGGCTTTGTTGTACTCGAAGGAATTGATACGTGGTAGAGAAAGACATCACCTGCATGCTGCCAACAACAAGGAGCGAGAAGCTTTAAGTATATTGCTCAAGTCCGAGGATTTCGTAGCGAGTGTAAATAATTTCTTTGCTCGAAAGAAAAAATAAAATACAACTCCTTCGGATCATAGTAGATAATCATAATTGATGGTGGCTTGTCTAGATGTTTTCTTTGATTCCCTCGTTCTCGAAACCAGAAACAACTTTTGCAATTGTATGTAGATTCTTTCGAAATAAGAAGCTTTTCCCAGAACGGGTTATATGTGAAAAGGGTAATGAATAATACCGATTCATTTGAAAGGAGAACAAAAGTCGGGGAATCATGGCCCGGAGAAAATATTTAGTGGCTAGAAAAGTATTTAGTTAAATATGGCATCACATCATCCAGAAATCCCAGGGTAATACAAATTTGGACGCAGTAGTGTCTTTCGTTTTATTTTTGTCTGAAGTATCCAACAGCGATGTCTGGATTAGAGTAATAGCACGTAGCTATGAGTTACACTACAACATGAAAAGTTTATTCGCCAGCGCCGAGTTCTATTTCGTCCATATGATATTCATATAATCGATCCATATAATGTCCAGCTTGACGCAAGTTAATCCCAGTTATTTGTGAATATGACGTTGCAAATATTCTTACTATTGCTTTCGGAGTTGTACGGGGAACAGATACATGGTCAAATGTAGCATGGTATAAGTGCTACTGCTTGACCATAAAATGATCGAAACTCTTACTTCAAAATATTCTATTCAAAATGTCATAATTGGGAAATGATTGGACAAATGTGATTCTATGCCAATAACTCATTTTGTATAGACCATGAATGGATTTTGTCCATGTCCATAAATGAGGTTCCCTGTAATTATTTAAATACATGAGGTCATTTAATACTAAAATCTTCCAGGATAAGACAATAATGTTTGCTTAAAATCCAATAAGTTTGTAATGAAATAGTCATCATTCCCTTCCGCACCCAAATACTCTAATGCAGAGTAGTCATTAGCCTCATTCAACTTTCTCCGTTGCCTTCGCTCCGTCGCATTGTAGCCCACGATCTGTGGAATGAAACATTAATTTTCAAAAAGCAATCATTTCGGGTAATTTTCGTAAGTAATATATTTTTAAATGCCTCCTCCGACCAACTATACTATTCTTAAATACCAACTATAAATTGTTTTTGTAGCAAAAGAACAGGAGACCGCACCTGAATAGACAACTTCCGGTAGTGCCAACCTCGATGCTCGTACACAAAGTTCGGATAATGCTTGCAAACAAAAGATGGTCGAAGAAGATATTTCTTGAAAAAATCTTTGATGTCCTTTGCTTTCAGGTCTTTCCAGGCATTAATCTGATTATCGTTGGGAACTGATCATGGCTGGAAATACTGATGTAATGTCAAATAGTTATGTGCATCAAAGACAGTACCTGATGCTGCAAAAAATCAAAGTCCACGTCTTCTGTAACAACTTTTTCCCACACAACCTCAGACTCCATCGGACTCTCCAAATATATTTTTTTAGATTGGATCATTTCTTTCCGAAGGGTATTCATTTTCTGTTCTGTTAGCTTGTTTATCTCAGCGAGGTAAAATTCCTCTAAGAAATTATCGATTTCCCTATTGACGAATTCGGGCCTGAATTTAGAACGAGTCACGGTGATCATTTATTCCGCAGATATTTCACAATTACATGGAGGGAAGTTTTGTGACAACCATATTTCGAATAATACAAATTAGCACGTACCCAAATTTTTCTGCCTGAGTAATTAAATGTATCTGAAGTTGCATGACACCAAACTCATCATGGAAAATCATTTCCGGATTGTAGCTTAGTTGCTTCTCAGTTCTTAAACTGTTGAACATAGGCTCCGAAATAATTTCCTGTATTGAAAATTTGATTGACACATCAAATCAGACCAATATTACGTACTAAGGTCTTCAGTATTGATAAAATACCATAAGATAATCCGAAATAACACGAGTCTTTGCATCAATGATTCCCACTTGATAGATATTCTTAATCACAGAAGTGTCTCCCTCTAAACTAAAGCTTCGAATGCGAATGCATTTCTCACCGATAGGCATTTGGTTGATTCTAGTCTATTAGAGCACACAAGTAAAAATGAACTCTTTTGCCATCAGATTATATAACATAATTACTAGCATCTTAAGTGTGTAAACCTTTGGAAATTCGACGGTCCCAACAGGACGGTATTTGAGATTATCAATTAATAAATCTACAACTTCTAGTGCTCCCGTTCGGTTAACGTTTCCTGCAACGTAAGCACGAACATGAAGTCGATTTTTAAAATCTGCGACGATTTCCTGAAACCTAGGTAAATTGATATGGTTGCAAACGTTGTACTGACAAGTGACACCCCACATTCTATCAATGAGAAGTACTTGACGCGTATCCCTGAAAACATTGAAATAATGGAATAACCAGGGTTGCACAAATGAAAATGCCCTCGGTTTTATGCCTGCCGTCCTGAAAATGCCCTGAAAATGCCCAAAACGCCGAAAATGCCCTGAAAATGCCTTACTCTGAAAATGCCCGGCATTTTGGGCATTTTCGGCAGGCATTTTGGGCATATTGGGCATTTTTATAGAAACTTATACACTATGACCAGTATAAATCGTTTAGCGAATATAAGGGAGTTTTTCGTAGTATAATCAAACCCATCCAGTTTTTGAAAATGTTATACTTGATTTAAAAAAAAGAATTTAATTCGTCTAATTCCCTAATGGCTATTTCAATAAGCCCCAACGGAGTTGCAAACCTTCAACGCTGTACATTAAAAAAACTTTTGGATTTGGAAAGAACAATTTGCACAGTGCCAGCATAAATTCCGTATTTTGATAATTGCTTGTAAAGTATAGAAAATTTTACACTTTCATTAGATACAATGCGACGGTTATAATATATGTCAAAACTTAGAGCTTCCGTGGCAAATTTTGTGTCGACTTTGAAAACTGCATTTAATCAGCCGTAGTAAACCAGTGTAATAATTCTAGGAGTTCAAAATGCAACAATAAATACATTTAGATGACGACGAGCTTTGAAGCTCCCAAACAATGATATTGTTAATCTTTTAACAACTATTTTATCTTTTTGTGTTGCATCTTTGCCCGAATATGTTTGTTCTTGAAATCTAAATCATAATTACAGACACGGTGTACAAGCGAATTTTTACAACAAAATAAGGAAAATAGAATAATAATAATTATTTTTCCATAAATATGTCTATATCAACTGGTTCCAGGTTTCAACCTTTTTGGTAACAGTTTGCTTCTATAATTTTATCATGTAATCCAGTTGAATATTAAAATTATTTTCAACATACTGTTTTGTGACTTATTTTGCAAAATTAGCAGGTAGCTAAAGTCATATATTTAAAAATTTGGAGTGAATCTGCCCAAAATGCCCAAAGTGCCATAGATGCCCAAAATGCCATGAAATGAAAATGCCCAAAATGCCAGGGCATTTTGGGCAGGCATAATGCCAAAAATGCCATGGCATTTTCAATTGTGCAACCCTGGGAATAACTGACAATTAGCCCTGAAGGTTTTGGTTTAGATTGTTGACAACAAATGACCAAATACATACGAGGCTAGCATGCACGGCTGCAGCATTAAGTTCTCAAATTCTTCGCCTATCCTTGACCTGGCTTCTAGGAACTGGTCCTCAGTAATGTGTCTCTCTACAGTTGAAAATGTGGCTAGCAATTTGGCAAGCAGAAGCGTTAATTTTTGGTTAAAACCTGCTAGACGAAATATTAAACCGTTGAAAATCCGTTGAATCGATACTTCCAAGTTTGCATACCCAGCAGAGTAGATGCAACCTTTGAACTGGTCTTGTAAAAGCAGAGCAAGAATATCCAGGATTGTGGCGCTATTAATATTGGTAACAAAATAATTAAAAATAAACCATTGATGATCCGAGTCACTAAGCACAAGAGAAAGTACCAACAGGACTAACTTTTCAGCAGATTCCATACCAATAGGAGAGTGTAATGCTATGGTGTAAACACCTTGAGGAGCCATGGGATCCTCATCTTGAAAAAACCATAGATGAACTGGTTGCTCATGAACAGGGTATTTCGGATGGTGCAGACAAATTGGCATCAACTATACAGAATGTGGGGGATTAATCAGCTACAGAATAATTGTATGGTGAAATCATTAGAATCTTACACAATATTATCTTACTTGTTCAATGTCCTCCCGAAAGGTGGGTTTGACCAAACAAAAGTTTGTTGTAATGAAAGGGTTGGGCAAACAAAAATCAAAACAACTGTAGATGCCTATTTTTCTCAAGTTTCTCATTTCTAGAGGGTCAAAATCTGCAACAAAATAATCTTACAACATTCCTTCCTGTGTGCAGCAAGGAGGATACTCAAGGATGTGAGACTAAAAAGCTTAAATAGGAGCTTAAAGAAACCTCAAACTGCAAATAAGAATCTATGAACCTACCCTCCTCGTCGTACTCAATCCCAAAGTACTTTTCCTTTTTAGTTACAACAGATTCAAAATCTTTAGAGAAAAGTATAAAATTCGCCTCTTCCGGTCTGAGACAACAGGTCATCCTAGAAATTAGTTCTGGATCATATTTCCGCATTAGAATTGGACCACAGAGGACGTCTTCGGATTTGTAAACTCTCATAGCCTCACTGATTTCCTTGACACGCAAACCCAAATCACCGTCCCGAATGAAATGGAATTCCATAGCTCGGGCTTTTGATAGTTCAGCAAACAACCGAAATTGAGGTCCTTCGATTTTCATGAGTTTGATGTAGGAGAAAAGAGCACGAAGGACCTTTTTTCATAATATGTACATAGACAACAGAATGGAGGACTTGTGATTTCCTCTTTAAAACAAGCAATACTTGCCTCTTTGTAATTATCCAAACCATAGGCTGTTAATGTAAAATGAATCCCAAAAATTGTACATGCATCACTTCGTTCCATATTGGTTTCAGTGGGGTTCATTGACACTTCGGTAATGAGTCCCCTAGAAATGAGTCATAGGTATATAATTAATAATTTCAAATCGCATACATAAGGGTAACTTATTCAACTTACTCCTTCCTTAGGAAATATGGAAGTCCGTTAACATTCTCGTTGAGCAAGACATAGGCAATGTAATCCAAAGACTTTGCGTTGTAATCTTTCCAGGCTTCCGATGGAAGCTGCCAAGTTACGATTAACTGTGGGCAAAAAGTTAAGTTCTTTTATATTTTACAATTGAGTGATGTTTAGCAATTTGAAATGAACCAACCATCCGAACATCAGTGACGGCTTGAACTCTGTAGAGTTTTGAAAATTTACAATTAGAAAATGGCATTGGTAGATCTGTGAAGGAAACTCGTTTCACAGGTCTCCTGGGTACGTCACTCATAGATGCCACTACTTTCGCCTCAAGCTCGGAGAGTGTTAGTGCTGCCTGCATATGAAATAATAAGTTCAACATGCACCCTCAGGGAAAAGCTTGATGTATAAGGAGTACCTGGACAGTAAGATACATTAAATCGGCAGAATAGTAACGGTGGAAAAACGTTTTGAGAGCTTCTGAAACCTGGAAATCAGTTTTATTCCTACTTAAGGACTCTGCGTTGCCCCAAGAAAAAGCATGGTATGGATGACCTGGAGTTGCAAGTTGTTGGAGAAAATGATTGAAACGAAATTGATGACCTGGGATAGCTTTTCTAAATTCTTTGAAGCGAAAAATTTACAGATAAATCTGACAAAGGATAAAGTCAGGAAGCCAACTTGTTACATATTGTTAGATATAAATACCTCCATCAACATTTTCCCTTTCAATTGATATAAGTTCAGGGCTCAGGAGTGGCACTTTGAGGTGCGATGCTAGAATGTCCAGGGCTTCTGCCAAGTAGTCTACTGAAGTGTCAAAATAGTACACAGTTCTGCATCCATCGGTATTGCCATTCCATGGCGTTCCTCCAGTAAACTATGTTTAAATTGAAGTCGAGCTAATGAAAATCATAAAAACTGATTTGTACGGTTCCCTAAATTTTTCGCACACTTAAAAACTCATCGAAAAAGGTGCTCTCCGGATATTTCTCACACCCCATCAGTAGCAAGTGTTCTAGTAAATGAGCAGCTCCGGGGAGATCTGGTGGGTCGTCAAAGTAGCCCGCACCAACGCACAACGACACGCAAGCCTAGATTAAATGATACTTTCAATTTCAGTTTTTACTAATGTTGTACAGTACGTGCGTTATCAGCAAGTCAATAGGCTATTTGTTGGGGTAGAGGCAAAAGTAAATATTTGAGAGCATCCCACAATCAAAACTGAATATCTTCCGTTTTTGAAGAATTTACAGAATCAATATTACTTAAAGTCATTGGATCTTGTAAGAGCGGATTAAATTCCGATTCCGGAATTAGCTATAGATATCTGAGATGATTTGGAATTAAAATGTGGCTTTATCCACTTAGATCTCATTATTTTGTAGGTTTTGACTTTATTGCGGTCAGAAAATTTCAAAAAGCTTTACTTCTAACTCAATATTACTTTTCAATTACCATCATATCAAATTTCCGGGATTCTTTACAAATGTGTTGTTTTTGTTTTTCCGTCAATTTTGGAGTCTCACTGTTATTTGAAGGAGCTTTAAGTTTCTTTTCTTCTGTGAGAGGGTTCAGTGGCGAGTTGGAAATTTCGGCTACGTTTTCCAGGAGAGAAGAACCTTCAACAACTTCTTCATCTTCACCTCCTACAATATTTTCCCGGTTGAACTGTTTTATACGGTTTGTACAGTTTGCAGACTCTTTTTTGGCCGCACATTTTTTCTGACTAGAGTCGTTTATTTGGTAGGAGCATGAAGTGATGAGTAATGCCTTCAGTCCGTTTTGTAACTGGATGACTCGATAGCTTTGCGGATCAACAGGAGACTTTATTGGGGTTACCATTTTTAAGCTGTAGGTTTTCTGAGATCATTGCTATAATTGGCAATAATTTCTGCCCATGAAGTGAATATCATGAGTGACGAGTGACCCAAGTGAAACTGACTGTGAGTTATGCCGTTTTGTATTTTCATCTCTTGTCACCAGGATCTTCTGCTGGTGCTTTCCAAACTTACTCCTAATGTCCTAAATACACATCAGTACAGAGATCATGGCCGGTTCACAAACAACGAGTTACAACTCCTTAAATTTGATGCGCCTGATGTACTTTTACAACAAACAATAACTAACTTAGGTGATAATATATTTGCTTATGTATTACTTCTATAGTTAACTCCAAAAAATTTGGAACAATTTGAATCGGCCTATCTGCTATTACATGATTGGAGTTTTGGCTATGTTGCGCATTTACATTTACAGACTAAATTACAGTAGATCGATTGAGCCCACACTTTATTATTATTGTATGCAGATTGATTTTAGAAAGAAAGTATTTATAAGCTTTCGATTGCACTACAGTAAAAGTACTTTGTTTACTGACTGGGATTGTGAGTAAACAATACGAAATAAATGCTCACAAAATAAGGAGTAGGAAACAACAAGGGAACACAACTCTGGTCAAGTTGAGTAAATACAATATATTGATTCAATCAAAATTCTTCGTTTTCTGTTTTAACCCTATGATTATTTTAGCGTTTATTTAGTTTTCGAGTTTAGTTGTTTCGAGGTCTCGTCACAAATCTATTTTTGACAATCCCAAAGACAAAACTTGAATAAAGAATAAATCTTTAGCTAAATTATAGACAGATGAAGAATTCTTTGCGTCAAGAACTTTCTCATAGCAATGACAAGAGCAGAAAACAGCGAAAAATGATTCTTTTACTTGAGACTTGAGAGTGTTTTAAATTATTTTTGTTAGTTTAAAACGTCAGAATTAAATAAGGAGACTTGAGACAGCTAATTTACAAGGACATGTTCCTTTACAAGAACTTTGTCATGACAATGACAAATTACTGTGTACAGCATGTTTACGTGCAGTGTTCACTGGTACGTCCCGTGACCCATTCAATGTCCACAGGATAGTATTTTAGCATAACCAAAAAATGCTACTTGGCTTACTCCTTGTATGTACGCAGAAGATATATTAACACTAGCAATTAGTGGAGATTCCATGCGCTAAAGCATACCACAGAGAAAGGTCTCTCTTGTGCACTGCCAACGCCAACAAGGAACTCGAAGCCGTAAGTCGTAATTGGCTTACTTCAATCTGCTTAATTCATCTATAATGATCTCCGCTTGAAAGAAGAAATGTAATAATTCAGTTTTGAAAAGCAATATCTAATTATAGTGTTTATTTTCTATTTTTACAGGAGATCCTGTATCCCCTTGCCTTTACACAAGTATTTATATTTAGAATGCCTGTATAAGTCCAGTGAAAAATGCATGGGGTAAAATGATTTTCAAAAAACTCAAGTAGTACTTTCAGTTTAAATATGAATTTATTAAACAGTTTAACAAAACAGGTCGGCCTGGAGATAGAAACAACACAGAACAATATTAGCTACAAAAATTAAGCACAACAATATTGCGGTGTGGTGTGTGTATACAGCTTTCATGGTACTTGGAACGATTGGTGCTTGATTGTGAACTTATCTTGTACTATAATAGTATATTATTATTGTAACATTTTATTATTAATTAATTTTAACTTCAGCATCGAAAACAAAAATCAGGGCAGGGTATTCAATTAGTACTACACAACTTACACAGAGTATGGATGTAAATACTAATATCGCCAGACCTTGAGTATTCTCAACTTTGCCGCAGAGGAAAAGTTGGAATTATTGTTATAACTGAACTACACTCGTATGGATTATGATTTGGCATAATGATCCCATGAAAATATACAATTCCGTAAATCTTTGACGCAGCATCTGGGTTACGCTGCAGTATGAAACTTGTCTTACACGAGTTCGTAGCTTGAATTCCGAAATATTGTTACATTACCAAAAACTCTAACTGACGTCTTTGTTTATACTACTGTGACATTCTGTGACTAGTAATTATTATAAACTACACCACTTGCGACTTGTGACAAACAAAGAAATGCCATCGTCACAGAAATTGGTGTTAAAGCCCAAAAATAACACCTTGTGCCTTCTAATGGGTGCACAAATATTTATGCAGACTGCAGACGTTATTTACTCCGTGCTTCCCTTCCGTCGTGCTTCCAAATTGAATAATTTCAAAAATGAAAAAGAGAAATACCCTCCCCAATTTTTTGAATGCCTGAGCTTACAGGAACGATGATTTCAATTTTAATAGCACATATTCAGCCCACTTAGACTATTTAGAACCAATTAATTTCTTCGGTTACATATTCACCAGAATTCTTCTCATTCTCAACGTAGTACGTCTGTACGTAGTTTAGCAGCAGCTAACAATGATTTGCCACTAAATAACACAATAGTTAAATTTGAATCCTGATTTTGTAAAATTATTCAACAAAATTCGTTTCATCCATTTACGTCTCCTTTTACCTGTACATATATAGCTGCTTGAATACTAGAAGCATGTATGATGCTTCATAACAGTCAGAATATAAAGGCGGAAAGAAACATGAAAATATTTTACAATATTGCAGCAAAAATATAATAATTACACCTCTCTGACACTACTAAAATTCTAAAATACTGTGTAGTATATCAAGTGAATTGTACACTCGCTAATTTATTATAACCTGATACTACTTAAACGTATGAAAGATTAGGAAAACCCAACAAACATCCACTTTCTCTCCAGCGTTGCTCCTACTCCTGACAGTTCCTGCCGAAACAGTGATGGGAATTTGTACATTAAAGCTTCAAGGTGATTCGGTCGAACTGCTGGTTGAACTTTTTGAGCGTAAGACCAGATATAGTCCAAGCTAGCACCGAAAGGATGAACATGTAGAAACGTAGAGATTATACCTATAAGACGAGCCTCTGGTTCCGTGATTTTAATATCGCTGGGGATTATCCATGCCTCACAGTTATTATTACCATTTAGTTGATGATTGTTTCGTGTTTGAATACTACTAATACTGTTACTACTGCTGTCGCAACTACCCGGGTTTTCAGATTGTGCGAGTTTATCATCACCATTTGGAGTTGCCTTTGGGGAACAAAGAGCCGAATTTGTAGATCCAGTACTTGAAGGATCTTCCTGTTGTAATGAACTATTGCCATTCATGTGTCCATAATGCTTAGGCAGAGATCGACGTGCTTGCAGTAATTGCTGAAATGTAAAGTTTATATTTTTAATCTAAAAGTATCCTTTTCTGAGCGTAGTTTCGTTGGAATGAAAAAAATCTTACCTTTTGCAGATCCCTAAGTTGCTGATCTTTAGCTTCAAGTTCAGTTTTTAAGTCAGCCTTAATGAGATCAACTTCATTTTTAAAAGCTTCAAGTTGGCAACGGAGAGAGTCATTTTCCTCCTGCGTAGGTACATAATTTAATTATTGTACATGGAATCTTGCTCGAAGGCGAAAATTAAATCAGTTCGTAAACCGTGTAAGTACATATGGTACTCATACCTTTAGTTGATTAACAGTCTTATCTTTGTCTTCGTCTACCCGCATTTTCTTCCCACGAGGCGACCCTGTGTCACCACTCTCAGAGTCCGTGTCTGAGAGCTCCATTTCTTCATCAGTTCTTTCGTTCAACGCTTCTTCGAGCTGCATATTCTTGATTTCCTGAGTAAACATGAGAATGAGAGGAAGTAAAGACATATCAAATATCTCCTTTCACACCAATGAACAACTCGTGCGTCCATCGTTAAAATTACATATTGATGCACTAACCCCGGCTTGCTTCTTCCACATGTCGATATTCTTTCTCTGGGCTTTGGTGAAATGATCCCAAGCTTTTTTGTGGCATGCCGCAAGAAAAACTTTTTCAATTTGGCTGACTGTGAGAGTTTAACATACAGGAAAGACAATCAAGTATATCCCATTATCAGGAAAAGTTTTTTTCCACTACAGGAGTACATGTATACTCACATTGCATCAGTAACCCCTGCATTCTTTGACGCATCAGCTCCTTAGCCTTATTAAGCTCCTCATCATACTGAGATTTTTCACCCAACAAGCGTCTGACATGGGAATTGGTGGACTGAATCATTGAGTAGAAGCAATTGGCATTCCGTTTCGAACAATCTCCCCTATCAAGCCAAGTTATGAGTACCTGGACGGCTTTAATGAATGTTTCATCGCCTGAAATAAAAAAAGAAGTAAAAGCCTCATAGCACGTACAGCATGACATTTACCCCACGTCCATATGACCGGAAAGCCGAGACTGCAACTTGACTTTGCAGACCTTCCAGTCTACATAACAATTAAGACGAACCTTTCAACCTTTCAGAGAGATTTACGGCTTCATGCTCAGAATAGTGAACCACAGGTGGAGGACTTGGTGGGAGCAACCTTTCCTGCTCGATTCGTGCCCGATGACGTCTTTCTCGCAAAAGCTTTCTTTCCCGACTACAACAACATCATGTAGAACCTTAAGTGCACACATAGTTCAAATGGAAAACAAAGGATGGATTATATATTATGTCTTACCATTCCCATTCATAAAGGTCATCCCGTGCTTGAGCATAGTCTACGTGAAGTCTCCCTATATTTGCAGCATCGCTATTGCTGCCTATACGAACACGGTAGCCGGACAAGTAAATCGCATTTTCTATGAAGGATTCTAGTTCGAACCGAATATGGCAAAAGTTTTTTTTACTCATTCGAATGGTTGTGATTTCCCCGCACCGCTCAAATATTTCTCGTATTATTTCATCAGTCACATTTTCCGGCAGTCCTCCGACAAAAACTGTTCTACACCCTGGTGGTTTTTCTCTCGTTGTCGGTGGTGGAGCCGAGGGATTTGGGGGAAACAGTGTGCAAGACTTACAATGAATAATTTCCTTGGCATGCTGCTGCTGTGGCGTTGAGTTCCCGTTATTTACTAAAGGGACAGGCACTGATGAAGCAATGGCTCCGTTCGGAAGATTCACGTTTACAGAATTTGAATTCGTACTCTGTGGAATATTTAATTCCGATGGGGATGAACTTATGATACCATATAGCATACTTGGCTCGGGCAAGACAGGAGGTGGCCCCATTACACCCATGCCCATCACAGGATACCCCATCCCAGTAATTGGTTGCAGGATTTGATTTGTCCACGATAAATTTCCATTTCCGTTGGACGTACCATTCGTTGAATGAGGAGAATGTGGAGATGGGGTTCGATGTTTCAGTGCGTTAATTATATCTTTCCCATCTTCCGATGAGTCCGGCGATACCAGCTTTTTCGGAGGCTGCTGAGGTGCTTGTGGAGGCATTGCAGGTACAATAGGGGCTGCAGTCATAATTGGGACTCCGATTCCAATTCCTACTGGCCCGCCTGGTGATACAAAATTAGAACATAAATGTCTCATATTGTATTTATTTAATAAGTATAGATACTTCATTACTACGAAGCACCTTTATTAAGTAAAAGCACTATTTAATGGGCCTGAACCGCAGCACAGTAAAACCCCGGCAATAAATTAATTTTATCTTAGGCCAGCCTCATGGCACACATTGCCCCATGTGCCATTTGCTATGTACATCAACTGTACTCCGTATTCCCGCAAAAAGGCAATAGGATTACCAATGTTTCCTTATAATTTTAAAGCAAGGGAAAACTACAGTTGATGTAAATATTTAGCTTATATTTGTATTATTGCTACAAAATCTTTTATAAACAGCTTGCGAACCTTGCTGAAAATCAACTGGAAACAACATACCTGCCCCGTGCGCTGTGACCATTCCGATTGGAAGGGGCCCAATAGTCACCCCAGGGTGATGATGAGGGGGGTCTAAAAAATCCAAACCTAGCATGTAGTAGCTCGTGATGTTGACCCAGCCCTCAGGAAAGTGACAAAAATGATAGGTATGAAAAATTTAGGAATTAAATTGCAAAACTTCACCGCTTACTCATAACGGACAAGATTCACAGACAAGAGAAATTGTAGAAGATTTTCTGGTACATTGCACAAGTAAATACCTACGGAAAGCACAAGTGTCTCTTTGTGACGAAAATACTACTCCTGAACGGGGAGAAATTCTTTTCTTGAGAACATCAACGTCAATTTATTGGAGCGGAGGAGCAGCACGCCACTTCCATCCCAAATATTCACTTACCGCTTCTCATTTTGCACTCCGAAGTTGAGGAACTAAAAATAGTAAAAGTGAAAAATGTTATACACACATACGACTAGGTTTGTAATAGCTCGTACGTGTAGGTAAAATACTTGACGTCTTTATTTCCCCTACAATGCATAACCTATTGAATTTTTCTCGTATATTACACCACTCTTGACTATGTAAAGGTTGAGAATCATATCAAGTGTGAGTGAACTTAGAAGACATTTCCACATCCTGTCAACATTCTTCCCAGTTTCATTTCCACCGAGAAACTGTTCACTATTTGAGTAAAACAAGCTTACTCCAACCCTTTTGTACAGTTTCCAAGCTGCCTGTGCCCCAGCACCTTCCAAAGTCTCTCAATCCCAATAATATTTTACGGTATTAACTAAAAATACCAAGGCGTTTCTATCAAGGCTCTTGACTTGAGCACTTTGAACAGTACAATCGTGCTGAGTGATGCACGATGCTGTGATAATAATGTAAAGGGACAAGAGCGTCTGGCCCAAACGATCAAGTATTTGTCAGTGTCATTTTTGTAATAACGATTTTTTGAAAAATCTGACGACACTTCTGAAATTGCCTACTTTGGCACACACTGAAGTAGTCCGAAAATCATCTCAAAGTCTCAGCTCGCAGAATGAATATGCCAAAAAGACAAAGTAGTTGGGAAAACTACCGAGCAGTGAAAGATTCCTCTATAGAAGTTATTAGAGCAGAATATCTCAAGAAAAATTTTGACCCGAACACTAACTTTCGTGGACAAACTTTGCTCACCACAAGTGTCATTGAGGGTCGGGCAGACGTGGTTCAACTGCTCTTGGAAATGGGAGCAAATCCTAACTTGAAGAGTGATGAGGGAGGTCGTAGAGAGACCCCTTTAATAACTGCAGTGCGCTTAAAAAAGTATTCGTGTGTTAAAATATTAACATCTAAGGGAGCACTAATTTCCACGACCAACTTTTACGGGTGATTATGTGTAACGTGTAATTTTTCCCGTATGATGCTCTGCTGCTAACTCATTTTGCCAGCTCTATTAATAATGCCGTAGTTAATTTCTAATGTGATATAGCTACAAGTTCTCATTAATTCTCACGCTACTCACTCACTCTAAACAATTTATTCTTTGTGCCCCCAGGCAAAATGCGGTATACCAGGCAGTTGTGGAGAATGCTTACGAAATCTTGCAGCACTTTCTCGGATGTCCACTGGACGAGGGAAAGCACTACACACAAGTTTCCTGTCCGTTTCATCTAGCACTTACTGAATCATTAATGAGCCACTCAAAAAAGAAATGCCTCCTACTCCTCTTGCGCTTTAATTACAACTGTCCGTGCATTCCCAAGCTCTGTACTAGAATTTGTCCAACGACAGATTCCCATGCCAGTTCTTACCGGTCTCAAGACATGATCAAAGTTGACCCTGATGTATTCAAATGGATATACCTATCTCTGGGCTACCCTCCCCTACCACTGCGACTATCACAAATAAAGGACGAAGTTGAGGAGAAAATGAGACAATTCTTCAGAGGAACGACACAATTCCAAGTAAAACTACAGTATTTAGTTAGGATTTATGTTCGTGAAATTTGCTCTATTTACTCGTTAAAATGTAAGAGCAGCTTTGTGAGTGCAATTGCTGCTCTTCCGTTACCTCCACGGTTAATTAATTTCCTTCTCCTTGGTGAAATTCGAACATGAAGTGCCAAATTTTAATTTAAAGAGAGCTCATTTCTTAAAATAAATCGTTCAAATTGCACAATTGTCTTTAAAACTTGTCCTTCCTCCGCTTGAGAGATTAGGAGGAAGCAACATATCCTAATTAAGTAGATCATTCATTCAAAATGCGATTAATTTCAATCTTCTTTCAACTGGCCTAAAAATCATACTGTTGACACTGCACTTTTAATTATTACTATTCACAAGGGTTTAAAAATAAATGTGCGACTGTCATGACGGAGAAACGCGATCGTAGCATGAATCAAAGGGGATCCTATATCAACGGTTCCTCCAAAATAAAGAAGCATAAATAATGTCGTAGCATCCCCTGCGTCACACTCCTTTCAAAGAACATATATATGATTTTTAAAAGTGATGTCTCGTGTCAAAATCCCATTTGCCCTTAAGGAGTTTTACCGTATCAAAAAAATATTTCTCAATCCACACCATAACGACAAGTTACCCCTGGAAAGTGAGCCTCCTCAGACTCGAGAAAGAACATGAGACGTGAATGTTTTCCCCTATCAATTCGAGAATATTATAACAGCACATCGGATTTTCAAAAAAGAATCGCAAAACAAAATAAAGCTATGGTACATCTGTACAGTATGACAGGACTACGAATTGCCATGATTAAACATTCCTACACACCCTTTCCTCCTCGGTAAATGTGCAATCCCAAATGCAATACGGATCCAACAATACCCACGAAAATTCGGTAGAAATGACTCCCATGTACGGCTAAATACATACATACCTCAAAACTTCAAAGTGTTTCCATGTATTTTTGAAGGAAGAGCAAAAGCATTCATCGTCCGTGGATGGGAAGGACAGTGCTCGCATATTAAACTCCTGTACTATGTATACCTTATCCGAAGTACTTGCTCAAAATCAACTGAAACTGCCAAAACCCGCAGATTAATAATCCTAATCCTTTTTCATTTCGGGTAAAATGTCCTCTCTCTAACTATACACGAGTTTTTTCCACAGACATATACAGTAGTCCATTCCAGACATCCATTCCATCAGCCCTTCATAATCTATATACAATCATACATGTCCCTAAAATCTACAATCCGATCGGATCTTCCCCCAATGTCCTAAACCCCAGTGAGCGACACATGTCAATACAATAATTTTTGAGATTATGCTCCAGAAAAATATCCCATATGTAACCACATATTGCCCCCCGTATTGTCCTCCCGTACGTTTCCATAATCGGACCCAGCATACATAATCCAAACAAACATGGATTTGCCTCCTTTAATATTGAATGATTCTGTTCAAGCCTGTGAAACTATTGATCATTTCCTGTCTGATTGCCAAAGAAAAATTGCCTCATCGATCGTTAAGCCAACATGTGATTATAGCACTTGAAGTTGCCATTCCATTCATCTAATGTTACGTCCATACAATAACAACATGTAACGTTACAGTCATACAATAGCTCTCTCCAGCAGGGTTTAAATAATACCCAACACCATTCCTAGTTATATTTACACTACGCCAAACACAACCTCACGTTTATATACATACAGGACCAAATGCCATGTGAGATGAAGATTTTTCTACAATAACACAGACACACACACACACCCATGTGTGTGCCTCTGTGTATGTGTGGGGTTCCTTTCTAAGAATCCCCTCCGCAGTTAATACAGTTGCATACCTTCAGAAAATACCATCTGAAGTTACGGTCATACAATACCATGCTGAAGTTACCTTTTCACAATTCCGAGAATAATACGATCTGAAGTTACCTTCACATATATGCTGCAATAAATAATGGTGTAGGCTTGAAATTCAAGTGGTGTTAATGTACATGGACTATGTAGTATGTACTTACTCTTCCCCTCTATATAATCTACTATATAGGCTCCGGGAGAGTAAATAAAGACTAATGGAGTACTGATAAACATTACTAGTGAGGTTTCCTATCCCTGACAAATGATGTGCGTTGACACTCTGACAGTGCTCAGGACTCCCAACACACACGTAGTAAAAGTACAATGAGGCAAGGAAAGGAAAGTTTACGTGGCAGTCGTAATCTAAATTTCCCTCGCCAACATATATATTCTCCAAAGACTGAAGGAGCAGTCTGTCAACAGAGACGTAACAGGAGCATTAAATAAAGTCTGCAATCTGCATCATTTGAGTGAAGAGAGTAACCTAGCCAAGAGAGGTGTATATAGAGTGTGAGAAGGAAAAAAAAAAGAAAAATAGATTTTTTTTGTCAGCAGGATTTTTTGTCAGTATTTTTTTTTTTTGTAGTATCTAGTAGTAGAGGTAGTAGTATAGAGTTGGGAGTTAAAAATAAAATATCGAAATTGAATCATTACCTCGAGTGGAGATCCCCGGTAAGTTAGCACAAGAGAGAGAGAGAGAGACAGAGCAGTCCGGGAGAGCGGTAGTGACAGCTGCGGTGTTACCATCATTACTTAAACATGACTCTTGCGTTCACAGGACGACTGGAGGACTGATGCCCGACTCCGAGATCTCGAGACTATAACTCTCCGTGTGTGGAACTGTTGAATGTCCAGCGAGGGAAGACACAGTCGGACTGGAGTGCTTGGGTCGATGGGAGTACATTCTATTCGCTAATTCCAGAGTCAATATTGAATGTAGACGAGTGTCTGTGTACTGCTCCCGCAAAACTCTACGCTATAGAGCCAGAGAGCCAGAACGTCGGAGAGGTAGAGAGTGAAGACTACCCGGAACTACCGCGCGACTCACTGAGAGGAGGGTTCCTGCTCGGTAAGTTCGGAGAGAGAGAGAGAGGCAGTCAAGGCACAATATAGCGATACAAGGGAGGGAAGTTGGAGAGAGAGCAAAGACGGGGTTTTTTTGTATATACTTGCAGGAGAGGACCAGAGTCTGAAGTAGTTTGTAGTAGCCGGAGACCCGAAGAAGAGCGTTTGCAGTATTGATCGAAGCAACCCTACCATCAGGACATCCTCTCTTCGAAGAGAATATTCTCCTAAAGGGTCTCACATACCATCGTATGTTTCTTCTCCTTGGCCCGAAGAGCTTTAAATTCAAAGAACATGTCATCTCCACAAGATGTTTTACTCCTTTTTGATGTCGATGGAACTCTCACGAACCCGAGACAAGTATGTGTATCAAATCAATCTGTATTAATTATGGGTAAAGACTCTAAGGGCATTTCCAATCATAATCACGTTTTTTTTTTAAAAATGTTTTGAGGCTTTTTTGTGTGGGAGGAAATTCCTATCAAAGTCTTATTTCCTAACCTTCAGCCTCCAGAATCTCCTCTCACTTTGGTCGTGTCTATTTCCCATCTCAGGCTTGACATCCTGCCCAAAGGGGTATACCGTGTTGTATATTCATTATGTATTGAGGATGGGACAGCTTTAGGGGGGGGTGACGGTAAAGGAAGTTATATAGGATTGGGTTAAGTATGTATGTAGACAATAGATCGAAGGCTCCGAGAACGATCTATTGTACGGGTGTGCATAGGGGATGTGTTTCTGAAAAAATTAGCATTGGAGAGGCATGACAAGAGATGTTGAATGCATAAGTGGGGATTCGGTAGTTTTTAAAGCAAGAAGAATTACACCGTCTTTGGAGTTGTTCCCTATCTCGAAGGACTCGACAGCCTTATCTTTACGAAACAGCGTACAGTGGAGGGAAGATAACTCACGCTTTGTATTACACACACTTTCAAAGCTTTCTGAAAGTTTCACATCCAAATTTATAGTCTTGCGCGAATTTTTACTTCGGGCATGCGTTTCCATCCTGTCAGCCTCACATTCCCTTTGAAACGGAATGGGAAGCCTGGATTTCTCGTCCTATGTTTTTCTTCCTCCCATTCTTTCAGATGTAGGAAAATGTTTTGTTTCATTTCTTGGATAGGGAAGTACATTAATTCTACAGGGCTTAAACTCGGATAACATGAATGTATGAATTGACATGAATGTTGAAGGGATGAGAATAGGAATATGATACAATTGTAAAAACTAATTGTTTGGGTTGCTTTGTTCAGCTGTAGTTTCTCTCGGCTGTCAATTTCAATTAAAGAGCTAAACAAATATTGCATGGGGTTAGATGAGGACACACGGTCACGTCATAATTCCTATTGTATGTTACCAGACTGTTTGATATGGTATAATTATATGGAATGATATGACTATGGTATATCTATATGGTGGAAATGTTCACGTATTGAGGCAGCTTGAGATCCATATTACATTTCATAAACTTTTGGGAGTGTTATGATATGTTATATAATTATGCACATGTAAAATTCAATCAGTTAATGGATCTCTGACTAATCGGCCTTTGCATTCTGGGATGACGCTAATAAATTAATGTGCATCCGAGTCATATGAACATGATTGTAATTTGCTCCCGGAGGTGAGCGGGCTGTCCTTAAGCGTTGTTAATTCAGTCAGGCAATGAAGTTTATTAATAATGTAAACTATGACTGAGCTGGAATTTTACGGGTGAAATAAAATGATCTGAATATTTTTAGAACATTGATCCGGTAGTGTATGACTTCATTGTGAAGGAAGTACGAAGTCGGGCTGCTGTAGGCTTGGTCGGAGGTTCTGACTTGGGGAAAATTTTGGAGCAAATGGGAGGCCAAAAGGGTGAGTTAGATGGATTATTTTTTTTTGTCATTTAGTGAAGTACCCGCACTTACGTTGCATGCGTCGTATTTGCTGAAGCGATGAAAGAAGTTAGCACGTAATTTTTCGGGTGGAACTTTGTTATTTTAGTTCAATATGTATTTCTTTCCTCCCTATTAGCTATTAATGACTTCGACTATGTCTTCTCGGAAAATGGTCTGGTGGCCTACGAAGGTGGCAATCTCTTGGGAACTCAATCCATACAGGATTGCATTGGAGAGGAGAAATTGCAGAAATTCATCAATTTTTCATTAGCCTACATGTCCAAACTGACATTACCTTTAAAGAGAGGTAACTTCATTGAGTTTCGCAAAGGAATGATAAATGTGTCGCCTGTGGGTCGATCGTGCAGTCAAGAGGAGCGGATACAATTTTATAACTATGATAAGGTGAGCTGGGAAACTTGTATAGATATACTTCGAGTTGCTATTCTAAAAGTGTCCATGCAAGTGAATTTAAATTGCTGAAATAGAATTTGAGAGCGCTCATTGTGAATTCTGGTTTCAGGAACATAAAATTCGAGAGAATTTTGTCCAGGCTTTAAAGAAAGAATTCCCTGATTTGGGCTTGACTTTTTCTATCGGTGGGCAAATTAGTTTTGATGTCTTTCCAACTGGTTGGGATAAAACTTACTGTCTGAGATATGTTGAGAAGTTCCCGACGATACATTTTTTTGGAGACAAAACTAACCCGGGCGAAAATGACCATGAAATTTTCGAATCATCGCGAACCGTGGGGCATTGTGTAACTAGTCCACACGATACTATGGAAAAAGTTCGGGAGATTTTGGGCTTTTGACCAAAAACATTTAAATGTGATAAGATCATGGTTTCTAAATCACGAAATAACCTATTCCAATATTATTTATTCCTCAACGTTTGATACGTTATGTACAGAAGATGGTCAGTGTCAGTTGTAATTGTAATAATTGTAAATCACACGAAATTAATTGAAATAAAGGCATTTTTAACCGTATTTCCAAACGATTATACTGGGTTTCAATGTCTTGCAGGGTCTAAAGCACCCCGAAGTTACTTTAAGACTCCACTACTTCAATTCGCACATAAAACGCATAGAGATTTTATTACATTCGAGTAGGCAGAGCTTACATTGCGTGTTTTTCCTATAGAACCATTTCATTTTTGCAATAAGAAAAATGAAAAATTCATGATGAAATACTATACGCGTCATTTGGTAAGTATTGTCGTCATATACCGTGGTGATATCAACGGTTGCTCCCCAATCATACATTTGTACAAGGCAACGTGAAGAACCCGCAGTCAGTTTTTAGCTTTCCCATAAAATCTAAGCAGTGTGTATTTGAAACCAGATAAGATGTGTAAGATATAATGTGGTATAGTTTATTCTGAAGTGTCTTAATAGCTGTCATAAAAATGGAATAGCCTTGTAAGTCGAATTATACAAAATCTGGCACGCATTTTTATGACATCTTTGTTTCTACGTGATTTTCGCACCACCAGGATTTTACCCTCCTAATGTTGTGCACACTTTAAGAACATGTTTTAATCAAATGTGCCATATTGTCATACTAGGGAAACTATAGTTTTGAGAAATATTTTCCCCTGGAATCAGTAGTACATGATGCTCTGCTAGGTAGGTTGACTTTTAAGCTTTCCTCCATTCGTGAATGTATCGGATAAACTTAGTGGCTTGACATGTATAAGAGACAAAAAGTATCCCTTTCATTGAGTTTATGTGAGTATGAGTAATACCCAATATGTGCAATTTGGTGTTATTGCTACCCCGAATTAACTTTATTAAAAGTTTCATGTCTCATTGTGCCGTGTGCCATACCACCTACATCAACTCTAGCTTATTTTGCATTTAGTACTTTTCCAGTGGATGTTCGTGACTGAGGTGATTTCCATGACTTGGTAACCATGTCTACCTTAGATGTCATTTTCATCAGGATTTCGAAGTCTCACAACAGATTACATGTCATTCAAGAAAAATCAACGCTTCGATCTAGTAAAATGTAAATGCTTGCGACCACGGGAAACCAAGAAGTTCTCCCCGTTTCTGTTCTTCTACTGTATGTGTACTGTAGTCGTAGCCTCTGTCAACGTGATTCCATTCCAGTCCATAATAATATCCCACTTTATTCGTAGTCGTGACATTTTCGTTTTTCTTAACTTCTCCCAAGTCGCAAATAAAAGATAGGCGTATCTTCCCTTATGTCATTTCATATTATATCTCGTAAATATTCTGGTTGATTATCCATAAATACGGCACACATGAAAAATATCCCAAAGGATTGATGTGCATTGTATATAGCAAAAATTAAACGTGAAATGGCAACTCTTCTCCTGGATTCACAGCCACCTATCACCGTACCATGACTGCTACTTCTCACGAGCAGAAATCACCGCTGTTCGTTTACAACATCGCTTCCAGCCTGCTTGATGTAATTATACACATAGGTAATTAAGTAGAAATTCTGAGGATCCAAGTATGTACATACAAACTACAGCATGCACATGTCGTGACAGAAGGTGCAGATTTTTCCCTGTTTAATCGATTAATGACTCCATAAAAAGCCAATCCTAGCCTGGTTATCTTATTATTTCCAGTTCGTACTAATAATGAGGAAAGATTCACGGGAAAGTTTCTGGAGTTTGAAACATTGCATTTCTATTATTATTGCTCATGCTCGAAATTTTCCAACACAGGAACTTTCCCGACATCATGTCAGAAGAAGGCCCCAAGACCAATCCACGTCAAACTTTGAGTTTGCGGGCTAAATTGTGCTATAAATACTCCATTTTAGTTTGTATAATCTTGCAACAAATCTTGAATAGTATGTTTTTAAGCTCCGCAACATTCCATTGATTTGCTCCTGCTGGGAATTTCGACACTGTCGTAGCAAGTTGAATGAAATGAACTAATGGTTTATTATTCTTGGAAAAATAAAGAATATAAATACCAGATAAATGGTATTTAGTTTCGCAGTCAGGCTGTCACACAGTTTTATCTGCATGATCAAAATCACAGTACAAATACACGACATTCTGTATATAATACACACACTCTTAGCGTCTACTCCTATTAAAACATTTTGTATGTGTAGCAAGGAACGCCTGTTGATCTCCTCTGAGGGTGTGCTTACCCTTGATTAAATTTTGAGATCCCAACACAATATGTACCTTGAAGATTGAGTCAATGAGAGGGGCTCTAGTTATGAGTTATGAGTAGCTACTGATTTTTCAAGAATATCATTGTTAAGCATGATGGTCGTGTGTGTGAAAATTGCACTTAAGGGGCGGTTCTTGGCGTCAGGACTGACACCCCCGAAATATTAATTGTTTACCACAAGTCTAATGACTCAGAGTGTATGAATTAGAAGTTGGTGAAACGCATTCTTAGCACCACTTCAGTTATTCAGAGAGTAAGGGCGAAAACAGAGCTATAACTATACTTCACCAAGTTCTGCTGTCAAGAAAGGCAGAAGGCAGTTTATCGTTTGCATTAGCATGTAAGTGAGAAGTGATCACGGTATTAGTCAACCCACATCAGTAAATATTTCAGTGGAGCTCTGCCTCAAGTTGGAAATTTAACGTTAGCTCGTCATGCTTTAGTTTTGGCATATATCTTAAAGTGACACAATTTGTTCCTTCAGTCTTCCACATTGGATCTGCATATCCTCATTGAATAATGCACCGCTGAGTTGAAAAATAGTGCCATTTCTGAAAGATTTTACCATGATAATCCTAAGTATGGAGAAAATCTTTATTTTGTGAAGTATTCTGAAATAATTTTTTTTTTGTTTATAAATATTGAGTAATTATTACTTCTTAGAATTGTGAAGTCATACTAATACGAGTTTCTGCTGTTTCTTTGATTTACAAAAGGAGAGGGCCTTCTAGGACAGACTTGTTTAATTCTATTTCTCATTGGGAATATAGTCAAAATAAGTTTCGGGCAGTATCAACAATACCCGGGTCAGTATCCACCGGTCTACACTAATCAACAGCAATACAACCCACCTTATAACCCTCAATATAACCCACGACAGCCGTCATCTGGAGTTGGATACAGGGATTACGGAGATCAATGTCAGCCCAAAGCATCCCTTGCTTTCCCTACAGATGAATCAGCACTGTGTGATCTAGGCAGGGGGCTTACGTGTACTCACTTCCAGTGTACTTGTATAGCACCGGGTGCAATCTACAGACATGGGAAATGTCGGGCCAAAGTGGCTCGACCATGTGAAAGCACTGATGGAACATCTCTGGAATGTATCGTGAATGCAGAATGTAATTCAGCAACACGTCTCTGTCAATGCAAACGAAGCTACTGGGCTAATGATGAGAGCACGGCTTGCAATCAAGGTGGAAAACTCAGAATAAACTCGTGGCATGGTTGTGTTCTTGTAATTATCGTTTTTATACATCGTCAGCTGTCTATGAGTTGAGTCTGCATGGGAATTAGTTCGTTCGGTATGACATTTTTTGAGCTATATCTTCTGTGAGAATCCCAGATTCAGTACACATAACTCTGGACCAATAAGTAAATTTATATCTCAATGTGCCCCTTGAAATGAAGTGTGTTTTAAGCAAATAAAATATATAGTTTCTTGTTCATGTTTTTATAGGAGAATATTTTTGCTGTAAATCGAAATGTGCTATTTTTTTTTGTACAAATAATGAAATAATTACTTATTTCGAGAGTCACAGGTCACATTGTCTGCAAAATGGTGTTGTTAGTTCTGAAACGTTGTGGAGTAATTTCCAAGGAACCCACTCTCATTTAACGACACGTGGGTATTAATTAGCGTTTTTGTGAAAGTAGGCTCACGTACAATAAGCATCTCAATTTGTCGTATGTAGTCAAAACTGTGCTCAACAGAAAAAGCAAGGCATTGACCTCAACTTTAAATAATGAGCTGTAGAATATTTCGAGGAGTAGATGAGTGCAAGCTCAATTATGCATGCTCTACAAGGATTAATGCGAGCGGTGGTTGATTTGTGATATGATTCCTATACATAGGAGATAGGACATATAGTCATAGTGTAAGCCGGAGCTGTGCAGGTAGAATTTGGATGAACATAAATACAGATGTGCTATAGCGTGCATAGATTGGTGACAACGGATTTAGGACAGGGAGAAAAAAGGCTGCTGTTGCATATATGTACATGTAATTTAAAGAGCAAACATCTCAAATGATCCGTGCGATCATGAATCGTTGGTCCTTTTCATCTGCCTTTATGAATTATCACTGCGACCACGTTCTACAATTTCCAGATTCCCGAATCCAAATAATTACACGGGATCGAAACACAGGCATACTTGTAGAAATGGAGCTCATGTAATCTCAAACGACTGTGTCACTGTCGCTCCCAGTGGTTTTTATTCGTCAATATTGGTAGGCAGAGGCATATTTTCCGAGTGACGTGTTCTCAAAATATTTAGACGATGAAGAAACTGATTCACAAAGGCACCATTTTCATTCTAAAGGTATTATGATTAGTAATGACCTCATAAACGATTCCCCATTGTTTAAGCAAAACGTACACTTGAATAGTACTGGAGTACGCAACGAGCTACATCCTACTATTGAAATAATATCGGTCCTTGGATACAATACAGCAGTACAGTACAAACAGAAGTCATTCCTGTCATAAATGACTTTATGAATTGATTTTTAAACAGTGCCTATAAATGTAACGTAATTATGTACATACTTTTATACTATATGTACTAATGTGTAGATATGTTTGTTCCAAATCCGGGTTCCAGTTCGTTCATGTTAACTTCGTGCATGGGAAAATAATAATTCCCTTTACGTATCTTGTTTGAAGGAGAGCTCTGGCTCGAAAGATGGAAGATAACAAGTGTTTTTTGATCTGACAACGTCAGTTCAACAACAGGAATCAGTTTCAATTAATGGACAGTTCCGCTCCATTTGCAGGCAATTCTGAGGCTAGGCCGTATTTTAGGAAACAACCCCGAGGTCATGCAAAATAATAGATTATTTGACCTGGTCGTTATAGAATATAGAATTTATACAAAATTGTACATTAAAATCTGTTTATATTGCCGCTTCCTTTGTACTTTTACCTTAAAAACTAAGGGTATGCTGTCAGTCATTTGATTGATGTGAGAAATTCGTTTGTAGTATTTTACAGTTCATGTAACTATAGTAGTGTAACCATACCATAGTTTTTGGATTATGAAACAATGACAACCTTGTTTGTTGAGGTACATTTCCGCCTTGTTCGTGTACTTTCTTCCCTGCTCCTGCCAATAAAAGCAAGGTGATTCATCATCTACTTAACAATTTTCCAACTGAACTTGTATTTTTCTAATTAGACATATTGTGTAATGTGAGTCATTCATAAGTGCACGTCGTTGTATATTTATAAATTTAATGAGTCTAGAATTGACCACTAATTGCCTCATGACGAAGCGAAGGAGAGACTTAATAATGACTTAATATGCATGAGCTCGCGTCACTCTGGGTTTTAAGTAGGGAAGTATTGTCACATTTCATCCGATTCATGCATTTCTGGAGCTCATATCCAATCTAAAATTGTTCAAAGTCATGTCAGGACGTGAGGAGGCAGAGGGGGAATTTTTTCGGGATAGAGAGACCTTTTCCGAATGCCATAAATTAGTGTGTCTATGACTCATGTTTGCAAATCCAAAGCAACTGCATTCAACCAGTTACATTGTCTTACTTTAAATCTGAACTATTCAAACTATTAGGCCTATAAGCCTACACAGCCAGGTAACTGGAGCCGGAGCCTGTACCTAACACATCTGTCGCAGGTAAGTTATTTCCTGCAGATATGCATCCTGGCAATAACGAGTTTATACATTCTGAAAATAATTTTCTTGTATGATGTATGGCTCTAGGTTTAATATGTGCGTGGAGTGATTATGCTTGCTCTTATGGAAACCAAAGTATATAGCTCACCGTAGGCAGGAGGTTTTCAAGAGGATGTTTTGGCGTAAGATTTGGAAAGCATAAGCCCTGTAAGCATTCAGGCAGGCAGTTTAAAAGCGAGAAAATTGTTTTGAATGTGTCCATAAATCCACGGAAGTCATTATATGAAGAGACAATAATAATGACAACTACCCTTACAGTGAGCTTGTACCTGGGCACCTGAATGTGAAATAGTTTCTTCGTCTCACAATCAGTAAAATTCTTCTAGTGTTTCTATACATGTACCTTATAAATGAATAGAAGTCTAACATTTCCATACTATAATGCAGAAAAGTAAGCACAGTTCCTTTTAACGTGCCGTGGAACCAGGGGATTTTAAGTGTAAACTTGATTTTAAGCTATGTTAATGCTATGTATGCAATATTTAAATACATACATACTTGTGTATACATACCTGTGTACACATTTCACTGCTCCTTTCGCTTGCAATTCCCGTGGAGTGTGAAGGAAAGATTCATTAGAGGAGAGCACATCCCAGATCCCAGCTGTACTTACATAAATTGGAATGCAAGACAGCACAATAACTATACGTACTGAACATTTTTCAAGACTATGCTTTCATCCGTCCTGGAAAAGAAAATAGGATGAATGGAAGTTGAAGCTGGGTAACAGAAACATGCCATATATATTTATGTAAATATATACATGCAGGTAAATTATGCTCGTTTCGTTCCATACCGGAAGCCATTACGAAACTTTTAGGTTCTCCTTACAAGCAAAAGCATAATGCAGTTTCAGTGAATACTTACAGACAGCTTCAAAAGAAACCCACAGCAAAGTGAGAATTCACTTTCACATGTGTGTTTGCCTCATGTACTACATAATAATGTTTTGTATTTGAGTTCCCTTTTAACAGTAGCTTAAGTGTACCTCCGGTTGATGCAGAAATTTCCGCTCGTATAAAATAAAACACGACAAGGGATGTACTTCAAGGACCTGTTCGTATGCTTAACAATATTTATTTATCCACTGACCTCACCTGTGAGTGTATAGTAATTGTGCTAACAACAGGAAAGCTGTGGAAATGAAACGACATTGTTTTTGTTATACATACATGCCTTGAATATACATATCCAATATCCTGTGTATGTGTAACTGATGTGAATGTCACCTTACAAGTAGGTTGTTTTGCCGAACTACACTAATTAGCCTTTTGTATAAATGTAGTAATTAAATTGTCATATCTGCGGACAATGTCTCCTATTTGACCCATCACACCTTCCTCGTGTTGTCAATTTCCATGGAAAATGAGTAAAGGTAGGCCACATTCATAGTAATAGTTATTGGTAGTAGCTAAATAAGAAGAAATTGCTGTCAATTTAAATGACAATCGTAAAATGTCATAAAATAAAATTAAAGCACACAAAATCAGGCGTGATGTGTTTTTCCTACTTGCTGTAGCTTACCTTCTAATTCTAAATATGACAGATTGGGGATACACTAATGGCATTATAAACAACTTAATTTTACTCACGACTCACAGTTGTAAAAATAATATTATATATATTGTTGTTCTAAACGCAACCATTTTCTTACAATAATAATTTATACCTATGTTATTATACAAGTAAAGAGATTTGAATGGTCTAGCTGTCGGAAAAGAAGTTAAGTATTATAACTACTTCCAATAACCTCATAACAAACACTCACATAAAAACATGGCCAAACAATCAACACCTTGGCAGTCCTTAAAATTTTATCGAGAAACGCTTCGTATACGAGAGGGGAAACCGCCAGTAAGTATTAACAATTTATTGCAAATGCATGAGAAATGTTCAAATCTAACTGAACGAAACTTTTATACTAACAGTGCAAGAAAGAAAGCCCTGTTGATCCGTGCTGTTACCCGAATTTAACGTATTATCATAACGGAAAAGAAAACGTTTGCTGCAAACCACGACACGACTATAACTTTTTATTCTGTGAAGGATACGATCAGTACCGTCACAGGGACGATCGTAAGCACCCACATTTCTACTTGGGAATAGACATAGAGGTAAATTCGCTGCTACGTTCAATCCAGTACATTAAACTCATTTAAAATGTATTTCTGGGAACAAAACAATTGTTTACATTGATAATAAGTATACCTAAATATTTGTAAACTTTGAAGGAAAAATACCCTTGTCGGAGAGTCCCACTCCTTACGAGTTCTAATTATGGCCATAGACCCCCAATTGATCCCATGGGCAACAGACCCAAACAAAAGCAGATTCATACTTTCTATCGCAACAGTGGTACTTCGTACTGTTTGAACGCAAATGGATATCATAACGTCAGACTAATTGCTCCTTGGGCACTTAAAGATAATGAACAATTCGGATACACCTACAGCCCTCCACGGAAATGAAAACTGGTTTAACATTTCATTAATTTTTCTAGTTGTACATTTGTACATTTTCTTACAAGAGAGCTACCATCTCCAGAAATAATAAAAATTGTCGGTACAAATACAAGTGAGAAGGATCTTCAACCACTTAATATCTGCAAGTTTACATGGCCATTAAGTCACTAGAGTAAATTACTTTATTCAGAAAATATCGATGCAACACAATTGCACCATATCTATGTCAACAGGCACAACATCAGTAATAATAGTAATTGATTTAAAATTGCTCAAATCTTTTACATATCCGTACAAGAATAGCGAAACTGTAAAAATGTGATTACAAAACTACGTAATCAGCTAAACGTTGTCTAATTTAAAGTAATAACGAATGTGATAGTTTATGGGGCTTCCCATTAGCAGTAGTAGTAGATGTGTGAAAAATTTCGGATGTTCCTGATTTTACTTCTGAGCATTTTTACGTTGAGAAAGTCGAAGGCATTTAGGACATTGGTCCCGTTTGGCGAAGCAAATATTGTGGAATACCGCATGGCACGACGGACATTGATGCGTTGCACTATCAAAAGGAAATATCACCTCAATATTTTCACAAATTTCACAGATGAAACCCTTCCCACGGCAAGTCTGTAAGGAAAAATTACATTACAGGTTATTACATGAATGGAATAATCAAGGTTGATGCATATCACACAAATATAATCAGCTTGGGTATTCATAATCAGGTAGTAGGCAGACTTGGATGCCTTATGACAATATGATTCCGGACACACAGAAAAGACTCAGATTTGAAACTTTCCAGTTTGTACACTGGTTTTACTTCTGACGGTCTCTTACAAATCGCTACATTTAAGGATTTAGCCGATTGGTTAAACGATTATTACTTGAGAATCTGGGTCTACCAACTAAATTTTTATTGTAGTGTTTCAGTTCACACCAGTTCACATACATAGTTTCAATGAAGAACTAGCATGCACTTTCATGGAAGTCGGAATTTGTCTATTTTCATGCCGTTCATTTATTTGTAATACGTGGACATGTAGCAAAAATTACGAAAAAACTCTTGAGGTAACACTTGGAATGGAAACTTAACAGGTGCAAACAAACAAACTCCAACAAAGAAATGCGGATGCTCTGTGGAACTTTCCTCACAAATCGTTTATTCTGTTTGTCTTTTAATAGTATTAAAAAACCATTGTTTCCATTTTTTTTCTATTTAACCGAAAGACTCCCTAGTTACGTATTATTTGAGACTGATTATTTTCTCCAATAACGTTTGTTCGTGTCATTTTCCGTTGTCATATTATGACAACCGACACTCACTTTTTCTGACGGCAGCTACGCTATTACTGATTTGAGAAACTAAACTTACAGTGCAGTCTTCTTTAATATGTTTCAAAAATGTGGCATGAGTCTTGTCCAAAAAGCGGATCAACGAAGAATTATTGATGTCAATCAAATCTTGTAACGAATACATGGACGAATTTTCGACGAAGTGCTGTCTTTCTTCAAGTAATCTTAGAAGTTTCTGATTAATAGCTTCGCGGCAGGTCATAAAATATTCCTTCATAATAATTATTTCTTCTCGGAGTCTCTGTAACAAAATAGCTTTGGTAAGACTTGTACAAACTTGGACTGACATATTTGCAACATTCCTATAATTCCAAATTCAATCACAAGTACACATTTCTGCATAAAAGGTAGCACAATTTAGGATTTAAATTACTTTGACAGTGTTGAGCTCCTCCACAAAATAAAATAACTTTGGATTGAGTTTCTCCAGATTGACATTTGGTTTTCTTGCCATTAAAACTAGAAACTGTCTTGAAGCCTCACAGACTGGTTTTTCATCAAAATCCCAGTTATGAATAATCCTTGCAGGTACAGACAATGCAGCATTTTTATGGCAGGTAGGGCAGTAGTACAAACCATCGTAATCACACTTCCGTGGCTCCATCCAACCATTCTCTAGTAAAATATCAGATATGTTGAACTAAATAACAAAGCTAATAGCCAAGACAAAAGTTTAAAATTAAGAATATAATACAGTAACATAACATACAAACTGTAATCATGATATTTAAGTGACAACCGTGCAGACTTCAGAATATGCGACTTACTGAGGGTGAAATGTACCCTGCATTCAGCACATTTGTATGACTGAGCAGCTAGGCCAACTTCCGGGCAAATATTATAAATAAAATCGGTTTCATTTCCAACTTTCAAGAACTGGCAGACTCGAACAATTTGATTGAGGCATTTTGCATGACACTGGTAATAGCAACCTGGAAAAGTTAATACTTTAATAAACTTATACTTTACAACCACTCCGAATTTCATGCACACTGCACACCAACACTTGCATCTAATCCCCCAGAGCTTTCTACGATTTGCTCATTCCCAGTACTACCTAGACTTCAACTTCTAGTTGTAATTACCTTTGCATCTATACCAAGACTGCAAAATTGTCCAAATGACACCACTGCATTTATCACAATATTGAGCAGTTCTATGGAGTGGTTGTTTCTGGAGGATGAACTGATGGCTGTTGACAATTCGTAAAATATCAGCATCTGGTGGCAAATCATTTGTTACATCTTTAACATCTTGTAACTTCAGTCTCAACTCAATTAATCGTTTGACAAGTTTCTTTCGTTCATCGGATACTCCTTCAGTTTCCAACACCAAAGCTTTTACTTGCTCAATAGCAGTCTCCAACGACGCCACAGTGTTGAGACTTTCATCATTCTAGTACACAAAACAAAATCCCACATGAATATCCAACACAATCCGAACATGGATAGGAGGATCGAAAAGGATTATGGTTATTTGGTTATATCATGTGCTCACAGAATTACAATCAGCTCTTCCAGCAGTCCCCTACACCAGAAAAATAAAATCCTAAACAAACGACACTTACCACATCCGACGAAAAATAATTTTCTTCGGCGTCCGTTGATACATCATTGCTCTTGCCGTCATCAGAAGACCAAATGACACTCTCACTTTCTTCCATCTCATCCAGCCGGGAAGCTATACATTCAATAATAAACAAGTTAAAGGTGACCCTCAAAATAGCGTTCATCCCCTACACGATATCAACAAACTGAGTAGGGACAATATAAAAATAACATCCTCAATACAATCACCAAACCACATACCCTCACACAATTCAAAATCTTTGATGTCACATGTTAGCATATTGTCATCATTTCTAAAACTACTTCAAGGAACGTATATTTTTGAAACAATCACACAAAATAAAATAACCTTATACTTTACCTCTAGTTGACACGGAACCCAAAATGCGCTGCTTACGTTAGCTAATTGCACTTCGCCAGTGGGCAACAATTGCCATGAGTAAAAAAACTAAAATTCGTTGATACACCGTACTTCGGTTTCCGTCGGTCATGAACTCATTCACATTATCCTAATCAGACACCATTTAAACCACAGATTCAAAAATAAAAAAGGCTGAACACCTGACTTCACTCAATTTGTTCTCTGCTCAGTCATTGTGTCAATAAAGGTGGTTTTAAAAGATAAATATACGTCTACAAAAATCCGCTTCTACCAGTCCCACTATTTATTGCTCCTTCATAATACATACCTCCATCCTTAAACTACACAATATACGAACGTCACGAAACCCTATAAATTCTTTAATCTAATTTTTTTTACTAACATATCAAACCATGAAGAACTAACAACAAGTACTTCTCTGTAAACAATCAATAATTAAGTATTTTGTCACATAAAATCGATCGCACAAAAACCTCCTGGTCCATGGTCCAGTGTGGAACCTCTAAACCAAAAACTTTAAATGACCACATGCACTGCTTTAAAAAGACAATTGAATACTACGACTGGAAAAATGTAACAACAACCCACACCATACACTATAGTTTACAAATAAATAAATGCTGGCAGACATCTCATAAGTGTAGATGCAAGCGGGTGGCTATTGAAGTGAGCAGCTTTAAGATGTCCGACTTTCAAGCAATAAGCGTCCACATTCGGGCGATGAAATTCTGGTGCAAGGGCTAGGGTAGTGTTGCAGTCCTGGAATCTAAACCTAATCCTGGAATTTCAGATTTTTGCATAGCACTGTAAGATAACGTAGGCTAATTTTAAGCTCATTATGAGTATGACTTGGGTTTACACGACATTCAAAAGCAGACTTTTGTTTTCGTCGATTTCAGAGGATTATCGCAAATTACAATTTTGGAGGACACAAATTGTTTTATTGTGACGATATTTCCAAAATACCAAATGATATCCGCCCATTTTTCATTGTTGGTTCAAATGGAATAACGCCATCTCTGGATACTGTCAGCGGGATTGATCCTTTGCAACTTTAATGGTCATATTTTATTTAAGAATAAAATGTTTTAAGACAAAAACAAAACGCAATAATAATTAAGTAAAGAAATTATGCCGACTGTTTAAAAACGTTTAACTAATTGGAGTGGGCATGGGGCGGCTTTTGCATGGGACGTTATCAGAAACGTTATTTCTCTTTTGCGACCTCCTGATTATTGAATTCGTCCGCGTTCCTCAGCATATCCGTCATCTCAACTTTCTTGAGAATGACGTCCTTCATTTTGTCATTCCTTTCAATGATGGCATTTAGTCTTTTCGTTATAATCTGATCGTAAATCATATCCGTCCAAGTCGCTGGGGCATTTCTAGCATGAACATGTGGGAGCTTTCCACTCTGAATTTTCATATTGTCCTTGGACTCACTGGATGTTGAACGTGAGGAAGCGCCTGACTGTTCAGAAGAACGACTGGTCCTGGACGTTCTTTTTTTGGCTGTTGGTTCCCTGGGTTTGGATGGGGGTAGCCCTGTGGGAATTTGCAAGTGACCTTGAAGTGACAAAATTATTTCATCTCGACGTATCTGATCTGACAATTCCTTGCTTGTGTCGGAATAGGTTTTGGCTGGAAGTGAAAATACAGATATACAACAAAATCATTGGTTAACATCCTACGTGATGTATATGTAGAAACGAACATGTCGGTACGGTATCCAAAACAATCTGCATCCATCCATACATTTTGAGCTTATTTGCTCTCCAAACACGACGACTGTTACGGCAGCAGAGGTACATTAGGTAAAGGAGTAACAAAATTAGAATACAAATCGTCTGAAATGACAATAATTATCTTTGCGTCAAAATGAAACATTTTTAAGCAATCGCACTACTACACTCTGGTATGAGTCACCCCAAAAATTCATACCATGGAAATTATTAGCTGCATTTCTGAAGAGGGAATGAATCCATACAGCTGAATCACAAAATCACGCTCAAGTAAGCATATTGTGTCCTTATCGACCCCTCTGCGAAGAAATTACAAGGACAAATTGAAACCGAATGCATCTGGATTTAAAAATAGTTACAAAACTATATGAACAGAAAAAATCCATCAGCGAACTCAACATACCTATTGGAAATTTTTATATTAAAATAATAAACAGTATATAATCTCCACGTCGGTAGCACCCGAGAGCACGGGGATAATGCGTGGCAAGTCCATCTGAATTATTTTTAAACGGGTCAAAAGTAGTCAATACTAATATTTTTTGTATTGGATTAATTAAAAAATATAATTAGTTAGATGAAGAACACGCTTATTTTAAGCTGTCACCAACTTAATGGCGGACTTCCCGGACACCAAAACAACTTCCTTTGCTTCCAATTGCTCGAAATCTCTTTTGGCTTTCACTTTCTGATTTGTTTCCTTGTCCCATTCAGACCAAATCAGAGAAATGTCAGATTTCCCAGGTATATTGTACTCCTCCTGCTCTTCCTCGTCGTACATTATTATACTATTTTTTGTATAACCCCCTCCTGTCACTCTCAGAGTGTACTTTCCCGTGTAAGGTATGTACTTTTCTTTTCCCTACGGAATTAAATCAAGCACTGATGACACTCATAATCTTGTCACTGAAATTTGTACCTGATTGCGAATTTCTTACTCACAGCATCATATATGTCAAAAAAGAAGATCAGTGGAAGCTTCACAAAAAAGCACACTGGTTCTCCACCATAGCAGTCGTCTTCCCCTATCCCCATCCATGCCTCAGGATCTCTTTAAAAATAACGATAGTTGTGTATACAAATTCCCAATTGCTTCTCTACAGTTTCTGTCATACTTGAAATTTAAAAAAAAATTATAAACCTAAAGCGCATTGATCTTAGTGTTAGATTCCAATTCAGTTGAATTTCAGAAGAGGCCGGACATCCTGCATAAATTGACGTACTAATGGAGTCCTGCAGTAATAAGGATATTTTTTGATAGTAATGTTCTGTTAAGGCCTTGTATGGTGAGCACATTTACTTCCATACTATCAATTTGAACTTGTAGCTTGTATCATTTGTAAACAATACTCACACCAATATAAGCTCCTCCATACTTTGGTAGGCAATTCTGGAATGCACCTATGAAATGAAATGCAATTGGGACGATCGTCGGATCCATTCCTGGTAAATTCTGTGGTAAATTTGCTAAAGGAAATTCCGAAACAAAAGTACAATTAAAAAATATAAAAAAATTCAACAAACCTGAAGAAAGTATATTCAGAGTTCAAATAAATTCTTTTTTGCTTACCGGTATATTTATTCACTTCAATGAAGATACTAAAGCTGACAATACCATTATTCGCCTTAATTTGTCTCTCTGTTCCGACCGAAACAACAGTCTCATTGCCATTGTCAACGGTTAATTGCAAGTCAGACAACTTCTGTTCACGATAATCAGTTCGATCTATGAACAGGAAAACGGTTGACCATTATGAGCTCCAATGAGCAAACTAATTTGGGGTGGCAAGTGGCAATGATTTACCACGAAGTTCTACATTATCATTATGAACAGAAAATAGTTAAAGATTCCCGTGAAAAAATTACCAATGGATGTGGCTGCAGTGACTGCAAATGTGATTTCGAACTTTATCAGTTGATTATAGTCCAGAACAATTCGGTCAGGCATTCTGAAATGTAGAGCCATCTACATGAATAAACAAATTTGGAATGTTGTTGTATTGTAATAGATTGAAAGGCATCTTACATCTTCGCAGCCCCTTTTCCACTGTGATCAAGTCTTTCTGCAAAAAATATCCAGTTCGTTGGATAAGCATGAAAACATTTCACAATTTCTACAAGGGCTGTAAATTATTTACAAGAACCTATACTCACTGAAGCTACTTGGATCGACAATAATTCCAAATTTATGTGGATCACCGACATAATACTTAAAAAATCCAGTTTGTGATTGCTTTCTCCCTTTAGCTGTCCAACTGTATTCAACAAAACAAAAAATGAGTGCAGATGCCGGGAAGACTTTCTAATTTATTTAATAATTCTTGATGTCAAGAATAGAATGCACCAAGAATATTGGAACAAGCCTATCCAGAATTTACGATTTAAGTGTGTCCGTTGAAAGGTGCGAAAACATTTGTGTTTCAGGATTTAAATAACAAATGTGAATCATTGAATATGCTGAAGCTTGAAATGCCATCAATGACTTGAACGTTGAAGCTGTTCCCAAATGCTTATGTTGGAGTGGTTCTCGAATAGAAATGTGCTGGAAAAATTGGGGTCATTCTTATTCCTTATATGTACTTTAGTCTTAGCTTATTTAGTGTCTGTATTATTTATGCTGTATATATTATATTATCTTACCTGGAGCTGTGACAGAGTTGTAGTATAATTTTGAGACACTGAAGGATCCCCGTAAGGGCAGTAGGTCTTGAAGGTTTTATAGCCTTTGAAAAAAACGTTATTTTCGAAATCCCCACTGCCTCCGGATTTCCTTTCATTCGATCTCTGCAATAACAAAGTCATTTTTTTTTAATTGAACAGCAATAATAGTTTTGTAGATATAAACTCATCAGTGAATCATTGAACTCTTTACTTTAACTGCATCCCGCAATTTCTTAACAAAATTAATGTTTTCCGTTATGAGCTGCCATGGAATTTCTCGCTTTCGGATTGCCACAACTTTTTTGTCTGAGTTGACAATGGCCACCATCTGCAAGCATTATTACTACAATGAAAGGCTTGTCAAAATTTTGAAAGTACGAATTATTCCCATGTTTTTCAGATCAGTCATACTTCGAAGAGGCGATTGATAGAATCAAAAATGACGGAAAACGGTCGACCGTCGTGGAGACCCGGGCTAGATGTTACAACTGTTCGAATCATACTGTAACCAGCGCTCGGGCGCAGCAGTATTAGATGCAATGTTCCAGTAGATCCTAAATATAACTGTAATACAAGCCAGGGAAAAATCAGAGAAAGACATCATGTTAAGAAATAATTGTCCAGGAACACATTTAGTGAAATTAGTGAGACCTACGTGACGTTTTGAGGTCAGAAATGCGTAGTATGGCCCATCTGAAAAAGCCATTACTTTAATAACATGACTTTTCGACATTTCAAGAGCAACATGGTATTTTTCTTGCCGGTCATTATCACTGGCACTTAGGAAATCCTGAGTGGCTTTCATTACAGCTTTCGCGTCATCTTCTGAAGGAAATCCGGGCAAGTTGGCGAATGCTACACCTTTGTCAGTACTGTTTCATGATAAATTTGTATTAGTTTCAGTAACAACTCTATTTCTAACTAGAAGTATTGCTAAATAAGACTAAATAATTACTGTATTACAGAGTGATCAAGTAATTTGTTCCCGCTTAGCCCTCATACAAGGGAGTGACTCACATTTGTTTGATTCCATTCCATTCATTGATTTTTTCCCCAACTACTACAGGATTTGGATAAGATATGCAAAACTCCATACAAATCTAGAAGTATTAAGGATATAAATAACTGTAGCCCCAAATTAAATTTTGTTTTTAATTTAGGGGTTTTCAAAATTATGGGAAATTTTGAACAACCCTTTAATGTTGACCTATTATTTTGAAACACTTCCGTGATTTTCGGAAGCACTTATTACCACTTAGAACCAAGTGCACGAGGGAAGTGAGGGGGATGTCGTAAAAATGGTGACTTATGTAAGTTTTGAATAAAGAAGAAAACATGGTTATTGATACCAACTTTTTGAAACTATAATATATAACTTGAATTAATAATCATGCACATTTTTAGCTCCATTTATGCAAGAGTTAAAAAACTAATTTTGAAATCCTCCAAAAATTCTGACTTTGTTTCATGTGTTCATGATACCCGTGACCGTGACCCCAAATATCGTTGGCTAAAAGGTACCATTCTCATTTCGTAGCCCATGCTTTTTAAATGGGGTCACCATTGAAAATGGTAGCTTTTAGAATTTAGCCAAGGATATTGACCTAAGTGAATTAAATTTTAGAAAATCTGGAACAAGCCTCAAACTAGGGGAATCAAATATTTGTGAATCCCTTCCTATATGGGATAGAAGGGGAAGGTAATTGATTCTGATCACCCCGCACCCATTGCCAGCTACTTCATAGTTCATACCTGTGAACTAAATTATTCCCGTAGAGAAACATTTGTCCATTACTTTGTCGTGTGTATGTCATACGCTTTAAGTGTAAATCATCTTTCATATTATGTCGGAATCGATAGTGGCAGTTCTTTTTGAAGCTTTCTACATTTACCTCCTTGGGGTCAGCTGTTTTGTCATGATTGAAGTACGTGTTCGTATCGTAGTTTTCAAGGGTCTGGATACTCTAAAATAGACATTTCAATAAAAAAAATGCACAATACATATTTTGGAGATTTCGCAAAAGTACGCACTTGTTTACGGGTTTCCTTGCACGGTCGTCGGGGTAAAATGGAAATAATGTTCCAAAATTCCTTCGAAAACTGTTTTAAAGCTACAGGGGGCAAACATTCCAAAAACCAGATTATGCAGGTAAGTGCGGTCCCATTCATTGAAAAGTCGAAATCTGATCCAAAAGATTGTACTGAGTATGAGTATTCATAAAAGTACTTACGTGTGTACTGTGCAATAATGTAAAAAGTAAGAAAAGCCTCCTCCTCAATTATCTTTAATTCATTCTTTTTTGGTGATTCAAATGCCGTCATTGTAGGTTTATGCATAATCACCATTTCTACCATAACTTGAATGGTTTCCGTAAGACCGCTTACAGGTGTCGCATCTATTACGATGCAATGTTGAATTTCGATGTCGCTGTCTAGTTTGAAATAACTTTCACGAACCTGTGCACATATATCGCTACTTTGAGCTCTCTGTGCTTTGGCTTCAAGTACTCCATAATCCATCCCTTCTGTTTCACCTAACTGAATCCAGTTAATTGGTTTCCCTGTATTGTTATATGAACTTGTGTCAGAAATGCATATGCATACTTTTAGACATGATTACAGTATTATCATATAATGTCCTAAGCGTCACCTTCTGTGGACAGCTTTCCAATGAAGATTTCCTATAAACATACTGCGTTGACAATATACTGTAACTTATAATTGGTAGGAATGTAAATCAGATATTTTAACATCTCAGGGGAAGAAATGTCTTACTTGATCGATTTCCTCGGCAGTCGTCATCGGTGCTTGATTATTCTTGTAGCTCCTCATCTCGGTGTAGTTATATGTGACAGCAACAATTAAGTCTGAGTCTTGAAAGGCGAATCGTGAGGTTCTTACAATCTTGAAACATTTCCTCACTTTTTCATCACCAGTTGCTTTCAATGCAGAGTCCGCAGCCATGGTGCCGTTTGTATCTCCATAAAGAACCACTAAACCACTCTAAAAGCATGAATTGCATCTCAACAATTAGTATCTACATTTATTGTTGCTATTAAAATATTTACTAGACACTGCTTTGTGTCTCGTAGCATTTATTTTAGTAAGTGTTTATTGTAGTAAGTTATTACATTTGTTACAAGGAGAATTCTATCTTCCATAGAAATCGCTTCATAGATGGCAGTCGGGGCTGGAAACCTATGGTATTCCATTGGCTGGATTCGTTTCCTGTAGTAAGTCCCAAGCCAGTCCTTTTTAATGGTACCCTCCCCGCGTGTGTAATATGGAATAGGGTAAGCTGCGTCTTTATAATAGGCGTAATCCGGGGGTAAGTTGCAAGATAGAGCATGATCGAATATGGTTGCGTTGACATCAGATGTATTCCCAAGCAATGGATTTCTACCCCATCTTATCAGATGAATATCCTGCAAGTCAGGGTCCGCCATAATGACCAAGTCAGGTGCATAAAATCCCGAAAAGAAAATCACGGGGGCTGTGCCGTAGCTAGTGATTTCAAATGACACGGAGATCATTTTCTCAACTACCCCTAAATTAATGGTAGGAAACTACCGACAACAAATAGTATAGAATTATTCCGGAGACAATGTTTAGTTATTAGCTCAAGTTATACGTGTATTGGGGTTCAATAAAATCCTCTTTGTCCAATGGGAAATGATCAGGATCGGCAAAATTAGAGACAATTTCTTTTGTCAAACCATCAGGATCCTCCACATCTGTAATTCTCTCAATTGGGAAAAACAAGTCAGCCGAAGGTATGCTTTTAGAATCCCCCGTAAGAACGATATCTTCTGGACCGTTCCCGCTACCCTCTCGGGAATGAAAGGGTGACACATGGATTCTAGTTCTAGATTGTAAATAAATCCCCAATTTCCACAAGTTTGAAGATTTTAACTGTATCTAAATGTATCTGGGTTTGTAATTTTAAAATCATATTAAAGGAACAGATGCAGATGTTACGAACCTTGACTTCGAAAATTCGTCTACTGCTTCTACAACAACTTCAAATATAGGCAAATGTAGGAAGACTAACGGCACCACAAATGCTGGGTAGCACATATCCATATAACAAATGGGCACGGTGGGGTTTTCTGTAGCATAAAGGTTATATTTTCATAAAGACAAATAAAACATTTTCCATCATTCCAGGCTAACCTTACTATTTCGTTTGAGCAAACATTACCACAAAAAAGTATTTTAAGTCTGGAATTCTGGAATTTTTTAGAACAGTATATAGACGGTTAAATCAGTTAGACTATGTTTTAAATTTGTTGACTCCGAACTTGGTACTTTCTTATATTGCTCATCAGGTTGAACATTGATCAGTGCTCCCGTAGTAGTAACTTTGAGACTTCTTTTGATTGATGTCCGTGATGTTGCTGGCCAATACTGCAGGACAATTGTGGGGTAGTCCCCGTTCATTATTAAGCGGTAGTAGCTGTCATCGTAAGACCCAGAGTCACACGAAGCCTAAAAGGACCCAATGATAGATTAATGATTAAGCAATGAATTTAATTATGTAACGTTATGGTAGTCTAGCCACCATTAATAGCATTCATTTGTACCCTGATAATAATGAAATAGGGGAAAACATAGTATCCCTCGCTATCTCCTCGTGTTACTGGTGGCAAAAAGTTAGTAATGTCCGAGTCTTCCAATTTATCCTTCACGTCGAACAGTCCTTTTTCATTAAAATAAGAGTTCAAAACTACGTCGGGTTCCTTTGTTGAGGATAAATCTACAACCCATCTGCAACGGTTGAAGTTTATGAGGGAAACCATGTTTCCGCATGTAACCTCCCACACCTTTAATAATAGAACTGTAAGTACTATAACTACTACAGAGGTCATTTTAATTAATACATTGTATAATTAATTAAAATCATTCAGAACTGTCATTGAAGTCGAACTTCCTGGGTCCTGGATTTATGCTATGGAGAACTTGCTTTAAATAATTAACTGTTATTTTTATGTATTGAATATGGGAAAGGGAAATGTATACACACTTTTCCAGCAGATCGTATATCTCTATAGAACCGCTGGAAATTAGGTCACATATTACTCTTATACATATTACACTCTTAGTGAGCTAAGTGCTAAATTTTATAAAATTACAGCAAAAAAAAAGCTGAGAGATAAGTTGTTGCTTGACTTTCAGTGGTTAATTGAATAATTCTACCATTTAATTCCTTAAATAATGACTTGGAAAGTAAATCGTGCCCGAAAAAAATAAAACAACTTGAAGATATTCAGGAGCATTAAATTGTCATATCAATTCTGTGTTGAAATAAAAACATACGTATATTACTTACATATTAAAATTACATAGATTTATTCCAGACTACAAATTCGTATTTATTGCACCAAATAATGATTGTACCTGATTTTGAAATATTACCAAATGTAAAAAAAAATATATATCAAGCAACGTCGTGCCTACCAATACAAAATTAATATTATATTTTTTATACCTATGCAAATTTTCTGTGAGAATCAAAAAATGACGAATTTGACATTCTGAAAATAACCCGACTTTACTCCAGGTTTCTTGACCCCGTGACCTCAAATATTGACCCATGTCATTGAGTAAATTTTAGAAAACCTAGAAATAAATTTGCTGCAAACAGGGGAAATCAAATGGGGCATTGGTATGGGCAGAGATTGAGAGGAATTTATTTATTTAACGAAATAAATAAAAGTAAAACGCTTTCATCACAACTGGTATATTTCCATCATATTCCTTCAACATATTTTGCAGTTTTACAACAAACCTAGGGGCACTTCTAAGAATATGCCGTTAGATAGATTTCATCGCCTGGTTTGAGGGATAAACAGAACAGGTTTTAAACAGGCCTCACTATTAGTAGGAAAGTAAAAGACTTTCACAACTGTCCTTAGACAATTCTAATATTTCAACAGTATTTTTGTTACATAATACTTTATGGCTGGTTGAATGCCTCACAGTATTTGGACTAGAGTTGGTATTACGGGTCTTAAAAGCCATTGCCTTGTTGTATTTCCACTTACCATAAATTTTTTGATTTCTGTTTAAAGAGCTATCCTGGATGTAAGTATAGTATATACCTTTTGCAAAAATATTCACATTAAATATATATCACTATTTACTGTCACGTGATTCAAACTCGCCCCCCCCCTACAACCCGGACAAATATCCTAAGTTCAGCGCCTTGATTCTGGCTACTTTCCACCTTCTAGAAGTTGGAACGTCAGCCATTTTACCCAACTAATATATTCTCCATAAAAATTATTTGTCAACGTTTCTTTTCCGTCCTAGGACGACGACAACAATGCGACTTAAAAATTCACCAGCAAATAATAGATAAAGATACACAAAAATCAATTTACAGCTCTTTGTCCAATTTGTCCCAAGCAACCGTAATTTTTGACTTTGGCTACCAAAAAATTCGGGGCCGAAATAAAACAATAGTTTAATTTAAATGAAAATTCCCAACTTGCCCCCACGTTTGTTTCCCCACTTTACCACTATCACCCCAAATATTGACCTAGGACACAAATTTTAGAAAATCTTCAAGATTTCCTGTACGGCTTTACCGTACTTTATTACCGTTAAGTTGAGAATCCACATTTTTAAAGCCTTTTATTTATCTCGGACATCTCCACACACTGAAATATATTAACTAAACTTAATCGACATCCTCAAATAGTTTCCCTCACCGCTTAAAATATCCCCCTTCATCCAATCATTATTCCCATTCCAGCGTTGGAAACACAAAGTCAATTGGCCCCAAAAGCTGGTGTCATGGCAGGGGGCTTCAGAAAGCCCCATCTATATCATCTCCCGGAAGAACTTTCGAAACAGGGCAGCTTTCTTCCTTGGAACGGTCTTACGTGACAGGAACGACTCCTTAGAATGGTCATATGGCTCTGTAACAAAAACTTCTTTACACCGGATATTTTTACCTCTCCATTTCAGTACATTACATAATTTATTAATAATTTTTTTTTAAATACACAATTTACCACATGTAGTGGAACCATCAATAGTTGTCATTTTGTCAACGCGGATAAGATAGCGCTCTGTGAACACTCTCCGAGCTGACCATACAGTTATATGCATTTACTATGTGACAATTTGAGTATGTACACTTGTATCTTTAGTCCGAAGCCTTTTTCATTGGTGGATAAAAATTTGGACGTCATCAACTGGATGAGTTCTGGGGTCGTTCCTGGGCGTCCCATTGTGGAGCTATGTTGGAGCCACAACAACAACAACGTGGTGTTTAAGGTGACGCGATGCTGGGGCAATTTGCATATCTCCAGCTACAACTTTTTAACATTGGACCTTTCCACATTTGGGAGTATGACCGTTCACATTGACGGTATAGTAGTCAGGCACTGGAGTAAATCATAGGCGTGCCTTTAAGTAATTTGAATGTGAAATCCGTGCTTAAGGATTATTGGCAATAGCTCCGTGCATATAGCGCTGCTGCTCGTGTAGTCTGCGAAGAGCTTCGTTCGCGTCGTGCCGTTGAACCATTCGAGATTCGCCGTAGTAACGGACAGTTGGATTGTCGCGATACGCGGATGAGTGCTCAAGACGGAATTTTTCATTTCGATAATTTATAGACCCTCGTTTTTTTTAAAAACTCATAGTATAAATAATGTTATTTCAAAAGAAGTGACTTAACGTGCTCCAGAACATTATGGTTATTTGTCATTTTTAACTTTAACCCTTTCGGGAATAGTAGTGTTAAACCGTTACTAGTCTCTCCTCCTTTGAGGTCCGTAATTCCTATTCGTAATTCCTACAAGCCATTCGTACCCGTCCCCTTGAAATACGAGTAGAAGAATTTTGAAAGTGATAGTTAGTGTTGGTTATAATAATAATGACAACCTTCAGTCGAGATTTTAGAGCCACTGAACCCCCGGTGTTGGTTCAATGGCCAACGAATAAAGTGTCCCTGGAGGATAAATTACACGATGCCGTTTTGTGTGGGAAACTACAGAAAATTAGAGATATTGCAGCAAGAGGTAATTAAGTTTGATTATGGTTGTGTATCGTTGTGATTAAATAATTTCTCGCATGAAGATTGTGGAAATGTGAAATACTTGGGAGAGGGGTAGTAAGTACTGCTTGGATTATATAGAGCTTGAGAGGGCCAACTTGATTAGCTTGTATTTTGTTTGGTTTTGGGGGATTATGTGAGTGATCAGGATTATGAAGATAGTTGGTCATTTACATAGTTTAGATTCATTGGATTGGCGGTTGTTTATGTTTATGTTAGTATGAGTTCGGTGGGTGACTAATTATTGGTTTGGACTTGACAGGTGTGAATGTGGATGCCTTCAATGAGGATGGTCAGACACCTTTGTTCTGTGCGGCGTTCAAAGGACTTGCGGATGTGGTTGGAGTACTTCTTAGTATGGGAGCGAAGCCCAATGCCAGATGTCAACCGGAAGGGTATACAGCTGTCCATGGGGCTTGTTATTCAGGATGTGCAGGAGTTTTAAAGATGCTCATTCAGGCCGGTGGGGATTTGAGAATTTGCGATCATAAGAGGAGAACACCCATGTAAGTATTGCGTGTTTTTACGTTGTACACGAGTATTAACATTTTTTTGGTAGTTATTTTTATTCCTGGTGGATATTTCAGAGCTTGGTCCTTGCTTCAAACGGATTCATCGAAAATCCAGGCCATTCGTAATGTTGTTGAAAGTGCTCGGGTTTGTACGACAGAAACCAGCGGTTTGGAAATGCTGAAAGAAATGCAGAGTAGTTTGTCACCTAGGTATGATAGTGGATTTCTGCATGCTGGGGTGTACGTGTACAATATAATCCGGTAGTAAGGCGCAATTTAATAGTTGATGATTTATTTAGAACAAGTTCGGCACTGGGGGATGTTGTCCGTAGTATTTTTAGAAAATCTGTCATTTACAAAGACTCGCGAAGTCGTCTTGGTTTTCAGCTTAACATGGATGAACTTAATAATGGGATTCATCATACTGGATTCGGCAAGGTAATTTCGAAACACGGACGTTGTAACCGTAGTTTGAACGTTGGAAACATATGCAGTGGATTCATTAGAGCCTAATATTTGCAGGTATTTTTTGGAAATGGTGAACGTTGCGCCGGTTTAATTGGTTTACCATACGTATCTGAAGTCAGTGACCTTGAAGATGAAAAAAGTGATGATGCACCATCGTGGCAGTGTGGAAAATTTACCTCTTTCAATGCGAGAGTCTGGACCACTAGGAAAACGCAAGTTTCTACTAGGGAGCTCTTCACAAAATCTGGACCACATTGTGTACCGGATATTTTGATTAATGAATTAGAAGTTCGAAGGTGATTTTTTGGAATAAATATTGTTTGAAAGAGTCATAGTTTTTAATATGCATAATTACTTTCCGTAGCAAACTTCACCATCCCAACTTGCTTATGTTGTTGGGAGTTTGCCAGACCAATCATTGTGAGTCCATATCTCTAGTTTATGAGAGGGTCAACATTGGATCTCTTTATTCGGTTCTTTATGTCGAGGTACAGTTGTTTCAGACAATTTATTGTATTTTCAGTTATATGAATGTATCGTTGCCGTGCGATTATATATCTGTGATGTCTTTTAAGCAGCAAAAGCAACTGACACCACGGTTCGCTACTGATGTTATTATTCAGATGTGTGATGCGTTGGAATATGTTCATTCCATGAAAATGATTCATTGTGCGATTTCATCACATTCAGTTATTTTGGTTGCCAACGGATTGGCTAAGTTATCATGCTTCGAGTACTGTCTGCCTGAAAACATTAATTCGGAGGTACCTATATAATACAACACAAATATAAGCTGAATTTAAATTTCGTGTCTCACTTCAGTAAATATTCACTGATACAGTCAACAATTTCATTGCGCCATCCTATCCTCACGTCAGATGCACATTTGAATGTACTACGCTATTGGATGGCACCTGAAGTTCTCCTCCGGCAGCAGTTTTCAGTAAAAGCCGATGTGTATTCTTTGGCATGTGTGATGTGGGAGCTGTGTAATCGTAAGTTACACATTCTTGCGTATAGCATTTCATGTTTGGTTTCCTGTTTTTTAGTTGTAAAAGTATGTATCTTTTTGTCTTAAGTCGACATCCCATGGAGGACCTTCTCGCTTCAGAGTCTGCGGCAATTGTTTTCCAGCAGTCCAGCCGAGCCGCTACCAATCAACAAAAGCAAAGTTCCTCAATTATGGTATCATTTAATGTCTCTTGGATTGAAACCCAGGCGAGAATCTCGCGATTTAGATATCGCCGAAATCAAGGATATGATGGTGTTATCCAAAAAGGTAGTAAGTTGAAGAACGATTGTGATTTCGGACTATTATATCCGACTTTATGATATAAAGGTGTTTTAAAATTATTCAAATTATTTCAGCCTCATATCATTCAGGGTTCAAGGAGCAATTTGTTTGGGCACCAAAAGGTTTCTGCTGTTTCTGTCACAAAAAATATAGAACCTGAAAGTGAAGATGGGCTAGACGATGTAGATTTTGCAAGTGTATATCCAGGAGGTGGGCAGATTTATAAAAGTACAAGCACTACTTCCTTACAAGATCAGTTTGATACTAAAAAGCAAGTCTTTGAAACATCTCCTGTGTTTTTCAAAGGTCGTTCGGATTGTGTAGAGTAAGTAAACATACAGACCTATTCAATTTAATAACTTTGAGCTAGTATAGAAAGTTGCATGAATTTCGGGAAGAGGAATCTCGTTGACGTTTGAGGATATTGTGGAAACAGAGGACTGCAACCTATGAACTCCGATCACATCGGGCGGTTTTCGAACGCTATAGAAGTGGAGGTTGGAAACAGCGCCGGCGAAAGAATTGAAAATAAAGTCTCTCCTCCTCAGGGAATTTTAAAGAAGTTTGGAGTTACGAAACAGTAAGTTGGTTTTATACAATGGTTGTTTGTATTGTGGTAGTATTATGGTATTCTGCAGAAGCTGAAATTGTATAAATTGGTGTGTGGTTCAGAAGTAAATCGAACATCGGAAGTCAAAGTTTTCCAATTTGTACCAATTTCTCTGATGAAGCCCAAGCAAAACGTGCGAAGGAAAAGGAAACTCAAACAGAGAGTCAGCAGACTGAGAAACAAGTTTTGGTAACTGAAAATCAGGAAGTGCGTATCCAGCCTCCCAAGAAACCGGAACGAATTGGTACACTTGGCATGGATTGTTTTGCAACATGGCTGTTTAAGTTTCTAAATTTACGTTTTCATTCTTTAGGGGCAATAATGTCTCTCGGAATCGGTTGGATCAAACCTGCATCAAAAACCGGGGCCAATGTGAAGACATGTAAGGGAACTCAAACAGGAGGTATAATTTATTTTAATTAACGGAGTATGCTGAAACGTTCAGTCAAATTAATATTTTAAAAATTATTCATAGCAACGAAAGTAACTCTGCAACATCGTCTTGCCAGTGGTGAAAAGACTCCTAGCCCTGTTCATAGTCCAGCTAGTGCATCTACACCCTTGTGGACCTCGTTTAATACTAGTAAGGAGCCCATCGACATTATCCTTGACCCAGAAAGTCAGGTAAGCGTTACTAGCTCAGTATGAACTGATTGTAAATTATGAAATCTCTAAAACTGGGAAGTTTTTGTGTCATTCAATATTTAATTCACATATGTTACTTCCGTCAATTCAGGCAGCACGACATAACGTTAAGGAAAAATTGAACAAGATTTTAGAAATGCGACAAGCTGGAGATTATCCTCGAGGTTTTCAGTGAGTGTTTGAATTAAATTATAAATATTATGGTAACATTATTATGTTAGTATTGTACTGAAGACAATATCTGATTAGCTCATTGAGACTGCCGAAGAAAGCTACGTTTATAAAACCTGCAAGTCATTGCATTGAAGGGGTCAGCTCTGCATTGAATGCTAATGCCAACGAATTTTGGAATTATTTTGCCAGCACGAGTTTAGTTACTACGGCAACGTGTGACAAAGTATTTGCTCCAGCTATAAAGCCGGCTGGTCATTCACTGACTCTTGAAAAGAATGGAAGTGTGATGGGACAAAAGGTAAAATCATACACGACAAAGTTAAAGCAAACTTTATTCGGTTCTCTTTACTCGAAATACTCCACACGTAAAGATCTAAGGGAAGAAAATGTATATTTCCCCGATTCTGTTAATGTAAGATATATTTCTATCTTACATTTCGAATTTATGAATCGAAACGACTGTTGTTGTGGAAGCAAGTCTGATATTGTATTTATTCCAGTCTCGGTCACATCTGGATTTGCCGTTAGCTTCAAAAGAAGACATGGTGCCTACCGGTTTGGTGTTTGAAACTGTGGATAAATTCAATGCATACGCCAAGGGAATGGTGAGTAGTGAAATAAAAAATGAAGGTCGTTGTAAGTGAGAATAGCTTGCAGTTCAGCGCTTGTAGATTATCAGTTCTAGTAATGAAGATGTTAAAAGAAGGGAAACAGCGTGAAGTTATCGCGCTTGTAAGTGGGCATTAATTTGACTAGATGAGGCGCTGCTATAGCTATTCTCGAATGCCCGACGAATTGAGACGGGCAATTTTCCAACCTCAGCGATATTTTTCTCAGCCCTTGGATTTCCAGCGCCAGAGGGTTCCATGGCAGCCCATGTTCGCACAGATAGCGAGAAATGACGGGGGCGATGGGAATCGTTTGAGCTCAGAATACAGTCCCACTCCCAGTCCCGTGGGTGAAACCAACACCAATCCATTTCAACAGCAATTTCAAAGTGTGGCGATCCAGTGTATGCTGTCACCGGATAGGTATTAACAGTTTGGTTTTTATTTTATATCGCTTCAGTGGTTTCAGCACAGTAATATTGCAGGATTTAGCAAGCTTATTTTTCAAATTGTGTGCCGTTGCTCAGTTCATCTGTGATTGTGGTACATGTTTGTTGTAGATATGATGCTAGTGACACCTCCTTAATAAGTACTTCCGGTGTTCATCATGACAACTATCACCAAAGTGTTAATAATCTGAATGAGAAAATGAATGACGACGAGAGTGAATTTAGCGAGAAAGTTAGCAGTGGTGCGGAGGACGTAGCTTTGGCGACAGTTGACAGTCTGATGAAAAATCTCGCCAATGACCCCGGATCAGGTAATAATGATGGTGACTCCAGCAATGGATCTATTTCGGATGAATTATTAAACGAAGATGGTATACTTACGCATGAAAGTCCTCAGGAAAACTCGTCTCCTCATGATCGAAGTTATGTCATCACCACTGACACAGTGAATTCCGTATTCGATCTCCCTCATATAGATCCGGCAAATGTAACTTATGGTGAAGTGGACGTACAGTTTGTGTCATGCCTCATGTCCCCGAAGGATGAAGATAAAGAAGCGACAGTTAGAAGTTCTAGTGCTTCTATTCGTGAGCATGGTGACACAGTCGGGTTTTCTCCACGTGTTCCGTCCACGTCGTTCATCCCACATGGAAGCCCGGCATGTAATATAAAATCAGATGAAGAGGATTTACCGAAGTTAACACTGCCTGAAGGTTCATTAGTGGAAAAGATGTAGAGTTCGTAATACTTATAGCAGGTATGCTTTTTAGCTAATTTTGTATGACCTTCGTATCAGACGAACATTATCTGCAAATTACTGCGAGAATCGAATATTCCAGTGAAGATAATGTGAAGGAATTGATTATTAATTGAAGTACAACTGTGGTACGACTGTGTACCCAAGTAGTTATGGTTTGCCGTATTATATATTCTATTAAATAAAGTTTATAAATAATTGAGTACTACATTGTCATTGCTTTCTTATTTCCTGTTTCTCTGTAGCATACGGAATTTATTAGGCAAAGTACTGTTTATAGCTTAATTATTTCCATGTGCATATCTAGGGTAGTTTTTTTGCATTTGTTGTTCGCGTGACTGTAGAAAAAAACCGAAACAGCAGCTTTTGTTATAAGAGTAATACAATCTACAGCAAGAGATCGCTAAGAATGTGCAGAATAAACAGCTGGCCGGTTTGGGACAAAATAATGCACCCCACGGTTGCACAATTGCCTAAATAACCCGCATGCTTTTACCCCTATGTGCCCGGGAGCTGGAAGAGACTGGCGTACGTGCAGCGGACGTGAAGGGAAAGGGGCAACACTGATTGTGAATGAGCAACCCTAAAATTGTTGCCTATGGGGTTTTTGTTCAATAGTACGGAAACTGAAGCTTTGCTTCTGGAATATACGTACAATATAGGGAAAGGTTCGTGTTGTTGTTGTGAATGAAGGTGGTCGTGAATTATTTTTGTGGATTGAGTACTTTCAAATATCTAATTTTACTACTCTTACCTGTACAAACCTCAGTTGATTTCTCGCACTTCAAAAGTAAACATTCAGGTATTATTTGAAAAGAATTGCCAAATCAAGTTATTTTTTGTCTCGCTTCAGCTAAAGCCAACGATCATAACATTTCTCTCAATAGCTTATGAGTCAATGCTATTGATTGTAAGCTCAAGCCAGTGCTATAGTCAGAATTGAGTGAGACGGCACTTCATTCAAAACTGAAAATGTAAAGGATAGTTCCACTCGAAAGACTTGCACGTGCTTAATTAATATATATATGCTTATATATTAACTTAAATGTCATTTACAATGGGTGTTTACACAATATACTTTTAAAAATGTACCCCGTGTAACAAAACATATTTAGTTTTAACCAAGCATTTATCACGGGTCCGCTGCCTCGGTCCAACGGAAATTTCATCTTAGTGTTCAATTTAGTGTTCTTTCCACGATGGTGTTTACTCTAATATTAATTCGTGCCATTTCTGTTCCGCAATAAGTTTATTATGCTCGTCAAAGTCTGTAAGTATTCCTTCTGATTTGTGAATAATTTGATAATTTCCATTAATTACATGTCTTGTATGTATATCCATAGCATGGAATTTTGTTCTGTTTTATTTACTGATTTAAGAATTTATTTGTAGGATAAACGAATTAGAAGGCTGAAGACTTTTCAAGTCGCTTAAAGTGGCTCGCAAGACACAATGGTAGTTGCAGCCAAGAATGTACAAAAGCATTCTGTGAAAAAAGTGCCAAAAAACGCAGTGCCACCTCGGCCTCCTATCAGAAATATTGCTGATGAAAAAGCGTAAATATTTTTATTTGTATCCTGTTTTTTGTAAATGAATTTTAATTATTCGTTAATCATTATTATTTTGTAGCAAAGGAATTCATGTGACTATATGACTATCTACTCATTTTATGTTGTATTCCGGTACCGTGTTGATCAGTAATGCTGTAGTTATACTGAAATATATATTCCATGTTACAGAGCTGACTCAAGTGGGCTTGGTTCAAAAATTCATGCCCAACGGAAATTTGCTCAGGGAGCAAATGTTAGTGTAGGTTTCAGCCCTGTCAAACACTCCAAAGTTAGCCATAAAAAGCGAACTGATAAGAAGCCGATTTCTCCTACTTTTCTTCCTTCAAAAAGACCTAAAACAGAGGACTTCCTAGCTTTTTTATGTTATAGAGGTTAAATGGAAATTTTAATTGAAATAAATAAATAATTTCAGTCTATGAAATGAAATTCTAATTCTAATGTTTAATTGTTTTACTAAATATTCCTGAAATTGATCTTTCAGGAACCCCTGTATTGCCACAAGAACTTGACTTTTTTAACTATCCTCCTTCAACTGAGTCAAGTAGCAATGATGTCTCCAAGCACGAGGAAACCAAAAAGTCTGAAGAGCCTTCAGAAAAATCAACTGCACAGCCGGAACCAGTCGTTCGTGCATCATCCAGTTCCAGTACAAATACAAAGAAGGAAAAATCTGGTGGTACACCGGCAAAATCAGCGCAGTCTGATTCTAATAGCAAATCACCGGCTCTCAAGCGTATTCCTGATGTGATGGTTGTAGTAAAGCAAGCAGAGAAAGCAATTGCAGCTTTTGGAAAAGTTCGAAAAGATTTAACTACAGCTCTTCTAAAACCAAATCGCATTAACGAGCAGGACGCCAGATTTGCCATGACGGCCCTGAAACTGAAGTATCAAGAAAAGAGAATGGCAAAGACTAAACCCGCTTTGAGTGTAGCAGTCGCCTCAAAATTAACCAAGAAAGGTAAGCTAACACTTTCTTCTAAGGCTGCTGAATTATTTACTACTACACAGGCAAGAATTATCAAGGAAAGGGAGTCGAAATGTTTTCGACAATTGTTCCTGTTTTCTAATTTGTATCTATTGAATGACTTCATAGGTCGCAACGTTATATTGACTCGTTCCAAGGCCAAGAATCAAGGAGAGGAAAAGCCGAAAAAAGCTGCTGTGATTAATAAGAAAAGCTCTGTCATGCAAAGAATTCAGAAAGAAAGCCCGTGAGTTTTATAATACTTTTGTACCAAAATCAATTGAATTAACTTTTGTATTCCGACTTGACATTATTAAGACCTAATCATGTAACTAATAATTTTTATTACATCTCGCTAGATCTCAGTCGCGAAATGCACCATCCCCGGATATTATATATGGAGTTAGTCACGCCAAAAGCATGTCAAAGAAAAGTGTTCCACCTCCGAGCTCGTCTAGTTCTTCATCTAGTTCAGAATCAAATTCAACTGAAAGTAGCAGTAGCTCATCAGAGGAGGAGAGTGAGAATAATACACCTGTTGTTCGATCCCTCCGTAATGGGAAAGAGTTTGTCACGCAGGCCAAAAAACCTGCAGAGCCAAAACCCCCCAAAAAACAAGCTGTATCTCCTAGAGTTTCTACAAGATCTGCACATCGAAAAAGTACATCCCCTCTCAGAGAACTTCCAATGTACGGAATTCCCAAGAAGAAGATCAAAAAGCCTCTTAAAGCAAAAAAGAAGGCTGAAAAGAAACAGTACGTTTATTATTTTTCCCAATAAATATAATTTTTAGACTTAAGCCAGGAATTCCACAATTGCTAAGCTCAGTGAATAACAATTACATATTTTATTGATCATGTTTCAGGGATGATGTAAACGAAGGCTCGCATCGGCCTATGCGAAAAACAAAAGAAACAGCCTCCATTTGTCTAGGTTTGATAAACAATATTATGAGCTCAGACGAAGAAGGAAACAGCGATAAAAATCCCGAACAAGATGACTCCTCCGGTAATACCAGCTCCTCGGAAACAAAGTTTTTAGAGAAGCAGTACAATGCGTCAATGAAGAGAGTGGAGCAGAACAAAGCAGGGACAAAGAAGGTACAGAAAAAGCCAGTAAAACCTAAGCCAAAAAAAGAATTGGTAACAAAAAATAAAACTAAAGCACAACCCATTTCGAAGTACAAACCGGTGCGGAAAATCCCGGCCAAGAGAGTATTGCGAAGTCAGAGTGCTAGAGATAAGATAGGCCCAAGTTCAGAGCCTAGGCGAGTAACAACAAGAAGACTATCAGTGCCTTTAAGTACTAATGATGGAATATCTGAAGGCGCAGCAAGAAAATCAGCGTCAGTATATCCGAGGAGACGTGGAAGTTACTATTTCTCATCACATTCTTCCCAGTCGGAGTCATCGTCTTCGGAGTCCAGTTCCAAGTCATCAGCTACTGGTTCGAATGCCTCTACTCCCAAAAAAGTACTTAAAACGAAGGCAGCTCTTCCTGCTCGTAAATCTGACCTGTCTAGCCCGGCAAAAGCGAAGGAAACCAAGTTGGCCCCAGTAAGTAAAGACAAGGATGTTGTCACAAGACGTTCATCTGTTGACAAGTCTGAAACACCGAAATCAGTTAGCCGGAGTTCATCTCAGGCTTCTGATATTGAGCCGGATGAATTAGAGGAATCGACACCGGAAGAAGTAAAACGAGTTATTATACAAATTCAACGTGACACTTCTTCCGCCTCCAGTTCATCAGAATCTTCGGATGAAGAGGACGAAGATGCTGATGACTCATCCACTTCTTCGGACGAGGAGCCGAAGCCTGTTGTATCGAAAACATCAATAGCCATTCAAGTAGACATGGACAGTGAGGAAAATGTTGATATGACGGAAATGTACGCCACCCAAACGGAGTCACACGTGATGTCCATGACACCACCTGCAACATCTTCTGCTACATTCACCGAGCTTCCTAATTTCATGTCATCAATAAATATTCCTCACCCGTCTATCCCTTTCGCTCCGTTTACTTCTCAAGGACCTAGTTTTTATCCTACCTTGCACCTCACGCCGCCTGTAGTAAGCAATATTCAGTTGCTTGCCCGTGGAACCCAAGAGTTTTCATTAGGCCCCCCTGGAATAACAATGAATATACCCGCGACGGTGCCTATGCAAACGTACAACAGTATGGGGGGACCATTACTCCAACCGAATACTATGTGCTTCTCTTCTACCAGTATTTCAGCTGCTGCTACTCTCCAAACACATATCCGAAGTGTTGCTGCGAATTTGGATATACCTTTAGTAAGGCCGATTGTAGGAAGTGACAACCCATTAAATATACCCTTTCCGAGGCCACCCATGCCACAGTTAGCTAATACAGGAGTAAATTCTATGCACAGGCCCCATGCTATGTGGCAATCTGATAATCGAGCACATTCTTCTGCTTTCCGGGTTCCAGTTTCATCAGCAAAGCCTAATCATCCTTCTGTTATGCCTAATTCTTTACTGCCGTTGTCAATTGTCCAGCCTCATCAGGCAGGACAGCAGACTTGTTCAACTTCGACCGCCTCCCGTATTGCAATAAGTAATTCAGTGCGACAGCCTGGTTCAATTCCCAGGCAAGCAGGACCTGCCCAAACTTCTGGATATTCTATACTGCAAAGTCTTCCAAATGTTTCAATAGTGCCTAGATTTGATCGTAATTCCAAGCCCGTAGTCATTCCGCCAGACCAGGAGGCTTTAGAAAGGAGACTCAAGAAAAGTAATGAGAGTAGTTCTACTAATGCCAAAAACAAGGAGAAAGAGTCCAAGAAGGAAAAACATTCGAAGAAGAAAAAGTCTTTAGTTATTGCTCAACCCACAAGTCCGCTCACTGTGAGGAAAGATACAACTAATCCCGTGACTTATGTCGGTGTCACCGCCAAGAAGTATGTTGGACAGAAGTAGCAACATTGTTCAAGTATCTTCGTAGCTTAGCAGTGTTATTCAAGCGTACCTATCAAGCAGGGTTTTTAGTGATGCTTCTGTAGAAGTTGTTTTAGTTTTGGCTACGTAATTATTTTACGAATTCTTGCTTTGAATTCCTCGTTTTCTGTAATTTAGTTTTGATTCTTACTTTGGCAGGAGCAATAAGTCAAATCGCAGTGGCTCAACGGAAACCCATAAGGAACCAAGTACCGATCCGTTTAATAAGTTATTGCAGATGAAAAAGTCTGAACCTACTACAGCTAAAAGCTCCAGCTGTCCAAATCCACCACCAACATCTCCTAGTCCAAAAGAGCCTAAAAAGCAAGATACTCCAATAAATACTCCCGAAGAGAAAGGGAAACCGACCGACATAACAGATATTTGTGCATCTGATACCAAGGATGAATCAGAGGCTCCTACATTTTATCCTACAGACGACCAGTTCCAAGATCCACTTAAATACATTGAAAAAATACGGATTGAGGCTGAGAAGTTTGGGATGGCTCGTATCGTCCCTCCGAGAAGCTTCCGAGTAATATTATTTAATGGGACAATGTTTTAAGCTGACAGCAAAAATATTCAAAATTGTTAAAAACATCTTTTTAAATTAAGCAAAATTTTTATTTGCAGCCCGACTGTAATGTGGAAGACGATATGCGATTTACAGCTTATAATCACTACATCCACAAAATGTTCCAACGTTGGGGCCCAAATGTACATGAAACAATTGCCATAAAGGAAACTTTGCGTAACTCTGATGTAGACATTTCCTCCATTCCCCTCATCGGTGGTATGGAAATCGATTTGTGCACATTGTACCATACGGTTCAGTCCTTCGGTGGTTTAAAGGAAACCATTGAGAAACAAAAATGGAACAAAGTGTCAGATGCCATGAATATTCCAAAAGCAGCCAATAACAGGGATTCAAAGTTGGATTCTATTTATGTGAAGTATGTCCTACCGTACGAAACGCTATCTGAAAGTAAGTTTGCAAGTAGTTCTAAAAGTAATTTAATCTAAAATAAAATCACGAATTTCTGTTATATAAGAAATGAAAAAATTTTAAGGAACTAACTGTTTTGGTTTTGACAGCTGAGAGAAAGCGATTGCTGAATAAAATTGAGAGAAATTGGAACTCGCGCCAAGAAAGGCTACGCAAAAGGTCAGAGATAAGTGAGAGTGAGAGCGATTCCGATGAAGATCCTTTAGAAGAAGTTGATGATTGCATAATTAAGGTACTTCACTATTCAAATTTTGAATAAAATTATGAAGTTAAATTATTTGTTGTAACTTCATTATGGACATTTTTGTACAGGGTAAAAGTACTCCTTTGAGTTCGTACTACAGAGTAGCGAGGAATACACGTTGTATGCTTTTCCCGTCCAAAGAACCCAGTTGTGACGAGGTAGAAGAGGAGTACTGGAAGATGGTTCGAAAAAGAACCCGTCATCTGTGTGTTTACTCTGGTAGCATTGACTGTGCTGGTGTTGGATGGGGATTTCCCCTTCCGAAAGCATCAAACAAACACCCATGGAACTTGAAAGTATTAGCTAACAGTTCTGGATCGGCATTAAGAACCATGGGCCCTGTCATGGGTGAGTTAATTTTCTTGGATTCTACTACTGTATGATTTAATGTTGAAAGGGTTTGTTGTGTAAATATTCAACCGCAAATTATTGTATGATTCAAGGTGCAACTGTTCCTACACTGCATGTTGGTATGATTTTCACTACCTACTGTTGGTACCGAGATCCACACGGTTTGCCCTGGATCGAGTACTTGCATTCCGGTGGCAATAAAATTTGGTGAGTTTGTTAGGGAAGTCTCCCTTAGTTTAATCCGAAAAAGGGGTTCAAACCTTGTAGTTTTTCATTTTTAAATATTCATTAAGTATATATACATAAACTGCACCACTATTGCGAGTCACGCTCTTGGCTATTTTTATTGGTGTCGTGGCCTATAATACGTGCATTGTCTATTATTATAACATAAAAACAACGTAATGATTTATTCTGCAGGTACGTGATTCCAGCATCAGAAGAAGAGAAATTCAGAGGCGTTGTGAAAAAATTGCTTCCATTACAATGTAAAAACAAAAAACTGTGGCTTGCTTCTGATTCTGCTATGGTAAGTTGTCAGAATTAGTGAATTATGAATATGAATTAACTGAAATTCAGGACAAAATATTTAGTTAATATACTATCAATATATTTGTTCATGCGTAATTAGGTTCCCCCGGAGCTGCTGCGTGAAAGTGGAGTTTCACTATACAGAGCTATTCAAAATCCGGGAGAATTTTTGGTCGTTTTTCCGAAAGCGTTTACCTCAGCAATATGCACCGGTTACGTTGTCTCTGAGAGTGTATGTTATGCCCCTAATGAATGGTTGGATACAGCTCCAAAAACATTCGACGTAAGTTTATGCCTTGACTATAAATATTTTTACAAATAGCAAGATTTCAATATCTAGCTCTTTTGTGGATACAGGATATTCGAAACAGCAAGGAACCACCTGTTTTCCCTTTGGAAAAACTTCTCTTAAGTATACTTCTTGATCACAAAGTATCGACGGATATTCTTCAACGTGTGAGTTCCGCCGCAAGATATTGATACTACTTTACACCTGTGATGACACTGCGGTACATAATAATTGTGTTCTAATTACGATTGTCCAATTTTCACATGGCTTAGATCTACGCACCTACCGAGGAATTACTAAAGCAAGAATTCGCTTTGCGAAAACGGCTTATGGACATAGGTGTACGTACTGGAAAATTATGCGTGAAGCCAGTGTCGGAGAAAGTGTCTAAGAAGAAGAGGAAATTGGAAGACGAAGTTCAGCAATGTGATAATTGTAATTACATACTCCACTTATCCCTGGTAAGTTATTGTTCAAAATTTTGTTTCCATTTTAACTTTATTCGTTTCCGTTGTTAACATAATTGATGTTGTACAGGTGAATAATGACACTCACGATTTTACTCTCTGTCTGACGCATGCTTTGGAGTATTTGCTCAAACGTAAAGCACATGTAAAAACTTCTTTTCTTCGTTACGATCATACTCAGGTAAGTTGTATATAAACGAGTATTATATATAAAAGTAAGTTTAATGGACAATAATGTGAAATGGAGAGTTGACAACTATATATTTTGTTGTTTCCTTTGTTTATCAGGAAGACCTTACTGCCATGCTCACCGAAGTTTCCCGTCGCCTGTCACAGAATTAACGTTTCACATGTGGTTATTTCGAGTTTATAGATATTCTAGTGAAAATTAGATATTTTACGTATTGTAATCACTTTTCAAGGTGAATTCAAAAAGTACAACTCAAAGGAAAAAGGAGCATTTTATTTTTACACTGTAGACTGATTATTTTTATGTGAATAGTTGCACTTAAATATTATTCGTGTTCACTTCTATCAGATTTTTGTTGTAGTTATTGTACGAAAAGATCGAGGTTTGTAAAATATTTTATACGTTGAATATAACATACCAGAGTGTTTTTTATCAACTATTGACGATTGTATTTATATAAGCTGAAAAATAAAAGTGCGTATAGATACAAGATTGCACTACATTCCAGCATTTATTTCTGTCAAAGCTCAGGCGAATGTTGTACATATGTGTATTACAATAACAAGTGACTAAGTTCATTCAAGGTCGATATAATGGCCTCAGCGCTGAAACGCACAGTTGATACATTCAATTTTATTAAAATAAATATCACTACAGAAAAAATTAGAATTAGGATATTTGTTCAGTCGGTGGGTAATTCATAAATGTTATAGCGTATCTTGTCAAACTAGCAGGAACTATTAAGTAGACACGAACATACTCTCTATATTAATATCAATCGGAATGAATTTGGCATTTTCCAAAGTATGCACCATTGCAGCAGGCTCAACTGGTCTCCTCTAAATTCACAAACAGTATCATACAATTATTACATAGAACATTAGAAGCATGTTTTGACATCAAAAAAATTCAGTAAAGCTAGCTCATACGAACTGAAATTCCCTTACAAAATAACTAAGAACATTTCGGAACGGCGAGTTCAATCCAAAGGCATGCTCAGCTTGTATGATTTGAGTCTCCAAAGTATCCAGTGCAGTTTTCAGCGACTGAACTATCCGAGACAAATACTCCAGTCTCGTTCCGAAAACCTCCAGTGTAGCCTTGTTCTGTTGCAATATACAAGGAACTATTGTCTCTACCCATTCCCGATACTCCGCTTTATTCTGACAACATCAAACAATCATTACTGCCGACAAATGTACCCACAATTTTTTTTTTAAACATAACATATTCATCCAGTATCCACCCACAATATTATTCAATCATTACGTTTGGAATGCACCCTCCACACAAAATGTCAACCATTTAATGTAAGCAGTAAACACACATTACCATTTCAAAGAGGCTTTGGAGCTCCTCCAGTTTAACCACACTTTCTTCCACATATTCCTGAAGTTTCGACAGCTGACAAAAAATAGTACATATCACATTTAGCTTCTATCCATCAAAATTACAATAATTTCCTCCCCTGTTCATAATGAGCACCTCGCTCGTCAATAGTCAAAAAATAATATTCCTCAGCTTTTACAAACTCCTTCCTTCAAAGGAACCATTATTACAAAACTGGACCCAATGTTTTGAACAAACTCCAAAACAGTCAGATTATACCAAAACGAGCTATTAATATAAAAGAGCCCAACAGCCGTTTAAGCAAAACCAAATCCAACCAACATAACCCATAATTGTTTTTTCAAATAAAAATGTAATTTACATAATATATATAAAAAACATATAATAAATCAGATATTTCCCAACAATAAATCCCTTGAAATGAACATCATTATGAAATAGTTCATTTCAATTTACCTCTTGAGTAAGTTCTTCCGATTTGAAGTAAGCGGAGTAGCTATTAGCAAAATGTGTCAACAGTCTCATTCTTTCAGCATTGTCATCCATGTCCATGTTCGGAACTCCAAAAGTTTTGGAATATTTGGTAATTAATTGGATGACCCTTCCGTAAATCCGTAACTTCAGTCACTTCAAGCTTACTTACATAACTACAGCACGGTATTTCCTTCTCCAATGGACTTATTACGAGACAGGTCAAGGACATAAGTAGTAGTAAGCCCCCTTTAAATAAAAATAAAAAATTGAATTAAGAACACAAATAGTTGCACACGGAGACATTTATATGATTTGTGATGGTTTATCTTACCTTTACTTTATGTGTGTCCGTAGATTATAAAATACAGGATAAGCTGTTCATCCGCATGATCTGCTCACTCAGATATTTTTATCACTTACTATTAGCACTGTGCACTGACAACTAGCACAAGAGGTAAGATATTCTTGCTTCTGCAACTGCTATTGCTGTTGCTCCTGGTTCCTCTCATGAATGCAGTTTGTGTTGTGCTTCTGCCTCTGCAGGCACTATGAGGCCCATAACAATTTCAACTCAAGGCGTCATCCTATCCTGACGTTATCCCAAATGCGAGGGGTCTGAAATAATGACAGGTAGCGATGGGGGATTAACTGTACTCTGCAATAAGAAAAAATCCTTTTTAATCCCGAAATTGAAACCTGGATTCAGAATTAACGGAATTTTAGAGACGATTAAATTACTAGATGGGAGTGGTAGGAATGACCGTATGATTTTTATTGAGATTGGTTTTGCCAGGGAGGGGGGGGCAGTGCAAAATTACAGATTATCTGATAATGAAATAAAATGTTGAAAGATAAGATAAATGAGATATAAATGTGGGAACATAGTAAGCAATTCATGTATATGTGCATTCTGTAAGCTTGTAATCGCTGGAGATATTCTTAGAAGTGAAGGATGTGATGAAACATTAGCTACACCCCCCCCCCGGGGTCCATAGTAGGATACAAAATATTATTTAATTTACCCATTCCATACCCACGCAAACTAACTTTCAGATTTTTTAGCGTTTGAAATAGGAGGTCAATAAATTGTGGCCTGTGCAATACTGTGAAAGTGAGTCATGAAAAGTGAAGCAAAGTTAATATTTTTTATTTCTGAAAGTAAGACGTTTTTCTTCTGGTTGAGAATGTCTTCAAATGTCTTTGGGCACTTATGTTTCCGAAATATTAACTTTTCAAGGTGTTATGTCATACGCCCGTAGATTGATGATTGTGGGTATGACCTGTCAAATTAGGGAACGAGAGAGAAATTCGGCTGGAGGGACAATAATGTTGAATGTGGGAATGAAATTGTGGAAATGAGGGGGAAGGGGAATTTGTGATGTTGCATTCTTTCATGGCTGTTCAGAAAAATATGTCAGAACACTGGAGCGAATTTTATGAGCATTCTGTTGCTTTCTATTTCTTAACCCTAAGTCAAAAATTATGATGGGTAAGATATGCACATAAAGGCATCTGCGTGCCCTTGTACAGATGGAACATGTGACAAAGTAATTTTACTTCTTAGCCCATATAAGGGACAATGGTACCAGAGGTGTAGTCAATATGAATATTGCTGTACAAGGACACACACGTAATTTGCTTGGACTTGTAAAATTTATGTAAATAGTGTGCTTACTATGAAGCTTATGCTGCTGCAGTGTAACCATTATTTAGGAATTTAAATCCTTTACAGGATGAGTAGTAAAACATATAATACTTACTACGGACAGGAAAATGTTATACTTAAACCAGAACTGGGAGGTTGGCATATGTACTGGATTTGGAAGTTGCTAAACTGAAACTTTAACTTAACTCGAGAACTCATGTAAAATGCACTTGAGTTATTTGACCTATGAAACTTCTTATTGGAGTACTATAGCATGTTTTAAGCTTTGTTTAAATCCAGGAGGGGTTAAATATAGCTCTCTTGGAAGGAGGACCTGGAAAAATTATGATTGAAACTTCTGTCAAGCAAATTGTTTCCAGAAGATACATGTAAAGTACTCAAAAACAATTTGTTTAATAGATATTTGGGACGACCCATATTTTTCATGTACAAGGGCTATCAATACCAAGCTAAAATTTTTTTAAAAAATCTCAATAGAATCTGTAACAACAATAACCGACAGCAATGACCTAATGGACATAAACATAATGTTGGTGGAATATCTCAAGCACAGCGCTCACCAGTGGAACTTCAAAAGGTATTTGTGTGAAAATTCCCATTTTGGACAAATAATGTCACGTGCTTGTCCAAAAGGGGAATTTTAGTAAGCTTTATCTGAAATCTGGCCCGAATTAGCTCAACCTGTTCGATAAAAATACTTCGATAGACATCTGTTTGTAATTTTCATGGACAGTACGCAATCATATTAATAATCGAGACTAGGTTCCCCTAGTATATATAAAATGTTAAATATAATGAAACAAAAAAATGTAATAAAAAAAGAATTACTTAGCATAACGCATAACTATAAAATATTCAAGCAAGCGATGTAGCTATATAGCTACTAGCTACTAGCTATACCAGTTCAAAAAGAATCGTAAATTCGTATTCGCAATCTCGGGATCAAGATTTTGAAGGACACATTATTTGCTTCTTAAAAAATAATAGCTGATTACTTAAGAGGTATTGCGTACTCGTTTTACTGAAACAGAGCCTCCGGAGAGCAGCCTAAGCTTAGAACACCGCGAAAATTCTGGCCGTGCTTCAGCTCTCACTTGGCTCTTGCCCTCACCACACCACTGCACTAATAACACAATTATTGCACTATTTTTTGCCAGTTTTCACAATACAGAAACCTTTGCTTTTGGTCTAGTATTTCCAAAATGTCCAGACGCTCACTTTCAACAATGCCCACCCATCCATCCCTATATCAGTACCCATCCCAGAAGTCTCAAAGTGGTACTTCGTCAGTATCAATTTCTGATGCTACATCTTACCCCGTGCCCATGATTGTGAGGTCAACAATTTCCACTCATAAGCATAAAGAGAATGATGAAGATGTACTGAAGATACAGAACGTTCCCCTGTCACCAATAGAAAAACCATTTCTACAGTGTGAAATACCAATTTACCTCGGACAAGTCAGTGACAATGAGAAACCTCCAGATTGTCCAAATGTAATAATTGTCGCAATTATGTATCTGTAAGACCATCTCCTCAACTATTTGTAAACGTGTGCCTTGGAGGCCGAAATACATGATTTTATTTGTACCATATTAATAATGCACAAATTCAGCCTTGCCCTCAGTGTATTTAAGTAACTCTGGAATAATCGTTTCAACAATATACATGAGAAAAATAATTCCCCAGGCCAACTACCATCATAGTGAGATAAACTTCTTGAAAGTCATGACCATAGAAGAAATGTGTAACAAATCCCGTAAATGTGGTTTCTCTCGTCAGGATAAAATTGACCTTTTGAATCAACTTTTTCCACCAAGAGAATTTACCCTGGATAAAAGCAAATGGAAACTGGACGTAAGTGTCTTGTCTTCGTAATGCTAAGTGAGAACAAAATTGTGGGAACGGAAATGAAGACACAGATAATTATATATTGAATCATTGCCTATGAAAATCCTTGTATCAAATGGCCTATATTTCTTATTTAACCCTTTGTTCAGGTTTCCAAAATGCCGGCGAACTCGACTGACAGAATGCATTTATTCAGAAAATTTGAAGCAGAAAGGAATGATAAAAATTGCTCTAGTAAAGGATTTTGTCCCATCATGAATGATATGATTCAAGACCTTTTTGGTAAAACACCCATTAAAATGTTTTGAGTGTCTACATTGACTAAAATGTATTAAGAGCTTTTATATACTACGTGATTCCTGAGAATGAATATACAATAGTTATTGCAAATGTTCAGATGAATGTATTCGGCAAGATATTTTGGAACACCCAGAACGAGGAATTTTGCTGGTATGTATTAAGAATGGTCTGAACAGACAGGCGTTGACTCTCTCAGCATTGCTTGAGAATTCACAAATGAAAGCAGGTCGTGTGTCAGTCACACTTGGGGCCATAATAGATCAACTTAATAAAGTCCTGGAAAAAGATAAAACGGAGATAGGAAATCTCGAAGCAAAAGTGCTTGATCTGGAGCACAAGTTGGATGCACTTAAAATGCGTCGTCATGAAGAGAGAAAAAGAGAACAGTTAAAAAATCATTTGGAGCTGGATTATTACAAGAAATTTTGTACTCAGGCTAAGGTAAGGCATAATTATTAAGCTATATAGATGGGGTCAAGGGTCAGGGACTGATATTTATTACACATGTGCATAAAAATATATATTCATTATATCACATCAATAATATTCTACAAAACTGTTTACAGGAACAAGTGGACTTATTTGAAGACCCTGAACGCCATAAACATACAACAAAACATAAAAATTCGAATCATCACCACGGATCTATTGTAGACACCAAGGCTACAATGCTTTTGAAAAAAGAAAGTGCTATATAGATCCTAAATAATTTAATTATTTCAAAAATACATATGTACAAAATCATCATACATACAGTTTAAGCTGCAAGTATTTATGGAAAATTTTTATACTTCATAAATTACACTAATCATTATTATAATTTTGGTATTGACTTGAGACGGAAGTGCGTCACAAAGACAGTACAGACGCAGAGACATTTAAAGTAACACTTCAACGAATTATTATGTATGTGTGTACCAGTGAGTAGAATAAAATAATCATATTTTCTTTCGTTTGATGATGACAACAGTGACAATGAGTGAAGTCGAGCATTGAGAGAATAATAATACCTTATGGTACGACGTGGCCAAAAGTACAATAAACTTGCTTTATTGTTCCTGATGTAAGGTTTTTACAATAGTTAAAAAAACAAGTCACTCCTTGTTTTCCACTCTAGCTCTACCTTCATATTGTGGATATTATGTTCAAAAATATTTTTTGAATTTGAATCCAACTACTTTTATATCGTCCCAATTTAAAAACAATGTGTTGCTGAAGACTTTTTTTGTACACAAAAACCTCGCGCCTCTTACAATTACATTGCAAAACATTCTCTTATAAATGAAGGTTTTTTGCGGTGTCGGTAACAATGAGAGTTTAGTGCACTTAAAAACATTTGCAAATCTTGCCCTGAAGTTTATTTGTGTCTCACCGATGATTTTTACGTGTGTACATATATAGATTTTTGTACTATAGAAAAAACGGGTTTTTTGTTTACTTAAATAAGGGATTCATATAACTGACAATATGGATTTTGTATCTCGTAAACAGAGTTGACAACAATCCCTATACCAGGGACATTTGAAAAATCGGGCCCATGACAGCAGGGGAAAAGAGCATGTTCAAGGGTGTTCTGAAAACTATCATCGTGACCGTGACAATCCGGACTCATATGCAATAACAGGTTTAATAAATGCCTGGTATAATGCCTAATAGTATTATAGGTATAAATAATAAACGCCTGGTATTACTCATGCAATAAAGATTTTAAATTATCCTGTAAGTTGTCATAGGACGTACATACCCTTTGGTACATTCAGTATTTACCATCTCAAAATTGGGGTGGGGTCTTTTTAAATAACTATTTTGAATTGTTATTCTTTCAAATTACCATTAATTTATTTTTTGCTGTACTAAGATTTTCATATTTAGTTTCAAAAAAATATTTTCAATAATTAATCTTATACCGAAAATCCTAAATCCTAAACCGCTGTGTCAAAAAAAATATTACTACAAGTACTTACAAACTACAACATTTGTATTTAGCGTGTCTCGTCCCTATTCACATTGTCCCGAGAAACGGTATTCCAAGTAATAAATTATTATGAATATGGTTTTTATTATTGAAGACTGAAGCGTTACGTAATCCCAAAAGTTTAGTGTGAAAGTGTAACGTACAAGTTCATAACAGAAGCAGTAGGACACGGTACTCGACTCGACCGTTTAGTATTTCTGTGTGGACAAGTGGTGTAATAAACTCGAGGAAAAAAGAAGTTTGGGCCATCTTGTCAATAACATGGATCCAGGCCTTGACTCAGAAGTCGAAGATGAATTTAATGAGGAGGACGAAGGCGGAGAAATATTTGCTATTGGAACAGTAGTATTTCCAGTAGATAGAGAAAAAGATAATGTTGATCCTCGAGCTGTCCTAATTAACCATTCAGATACGTTTGTTGGACGGAACTTGGCCGTTGTAAATAATTTCCTAACCATGCCCCCTATACTGCAATTAATAGTCCAAAAGAGCTGTGAAGCCCAAGATGATTTTTAATGGAAAATGAAATCAGGAGGAACCAAATGTTTTAAATATTTATTTAGGAAAGGATAGTATGAAATTACATGCAGAACCAACTAAGTTTCAGGAAGAAATAATAATTAAACCATTGAGAATAATTATCAATTTTCGATAACCTCCATGAAAATTGCATAGTAATTAAAATTAAAGCAAAATTAATTTACAATTATTACATTTATGCATGAAACTGTAACATCATAATTTCGTTATGGAGGCCATAGAAAATAAATGACTAGTAAGTGTTGCAGTTACGTTTATATCTCCCTATATAAATACTCTGAGGACTACATTTTCCATTTAAAAAACTTTGGCCCACAACCCCTTTGAGCAAGTTTTGCAATAATAATTATTATTATTGATGTAATAATGAACCCATACCTCTCCTTAACTCCAGTACCTGGCCTCCAAGAAAATTGGTGGCAATGAGGAATGGGGAGGTGAAGGAGGCAACGATGAGGTAGATGGTGAGGGAGGAGAAGGAGGACCAATGAAAGGCAATGATGACGATAAATATTGGAAACTTCTTGGAACTCTTAAAAATCCTAATCAGCCGGACCCACAATACTTGTGGGCAACAGTTGTCACAGATGATTTTGATGCTTACATCAACGAGCTCCTCAAGTGTAGTGTTATTATATATGACATTACTGATGACAGCAGTCAAGAAAGAATCGATGAAATACGCAAAGTTTGTGACGGTACTTTCTCCCATAACAACTTTCCATATCGAGGTATAATTTAGCCTGCAATTCCTTCGTTATATCTAAATAGAATGTTGTGACTATTTTTCAGCTCTAAGAGCAAAAGTGCCCGTCTACGGTCAAAAACGTGTCTTCATCTTGATTTCTTCGTTGCATTCCTGGTCGCACACAACAAGGCCGAAGGTAACTGTGTCATATTTGGAATTGAGAGAATAGCTTAATACAATGTATCACTGGCTACTTTGTCATCCGGCTACCTCAACCCCACATAAGGGAACGACCTTTTAAAAATTTCCTGTCCCCCAGTTTGTAGAGATTTCTTCCAAATATTGTAGCTAGAGTAAAATTCCGTTATAAGGGATGTTCATAGGACCGGCATCCCTTATAAACATTAATCCCTTATATGTATCTATATGTCGTATATTATATTTTATCTATAGAGCTTCTGGGGGAGGAAGTTGTTCCCTTACAGAAGACTTTTACTGTATTACATTTATAACCCTTATTAAATTTTTACGGCCACAGCGGTCAAATGCGACTGATGCCCTGTAAAGTGGGGCATTTTTAAGATCATTCCCTTATGTATCCTAGAGGGGTCTAATGTTATTGGCACATGTAGGAAGCAGATTTCCGGTTTACAGAAGCAAATTATCGCCGCAGAAGAACCAAACCGATGTACCGTGAGCTCCAGCTTCTTGAACGTTATGTTGTCGCATCAGGAAAAATGGTGGGTATCTTTCCATAAGTTTAAATTAAAGCATAAATATATTAAAAAGTAATTATTGCTTCAAAACTAAAAGCGCCTCAGCATTAAATTACATGAATAATTTTTTATGGATATTTTAAGACTCGGGGGATGTTGAAATCGTATGTTATTGGTGCTGGAGCAATTTATGGAGATGCTGAGGACGCTTTACACACCTGGTTCAAATCCGGCTGGCATAATGCAAAGAACCTTCCTATTTACGGCGATGGGAAGAATTTAATGCCGACAATTTATATACAAAACTTAGCTCGGTTTGTATGCATTTCCTAAACTCTTTTTGTTTGTCCTATTTTTTCAACTCCATATAACGTCTATTCCCTCTAGTTCCAATCGAACAGTTGTAATGAGGGAACAAATCCTTGATGCATTTCTTAATTTTTTTTTGAAGGATCGTTCAGCAAGTCATGGATAAGACACCTAAAAATCAGCGCTATATCATTGCAGTGGACCCTGTATTGTGTACCCAAGAGCAAATAGTCAAGGTAAAGTAATCTGCTTAACCCTAAATGAGCAGGGGCTTATTCTTACATTCACAATATTCCCACATTCAATTAACCCTACTACCTATAATTATTATTTATTGTAATATTTTCAGGCCATAAGCAAAGCTTTGGGCACTGGTCAAGTAAAAAATGTACCTGAGAAGGACATTTATTTAAACCGAGAACTAACAGTAAGCGCTCCAGTGGTCGTATTATTATTTATTGTATATATGAACATGAATCTTAATAATAGCCATTTGTCAATTGACAATTGAAGCTCTATTATATTGTCGGGCTCATATCGAAAATAGAACAAAACTATGTTATCTCGCTCCCGAAAATGATAAATACATTTAACTTATAGACATTTCAAGCTGACCAGGTTTTATTGGATCTCCCAATTGAATCAACATTCTGTCAAGATAATTTTGACGTGGACTGGACTGCTGAGAATGGCATAAAGTCCATCATGCAGCTAGTAGTGGAAGAATATCGGAGAGCCCGAGGGCTTATTGTGAGAAAGGCTTCAAATAATCTTCATACATTTTTCTTAAATTATTATTATGGGGAATTTCATTCCTTCCCTCATTGTTATTCTCAATCAGCCCATTAAATTAATCCTTGTCGGTCCTCCCGGAATCGGAAAATCCACGGTTGCTCGGCAAATTGCGGATATTTACCACTTTCACCACTTTGATGATGAAACTATGGTGGAAACCACGGTGGAACTTCTGGTAATAACTGAGAAGGCAGACAATTCATTATTATGTCACTTCAAGTTTTCACAGTAAATGGAATTGAACATAGAAAGAAATAGCGGCAACCCCAGAAGTGAAGCCAAATGAAGAAGAGGAAGAACAGCAAGAGTTGAGAGGAGAAATGGATGAGGAAGATGATGATAAGGAACGTCAAGCAGCTGCCGCAAAGCGACTTTTGAATGAAGTTGATGAATGTTTACGGCTGAATCAGAAAATATCGGAGGAAGTTTTGGCTAAGTAATTTGTAATTGTAGGCCCCTTCTTTGGAAATAGTCAAGTCTAAATGAGATCCCCATATCTATGCATACTTTGCTCTGTACACTCATGGCTTGAATTTAAATGTCAAAGGTTGTATCGCTACCGGTTGAAAACTAATCCTGTGAAGAACCAAGGTTATGTCTTGGATGGGTATCCTCACACTGCTGATGATGCCAAGACTTTGTTATCGCTAGGAGAGACGCGTGGAGAAGATGAAGCCATAGGAGAAGATGATAGGGACATCTTAGATCCTCAAATACTCCCAGGTAAGTAATTGTAGCTAATGTTATGTAAACATTTATTTATACATAATATTAATATCACATAAAAACTTCCTTTGTATGAGAAGGCGCGTTCCACAGATGTGGTATAGAAAAATTAATGTAACTTTGAGGCAGTCATAACATGAGGTATATAATGTGTTACAGACCACGTAGTGTTCCTTGAGGCACCGGATGAGTTCATTTTAGATCGACTGGCGAAGGTGCCGATTGAACAACTCTTGGAACGACACCATGAGGACGTCTTTCCCAAACTCCTTTCTGCTTTTCATCATCAGGAAGAGGATTATGACAAAACCTTTGTGGCTTACTTAAATGAGCAAGAAATTCTCTACGACCCTATTGACGTGAGCAAAGACTTGAGTGAAATGATGCAAAAAACCACTGCTAAGATTTCATATTTGCTCGGCAAGCCGAGAAACTACGGTAACTTCTATTCTCAGTACTACAACCTATTACAACTTTATTGTGACGATATGACTAAGTAAATCTTCAAAAAATTAGAGACTAAAACCCATTTTTAATAGGACTAAGTGCGGAGGAAGAAGCGGCTATTAGGAACGCTCAGCGTTGTGAACGGGCTGAAATGGATAAACGTTTGAGGGAGGATATGGATCTCATAAAGACAAGATTGCTGGAAGCCAGGCGGAAAAATATGGAACAATGGGTAATTATCTCCTTGGGATTGAAAATATAATTGGATAGATTAATTTGAAATATGTAGGTTTCTTAAACACTGGTAGGCACAAGTGTTAATTCTACACGTAATATTGTTGTAGATGGAGCAATTGGAGAAAGCTAAACGGGACGAGTTTGAACGTGAGGAAGCTGCAATGATTCCGTTAAGACATTATCTCATGGCACACGTTGTCCCTACGTTGACTAAAGGTCTGATTGACATTACGCGTTTGAGACCCGAGGATCCCATAGACTATTTGGTACTTATAAATTACATACCTCAATTATCCTCATGTACCAAAATCCTACCAGTCACTTTCTTTTACATTATCTGACAAGACGTGACACTTAAAAACTTATATCTTCAATGTCATCTAGGCGGAGTTCCTGTTTCAGAATAACCCTGGAGGTGTGAATCCCTGCGGTGAAAGCGCTTTCCAGTAGAGTAACTTTAAGTGATTCACTACTAAAATCCCAGTGACGAGATATTTCCTACTTTATAAAAATTTATTAATAAGTACAGTAGTACGTGTGTCACAATCAGTTTATTAACGAACGCTTCGTGTCTTCAGAATATCCAGGTTTTAAGTTCATGCATTTCCTGTATTTCCACTAAAAGTCACTTCCGGTCAATTTCACTGTAGTATAATAGAAAAACACCATTTAGAACAAACAATGTTTGTGGTACAGGTAGATGACGTGAAGTTACCTTACAAGTAAACAAGTTGACATGAGCATATTATTGTAATAAAAAGAAACCCCAAAATAGTAAATGACTGATAAAATGCATGAAATGCATTTAAAGTCCCACCCTAAAAAATAGGAGGACTAAGTTAAACTACCATAGCTACAACTGGAAAGGTTATTCAAGGTTTCCTTTTAAGTATTTATTAATGAGAAAAGCAAGTCTAACAGTGTGCTCATAAAACAAGAAATAATAAAATATTATTTTGCATGTACGCAAAATGATTTCTAATGTGAACCTCCAAAATTTCTCTCGTTTTTTTTTAAATTTTTATGAATTAAAAAAAAAAAATCAATAGCAATCATGATTCACAGTTAACACTGGGTATTGACAATCCCACGACATGCACACAAAATCCAGTTTGAAGCAAAAAATTTAATAGTATTAAAAAATTTAGGGTGCGTGTAAAGTACCACGTGACGGCAGACGCCTACACTGGAATGGAAACATTCAATTAGTTTCTTTAATAAAAATTAGTTTAGATTAAATGATAAGCGTAGGATCATAGAAAATTTGATATATTCGACTAAGTAGTAAGATCATACATACAATTTGGTACGAAATTATGGGCTGCTACTGTAGCAAGAGAAACCCGCTCGAGGAAAAAGCCTTGCAGGCTGGTGCAGTCACTGAATCAGAGATGGACCGAATTAGAACTGATGTCGCACCCACGGCATCTGCAACACAGAACGAAGCTGAACCGGTTTCAACATAAAGCTTTTGGGTTCGGCTTCAAATAACTTATAAATTACAATACCAAAAATTATAATTACGTAGCCAAACTGTCAAAAATGATCTTATGCATTTACTTTTCCCACTTCCTCCGCCCATATGTTTACATAAATGAGACTTACAATTAGCGTAAAAAATATTAATAAAATTTAAAAATAAATCACAATACATTAAAAATAAATGCAGGCAACTCTCTTTATAACGGATGACTGAACATACAGTCAAACACAAAAAATCTCATTACTACTGTTTTGCCTGTCCCCAGTCAAATACAAACAATGGTTTTTTATAATGTATAGTTTATAACGGATGGTGTTTACAGTGGATAAAAGCAGTGGTCCCCAGAGGTTTCGCTATAGAGAGAGGTACCTGGGCTCAAATTATCACCCAGTCATCAAATTGCTTCTGTCTAAAAATTGCAGGTTCCTTAAAGATTCCAGTACAGTTGCAGTATAATTGGTTGGTGTGAACTTCTTGGGTGCTACTACGAGGATGTTTTATTATTAAACGAATGCAAAATAGTATGTATAAATACAATACGGTTAACCGTACGCTGTGCGTACCATAACTAGAAATTAGAATTAACAATGACGTTGTTTTTATGATTCTGTCGTATTTCGAAATATAATTTGTATGGAGATTTTTCCTTAGCACACTCAATAGTAAATTACAATAATAGTCAGTTAAAGCTCTAAAATTTCATTAAGATGCATATGAATAGTAGTAGTTCATGTTTGCATTTTACAGGAGAAACGACAATCTTGTCATTCCTATATGGTTGAGAATAATTACAAGATATGTATGCACGTATATAATTTTAAAAAGGTCAATTTTTCGTCTTTATTCTAAATTGCCGAAAAATTCTGATACAACTCCTCGGTGGTAATGAATATCTAAAGGATGAATTCAATATAATTTATTTAGCCGGTATTATTTAGAATGTTAATAGTTAAGGCAATTGTCCTGCAGAGTAAGGTTCACGACAGATTAATTTGGCTGGATTGTAACAGATGAGCAAAGCATAATTGAGGAACGTAAAAAAGAGATTTTGAAAGCCAGCTCATTGTTTAAAATAAAACATTCCAATAATTCATCTGCGTACCAATTACCAGCCCTGACCTCACTGAACCTTCATTACATTAACTTATTTTTCTTTACATTCATATCAAGTGCCAAGTGGTTTAAACATTTGAAGCAATTCGAGTGCTTTTATAAGTATGCAAATGTACACAAATGAATTTAACGCACATTAATAGTACAATAGTACACATTAATTTTAAGTGGAGTTTCGACCTTTATCCTTTTCAAGCTTCCCAGTTTTCAGTCTGAAACTTTATTATTCACTGTGACTGGTGCTGAGCGTAAGGAATACCAAAGTAGGAAGCGTTTCATTGTATAAGTAAAAGTAAAAATTTGTTTACAAACATTCTTACAAGCGTATATATATATATATCAAGCGAATAGTTAGTGCCTTATAAAATTTTCAATATGATACTGCGTTCACGATTCAACGGGTATGCAATCAGTACAAAACTATAAACTTGTCAGCGAAGTGTGCTTTATTGGTAGTATCTCCTGTGGGTAAGAATGGAGTTGCAGTTTGCCAGAATGGAAGAAGTTATTACGAGGAACAGCATTCGGTGCTGTCTTATAATAATCAAATAATCGATGCTATTCATGTTTATATAGTTCGTCTTAAATGTTTTATTAATTTAACATAAATATGAATGAAGGTTCGATCATCGATTTCATAAAATATATAATTACTTAAATTTTAGGTATGCTACAAGGTATCAAAACTGAAAATTATGCACTACTTATACTTACAAATAGGGGATATCTTTTATAATAATTACAAGTTACAGATATAAAAACAGAATCAAGCAAACACACCACTGCTCATACGTACACTGAAGTCTACGTACTCGTTTACAATTTAAAACTTAGCTTATCGATTATTTAGTCTACAAATTAGATATGATTAACTATATATTACACATCAACCAAGCAAATCCAAAACAACCAGCTCCCAAACTAGTAACTCTGATATTGTAATAATTACTACACTATTAACATCTTGCTACATTTAATGATATTTCATTCCATTAACCCTCAAACGAAATTATCAATCACCCCTTTCCCCAGATAAATCCTACACCTTGCACCAGATCATTATTCACTATCCCTTCACATTCCTAACAGTCCGAATAAGGGAAAATGTATGTCAGTAATGCTCAATACATTAAGGTTCATAAAAACTGTATACAGTCATTAAATGTAGTTATCATCAATCATTCGTAAATTTGTATTTTTTATACAGGTCAGAGGCGTAGAGTACAACTTGAACGTATAGAAAAATCCATTTTTGCATAATTACTTTCAAACATTTGATAAATTTGAATTATGGAAAACAGCTGCAGAAAAGATTACCAATTTATAATCAAATCACACACTGAATTGAATTCTTATTTATAACCGTATACTCAATAGCTTACTTTCACTTACATTATACCACTTACTTGTGATATATTATTCTGCAATAACTAAACACAAGTAAAACTTGTTTGTATAGATGGTGAGAGTTTAAGTCAGTTTCAAAAGCTAATTGAATAAACAAACTTTCTCATCAATACGACAAAAAACAGAAGTTTGGCCATCAGAAATAACATATCCTGGCCATTTTGCAGTCAGGTAACATAACTTTCAAGCTACGAAACCAGAAACTAGTGATAAAATCTAGATTTTAAATCAAAATCAATTACATGCAGGGGACTTAAAATTAGTGTACTAGAACAACCAAAAATATACTCCAGTTACTACACTATTCTAAGATTTGACGATCTTCAATAAATTCCTGAAGACGTCTTGCAAATACTTTGGATGGAATCGGATCAGCCACTGGTCCATCGTCTCCCAGAAGTCTCTTCACTACTTTGGGTCTGAGATAATTAAAAATTCTTTATTAAGTATTTGAGAGTAAATAACAATTTATGATCAACTAAGCATTTACGAACTCATAAGAACACTCACTTATTGTCGGCGATTTGAACCATAGCATTTATGGCCTTTAGATTGCTGTTAGGACTGCGATTAAAGTTGTATCTCAGTTGCTTCGATGGTGAGGGAGTCTTCGGTGCTCGCAAAGGTCGAAGAAAAACTGAATGTTTATTCGATACTTTGCGACAAGGGGACAAAGGTGTGGCTTTAAGATGTGGGACTGGCGACAATGGAACATTGTTTCCTTCATCCTGTATATTAAAATATAAATGGACGTTCAGTGTTTATACATTTTATATCTCATCATTACCAAAACATGTTAACAGTTGAGTTGCAAGGTTACTTACCGTTTTCGTAGAAAATTTCAGTGCGTACTTTTGCATTCTTCCAATGAAAATTGTATTATAAAACTTAATGAGATCACCCCGCTCATCTTCCTTAGTCAGGGGGACACTGCGATAAATGTGGGAAGCAGATTGAGGTTGCAAGCGGTAGCATCTCATTATCTCTGTGAACGTCTTCTCATTGCCAACAACCTAAACATTATAATTAATAGTAAACTAACTTTGCTTCACTCCAGCACCGTACAATGCAATATGTAAATTAAAGGACAGGCAAGTACTGTAACAAAGTACTACTGCTTGCCACCATACTCACCTTAGCAACTACGTAAACGCAACACATTAAAATTTGGTCAAGGTGGCGACTTTTCATAAGCTCCTCCACATGATTGACAATGGCATTCTGGAAGCAAGTCCATATTTTCCTTAGCAGTTCATCGTCGACACATAAGTTCTTGCAAAGGTCTTGTAAGCGGACATAACTCAAGTGGTAGAACTTCCGAAGAAACAAAGCCGTCGAATTTCCTTTCTTAGGTTTATCGCCATGCTTTGAAGGCAGAACTACGCCAAGTATCTGAGAACTCGTTTTATCTTGTATAATCAAAGTTGATTGGTTTGTTCCACCTACTGCCACGGGAACACATTTTTCCCCCGATGGTGCTATCAAGTTATTTCAATTTATTTAGTTTGGTCTTTTGAACTATATGTGTAATGTAATTTTTAGATTTAAACAAATCTAAGTATCGTAATTGTAGCTTACTTTTAATAACAGCGTAACGCTTAGGCGCTGATTCTCCATTACCAGCTTGTGAATCACCGCCCATTTTTTCAATTTGAGAGGGTAGCAGGACTTCTTCACAAGATGGTATTGCTTCATTCTTCTTCGCAAGTGCAACCCAAAATGGACTATCTATTTTCCATGCAAGTTCTTCAAGCACTTTCTCCTCAACCTGTATGATTAGGAATACATAAAAATATAGGAAAAACATTTTCTGACTTGAAGTAACGAAGACAATATGATATCAACGTACCTGACTTAAATGTTTGACCACATCTCTACATAGATTTTCTTCAGCTCGAATTATTACTTCCACAACTTTGTAGAAGTGATAACCGGGTAATTTAAAAGTTTCTAAAATCCAGGGAAATCGACGCTGGGAGTTATAAGAAAACAGGACGATTTCTAAACTGCAAGCTAGTAGGCTGACGTGAAAATTTTCTTCTTCCATCAAATCCTAAATAACAACGCATACCTTTAGTTACATTTAATGAACGCATCACATTGTTTAGGAAACTGTTATCACAAACGAATCGATTTACTTACAGTTAATTCACTGTTATCCACACGCAGCTTACTTTCAGCAGTAAGTATACTTTCGAGCAAGCGGTAATATAAAGTTTGGCCTATCTGGCTTCGAAATTGAGCAAATTCTGAATGGAGACCGGGTTGATTATCGTACTTGAGTGAATACCCTTGACAAAATAGTTGACCATACTTCTGAAGCCTATCGTGAATACTTTGAACTGGATTCCTTGAACAAGAATTCAGCAGTTCTAATAAAGCAGGGGAAGGTTCAGGACGACGATTGGACAATAATGCCTACATGAACAAAGATTGACCCAACATTCAATTATTCAAATCCACTGAAAACATTGGTTCAACACGAATTAGCATTTAACAACCAAAATTACCTGCAGTCGACTGACAGTTTGGGTGGCATTAGAAATCGGCGAACTCAAATTGTCTTCCTTTTCAGATACGTACTTTTTTCCAGTTAACGGTGTTTGTGGCATCAAATGCTTCAGCTATTAAATAAATATAAGATGTGAAACCACTTAAAATACATTACTAACATGTAATTTTATAATAAATCAACAATACATAACATTCGTACATAATAAAATGTAAGTTATGTACCTCCTGTAGTGGTGGAAAAGCTTTTAAACCCATCGATTGTCTTAAATAATCAAGCTGAGTGTCAACTTGGTCCACCCCAAAGTCAGCCTGGCGCAGTTCCGATAGATACATCCGCTCATCAAAATCTCCTTCCGTCAAAACAAACTCTTCGTACTCCTTCTCTAGCCGTTTCGAATTATGCTCAAAAACTGACTCATCAATCAGTCCAGTTAAGGCTTCTGAATCACCTTTCAAAGTCTAAGAAAATATTCACCATTTACAAAGACTGTAAAACTGAATACAACAGATACACTGATATACACTTACTCCTTGTTCAATCATGCTACGGATTTTCGGCTTCAACCAGAATTCTTTAATAGTTTTAGCTTCAACTGAAATTCCGTCGTAAAGGTCACACAGCTTGTGAATAATGCATATCGGCTCACCAACCGAGTCAACTAAATTTTCTGCGGATTCTAAACATAAAAAAATGATATATTCTTCAACAGCCTGCTTGTAAATGAACTAATGTCAACCTTCACGGCAAACAACCTTAATCAAGTTACATTGTGCTTACCGGCAAATTGTGCAGTCAAAAGATTTTTTCTCCCTGCGTGGGCAACGTTGTAAAAAATAAGGTCAGAGCACGAAAGTAATAAATGATATGAATTAACAAGGTCATCACTTATTCTTAAGGAGCTTTTCACGCAGAGGAAAAGCGTCCAACAGAATTCAAATAAGTCCGAAGCTGATTTTGGGGACAACCTGAAATGCATATTAGATTTAGTAACCATTCTTCTCCCCTCAGCTGAACACAGTACAGTCCAAGAAATCCATACTATTGAAAATAAACTTAAAATTCTGTAACATACTTCTTCCTATTAGCTCTGTTCTCCTCCAGCTCTCGCCTCGAAAAATCTTTAAAAAGGCCAGCAAAAATAGGATCAAATTTTTTGAAGATACACGTGGTCACAGCAAAATTCCTTTCCAATCTCTCAATTTTGCTACGAAACTCTTGATTCAAGTTGGTCATGTCCCCCCATTTCCGACTCTTGTCAAAAAACTCAGTCAAGCTTAGCCGGGAGGTCCGCAAAAGCCGGGTCAAATTAACATAATTTCCGTGTACCGTCGGTGAATTCACTGACGGAACACTCGCCTGTCGGCAGGCGACGTACACAGCACAGCATAGCCAATGAGCAATATCCCCCTGTCAGTATCAACATCTCCATTAATACCCGTCAAGGCACTCCAAGGTCATTTCAAATAAATCATTCCTTCAATTACCTCCAACGTATACTTCGATCGAACCGTCGTGAAAGTTTTCCAGGTATTCTCCTTCGTGACACTGTCTAAATTGAGATCTGAACACAACTCCTGGAAGCGTTCATAAGCCTCATCTTCATGAACATTTTCCTCTCCCATGGCTTCTTGCTTCACAAGTTCCTACAAAAAATGGATATCTATATTAACCGGACGAATATCCTACATCACCCAATACAACTCTCACACAAAATAAAAATCCCAGCACACTCATCATCTACAATGAGGCCCTTCCACCATTGACACAAGCTTTAGGCCCAGCAATCATTTACACTCTCTCCAACAACCTCCTCCTAACAAACAACTTCAAAGCAATCCCCCAGAATTCAGTTCCTTAAGTCCCGTCCCCATCATCAACATTTACTGTCACTTCATTTCCAATACTACTCATTCACAAACATTTACAATAATTTCATTTCCACCGATCCAGGCACTCAACCCAAAATAAACAGTTCCGGTTACAACAACACCCGGGATCTTCACCTCACCCGGGAACCTTCCTCCGACCTCATAACTTCCTTTCAAGTGTGGAACTCGGAAAGCACAAATACAGTAAAAATCCCACCTCACAATTTCTCTCTACATTCAATGATCAATTTGAAATCCTGGGGATTTTAAAAACTCCTTACCAATTTGAAAGGACTGAAATGTGCCTTCATTATTTCCACAATCAGTTGTTACATTTATTATTTAATGGGCGGTAAAGGTGGTTTCTCAAGAGTATGGTAATTTACACACAACTACTTTACAAAAAAAGAAAGAAGCGGACTACGTTATTTCCTACTTGTAAACTACTAAAAAAAATATCCCGGAAATAAATCAACTGTCGGAATTTTTGAACGGGATGAAAAATATTGTGTGGGAATTACTTGAGATCTACGAGTTGACGTTGGTCTGACTGCTGGGGGTGTAAAATAGTCACAATTATTCTTCACAAATTACACTTGGGTTTGTTTTGATGGCTCAATGGACCGCGTTCCTCATTTCAACATTTCCACTGACGAGAAGGCGCAAAGGCAAAACAGCTTGGCGGCCCACAATATCCCAGCAGACATCGCATGAGGACTCGAACAAAAGAGTGCCAGAAAAACCCGCGCAACACCCCGACCCCTGTCGTCCCACTCCCGCATTTATCTCCCTTCACTCACTCAATGTACGAATAAGACTCAGTCACAAACCACTTCCTCCCAGCCAATCATCACCCTTGTGTCCGTTCCAGCCTTTCGCACCAAATCCTTTTTACTCTAGTCCTCACAATGTGCTCTCTCGTAACTTCACTCTTCCATTCAATATTCCCAAGCCTCAGCCCCAGTCCCAGTCCACGCAAGACTATATACTCTGTCTGGGGCTGGGCTTTTTTCGCATGTATATCAACATATCATCAAGTCTTTTTATAAAACACATACTATATATGGGGTATATGCACTTACAGTAGATTTTGTTAATGGAGTTAAGTTAATAAGTCAAATTTATGCATCCTCCTTGAACACGGTAAATATGGAATGAATGCATTTTTGATTAAAAGCAAAATGGTCCACTTGACTTTTTTTTTTAACCCAATGAAAAATCGTACAGGAGTTTTTACCTCCAGGAAAAATGTACATCCCTTTTTACCACACGGAAAAATCCCACATGACTTTTTACCTCGAGGAAATATCGGGCATGCCTCTTTACATCATGCAAAAGTCGTACAGGCCTTTTTTACATCATGCAAAAATCGTATATGCTTTTTTACATCGTCTAAAAATCGTACATGACTTTTTACATCATGCAAAAATCGTATATGACTTTTTACATCATGCAAAAATCGTATATGACTTTTTATAACATGCAAAAATCGTATATGACTTTTTATAACATGCAAAAATCATAAAGAATTTTTTTACCTGAAGGAAAAATAGTACATGATATTATAGTTGATGCCAAAAATCGTAAGGAATTTTTACCTGAAGGAAACATCGTAAACGACTTTTTAGATGATGCCAAAAATCCTAATTAATATTTACTTCAAGGAAAAGTCGTACATGACTTTTTAGATGATGCCAAAAATCGTAATGAATTTTTACCTTAAGGAAAAATCGTGCATGAATTTTTAGAAGAAATACAAATTGTGTATGTCGTCCTCAAAGGAAAAATGATCTGCTACAGATAGCGGTAAAAATATAAAAAAACACCTGCCTATAATCAAATGATAGCCAAGGGACTGTGATATAAGAGGATTAAATGAATTGAGGATCTTTATTAATTACTATTGCTCAGGGGCGGATTAAAAAATAGTTTTTACCCTGGCCATAGCGCCCTAATCCTCAAAATAGATTGGGCCGTCCCGCATACAATCGCAGGTCCTTCGTTAATTTTTTTTACCCTGACACTAAATTTTTTTACACTGGCCACCCCGTAAGCCCACCCCAGAACTGTTACTGAAATATTGAAAAACTTTCCATTGTCTCTTGTCTCAATGAGAGTGGTGGTATGTATTTTCATTTAAATTCAATATTTTTTGGAACCGCTCCAGTTTAGTTCGTACGAGAGGGCTTAGAAATCCGGACAGATGCGTCCACTTACTTGCATTACAGATGACACTTTGAGAAGATGCTATTATTGTGTCAAATGTGGCTCAATGTCAGCGTTCCTAAAAGGGTTAGGGGTATATCTAATTATATGAATGATGCTAATGAATTTACAAGAGGATCAATAATGTTGGAATCCCGTTACCATTTAACAAAAGCAATTGTAGTTTGAATGCATCATTGCTTACTTGCTTACAATTACTAAGTTACCAATACATTTTGAGTGTCACAGTCCGCAAGTAATTAAGCTACGGAGCCATACTTTGGTAGTTGCTGATTGTGAGCCAGTATTAATGTGGCTACATTTTTACACATAACTCATTTCAAAATGCCCCAGCGACCTGGAGCGATCTTGGAGTCTTGGAGTCTTGGAGTGTGGTTTCAATTCAATGGAAGTTAAAATCCAGACAGCCAACGCCTTTTTCCGCTTTAAAAGGCACTGCACATTGAAGTTGTAAGGACTGGGATTCAAGCATATAGACAAACAATAACAAAATAAAGTTCCTAGTGTATCTGTTTCTGTTTAATAAAAAATACGTGCTTTGAAACTCGCATATAGTTTGTATTTGCATGGAAAAGGTCCAAGTCATAGGCTACAAGAATACATACTTGGGTATAATATATGTACATATATTATATATGTGGAATGGGGAATGGATAGTTTAAGTGTGTACAGATATCTGTAGGTTTTTTTCTCTTCCTAGTCCCGGTTTTAGCATTGTTGTATGGAATGACATTTAAAAAGTAGCGTTAAGCTCGGTCTCATTTGCTCATTGTGCACTGCAGTAAATAGCATAGGAATTTTAGGGGTTAGAGAGATTGCAGTATGCACAAAAATAGTTTCCGGGATTGAGGATAGGTTGACTCTGAGCTACTATAGCCTGATGTGAGTGTTCTTCTATTTCTTCTGTTAGCACTAACTGCTGGAGGGATGAGATGTGGTTCTTGTCATCCCTGATCATCATGAGAGCATACATCAGAATTTGTTCATCTGATGGGAAAATTGGGTCTTTGTGGTTCTAATTCCATTGAGTAAAGAGACGGAGACAGGCACTACTTATCAGTCATCACACAAATAATAATTGATGCCTGCGGAAAATTATTATGTATTGTTTCCCGAGTAAATTAAAGAACACACTGTATTTACATGCTGGGATGAATTTTAGGTCACATTAGGAATTTCATTACAGACGCTTGAAAAAGTTTATGAGGCGTTCAAGTACATACAGAGATAATAATTGTAGCGTTGCAATTTGTAACTTCGTAACTATAATTGAGGGAAAACAGAGAAAGCAAGTCATTTACGCAGTTAATAATAAGAGGCTTCAATGTGGTCCGTACTAATTCTTATCGGTTGGTGAATAGTGGCTTTATTTCGAGCTTTGACCTTGTCCTTCATCCCCATTCCAAGTGAGTAAACAAATGTGGGAATGCCTATTTTTAGGAGTATGGATAAAATTGATGTCAAAGGTAAGGGAAGGAGACATTGAAGGATGATGTGAAGTATCTACTTAGTACTGGATGTGCTGAAGCCCATGAGGGAAGATGAAAAATGGACTTATCTTTCAAGGATTAAAGCACCCAAAATATGTACTTACTTATTAATACGAAATCCTGTGGTGTTTCTAAAGTTTCCCCCTAAAAGTGTAACATACGATATACATATGCAAGCATGCTTTCGCAGTAGCTAAGGAACTTTCTCTAGCCTACATTTGATCAGCTATATAGCTACAATTTAATTTATGTATTGGCGTCATTGCAGTTGGCGGCAGTAGTTTTATATTTGTTACACGTTGGGACAATTTGTGACTTTTTTTTGTGATGGCGTGCGGGCTTGATTGATTGAGAAAAATGATGCAATAATTTTGTTGTGAATCTCGTGTATATTTTTTTCTGCGGAATGGCGCTGGATATTTCCTATCAGTTTCCAGACTCATGCTCTCGTCTGTTCCTTATGTGGTATTAATATTAATCCAGTCCTTTATGCTATACTGCGAGGTAATGATTTCATGATGATAGGATGTTCAGTAACAATAAGCTTCCAGGCCCAGGTGTTATTCTCTGGTTAATCCATTCCAAGTCAGAGACATATTTAGAGGCTGGTCGTACACAGGAAAAGTTGACAAGTAAAATTATTGCTGACACCATAAATTCATAAATGAAAGTTGAAAGGGTTGTTTGTGGGCTCTAGAGAACTTAAAAATATTTGTTTGAGTGTAAGGATGTACTTTTTGTCAGTTTACTTTCGGAACAGGGCATTGTGAATTGGGTTAATAGCTAATGGTTGTCAATAATGCAATGAGCGTAATAATTTAAGTGAAATATTTGACATAACTTGCTAAATTAAGTGGGATAAAAAAATACATGGGAATTTTATTAGTATACAAAAATCTTCAAGGGGAGGTTTTAGGATTTGAAATTTAGATTTTATAATTTAGATTTAGATTCGCTGAAGTAAAGTGCAGTCGTAGTCGTATGTGATACTGCAATATATTTCTATTTTCATAAATTTACATTGTAAAATTATAAATCCAGCTTTCTTGCAGGCATGCACACAGAAGTTTTTGATCTATGTATGTAATGTCCTCCCAAAGTTGCACTTTAAGAATTCAAATACGATACTCACCCTACAAGACTATATGCTTAAATGCAGTAATAAAAGTATAGGTACTATTGTGTGTAATCAATTTTGTAGTGAGTCAAAAGAGGTTCTCAATAATAATATTTTTTTTAGGTTCTAGACAAAATGCGAATGACGCAATCAGTCCCAATATTTTTGCTTCATCGTCCAGTTCCACCTAACACATATACAATTAGCTAAAGTAAATAACTTTGAGTCTGCAGTTGTGGTATGATGAGTGTCGATGTTGATCCAGGTGGAACAAAAATGACCAGTTTTATCTCTAATTACTTGTGTGTCAGTTTCTTATCTGAGTAGCTGATGTCACAGGGAATCGTATGTATTCCCTATTAAATCTTTCGCTAAAACTTCCCCCAGTTTTTTAATCAGCAATATTCAATTCCATTCAGATTATTCAAGTTATTAGTAAATTATGACGAACATTCCAGGGAATAGACATGGGAAAAATACGTGCTTGAAATTCCTTTTCTATTGTGAGACCTTCCTTCAACCTATATACACAAACATATATAAATGTGCATACATGTACTTAACATGCATCGTTAAAATTATGAAAGTGATGAAGTGATCCTGTACAATGGAGGTTGTTGCATTCATTGTCCTCCAACATCATCACTTATTGTTAGAAGTGTTTGAATCGTAGAAGTTTGAATTTATGTAGAACATGGTGCATTCATTGTCGCGACGTCCCGAGTGAGTGGTGACATGGGGCTTAATAATTTCTAATTTGGGTAGTTTCTTATTAGCACTTTATTGTTTGAAGAAATATTACATTTGTAATTTATAGAGCACTGATTTCCAATCAAAATATTAATACAAGTTTACACGGCTAATTGTAATGTCCATGATAGATTGTATTAGTCATTGCCGTCTTGAACAAATATACGGACTTATATCAACGTCTACATTTATCTCCGTCTCCATGGCATACAATAATTGACTGGATTTATCTCAGTAATACACTATGATTATAATTTACTAAAATATAGTGTCAGTACACGAATCCCAGGCATTAGTCACAACACATCCTGAACATAGTTTCAGTAGCTTTCGTAAAGTAATTGAAGATACCGTGCTGGAAAAAAAAACATGAAAGTGCAATGTACTTACATTCTATTAACACCAAAATGTTATAAGTGTCATTAACCATAAGAAGAGAATAAGAAGAAACTACCAGCGAAAATAAAGTACTTAAGTCCTGCCATATATACCCTCTCTATTTTTTCAACGAGAATGACCTTGCGGGGCGAAATAAGACCCAGTTTCATCCGTTTTACAGTAATTATGCAAGATCCCTTAAAATACACCACTAGTTCGTAGTCATTCCCCAGGAACAACATTTTATCAGAATTAGAAAATAATCAACAGAGCTTAGAATTCAATCGCTAATCTCACTATTATTTCCCTACCACTGAATATTATTGATTACTTTTTGCAACTTCCTACTTCCCAGTCACAATCTTTCCACACTCACGCCACACTTGATTAAACCCGCAGAAAAGGCTCATGAAATGGCTGAATGTGAGTTTAACAAATAATACTCAACCATTAGCGTGCAATTTCAACCAGAAATTGCACACCACAGTCAGGTTATTTCATTTACAGTTATTACAGAAACCTCCATCTGTAATAAAGGATTTACATATCCCAAATGTACATTGCACTCACACATACATAATTATATAAATTACAGCACAATACATCAATACACACGTACTATTATGACTCTCATACTCTGACACATACACATCTAATGTTTTCGCATGTCTCTCCATCATCCCCAAAAAACTGTTTTAGCATCCCTGCACGCATCCACACAGTCACGAAAAAACAAATTAACTAAATCTCATCTTAACTTCCCCTAAAGGTCATCCCTCCTGGGCCACGTTGTCAAATTTTCCCCTTCAGTCCTTAATATTTACTATTTAAAGTTTCCATGCCCTCCTAAAGTCCATGACGTTTAAAGAGGACCGTTCCAAAAGCCGTGGACACTACCGAACGATTTTAACCCCCCCCCCCCATAAAAAATGTATTAAGTCCTATCAAGTGTCTCCCCCAATATTTGTAACTTATACAAATTACAATTTAATCAACTCCCATTAAATTTCCCCTAATCCACTAAATCCTCATCAACCATAGGAAGACTAACCTTCAAAACATGTAATAAAAAAATCAAATGTGAAACCCTCAAGTCTTCCAATGTCTCACATTACCCCTGCAATTTAGTATACGTACTTAAGTACTTCGTGCCTCATATTTTTTGAAAAATATGCAAGCATAATAAATTATAGTAGGCTTATAATTTTCTTAAAACTAATTCAATTAAAAATAATTCAAGATATTTCGTTTCCCTTTGAAAGCTCTATACTTCCTGCCTCTAAAATAAGAATATTCAAATACGTCAAAAATCTTTTTAACTCTGACAAGATTAATTTAATAGCATCTTTTGCATCCACTGTTAAATATGTTTTAATTTAAATTCCTCAAGGATAAGAAATTAGTTTTGAGGATGATGTTCTGCCTTGTGTCCTAATCCAAGTCGTCACCGTCACTCACCAGGCCACTAGGCTTGACCACAAAAAAAAATGAAGTGAAGGAGGAAGAGATAAAATTCGCGGCCTCTTGTGTAAGTAAATAGTTGGAATGGTAGGGAATAGGAATCCCCTCCCAATGTGGTGCGACCCGAGGAGGCTCTTTACCAATCAGCATTGTACAACGAATGTCTGTTCCTCAAGTGACGACTACTAGGGCGACTGTATGTACATGAGAGGAAGTGTGTGTGAGCTTGTGCTATTTAACGTAGACTTTTTACTCTCTCGAATGTTACACGTTGCCGCTCATGTTGCTCACACACACACACGAGTTTAAAACCTCCCAAGGAATCTATAGGACTAAACTCGTACTAAAATACATTTCTGTTCCCAGTCAGTGATTCCCCTGTCACTATAGGAGCTCCTGTGTGTGTGTGTGTGTGTTTGTGTGTGTATACAGTATTATATACTCAGGGCTAGCTGCCTATAATATTATCTATAGTTTATAAAAAAACAGTAAACAATTTACAGTTGGATTTTGTAATCACAATGGTCAGCTTCATTAGAGAACTTTGATACAAAATTATATCCTAGTTTTAAAACAAGGACGGGAGCAAGGAATTTTGAAAGTGAGTCATTTCCCCTTCGTTATATCGTAACTTGTATTTTTGTCTTGATTCAGTGTTATTACTTATAGGAGCGTGAGAAATAATACAAGACTGGAGTTTGGCTTTAATTATTTTATGCGTGTGTGTGTTTTTGTGTGCATAGTGTGAGAAGGCTCTTGTTGTCAAGTCAATAGTATTCTATTTGTAATTCAAAATTGCGTAACATTCCAAATTCGGAAGGGAGGAGGTTCAAGGAGGTGAAGAGGTGAATTTTAAAAAGGATTGTTAGAGTAGAGCGTGACTATTGTGAGTGGATGTAGAATTTATTATTAAATTTTAAAAGAAAAATATGAAGGGTTTTTGTTTATAATATTTAGGTTGATGGGTAATAGGCTTGACCACCACCGGTGGTAAAGTTTGCGAAAGTTGGATGTTTAGGGGGATTATGTAGGATTTTTGAAAGGGCCTTCACAGCTGTTTTGGGCACTGTAGGAGGTTTGTTGACATTTGGGAAGTGTCTGTGTGATGGAGGGGTATTGATGTGATTTGTAACACTTACGTGAGGATTTAATACGGGGTTGGGAAAGTGTGTGTAGGAAATAGGGATTCAGGATGGTTGGAAGTGTCAGCGGGATTGTGTTTAATTGTGTTTTAGGGGAAGTGGATCATAGGAGGAATTCATAATTTTGAGGTAGGTTAGGAAATGTGGGGGATGGAAGGGCTCTGTTTGTGGTGTTGTGGGGGTAGGTTGAAATGAAAAGGTTTCGATGAGATCAAAAGTAAAGTTATGTAGTTCGACCCGTGATTTTTTCTTATTCAAATCGGAAGAGAGTTCAGTTGTCAGAAGGTTTATTGTGTTTGTTGTCATTTGTAATGCATAATCGCGAGTGGCAGTAGTTGCAGTGGTATGGTAGTCCTCATTGTGATTTTTAGTACAATGGTATGACAGGGAGACAGTTTGTTTGGATGATTATAATTTTTGTTGGAGGGTACTCGGTTTTGTTCTGAGTGATGTTGGAAGGTATTGGGACATGATTTGTGCAATTGTTTTGATGGTGAGATTTTATTGTTTGTGACTCATTTTTAGATCAAATCTAATCAAACGGAAACTACTAGAGGAAAAGGCTGGAAGTATGGATACGCCAGGATCTATCACTGTGAGGGTCAAAGATGGTAGTCTTAAATGCGGAGACTTGGACGTGGAATGTAACTACGCGGATAAAGTCCGGCAGCTGAAACAAATGATCAGTGCGAAATCTCCTATGCATCCAGTAAGTTTATTAAAATAGTAATGTTGTTGTTATTTAAGGCTTTAAATGGAATTGTAAATGTTGCAGTATGTACAAGTCTTTATGGTGTGTATTGGACAGTCTAATATTGAATTATAACTTCACAGGACATCAGTGACCAAAGGTTAATTTATTCGGGACATATGCTGGGTGATGAGCAAACACTGAAGGATGTATTCACCATCAACGGAGAAGTATCTCAGTCTTCCTTTACCGTCCATTTAGCTTACCGCGGTTTAGGAAGATTTAATCCTCAGAAGTAATTTCCAATCAGTATTAACTTGAGTTATTTATGTTGTTACTGTTTTCTGTGTAGTATTTACGTAGTGTTTGTTGGAAAGTAAACTCATTATTATTTTCTCCTACTGTAGTACTTCATCACAGTCATCTACAACTACTACCGAGAGACCTCCTGCGCCCGCAGCAGCTCAACCCACACCAAATCCTGGACTACCAAGTTTCTCTATGCCCTTTCATCCGGGGCAACAGGAATTTCAACACATTCAGATGGGTATAAATCCTGACGTGATCGCTTTACACGAATTTTATGTGAGACAAATGATGACATATATGGTTCACTGGTAAGCTGCTGGTTGATTGATTTATTAATATTTAATTTTTAATTATAAAACCATGCATCCTAACTTGATTTTTTTACATTTTTTTTATATCCATTAACTACTTGATTATAGGTCTCAGTTTGCTCTCCAAGTAGTACATCCTACCGGTAATTTTGATCCAACCGTCGTCACACCACGTTCTTATGTCATTCCACAACCAGTACCACAGGAGCCAGTAATTCCTGCTCGTAACCCTGGTGCCGAAGTTCAAGGTAAATAAAACTAATTTTAAGTTGGTAGATACAGTGGACTGGTGCACCCGTTTTTCTGTCGTCGATATGGTTGTGGAGGTTAATTTTTTTGTTTCAAATCACCTCGAAACACAATGAGTAAACGTCCATAATGTTGATTTAGTATGAAATCTGCAGCGCTGCAAAGATATTTAAATATTTTTAGTGGCATTGCTACGTGTTTTCCTGTGCAATTATATTTTAAATAAAATTGAACTGGATGATGTAACTCCAAAAGTATTAGACATGTGAAAACAATAATCTCATTCGCACCGTCGTCCTGACCTCGAATCCAGGGATGTATTAGTTACACAATTTTTGAAATTTTGACCTCAATTTTTATAAATTATAAATATCATTACTCATGTTGGTTATTGCTTATCAATTGTGATTTTTTACAGAGAATGCAAGAATTAACGAAGTGGTTAATCGAGGGGAAGAAGATGATGCTCCTAGAGATGTTTTAGACTGGATGTATACTCTGGTGCGAGTGGCCTTGATATTCAGTTTGGTTTACTTCTACTCGAATTTCACTCGATTCTTTCTCGTAGTCCTATTCACCGCTCTAGTCATGGTGTAAGTATATTGATAGTTACTTCATTTTTCTCACAAATCTCATTTTATGTTAATGTTAAATAGACCTAAAACTATCGAGGACTCATCTCATGAAACTTTAAATTCTGACTGTTTTGCTTATTGCGAGTTGAAATCTAGAATTTTGTGGGAATCATTACACTATATTTTATAGCAGCAGTATCTGAGCATCGTCCATAAAGTTTAGGGAGAAATAAGGTTTCCTACATTAGTAGATCAGTATTGCTTCGATTTTAGTTTAGGATAAAAGTTATGGTAAAAATACCGCATACTAATCAGACTTATTACGCAGTTTTTGCTATAATATGCGAAATTATAAGTTTTAAGCACTAACGATATTAGCAGTTGCCTCTTAAGTTTCTGTTTTTACATCCGAGACTAAGGCTGTATAATAGCTATAATAGAGCGGCATGCAGGTAATGGATTTGTTTGTCGAGTACAGAGCTACAAAGCTTCCAGTTTTTGCAGATTTGTTAAAAAGAATAATCTATGAAAAACCTCATGGAATCTTAGAGCTTAAATGGTGGGCTCGAAAATGGCATGCACAGAAATAATCTAAGATTGCCAGCAATCAGACATTTGCCAAAAAGCCCTGCGGAATAAAATCACAGCTTTTTTTATAATAGTAATCCGCACCCCGTCCTACTATATCTCTTTTTACTTCGTAGTATTCCTCGACCCCAAAATAATACAAGCTTTTTGTACAATACGTGCAAATTAAGGTTGGAGCAAGTTGAAGAATATGTATACGTACATTTTGAGATTGCTAATTATTAGGTTTCAAGACGATTCAGTTTTGTACCATAAAGTTCATTTTCTGTGCGTTCTTCTAGTTTCCAGCGACGTCAAGTTGTTCGCGCTGAGCATATAGCTGCTAACCGCAGACAACCAGAAGTTAATGTCCCTCCGCCACCAGCACCTGCACCTACTGATAACTCACAGGGGTAAGGTTTTTATCACTTAACTTTTTTTAGAAAGTAGAACATTCTTATTGACATTAAAATTCAAGTACTAATAATTGAAATTGGAATATCTACAGGACAGCAGAAGCTTCAAGCCGGGGCAATCCAACTGAGCCACCTCCAAATCAAAGTAACATTGATGCATCTGTATCCACGGAAGAAAACGATGTGCGACCTGATGCAGTCCCAGAAGAAGTAAATAATTCTGGAAATGATGCTAGTGCTACGGTTGGTGGAACATTTGAACCACGTCGAAGCTTCCGAGATATTACCTGGACCTTCCTAACAACATTTTTCACCTCTTTAATTCCTGACATGCCACAAAATAACTGAAGCAAACATTTTGCGTAGATGATACTATTGTTTCTATTAATTTGCAGTTATTACAAATTTTCCATGCTTTACTAGTTCGAAGTCTCGCAATAAATACTTCACGTTAGTTTCGTTTATTTAATCTCCAGTTACTAGCTATTCAAGAATAATCAGTTCGTCTATGAAACTCTGAATATTAGTTGGAAGCTCCGCAGTGCTAATTCTTCACTTGAGAAAATAAAGCATATTGTGTTACCCCGCCATGTCACCGTACTTGACTTTATTGACTACAACGCAGTTCACGGTTATAACTGGTGTTACACCGATTCTTTTTAAACAGTTTTGTGTGAACAGCCCATAAGTGGAGCATAAAAATGTGATTTAAGATCGTACAGTATCTAACTATGCCTGAGGATATTTTAGGTCATCCTACATTGTACGATAAATTTTCTTGAACTGTGTGCTCGTGTCGCCATGACGCACGGTACGCATCTATCACTCATGGGGGGTAGTGATCATTAACAATCAATCTTTTCGGTAATGATTTGCGTCACTAAACTGTGATACATGTGCATACAGATCTTGTTGACACAAAATCATTATTGTTCTTTGAAACTACTGCATCCAAACGAAGCACAATAGACGAAAACTTATCGGGAAGGCGTCTAAGAGGAATATGAACTCATGATCTCTATTGATAAGTTTAAACAAATATAGTAATTATTATTATATACTAAGCCAATGTCATACTAAAAAACGCTCAATGGAAGTATCTACTTTCAGTAATAACAAAAAATAAATCTTCTCGTAAATGAGCACATATATGTACTATGCTCGTCAAACCTTATAATGAAAGTACGGAGCATGTACGGCCTGTAATAAATGGATTCCTAGAATTAAATTACTGTACAAACGAAGTAAGATTCAACCAGTTCATTCTGATTTGTTTCATGTTAGTCATGCCCTTAAAGGAAAAACGACTACGCTGCAAATAAATAAACCATCATATAAGTTTATAAAATGAACATATTATAAGTTTCACTGTATATGCATACCCCTAAAAAAAACAAATAACAAACATGCAAAACAAAAACGCCATATCAAGATAATAGGACGTTAGAGACCAACAATGATTCTTCCAATGAAACTCATCCAAATGTAAGTTAGCGCAATGCATTTTCCCACAATGTCAAGCATATGTACCTCTCCAACCTTAGAAATATTTAGAGATGCAATAATTACGAGAATACCAGACACGAAACTTTTTACCATTCCTCTAGTGCTACCAGATGTAAGTACCTATACAACAATTTACAAATACACACACACACACACCCGCAATGCCAGCCGAGCTATGTACGCAATTTAGCTTCTTATGAATCATTGGCAAAGCCGGTTCTTTAACAAGTTTCCGTCCTCCTTGAGACTTCCTTACACAAGATTTGGGTTTGTCTCATAGAAGCAGACGGATCGTCACCCGTGCGTCATTTTTTAATTTATTATTGATGCTTATATATTTATTTAAACTTATGAGATTTAAAAACTGTAGATAAAAGACTAAATTGCATTTTATACATTTATGCCCTCTTTATACGTAAGTATCGGGGTGGCTAAGAAGTGAAAAAATTATCTCCCTGCATTTTGTAACCTCTCAAATATTCACTGGGGTAAAACAGAGCAGAATACTTTTTTTAAGAAGCCATAAGGAGCATCCGCAAAATCTGAATAAATCTCCAAGTTCTTCTTTCTAAGCTCTATCTCCCAACCCATTTCTCATATGTTCAGTTTTGATTTTGGCATCTCTCACAGATGCTCTTCTTAGCCGACGAGATACACAGATTTTAGAAGCTGCTACTGATTTTGGAGTTTGCCTATAGCTAAAGTAATACATCCTTATGCGCTCTGTTCCAGTATATACCGATAGATGATAGAAATTACTTGTATTTTGCTCATCTCACATTGTGGATGTACGTCAAGACGTTCCAGATTACGAGATTTGGCAACTGCAGCTCGTACCCATTCATTTGAGGTCTTAACAGAGATTTACTTTGTTGTCCCGACCCTTGGAGCATGATAGTTGTTGCAAACTTGAAAAGATACTATTGTAAGATTCTGGTTTGTACCACACCATCCGAGTGAGATACGTTGGGGTTAATACGTTTGTAATTTTGCGTTTATTGAAAAAATCATAGGAGAGAATTCTGTACGTAATTGCGAGTTTAGACGTTCAAAATCATTATAGGGCAATGAAATGCTGGGGCAAATGCTCTGTAACTATAGATTTAAGTGCTATTTGAGCATACTGTCATTAATATTATTGGCAGCTGTGCATATATTTTGACGCAAGTAAGAAAGTCAGAAATCTATTAGATACAAAGTGGGAGAGGATTTTTCTTGTTTGAGCAAGCTGTAGTAACTATATAACTTTTACGTTCCAAATGTGTACCTATATATTTGCTCGTATGGAGGAACATACTCATTGCGACTGACTTAAAATGTAGCACCAGCCTGCACGACCACCAGTTGCTCAAGCAGTTTTCTCAACTCAAGGTGTTTATTTTAGCCTGGCTCGGCTCTGCATTTATAACGCCTGCCTTTCACACTCTAGTGAAATTTTGAAGTTTTTATATTTTTACCCACCGTTTTTGAGGATCTGGCTCCAAATTTTTTGTAAGTGCTTCTCGCTACAGTTTCTATCCATAAATAATTATTACCATTATTTGTGCCTCATTCAAACAGTTCCAAATAGCTACGAAAAAATAGTTACGAAAATATTTACAAAAAATAGTCATGGAAAAATTTACAAAAATAGCCATGGAAAAATTTAGAAAAAAAGCTATGGAAAAATTTAAAAGAAAAAAAACAGTCACCAAAAATTTGTTACGAAATATAGTTTCAACATTTTTTTAAAACTTGCCAAATTCTGACTTTACTTTGTAGAATTTGTTTTAAGATTTTTAGTAATAATTGAACTTTTGGGAAATTTAATTATTGGAAAACAAATGGTTTCTAAAAGTAAAGGAATGCTGTATATGGCATTGGTTGAGAGACTATTTCTGGGTGAGTAGTTAAAGTAGTTCCTTCCGCGTATTGAGTTTTGTATAGGTGTGTGATTCTTGACTCGTGTGTTCCCGTTTAAAGTTGCTCCGTTGGAAGTTTTGACTTGCCGATTTATAATTAGAATTCATTCGAGGCGTTAGAATTCAGATATGGTAAAGTCAGCTATAGTGGGAATGGGAAATGGCAAGTGGCAGTCATACTTCCATTTTATATATGACTAAACTCATATTCTTACAACTCACCAACCAATGGTCTTGCAAAGTTTATCCCGCAAGCAGTCCTACTTGGGGTAATGTGGGACTTGGCGGTGCTATTATTGCCCATGAGATCATTGATGGCTCGTTTCTGAGGCTGTCCTCTACATAACAGATAATTGTTGTTTTTTTTCTCCCGAGTTTTTACACTTGTCTAACCTTTTGGTCACTGACCTGACGGATAGTTCATGGGGTCGGGATTAGTAGTGGCAATGACCTGCACTTCCCGCCATTTTGTTTATACTATAACCATTCGAGCAGGGAATATTAATTCCGAGTGATGCGATCCTAAGCTTCAGCGTTTTTCTTCTTTATCTTGGCATGTGTCACCCTTACATTCTAAATCTTGTTTGTGTAGTGCCTGTACACATTTGGTGCATGAATGGGCTTCATGTAAGTTATATCTGGGAAATAGTGGTTGACATGACACAGTTTGGTCTTATGATGATGAGGCGCTACTTCTAGGAAACAAACTCATCGGAGTATAAACCCGGCTGTTAAGATGCACTTTTAATCTTTCGAGTACAGTAGTATTATTTATTTCTAAACTTACAGCCTGATGTTCTATTTCAGCTGTGTACATTTCATTAGATAAATGGGATTTTTGATGCTCATAGAATTTCTGTAAGGTCAAAGCATAGCGTTCAGAGTTACACTGAAGTGTCTAGGTCAACTCGAATCATGTATTTCCTTCCAAGTATTTGCTACTAGTACTGAACACCACGGAAATCCCATTTTTTATGTGTCTTACTTACTACAGGGCTGCCTAAAACAGTATTTACGTGCTTTAATGCAGGCTAGATTTTATGGCTTCATAGCGTATGTCCCATAATTACTCGAGATTTTTTTTACAAGTACCTTCTTACGATTTCACCAACTATAGGCTCTTTAATGAGTCTGGGAACATTTATAGAACAATCCTCTTTATGTAAATATTTCTAGTGTAAAGTATATATGGACAGAACCTCGAGCTTCAATAGAGCATTCATGCACAACAACTACTGTACATACTTATTCCCAGATAAGATATCAATGAAAAACATCGAAATTAATTTTACCACAAACTTTTACACCACCGCACACTGATAATGCTTGTATACATTTACAATATTATAGTGTGTGTATATAGTGTCGCAGTACGAACTCCAGAACATTTATTATTATGACAGTTTTTGGTACTCCTACTTTTAGTACTACTCCTGCTAGAGCTCATTCAGCATATATGTGTGAATACAGTCAATTGGTCACGTATAACTATACATTATGTCAGCGAGTTCTCCACGCACTTCAACTTTTCCACAATACACAATATCGACTTTCATGCTCTTTGGCAAGGTTCAACGGGACATATTATTACAAGAGAGAATCTAACAATAAGGCGACTATCCTTGAAATTATCAAGTACCAGCAGAGATGAATGTGTAGTATTTTTTATCCAGTACATAAGTACAAAAAAAAATTATAGTAACATCTCAACGGCCAAGTTGTGTATTAGAAATACTGGTTTAGCGTATGTAAAAACCCACTACCACTACATAATTATAACATTTTCAGGCCGTTAATACAAATACAATACTAGTCCATGCAAATATGTAATCCCACTCTTGCAGAACTGGAAATTCTGCAAGTACGACGACAAGTGTCTGAGGAAAACTCGGGGCTACATGCTCCTTGCTAAAGTCTTAAGGTTAATAAAAATTGACACATGGCAGCTATTACATCAACTTGGAGAGCATGCAAATATTATTCGTTTTGAAACTGCGAATATGCTGGGATGAGTACACACATAGGTATTTAGTTTCACTAGAACGGAACGTGCTAGGTAAGTAGTTAAGAGTTCAGACTTCTATGAGAGTGACACGTGAAAATGTGAAATCTTAGAAGAGTAACGAGTAACGATCAAAAGATATTTGATATTTTCATCACTTCCTTCCATTCCCGATCTCTCAAAGTAGATTCAGACATTATGAAATCGCATATTTGCGACGGAATTAGCTCTTTCATAATGCCTAGTACGTATGTACGAACTCACAAATCCCACTCTTATCAGACTGTATCGTATCTTTATTATTATCTTAAGTTGTATGTATGGATTACATTCACATTATGATAGAGATTATTATTCCTACCATTGAAGATGCTCACTCTGAACTCATTTTTGAGGTAGGATGTCTATTAATGTTTATGTAATGCTGAGGTTCAAGCTTATGGTTTCGTAAGCTGTGGATCATAAGCTTAGCGTAAAAAAACTTTCCTTGAACTAACTGGAGCATACCAAACAGATCACAAGGTTAAATTGAAGGGAGTTTTGGATTAAGCCAGTACGAAGTATACTGATGGGCTGGGAAACAACTTGTGATGAAGGAAGTTTACCTTAAAAAATATATTTCAATAATAAAATGTTTGGATGTTGCAGGGAGCTTTGAGTAACTGATATACAATGGAGAAAAACCCCTTTGATGGGCGAATACGCCTTATGTCCAATCGGACCCAAATGAAAACCGTGTTTACAAACATTCTGGAAGAGAAGGTAAATTGTAGCCATAAGACCAAAGTACATTTGGTTTGAAATGTGCCTTAGAATCTACAAAAATAAAGCTTGGGAATTGAAAACCATAGAATTTAGATTTATAACATTCAACATTTCCGACATTCCATGCATGAATTTCAGGCTACTGAAGATGCATTTTATGTCTGCAATCTCGGGGAGATAATTAAAAAACATCAAGAATGGAAGACATGCATGCCACGTGTGAAGCCGTTTTATGGTAAACACCTATTTCCAACCAAGTATTTTAGTAAAACGTACAGTTGAATAGTATTCTCATAATTTCATAGCTGAAGGTTTGTATTAATTTTGGATGGAATCGAAAAAGTTATAATCACTGACCTTGTATTTGTTTTCACCAAATTAAAATTTATGCTTGTAGCTATCTTTATTACCAGCTTGAAAAAATGTTATTTCGAAAAAAAACTCACAAGTGTATTACAAAACGGATTTTGTAATATCCGCAAAGTTTAGAAGTAACCTAAAAATTTTAATGTAGCGGTCAAATGCAACGACGACTCCAAGGTGCTGGAGACTCTGGCTGGGCTTGGAACCGGATTCGACTGTGCATCCAAGGCAAGGAAAACCCGAACACACTTTCGACATTGATGAGATTTGGTCCAAGCCCAGGCCTTCTCTAATCGTTCTTCTCCTGTGTTTAGGCTGAGATAAGCAAGGTGATACAGTTGGGAGTTCATCCCTCTGACATTATCTTTGCCAATCCAACCAAACAAGCATCTCATGTCCGAGCTGCCGCCGACGCTGGCGTTCGTACAATGACGTTTGACAACGAAAATGAGCTACATAAAATCAAGAAACTACATCCTGAGGCTAGGTAAACAAATGCAAACTGTTGTCTTGAATTTATTCGTAAACGTCGTACTGTTTTTTACTTTGGAAATGCAATTCGGAATATTACAGACTCGTCGTTCGCATTCGTTGCGACGCAGAAATGGCTCAGTGTCAACTGGGGATGAAGTTTGGAGTGCTGGTGGAAGACGCCCCCAACCTCCTTGCTGTTTCTAAAGAGCTCGGGCTCAACGTTGTTGGAGTCAGTTTTCATGTAGGTTCTGGTTGCATGGATCCGCCTGTTTTTCACCGGGCAATTGGAGCCGCTTCGTGGTTGTTCAACGTTGCTCGTGAATTTGGCTATAGCTTTACATTATTGGACATTGGAGGAGGATTTCCAGGGAACACAGGGTCATCTATTGTAGAAGTAAATTTCTTACATACGTATAAAATAAGCGACAGCAATTTTGTTGATGAATGGATAACTGAAACTTACGTCTTGACGCAGATTGCTGATATTGTCAACAAGTCCGTAGATGAATATTTTCCAAAAGGGTGTGGGGTAGAGATAATTGCAGAGCCGGGCCGATATTATGTAGCGTCTGCATTTACTTTAGTCACTCAGATTCATTCCAAAAGAGATGTGAAAGCGACTTCAGGAGAAACTGCTTCATCTAAATCCTTTATGTACTACATTAACGACGGTGTCTACGGCAGCTTCAATTGTGTTCTTTACGATCACGCTGTGGTACATCCGGAAACCCTACGTGTAATTACAAATAAAAAAAAATTAAATGAGCAAAGTTGAAAATTGGCACAATAATGGCAATTTACAACTCGTATTTTATTTATAGGATATTACAAGCTTTGACAATCTTTACGAGTGCTCCGTGTGGGGACCAACTTGTGACGGCTTGGACCAAGTCTGCTCTAACGTGATGCTCCCTGAACTTGACATGGGAGACTGGCTTGTGTTCAACAACATGGGCGCTTACACCCTGGTGGCTGCTGGAACTTTTAATGGATTCCCCGTGCCTAGAATTCAATATATAGCATTGAAGGAAGCCTGGTAATAATAATACGGAGTAAAAAATTGTCATATCCAAAAAAATCCAAATAACTGCAAAAACTTACTGGAAAAGGAATAAAATTAAGCTTTTATTTCAAAATAAATCGCTCACCTTCTCATTCTCTTTTGAAAAGGGCAACCCTCCGGGAATTCATGGATGAAGATAAATTTGTTGCAGACAATGTCCCAATTTTTATGAAAGCTGGAGTGGGATGCAACCGAGACGCTGTTGGGTGGGGACTCAACGACGTCTTTGAGCACATCAAGAATAGGAATCTACCCAATGATTTCAACGAGGATGCTGTAGATGACTTCGGATTTTGCTTCGAAGGATTTTTCTACGAATATTCCACGGATATTCCCGCTCAATGATTCCATCAATTAATGTTTCAAATTTCAAAAGGAGCTTTTTGGGGACGCACTTTTTAAAAGAACAATTTTCGGGTATCCTGTCTTCTCTACACACGGTCTTCTGAGAAACGATTTTTCTTCTAATTGTCAAAATTTTGGGTAAGCATACTTCATAACGCCAAGGCATATTATATATTTTATTTTACGAGAACATCATGACAAATTTTCCTCTATTCACCTTATTATTCTTTATACTAGCACAGTAATTACATTATCATTTATAAAAAAACCGTGAGTTTAATAAAGACGCAAAATGTGCAATACTTCCATTAATGTTTGGAACATAATTGTTTGGGTTTTTATTTCACTTTTAACTTGGGTAATTCCACTCGATTCATTATTGCAGTTACTGCTGCTTATGTTTCAAGTCCGAGCATAGTTTCCATGAAAATAATTACAACAAATACTTTCAAGAGAATTCCATTGGTATTTTATTAGGAGGATTTAGAGTATATATTATGTAAGATTAATATATGCATATATAGGTAATTATGATATTTAATATGTCGAAATAATATTTTCTATGTGTTTCATTTAAGTATTATATCCATAATGAATATCATGTATAGAATGATTGTTTAGTATTAGTAAACCGCTAAAAGATTAAAACCGACGTGACCGTCTGCCTTGATGTTCTTGGAACTCAAACATGAGTGCATATAAGTACACCCAACTACAATACACTCAATGTTTCTCTTTCGTCAAACTTCAGAACAGGTCTAATCATTTCAGCTTCTGCAGATGTCATTCAACATGCAATGACCTTCATTTCTACTTTAATGTTGCATTGTTGCTTTTTCAGTGAAACTAGTAAACGTATTTTCATGCAGGAAAATTGAGATTCGTAAGAAAAAATTCACTTCACAACAACAAAGTAGATTCAGTCCTTGAACGAATCGTTTTGTAACTGCTAAGACAGATACACGAAGATCAGATCATAAACAGTAAACACGTTAGATACATATGGGTACATTTTAATATGACCTTTGACACTACCGAAAACTGTAATGTAATATAAATTGTGTAATATTACTATTAATTTCTAAACTTCTCCAAACACATTAATTATTATTGGTAATAATAACATTATATATTGTAATGCAGATAAAAGTTATGTACATAATAGGCATGAAGGGACCTTTGATCGAACGAGTTGCACTCCTCATAGTTTTGAATTAGTAATTAAATAGTGTAATAATTAGATGCTTTAACATTTAAACCACTGTCGAAACTTTTGCATTTTAGTTCATACTTGATATAGTAGAGCATGTTTAGTTCCTTATCAGACTAAAGCAGTAACCATCCATCAGGAACAAGAGGTTTCCTGACAACCTTTGTAAGTTTATGTAGGTATTTTATTGTGGTATCATAAAATTCCTTTCCAGTAAATACTGGCACTATTTCAAAACCTAGCACTTTAAATAATTATTATTGAGTTTAATCCAATAACTAAGCATCGTTTATGTGTTGTATATAATAATTATTACTACTACACTTGAGGTTGAAATATATCTGATAGGGAGTGTTCAAGGATAATAAACGATGTTTTAGCTGCAGATTTTAATAAATCAATTATCATTGTCGTTAAATATCGGCAATTACTTTCGTAATTAGTTAGAGAATTTTTCTGTTACTAGGGTAAAAGAATAATTTATAGTATGTTAAATGGGCCTGTATTTATTGAGTATCTTACCGCAATATCCTTTCAAACTCGTAAGCAGAAGGGAATTTAGCCAAGGTAATATTAAGTGACAAATATTGCAGGAGGATCAACATGGCTTCTTGCAATAAGATTAAATAAAGTTGTTTATTATTTCGTAAAGCATGAGAGAACAGGTTGAAACGATTTCATGAAAATGTGCAGTTTAGGGAAGGTGTTAAGCAGCTGGCAAGAGTACTACTACACAACAACTTACCGATGCTAATACTCAGTACTTCTTGGTATACGGAGCATACCGTTGAGACTGGGATGCGGAACCCCAGTTGGATTTTCCTGTCCTATCTGTTGAGATTTTCGAGGAGTAAGGATCAGTGCTACTCCATGTACCTGAGCGACCATCATCTGCTAAAAATTATTGAAGAATTTCAATACACAATCTAAGCATTAAATTCAAAACAGATTAAATCAATTACCATAATAGTGGTGAGCAGGCTCTGGGTCATACATAGCAGCATTATTATGAGCGTAATCATAGATGGGCCTTGCAGCGGGTGAAACAGCTCGTCCTCCGTGATTAGAATGAGGGCGCATATTGTGCCGAATTTTATCAACGTAATCCATGGCTCGTGAACTTTCCGGCTGAGAGGTCGGTCGACGTGATGCATCATACGCTGGATTCGCGTAATACGGCTGTTTTGAAGAATGTCCAGGGGATATAGGTTCACGCGGATATTCGTACTAGAACAAACACGACAAAATGCTGAATTGTGTTAACATTACAATGTGAACTAAATCGTCATACAGCTTACGCTTTGACTGTTTCAACTTACTGAATGAGAGTATTGCGCTGAATCATCAGGATATTCGTGTGAGGTTCGACGCGGTATGTGATGTGTCGCCCGAGCTTGACGAGGTGGAGGAGGTGAGTAAGTTCTAATACTTCTAAATTCCCGAGTCGTCGGGCCTTCTCCTCCCCCTCCACCTCCTTCCAAATACTTGGAAGCATTGGAAATCCAAGGAAGATCTTCTAGGCTTCGATTATCGCTCAAAACTTGCTGCTTTAAGCATTTAAGAGCATAAGCAACTCTAGCGTAAGCCTCAGCAGCTGGTGCGGTGACCTGGATAGCGACATGCATGTCTTCATGCAAATGGTAGTATTTAGGATCGTTTCCTCGACGCAGCTGATCTTCCTGTAGACGTAACCAAACTTACAAGTATCCATTCAGAAAAAAGTTAAAGCACTGGATGTCTTTATAATAGATATTTCCAAACAAACCTTGTCTTTGTCTTTCATAACACCTTTCCCCAAAAGAATCATCTTTGTCATAGTCTCTTTCATCAGAGCCTTCAAATAAGCTCCCTTGGGTCCAATGATTCTTCCCGCATAGTTAAACTAGACGAAGTAAAAAAACAATATTCTAAAGTATATTAAGACAAAATTATTTTAAACTAATAATATGGCATTTCAGGTACAAAATGCAGCAAGGGCACGACTTTGCTTACTTAATTTCGTTTTGAAAATGACTGATCAACTGCATACACCTCATAAACAAGAAACTAATTTATAGACATATAAATCGACTTTGACTAGCAAATCTAAGAAACTGAACGAACGATTCGAGCTAGATCCCTGATTCCATACTTCGTTAAAATAACTTTCCAAACTTGTCGCTACCAAAGTCTCTGTCACTGAAGAAAATCTATGATCGCTTTCTACATAACTCTACGAACATAGCTTTGCTCCTTGGACTTGAACTCCTTAACCAATAAAACATAAATTAACACAATCCATAATTATCAAGTTGAATATGTATTACTTTGGGGAAAACCTTCGAAGGAGGCATAGCCTTGACGTAGAGGGTGATCGGTGTGTCGCTGTACAGATCAATATACCCACTCTCTTGTCCAGCTCCGACAGCCCCCTTTGAAATAGTGCTCAGTTCTGAAACACACCAAATAATTCCAAACATTCAAATACATCCCACACAGAAATTCCAAGGGACTCCAGCACCTCCAATACCTTGGGTAATCAGCCGATGTATGATCGGATAGCGCTCCGGGTCCAAGCTGTCCTTCTCATTCATCAAACTGCTCACATACTCCGCAAATTTTTCGTCCACCGGGCCATCATATCCTCCTCCTCCTCCAACATTAGGCTTCCTATCCGTCCTCCCGTTGCTCTCAATGTCAGACATCTCTGGAAAAAGTAACCACCCAATTTGTCAGAACCTTCCCAACCACCTCACAACTCCCTACCACCACATTCCAAAACACACACAAAAATCCAATAATTTAAAACAATATTTGTCTCCTCCGCACTCAATCCTCCACTCTGTCCTAATCTTCCACTCGTGTCTATAACTTTTACAATCCCATTACTAAATCCCAAATCCACGGGATTCCAATCCCAACAAAAAAAAACACTGAACTAAGTGTCCCCCCCCCCCACCCCCAAATCACTAACCTTTAAATTTCTCACCACCTTCAAACGAACTCAAAATAACTTACTTATCTCCAATATAATAACCGGAATGTCCCAGTCTAGTCCGGACCCTTCAGTCTTCTCCCTGTCAATTGAAATAGCACTATCGCAAAAAATATCCGACTTGAAATTCGAGCTTATGACAAGCTCCCAGTCCAACAACCTCTGATAGATATGGAAATATTTTTTAATATTTCTTCACAAAATGTGTCAATCCTCTGAACTGGAACAACTCTTTTTGTAATAACTGTTCTCACAAATCCCAACCCCAACCTTCCATTCAACTCTCCACACAAACACAATTTTCACTTGTTTTCTCTTGACTCCAAAGGAACGAGATTATTAATGAGAGACGGAGCGTCAAAAGCGATATCGCATAGAGAGAGAGTCGGATTCGGAGCCGCTATGGAAACTGACACACACAACTGTCGTCTTGGATGTCAAGACCAGCCGTTGTCTCTTCTGTACCTTGCCCGGCTTTTAATTCCCCCCTCAAAAATTACGAGGATGAATGACGGTTTTTTTTTCAAACACTTCTTCACTTCTATTTTAAATCTCTCACTAGCTCTCTCTCTCTCAAAAATACCAAAGACCCTCAACAACTTGACGGAATTGTCATTGAAGCATGCTATTGGGACTCTTGAAGTTGGCAGGATTTAAACGTAAACACCAATGAGACGTTCATATGAAATGACTACCAGCACTATAGTCCTCACTAGGACCTCCGCGTTAAGACACAGTCCCCACATGCCTGGACGCTACGACCCACTCAACACATAACACAGGTGCGGATCCTCGACACAACAAGGGCACAATAGCAAATGACCAGGACGGAGCCCAACATGTATGTACGTAACTGGAGGGGAATCTATAACTGTGGATGTTTACCTCAGGATTGTCATGTAACCTTCCGGAGTAGAGCGGAGATAGGATTCTGACTCTTATCCGACCTACCCTGTTTTTTATTATACACATGTTCATGCTAGTGCTAGCATGGCATAGCACCGCATGTATGCTATTAAACCAGGGTGAGCCAGTGTGTGGACGTTATGTAGCTAGTGCTGTAATATTGTACTCGTTTAGTTTTGTACTTTTGTATTGTTTTTGTCTTTGGTACAAAACTAAACAAACAATATCCATTTTCGAGATACAAAACTAAAACAAAAACAAAACAGGAATTGAAAAAAACAATACAATCCAAATTGTATTGTTTCAAGGTTCTAGAGACGCTAGAAATTTACTAAAGTGATTGTTGTAATAGATTTCTAGAGCACATAGGAATTGATTTGTGTAATTGGAATCGTGAAAAAACACGTCAAAGCACAAAAACTGGGCATTGACTAATTATTGGTAGATTCGCCTACTATCGCCCATATAAAATATACACTTACATTGAGTATGTCATTCTAGTGTCATGTGACCATTAATGCGCCAATAAAGTCAATCATAGGTGATTTACTACTAGTTACTCACCAAGTTTCATTATAGGTCATGCGCCCCTTAAAACCGTAATCTGTCATGAGACTATTGGTGACCCAATAAGGTCAATTTGAGGTCACATGACCTCAGATTGACCTTACTGTGTCACTAGTAGTCACATGACCTCAGATTGGCCTTACTGTGTCACTAATAGTCACACGACCTCAGATTGACCTTACTGTGTCACTAATAGTTGCATGATTTTGACTGTTACCATATTGATTATTAAAGGTTTGTAACGGCTGAGCCCACTATATCAACCAATAAAACCCTATTATTATTATTATTATTATTATTATATTGATTATTAGACGCCACCGATAAGAGGTACTAGTTGTAGGTTACATTTAATGTGGATTAGTAAGACGTCATGAAAAAGGTCACGAATTAAATCAACACTGGCTAATGACAATTCAATGGCATCAGATATGATACCAATGAATCGGTACAGATCAATAAAATTTGCTAACCGTATGGTTTAAATGTTGACCTGGATAAATCTAGTCTGTGTCTAACAAAGACAAAAGACCTAGTCTAACAAACGAACTATGCGATTTGTAAATGTAGTCCACGCATAGGGGACATTTCTACATCGATGAAATAGGTGGTAAAAGCCAACGGCTGAGCCAATTGAAAATACAGATATACAGAGCCCACGCGTCTACTCTATCCATTCTGATTTTAAGCAATGGTAGTGAATATTGTTTATGAAATTATGTTCTTCTGGAAATTACAATGTGGTTATTAAAGGGATTATTCACAAATAGGTTGGTGCCACAGAATTGCACCCTTCAAAATTCGACCGTCAACAGATTCAATGCATTTTATATGGGAGATTCGTCAATGACTGGTTTTTTGATCTTTTACGTAATTTTTAAACAACTAAATTGCACAAATCAATTCCTACGTGCTCTTGAACTCAGATACAACTATCACTTTAGCAAATTTCTAGCGTCTTCTAGAACCTTAGAACAATACAATACAGATTGTACAAAAACAAAAACAATCTGATAGAAGTACAAAACAAAAACAAAACTCGGAGTACAAAACAATATCTTAGTTGTACTACTTTTGTACTTTTCGCCAAAGTACAATACAATACTAAAAGGACAAATTACAGCACTATATGTAGCAATCCTTGGTGGAGTCAGTGATGATTCGGGGCTGGGACTGTGTTATAGCAGTCAATGAGCACAGTCCACTGAATATTACTTGCTTGAGTTGGTTGGATCCTTAAGGGTTAAATTAAGGAATTAATTAAATTTATGAATTATTGATGATGGGATAGCGTTTTCATGGAAATGGGTACTCAGTACCGGGTCTGAGGCTGGGGTTTTAGAGTTGGGCCACCTCAACCTGGGATGGGGTTTTTGACTTGGAAATCTACTATTCTTAAGGGATTAATTCTTAAGTGGATGACTTAAGTGGGATTTTAAATTCCATAATAGTTGAGTTTAATATTGGCAAATAATTGAGGGAATTAAATTCTGTTACAATGGGAAGCTATTGGAACTGTTTTAATTGTAGGTTTTTATTGTAAAACAAATTCAACTGATTTTGTAATGCAATACTGGCCCAATAGAGTTGACTGGCGGGTTTGATTGCAAATCTGACCGTAGTAATATGTTAATTGAGAATAACTGAACTCCACGGATGTTGTAAATAATTAAGAAACTGGGCAGAGCCTTTTAAACTGAAAAACTGGTGTAAATTGTAAATGATCTTCTTAATTTTTTGAAAACCTTGAGTAACTGAGCTTCTTAATTCCTCCAAAATTGGTCTGAACGTTACTATTGCAAAACAGGCATAACTGATCTTCTTAATCGTGATCAAACTAGCCTGACTGGTCTTTCCAAGTATTGCAAAAAACTCCCCCAAGGGATTTTCAAAATCCAAAATGTATGAAGAGGAATTCAATTTTTCCGTAATATTCCGCCGGCATAGCCGTACAACTGCCCTTCACAACTCAACCCGTCGCTGCAGTTACTAACACACTTGTACATGTGTGAAATCATACAATTTCATTGTAAAATTAGTGGTCAAGTTTGACAATCCCCCACACCCTCTCCATTTATATTTAAAGGTTTTCATGTCCGACGGGAAATGAGGTAATTCAAAGTAGCACTGGATTGAAGGAATACTCCGATTGAAGGAGTAAGTACATAAGTAACTCAACGGTTGCTTTAAAACCCGGGAAACTGAGTCACTATCGGAGGACAAATACCGTAGAATGGTTTACCCCCATGGGGACATGTACCCTAGACTGAGTTTTGACATTTGGGGATGGATCCCATACAATAATTTTTAAAATTTTGGGATGGATGCCCTTACAGTAAGTTTTTGAAATTGAGGACGGATACCATAGAATGAGTTTTAAAATTTTGGGACGGATCCCATAAAATGACTTGGGAAATTGGGGAAGGGTACTTGAGATGCCCTTAATAAGTAAAAAAATTGTGGAATGTGAGACGGTCCAAGGGCTCAGACTCGCACAGTCCAGAGGTGATGAGCACTGTTGACGGCAGGTTCTATGGGACTTTACTGCCAACTGCCAGTGAGGGATTGCATATATGTGCTATGAAGATATGGAGTTTATGGAGAGGAACGTAGGGAGTAGTTATTTATTTTTTTTGCTTCCGAAATGGAAAGAGTTGAAGGGAAAAGGGTGCGGAGCGCTCTCTCTGGATGAAGGGTGAATTTGGAATTGTAGTCATTCGGAGATGTCCTACTTGTCGGGAAAAAAATCTGCTTGGTTTTTGGCTGGAACGTCATGGCGGTCGAGGGAACATAAACAACACATTATTATTACTCATCATAATAATTGTTCATTCGTACATTTAAAACGCCAATTTGAAAGCACGTTACATTGGGATTTGTGATTGAGACTGATTCCATCTTCGAGGTCATCACTTCCTTCAACTTCCCCAGTAATCAAATGTCAACGGAGTATTGTGTGTGTGTGTGTGAGGGAGAATTTTAAAATTACTGGACCTGCCTCTTGTCGCCTGTATAGAATTGGATTATTTTTTATTTTTATTCTTCCAAAAAGTATTAATTATTCTTAAATTATTTGATCAACTTGTCTTCTGTTTTTTTGTTGTGGAGTTTGAAGTAATCAGAAGTGAATGTGAACTGCGAGTTACCTCAGCTGAGATTCAACAAGGATTTCAAGAGTTTTGAACTGAAATTATTGTAGCCTTTGTGTGAATTTAGTGCTGATCGCGGACATACACGTGCAGAATATAAATATAAAGCGCAAGTGTGTTTACCTCTGACCAAGATTCACCACATGGCTTACAGCATTATACGTTTCGGTATTTAAGGGAAATTAATTAAATTGGATCGAGATTGGATTCATAATGTGAGGGAATTTTTAAATTCAAGTTTATATTATCATTGGGTGTATATATATTCCGTTGGGATATTTACTAGTAATGATGTCTTTGGATTGAAGTTTGGATGGACTTGGGCTTGATGTTATTTCGGGTGCTGGAGTGACAGCATCTGACATATGTGTAAAATGTTGTAATTTTGCAAAAAAAAAAAAAAAAATGTATGCTAATATTTTGTTATGATGTGCTGGATTTATTATTGGACGTATAGTGTGTCACTTGGATGGAGGTGCTGAGGTTCAAAGTATCTTTGGATGATTATTGTGATGTTGAAGTCATTAGTTGGGAATGAAATGAGTATTGGGTGTGATGTAGTTTTTTTTTTAATGATGGGAGTGAAAGAGGAAATTGAATTGTTTGTATGTAGGCAAAGTACCAGTGTTCCCGATGCGGGGGGAGCGGGAATGCCCAGTGGGATTCCATCAACGAATATGATGGGTGTCCCAGCGATGACTCCTTTACCGTCAATACCTGCTCCACAGATTATGAATCCGGAAGGAGCACAGCAATTTTGCCTTCGATGGAACAGCTACCCAGCGACAGTTGCAACACAATTGGCAGCTCTCCGTGCCACCGAGGATTTCGTGGACGTCACATTGGCTTGTGATGGACGTCAACTGAAGGCTCATAAACTGGTTCTTTCCGCTTGTTCACCTTATTTCATGCAGCTTTTGAAAGTAAGGGAATGTTACTATAGATGGGAATTTTGTGTACGGATTTTAATGGTGTGCTCGGAGCGGAGATGAATTTTAGTCGTGTGTACTAGGTATTCGGGTTTTAAAAACGGATGTTCTGTTATTTTTGTAGAGTACTCCGTGCCAACATCCAGTGATATTTCTACGTGATGTCGGTTTCCGACAGCTCGTTGCACTCCTTGAATTTATGTATGCTGGAGAAGTGAATGTGTCTCAAGTTGAGCTTCCAGCCTTGCTCCGCACTGCTGAATCCCTACAAGTGCGGGGTTTGGCCGATACAACCGCCAACAATAACAATAATAGCACCTGTGCCCCGCAACAAAAACCTGTAATAATTTTGGGAATTGTTGATACATTTATTTGTTTTTTATTTGCATTATGGAGAAGGATTTGTACATTCCGGTTTGTTTGTTAGGCTTTTTCTCCATCTTACGGACAAACAGTTGGTGCTCCTGTGATGACAAATACCCCACCTGCACCGATACCTGCGGATCCACCAACTTGCTCTGAACCCAGCCCAGCAGATCCTGTGGCGGCCCCAACACCACCCAAGCAGAGTCGTCGAGAAGAAAGAAGCGTGACCTCTGGGGGTGAACGACAGGCCGAGGATGAAGAAAATTCCAGTGATTCAAACGAATCACATGAAGAATTTGAGGTAATTTAGAGAAGAATTAATTCCATATGTGCTCTAGCTAAGACTCTATATTAGCTATAATTGAATGTTTGGTGGTATGCCATTTGTTTAATTTCTGAATTTTTTGAAACCCGTCACAGACTGTTGACCAAGATATGAAGCCGTATTTGCCCGACGAATCTGCACCAGAGCAAGTAGACCAGCCAGGTAACATAGATCGATATTTTCTTTCCGTTCTTAACTTACAGTCATTTGCTGTTTGATGGGTACCCGAGCAGTTTGACACCAAGTGAAGAATTTATGAGCTGCATACCTACTAAAAGGGACGTATTTCAAGTTTTGAATTGCTGTGAAAAATATTCTTAGCCTTTGTCATATGATATATCTTGGTTTTTCTCTTGCACGAAATGCTCCGCAAAGAAATATGATACTTTCGAATCAGGTTATCAGAATTTCTATTTGACGTATAAAGTTCAAGTTGGCTTTTTCTTTTCGATTCTCTTCTCCTATTTCAAACTAAAGTAATTTCACACTGCTAGTAGTGGTCCTCTTGTCTGAATGATGAAAACTCGTGTCACGAAAACAATTTTCTCCCAATTACTTGCAATTTAGTTAATATAATCGTCTAAAACATTCTTGAGCAACGTCCGCTACTCAGAGTATTGTCTGCTTGGAATAAATGGCAGTCTTTCTAATGCAGGAAAAATTGTCTCGGGTTTGTATTTGAAGAAATTGAAAAGGAATTTTTCTCCCTTGTAGTTGATTCTTTCGATGGTGGAGAAATAGATGAACCCGAAGTGGATTCATTAAATGTCAATCAAACGAACGTTGGAAGTTCTGTGGCAGGAAGTCAGTCCGAAGAGGAGACATCCGAAGAAGAGGATGATGACGACGATGGCGAATACAAAGACATAAGTTATCAGTTTGATCCATCGTATAAGCAAGGTATGAACTTAAAAGGAAGTTGCATTTTTAAAATAAATTACTAAACCTCATCTGCGTTGCTGAGATGTATGTGGATTGTTATTTGATTAATTTCGAAATATTTTTCAACGTTCGAGCTTCATGATTTTGGAGTCTCACTTTTTATAATGAGTATTATATGGAACTAAAGTATCTCGAAAGCATGTTGTCCAATTTATTTCATTATGCAATCTGAATCGCTTAGCAAACGTCTGCAACTATGAGCGTGTTATGCATTAAATTAGTTGGAAAAAATCGTATTTAATAGTTTAAATGCATTAGCCAGAAATGCTACTGCTGTAAAAACTAGCTAGTTTCGCAGCTTTCCTCGCCAGGAGTTTGACAAGTTTGAAATCATGAGATAAGCTATGTTTTATTTATAACTCATCCTACGATCTTAATCAAGAAAGAAAGAGGCTGTTTTGGTAACACTAGTTTAGGGTTTTCTAGTAGTTCTAAGAAATAGCATATCTCCAAGAAAAATCATTCTTTTTAATTTGATGAAGGAGATAACACTTTCGTGTGTGGTATTAGGCATTTGTGTGCTTAAATATATTTTCTGAAGGAGTTGAAAAACCCTGAGTGTTTGAGTATATTTTGTTTTATAATGATTCGCTTGTTATATTCTCACGGATTCTGACAATTTTATAAAAAATAGCTAGGATATATGAGTGGCTGGTTCAGAATTGAAACATGGAAAAGGCAATGTTTGCATAATCTTCCCGTCGATAAAACTTCCTTTACTTGTAATACAAAATTTGAAATCCAGAATATGTTATTTTTACTAAATAAATTACGGTTATGGATTGAAATCTGATTCGAGGGCAACGCAAACATGAAGAGATACGCATAGCGGGGTAATGTGTCATAAGTTAGAACAGATTATACGTTGAGTGAATAGATGCTACGATAAGCCGTGATGTCATTAGTCAATATCCTTTAAGTTCCCTTATAAGACGCTAATATGTAGTTGGCTCGGGGTAAAGAGAAAATATCGATTTTGTTTCAGAAGCTATAAAAATAATATTTTTTTTGGTACAGAGTCGTTGCCGGATCTTGATGGAAGTGCAAATGGCGAGAACGTTCCTGGACCGTCAGGAGTGGGTGGACAACTCCCAGACGGTGATGGAAGCGGAGGTGGGGGGAGTGGGAAGGAAGATGGGGGGAACGGTGGAACAGGTGGTGGAGGGAGTGGAAGTGGAAGCGCTAGAAATCGTTTGTCTCGTTCACTTTGGCCTCCCGGAATTCCGTACCATGGACCTCAACAGTGCCCATACTGTCCCAGAGTACTGAGTAACGTTGGAAATTGGAGAAAGCACGTGTTAACCATGCATTTTGCTCGCGAAAAAGTGTACAAGTGTAATCATTGTGCGAGTGCCTTCAGAACAGCTGAGTATTTGCAAAAACACTATGTACGTGTCCATAACTACCCTCAGAAGATGACTAGAAGAAAATATGTGGAGCAAACATAGTAGAAAAAAAGTGTTCACATTCCTTTTTTACATAGCCTTCCTCCTCCCTTGCAAATATAATTTAACGGAAACTTAACTGCTTTTTCATTTTTTTGGGTCGTTTTCTCTCCTCTAACGGCCTATTTATGGAAACCAGTGAACCAATCTTTTCTATAATTTAATTCTATAGAAGATATGGTTGTTCTTCTCAATTCCTGAAAATACAAGGCAAGGTTCTTACAAGATTGGCTCTCACCCTTGTATAGCAAGTCGAGGGAATCGGTCAGACTTTAATTTTGCTAGCAACAAAAAACCGCAATTGTTACTACTTCAACAGCCCAGTGTGATGTATATGTCTGGAAGTAATCTTTATTGAATTTACAGTTCAAAATTATTACCCCGGTGGATAGTTTGCAGTCAGTGGAGATTTTAGAACCCTGATATCTTGAAGGAACATCCTTAAGTTGAATACTCCCTACAACTTGAGAACCCGTCATGTTACTATAGTTTTTTTTTGCTATTTTACTAGTAAAAAGCTACTCCTTAAAATATATGAAGCTATAGTACAGAGATTTTAAGCTGAGTGAGTTCATGAAGATAAACCTGTGTAACCATGTTGATACCGCCTTGATTACGTACATTCAAGTTGCATATTATGGTTTTTTTCCATTTTTACGTATGAATGAAATGAAAATATTATGAGATGTGTATGTAGCGACGACGGAACGCCATTTTATTCTTTTGTAATAAAAATATTTCTATCACCCTGTCGTCGTAATAAAAAACTCAAACATTTTTTATTCTACATTTACTCACAGTTTCGCCTCATATTCTCTCTCTTCAAACACATTATATTCTCATGTTTTTTTCCGCTCACAATTTATAACCATGGACGGTAGCTAGCTAGTTGCTAGTCTTTACGTCCAAAAAAAACCCTAAGAAGAAAAGGTACACATTTTTATCTATTTGTATGATTTACATTTCTGTTGAGAACTACAGTTGAATAAATTTGGCCTTTTTTACACAGTCACTGACTGTATGCACCACCATCCTACAATCCCAGTTTGACATGGATGATTTTGTTAAACGTGGACTTGGCAGACACTTGAGTGGAAAGTTGGGTAAAAGTGTGATGAAGATCCTCTTCTTTCACGTAACCACAGCTCTCTTTCTCACTCTCATACAAGAAAAACGGCGAAGGATACCCAGAAAGACTTAAAGTTGAGAAGTTTGATGCGAGAACGACTTTGTGGATGATCAAGATGATGGATGGGCTGGCCGTCTTGCCACTTGAGCCATTCAGTCAGTCAGATACAGGGAAAAGTCTGTGTGTATACCTCCAAACTCCAAACCTATAATGCTTCTTTCCTCGTTTATTCTACTCTGAGACAACTATTAACATCCTTAGAGCCCCCACTCATGCCTTTCACAGATACGTTAACAAACAACTTCTTCAGTCATATTGCTCTTCCATTTACATCAAAACAAAACTTGGGAAAATAATGAGTACTCCCCATCAGCTATCAATTTCCAAACTGCTGCTCATCCACCTAATAACTCACTTTTTCTAGGCCATCCTCTTCTTCACTCCGAAATGTTGGACACAGCAGACCAGAAATCAACTTCAAACTTCCGGGTATCAAACAAAAGCACTTCACAAAATCGTAGTCTGTTGATACACGCACTTGAAAAGTAGTGTTCGAATTTTACAAAAAGAACAAACGATGACCTCTGTATCTATGTATTTGAAGGTATTTGTTACCAGCTACATACATATATGCCAGCACACAATACACTCCGGATGCTCAGTGGTGCTGTAAACCCCAAATCTTCCGGCAATCAACTGGTTTCACTGGGGAGATGTGAGGATTGCCTCACTTCTAAATGTCGAGTCCGTTATTGGGACTCTGCTGAAATTGAGCTTTGCCCATGAGCCATGTAAGCAGTAAGCAAATAGATTTAATCGTTCCAAAGGGTACGACGAATTAATCAAATTGAATCTTTTAGTAGATAATACCCATTGCAGTCATGAAACGATTTGGGTTGCGTCGAAAATACTAGACTGGTTCAACTATTTGCATTATTACTGTATTTCTTTGACAGACATGATAGCATGCGGTTTTATTGGGGAAAACATGGTTCGATTTACAATCATAAAAAATTCAGCCGACGGTTGGATATAGTAAACGTGCCATTTGGTTTTTAAGGGAAAAATTTGCATTGACAAAAATTCACTGGGGAATTTCCTCCTACAGGAAAACTCTTTAAGGCATACTTAAATGTTGGTATGTTCATACATACATAAGTATGCAGTCGGCGGATATATTTATATCTACAGATAAGTGCAGGGAGGATGGAATGAAAATTGTTAGGAATTTACTGGCTTCCGGATGTTGTGGAGAGGAAGATGGCTGTGAGAGCACATCACGTAACATCATAATAATAGAGAACCGATGCACGCTCTCTTCCCCTTTCCGTCATACTAATATCCTGTGAAGCCAACAAGCGGTTGGTGATTGTAACATACTTTCTCCAATATTTTTTTTTCTCTCTCTCACTTTTTCCATCTCCTTCACTCACTCTCTCTCTCTCTCTCTCTCTCTCTCTCTCTCTTCTTTGTAGCTCTCGCTGGTATACAAATTCTACATAATTCCATTCAATTCTAATTTCTCTGCGTCTGCATTGCTTTTTTTTTGCGGGGAAAATTGTATTGAAAGTCTTTGGATTTAAAAAATCAAGTAAGAAATAGTCCAGGGAAAATTTGATTTTCCTGGGAATTCAAATGAGTTGAAGAAAAACATATTAAAAGTTTTAGTGTATCCATTGCTGCTCTGTAGGGACAGTCGTAACTCGGATGAGGGTATCTACTTGAATCTTTATATGCTTTTAAGCTATTTTCAATTAACTTCCACGCTCAACTCTACTGAAGAGAACACCTTTCAAGAGATTTCTCGGGCCAATTTATGAAAATTGGTTTTTCCTGTGCTAATCGGATTTTTTCCTCTTGATCCCTCAAAGCTTTGGAAACTATCCTGACGTGTAATGTAATGTGCTGGGAATTCCGCTTCCCTTGGAGAAATTCCGTGAATACGGTATGATGAAGAGAATGTTGTTGTTTGTTATAAGTAAATACTCATAAGGGAAATGGAAGCCTGAGAAAGGTTGATCAACAAATTTGTGGTTTATGAAATCTCTGCAATAATAATATTGCTCACTTGAGGGGAGAATCTGTCATGGGGATTTTATTACCTCTACGTAATGCTACAAAGTATTGCAAATTTTCCACATCCGCCATCTCAAGTGTCATTGAGTGAGCCATTAAAGAGGGCTGAGTGAGGATGGGAGGGAGAGAGAGAGGGAAATGTATTCTGAGAGCCGCAAGTATGATCAGGGCCTTGACATAAGATTTCCGCTGTCATTTCTCTCCTCTCATTCCTCGTCTTTGACTTAACCCCAACTCCAACCTGAAACCAAGTTGTACTCACAAGATTGAGAAAGTTTCGAATGCCCTCCAGAATTTTATACATTCAATAACTCTACTATGAATAAACAAATATCACAAAGGGAAAGGTATAGAAGAGAATGGGTTTCCATCCGCAGAAGTAACACAATTTAGTAGTGTCTAGCGCCCATTCTATTTAACATCCCCTTAAGGGCTCTTTCTTTGAAAGCATTATGGAAATGAGGTTATTCTTACTAAAACATGAAAGTAGTACGGCAACAACAAATACCACAAAGTGAATAGCACACTTATCACAACACACAGCGAGGATTTTAGATTACTTACGTTCAATGCATTTATGTAATGCTCCGAAAATTGAGTACTAGATTTCATATTCAATCATAAATACCCTTTATGGGGACAACTTATCTCATTCTTTCCTACAAAAATTAGTGAAGCGCTTTGATAACTCAGGAATATGTGAGCTCGTATGTAATCCGATTGTTGAGCAGGGGGGGATATTTATATTCAATTCCAAAATCTTACTCTACACTGATCAAAGGGTTAGAGTTAGGAGAAAATTTGGAAATTGAAGCGAGTAAATGTAAAGTGAATCCCGGAGTTTTGAAAATCCTCTCTATTTCCTAGAAAGTGAGATACTTGACAAGCTCATTACACAAGTTAAGTATAATATTTGCGATTTCAGCTTGAAATTTTTCCTTTTCTTGGTCCTCCGAACATTTCATAGATCTTCATGTAACCACAGTTGGGAATCTCCTCCAGACATGAAATAAAATATTGGGAAAAGTTATGTAACTGCAGCTTACATGACATAGCTTTCTTCTGGGTGAAACTAAGTTGTGGTGTATTACCCTCGGGACTCGATAGAAAAGAAGAACCACTGAGAAACGAGTTTATCTTCTGTGAATATGTTCTGCTAACAGGGAGTCGGAGGATGTAAAGGTGCAAAAAGCTGTTGAGTGCAGTAAAGTACAGCAGTTATATGAGATATCACATATCCTTAGCTTTGCTTTTCCTTTTTATCTAACTCATGTATAAGTTTCGAAACGAAAATCTTTTTCCTTGACATCCGCTCGAGTTTACTTCATTGGATTGGGGATGGGTGCAAGAGATGTGGGATAAAGGTTAGAGGCTGGAGAGATTCATACACATTGTCTCTCATTGCCGTGTAATCTGTGGGTAGTGTTTTCCTGAGTTTTTTTTATCCCATCAAATTTCTGTTGAAATACCATCCTCAAAAAGGATTTTTTACCTGACATTTGAAATCCATTCAGAAAAATGTGCTCCCAGAAGTTCACTTTTCTTTTTGCTGTCTCTCTCTGTTTCAAAATCAGAAACTTGCTCCTTTCACATTATTTCTCTTCTGTCTCACACCATTGCGTCCTTCCTTCCCTGCACGTACTGATGGGAACGGAGCTACAAGTCTAACTTTCCTCTTATCAGTCATCACTCAAGTGTGTTTTTTTGCGTTTACTCTCCTTCTTTCATATTTCAACGTAAGTACTTTTCTGGGCAGTGCCTCCCCTCTTCCTTGTTTTTTCGTCTTCATTTCTTGGAAATCTCTTTACGTAGGTTTAGCAGACCTCATTTAACGCAGGCTGGCTTCGAAGAAGCGAAATATACATATGTGTATTGGAATTTTTATGGAAGCGGAAGAACAATAATTAGACTATTTTTAGGAGCTACTTCCGAATAAACAATCCTTGTAAGATGAGTACATATATAAAATATCACTTGACTCCGAATTACAAGTAGATCATTCTTCCATGAGAGTGAGGGAAGGTTTCCTTTCAATCTTGGATCCTTTCGTATGTAAGATGCTACGTAGAGAGTTTCCTAATTTAAGAGAAACTTGGTATCCAGAAATTAATGAATATCATAAAGTATTAAGTATATATGAACCAGAGTGTGAAAGAACCTTTTAGCTTCATTTTTTCCTTCTCGCTATGTCTGGCAGGAGAAGTTTCGTGTGGGTTCAAACCAATCTCATCTCGAATATCCTGCTAGTGATTGATCTGAGCGTGATTATTGCAACCACTTTACTTCAACTCGGTTTTATTTTCCCGGTACATTGTAGTCACGGTGTAGAAGTACAAAATACCCCTATTATATAACATACTACACTATTCGGGTATCTACTACGTTTCGGTCGTTGTGCAGCCAGTTCCACGCGGTCTAGCTTGAGAAACCAATTTATATAAGGGTGTTAAGTTAACCGCACACTATCGACTCCAGCTAGCCCGTGCGTGTACGTATGTACTCAGTAAGTACCTTACCTAAGTACACATGGATGGGGAGAAAAGTGATTTTGGGCAAACGACGATTGCAGATTGTTCTCGAGCCACTTGGTGGTTGTCAGATGCCAATCAATCCTGTCCAAGAATGAAATTGCTACTATGTAACATCCCCCTCCAGCAACTGGCATTGGGATGGGGAAGTAGGATCTAGACTTTGATTTTTATATTTTTTATATGTGGGATTGCTACGGTTCTCCTATACACTTCATAATGGTTTGGAGCCCAGTCGCGGTCACTTCGACGGTATTAATATTACCATGTGGTTTGGCCCTAATGCTCCTATTTAGCCTTACGACCCCGCTTGGGGTATAATTTGGGGGATCATATGTTCCCTGGGAGTTGGTTTCGGAGGAAATTCATGTATGCACGTATGTATATAATTATGCGTCACGAGGAAAGAAATTCGTTGTGAGGAAGCGCATATTAGAGAGGAAATATATTCATTTTGGAATATGACCTTTACTGATTTTATAGTGGACAACGATGTTACATCAATCAAAATGTCATCAAGGATGTGATCTACGTTTCCGGCACCTTGTCACCAGTACTGTTGGAGTATAGTGGTAACGAGCACCCTGGGAGCAACCTAATTTCCATAATGCCCCTCATCATATCAATCCATTTCCATCTTGCATACTGGAGGAAGAGCCTCTTTGTCTCCTTCTTCAAGCCCGTCTCATCTACCAGAGCTCCATGTGAACTTATGTTTCCTTCACTCCGATTTCTCTCTCTCTCTCTCTCTCTCTGTCTCTCTGTGTTGCCTCCACCAGCTCACACTCTATCGCTGTCTCACTTGCATAATGTTGCCGAGATGAAGATGTAAGACTCGAGGAATTCTGAAGGAGCTTTACATGATTGTAGTATCCAATGCTCCTCATCCCACCGGTTGACATCAATAGGACCGTTCAGGGATGAGCTTGTAGCAGGACACATTTTATTATCAGAGGCCCGTATCATGGTAAGAATCCACACCTCGAAAAGCTAACGGGAGTACACACAGTGAGAGGGAATTCATTGTCATTTACGTTTACTCAGGAACACCCGGGATGAATAGGGAGTGAAAGGGAGTGAAGGGGAGCGAATGAGAAAGTATATTATTAACGGTGGTTTTTCCTGTTTTACATGTACTTCCTGGACTCGCAAATAGTTTTAAAGAGTAATGGAGTACGAGGCTACCAACACACGCGGAATTTCAGAGCAAAGAGAGAAAAAGAGAATTTAGTAAAAAAAAAAAAGAAAAAAAAGAGAGGATACTGCGTAACAGGGCTCTGTGTAACTTACAGCTGATGATGGAAGTACATTTTCCCGGCGCCCTTATTGTCACTCCTTTCTCGTCTCGTTTCTTTCTCTCCTAACGTAGGATTTTCCTCTCCTCTCACAATTACACGACGCCATCGCCCATTCTCCGAAATATTTATGGAGGGTCTAATAATATGCATGCTTTTTCTTCCGCTCAAGAATTTGTATGCAAGTCTCTGGGCTGCCTCAGAGTTCCCCGAAGCAGGGATGCACATTACTCAAAAAACGGAAATCTTATCGCTTGTTTACATGGCTCCTTGGCCATTCATCCTCCCAACGACTAGTTAGGGTCAAGAGGAACCAAAGCCAAATACCGCATGGGTTGGAAAATACTCCTCTCCAAGAAACCCACTCCCATCACCACTAGGACCACAAGAATATGCGAAAGTAAAATCCTCATTCTTAAATAAGACGACGGGCCTTTTTCAGTGGGCCTTAACTCGTTATGCATCCCATTACTTTTTACATCTGTGCTCTCTCTCTCTCGCTCTTCTTTCCTCAGCTTTTTCTCATCGCCTTTTCTCCGTCTCTATCTCCATCCTCTTATTGTATCCTGATATGTTCTCGGGGCAGCAGGAGTATCTAGTGGAGCTGGAGTTGTGGGAGTAGAGTGGCCGTTGGTGAAGTTCAAAACCCTGGGAACTCTCATTGACTTCCTAGGACTCCGTTCCTTGACATGGGCTATGCATGATGTGCTGCAGACACTTACGTTTCCATCTTCGAACTCCGGATCTCGAGCTCATACTGTACTTTCTCCGGGTGTGTGTACTTTTGTAACAGATTATTTTCCAGATTGTTGGGCAACTCAAGTATCATTTCATGTCCATGAAAAACAAACCATCTTGGAGGGAATGAGCGCTTAGGATCCTACAGGACTACTATGCAGATAGATATATACGTACGCATTGAGTAAGTCTGATTCCATTAAAGCTTCCCACGTAAACAGACATTTGAGAACACTTGGTTTATGTGTGTATTTGCATTGGTATTTGCTATACTGTAGGTCGGAGGGAATCCGTGGGGGGTCGGCATTCAAGTGCCTAGTCTACCCTGCAACTTCCACTACTTAGCATTGTGAGCATGTAAATGTAGACTGCTCATTCATGATGATATGCATAAAGAAATGGGTTAGTTCTTTTAATAAAGGAACCTTGGTCTCCGGCTGCCTTTCTCTTGTCGCTCCCTTCCACCATCATCATTAGTATTCAACAGAGATTTTGAGTGATTTTACGCAATACATTACTCATGCTTTCCTAAGCTCCCCTTGTCGACCTCTCCTCAACATTACATTCAGTTTCACCACACATTTCATCAACTAACTACAAATCCTCTCTCTCTCTCTCTCCCTCTCTCTCTCTCTCTCTCTCTCTCTCCCTGCATATTGTAAAATGGTATAAGCCTCGAACCCCCCGCTCCAACTGAATCGCCTCCATATAAAGTAAGCCCAATATGACAAAATAAGCCGTTAATTGAGAATCACCGATATTAAGCCGACCCAAGTCTTTATACGTGAAGCGTACAGTCGCTAAGACCATTATTCCCCTCGTGCTATACGGAAGTGCATGTCGTAACGGGATAGTCTATGGAGGAAATGATAAAAGATGTAAATTACCCTATTTATCGGATTTCTCCCTACTGTGTCACTGCCATTTTCCTCATTTTTCGCTTCATGCTCAAACTCGTACAATTCCTCCACATAGCTCTTCCAAACTTCTGGATTAAGTGAGGAGATAAAGTACTGATGGAAATTAAAACCCCTCACATTTCAAAATTGCTCTGATTTGCGTAAACAGGGAAAAATTGACGAGGTTTTGCATCTTGATTAACCACGAAATTATTCAGCTCTCTAATTTACTATTAGGCTCATTCTTATTAATCTCCGGAATGAAACCGTAAGTTCTCATGTCTCTCTGGATTTACCGGTTGTTAACTCTCAGGCATTCCTAGGGAGTGGGATATTTTTACATCAAAAACTTATTCTCCTATAACGGACGGAGCGCGGGAAATCACTATTGAAAATAGAGGCATGACAGAAGCTATAACCACTGAAAAAACATGAGATCCTGCAGGAAACTGTGACCTTTAAGTTTTGTGATCCTGAGAGGCTTCGCGGGGTATTTACTAGATTTATGTGCATTTCCTTTGACATATGTATACATGTCTCTGTTGCTTCTCAAACAAATTGTAGTGGTAGTAAAATAATCGTATCCTCCCAGCTTTGAAGTACAGTCGGAACGTATGTAGGTCTATGCCCCTCAACCGGAATAGGTAGTTCATGAAATATTGGGAGGAAAAGTAAAGTAAATAAAGCTCCTCACAGTCTAATGTAATGGCACTTGAGTCGGGTCATATTATTTTGATCACCGTGAAGACTTAAACCCCTTTATCATGAGCCCTACCACACTTGTCTATTAAATAGAGGCAAGAGCCTGAAAATGTAATAGACAGAACACTCTACGTCGTCCAATTGTATTATTCATCAAATTAATTCTTTTAATTTTCAAGGGGTTTTACTCACTTGAACACATACTATGTTTACATCTTGCTTTCATTTCCTCCACTTTCTCCCACCCCAAACAAGCACATTTAGCTGATAGTTATAACCCAACCACTGGTGTATTCAATAACTTTGAATTGTAAATATTTTAAATACACACAAGTTACACATATACATACATAAGGGATTGCGTAGCCGGAGTATTTAGTGAACTAACCTTAGCAGCCGTAAGTATGTAATGGGCCCGACGTGAATTTTTTTTACTGTGCATAGAATGAATGAAATAATTTGTACATACGTGAAACGAATCCCTTTAAGTGATGCTGGAGGGAAGTAGGTACATACATACAGCAAATAACATAAAGAGTTGCCATGGATTGCAAGAGAGCTCCACGGAAGAAATACTGGGAATGAGACAAAGTTGAGCAGATTGAGGGAAGATGAAATGAGCAAGATAAATCATGGGGAAAAACCTACAAGACTTTTCTTTGAAATCCAACATTGTTCCCATTCAAGCGACACATACACATAAGGACAGCTAGAGAGAGAGAGAGAGAGAGAGAGAGAGAGAGAGAGAGCAGGAACAAGCAGTCCTAGACTCATTCACTTTGTTACGAGGAATGAAGTGGAATTCTGTGTTTAGTTAAGTATCACTAATGTACATTCACCAGCAGCCCAGTCCTGTGACGAAAATTTGTGCAGAATCCCCTGCCTCCAACACACTGGCTCTAGTCAATGACACAATAGTCTAATCATACGTCAACTCAATATCCGTCAAATGAAGACACAAACTCAAACTCATGCCATTTCTCGTGATCACATATGCGACTAACACATAATTTCCCTTAGTATTCCTGTAAACTCTTAGGAGGCCTCCATGGAATCATAAAACAAAATTCTGTGATGCTATTGCCAGTTCAAATGTTGGCTTGAGAGACATACAAAGACTCACTAATGAATTTCATCTACAACACAACTGTCTTGGTGAAAGGCAGCACGTACAAGTGCTACGTGCATACGGAGGTTTACAGTCCTTGTTGTAGTATTTTCCAGTTAGTTGGGACTTTCTACTGAGGACTGAGTGTTACCCTGTAGAAAGTTAATTTTCTTGTGCTGCTCTATGGCGGCTTGTGGAGTAAATGTGACATAATAGGTACTAAAATTTCGATCCAACCAACCTTGCAATGATCTTGACAACGAAAACAATACAGTTGTTGCCTTTTATTCACCAGCCGTAATAAAAACAATGTGACAAGAGAAATTCCCGGGAAAATACAATCAGTTTCTACAATTCAATGATTTACTCTCGCTCTCACATAATGAATTCAGTTCTCTGGTGCGGTACAATGGACGTATACCAAACCTGGGGATAAAAGTTTCTCCCTATTACCATCTCGTATATCAATGTTTACTATCCCTCCTCTCTCCCAGTCCCAATGCATGTAGGTCTATGTTGAAAGAGAAAGGAACTCGTAGGAAACCTGACCGTACGGAATTCCCAAGAAAGTAGCAGTCATGTATCTTTTGCTATAAGTACACTGACGGAGAGAGAGAGAGAGAGAGAGAGAGAGTCAGAGACTGATGTGACACAAAGAAATATTTGATGGGGTAGGTATGTCATTCATAGGGAGTATAAGAGCATTACCTGCGTAAGCCCTGATCCAATGGGATAGCAGACTAATCCATTAGGAAATGTTTTTGTTCATTACTTGAATTATTTAGATCCTACAACACTTGATACTAAGTTGATGTAATTGTAAAACCTGCAGTTTGGGCTAATCTGTCAAAGCGAATTACAAGAGCACGCCCTCAGTGCAACAAAAGACACTTCCTCCAGGACAATTTCAACCAACTTTTGATATATCCGTAATTTCTTTATGAGCTTTTCTTGGTTAGTTCTATTCTCTGTCCCCTCTTTTTCTCTCTCTCTCTCTCTCTCCCACTCACTTTCTCTCACTCTCTTTCTCTCCCTCTCACTTTCGCATGCCAAAATCCTGGCTTGAGTTCGAACCCGGTTAGGGCTCCAACCTCACGTATGTACGCTCTATAAAGGTTTACATTTTCCCATTTTAAAAATGCATTAGACCAATGCCTTCATCCTGCACGGATGTCGGATCCAAGCATCATTTATTCGTGAGTGAGATCATCAGCGGATTTGGAAATATTAACTATCCATGAGCATTCACAAAGTAACCCATCATTCATAATGGAAGGAGTTCATAAATGTTACTTCTCCCCTTTAATATCCCAATGAGTCTGAAATATTCAAGTGTGCGAAAAGGAGAGAGAACAAAAGGTTGGGAGAGGAGACTCGGTGACTGTAACATGTACATTTCCTTCCATATGATTATACATTTACTCCAGATATTTGTGGAAATGTTCAGGTATTAGTTTCCCTGCTTCGGAGGATGTTACAAGGCACGCGGACTAGTCCATACAATAGAAGTCTACAATAAAGGCAGATGATGTGGAAAAGTGAGAAAAGTAATTTTCCCAAGTTTTTTTTTTCTTACATGATTAGCATGACAATAACAATAGAACATGAAACGTGCCATTGACTCAGGATGGAAAAACTCCGCGGGTTCAGCTTGTTTCCCTGTTTAGACGTTCCCCGGGAAACAAGCTTTTTGAGTGTCACTGATTGTCCATTAATTTCTCACGTTACTGTCACCTCCTTCAATATCATTAAGGGGTGCTTGGGTGTACAAGTCCTATCATCATCTTTGGGGCTGGGTAGGTGTATTGTATTAGTATAAGTACTATAACACTTGATTTTCCATCATGTCAAGGATGCTTCTATCCCTGTCATAACTTTTTCCAAACGTGAGGCCTTGTTCCATTAAGCTCCTCACAAAGGATAAAAAGTGAGGAAAACTCAAGAGCATGTTAAGTCTGTCAGGTATCTCTGTGTGGCTACACTTACAAACTCTTGAGTTTTGCAACTCGTCAAACAGATTCTTCACTTGATTATTTATGCTCCCTTTCATACAAGTCACACATTGTACGTACAAAAAAAAAAATCCGGCATAACATACACACTGAGGCACTACCTCAACTTGGGTGGATTTTAGTGCGGAGCGACCAGGATGAGCGGGAGTATTCGGAGTATGATAATGTGTATTAGAAGGGATTTCCGTCTAAGTACCTGATTTGGAGGAACTAAGAGAAGACCAAAAAATATTTACCATAAAAGCCCGCCGCAGAGAATCCACTCAAGTCCATATGGAGAAAGCCCCATGAGGGGATCCGGGCGGGGGGAAAAACTGGCTGGGAGAGAGCTGACGATTATGATTATCATAAATCCTTGTTAAAGTTGCCGATTATATGGAATAACAGGAATGCATTGTTTGTGTGGGTGAAAGTGACAACATTATGGCTCCTAGGTAAAGGAAAAATATTCGACGATGAGCAGTGTGTAGTCCTTCCCTGACGGAGATAAAATATTGAAGCTCTTCAATGGATGACTTTTTCCAGCCGTGCTTCTCTCTCTCTCTCTCTCAAGCGAGGCGCATACTAAATGAGCACAGACTACACACAGATATATCTCATGTATTATCTTTCCCCCGCTTCTTTAATCAACTCCATTCAAAATCCTGGGAGGTGGGAAATAAAAATATATGGTTTACATATCTCTTCATAATACAGCTCTCAGTCTCAACCACTACAGTACATAACTTTCCCCGTCCCGAACGAAAGGTGTTCTCAAGAAACCTTCCCTCCCGGCATAAAAACCCCCTAACACGTACAAAAGCGTCGAAATATTAAAATAATGCTTCATACATGTATCGATGAGGAGGCAAGACAGAAAAAAAAATCCTCATACTTTAAGCTCCGCATCCTCTAATGTAATAAAATGTAGTAACAACTACTCACTCCAATACTCCTTCCAACTCTTTACAGCCCTCCGTATTAAAATACAAACTTTGAATGGGAACTATTTTAAAAATTCTTGATAACCTCTGCCACGGGTACCAGCTTCCTAAAAAGAACTTTCAAGAGATGATCTCCCTGATAAAATTTAAAAATTTGTTAGTTTTTTTTATGGTACGGCCGGAGATACATACGAGGGCAATATGTCTACCTACCTAAGAATTGGCCCTGAGTTGAGGAAGAGCCTGTCATGTTTTGTATTCAAGAGTTTATTTTCTCTGCTGTGAGTTAGGATTTCCCGGAAATAATGGAAATTGAGCTTGTGCAGTTCAATAGGAAAAGTTGTCTTTACAACTTTTTGAACTCTGACCTCTGGAGTTTGACGGCTCCCAGTTCTAGGGTTGTTTGTGTCCTATTTGACTATGGTCTCTCCCTGTTTAAAGAGAATGTCTGAAGAGATTTGAATTTTTTATTGTGTTAGTATGGGAATGTGCTGTGACTTTGCTCAAATGTAAAAGTTTTTATGCTCTTGCTGCTCCTGATGGTCTGTATTATTTATTCAATCCTGTGAAAAGAATCGGTATGGGTTGTGCTTCATGTTTTCTTAAGCGTTGGATACAGCATCAGGCTATAGTGGACGACAATGGGTTTTGTTTTGATGTTTTTTTATGAAAGGAGGAGGGAATCATGGATGATTTTAACATAAATGCTTCATATGATCATGGAATATGCATTGAGGGTCGTCCAGGGCAGAAAGCTTGAGGAGCTTTAGTCTCCACGGATTTTATTTTTTTAGGGAAAAGCACACGTTTTTATTTTTTTGGTCTACACAAGATATAGGTATATAATAAGTGATACATGTAGGTTACAATTTGAATATACATATTTATGAACTTCCCCGTGTCCTTGTTTACCATGGGTTTTAAATATACAACTCAACTGCTGGAATTGAGTTAGGAATTTAGTACAGAGTGGGAGGAGTGACAGGCTGGATGTCAAAGGTACAGCTGGTTTTATTTTTTGGCCTGTAAATAATTTTACTATGACAGCATATTGCTTTTTTTCTTTTTGCAAAAAATCCCTGCTCTGAAAAATTTGGGGAGTGGTTCCCACGCAGATGTGCATGCATAGATATGAGACCACTACGTACTGTAGATAATATGGGAACGGATATTATTTGTCCCCTGCATAGCTCTCACAGTCTGAGACGGAGAGGAGGACGGGTACTTGTACCAATCGAACCAGTTACCTACTTTCATCCCCCCCCCCGACCCAACTCCGTACTATTGACATAGAGAATAATACCACACGACAGAATCTGAAGAGTAAAACTTGTAAAAATTCATTTGTAACCAAAAAGGACTCCAGTACTTTGAGAGTTATCTCTCGTTCTTTTAGGGATGTGGGGAGAGGGGGGGGGAGAAGAGAGACGAAAAAATAGATACAAGACACTGAAACATTGATAGACAGAATGATGGACATTGACTAAACTTAATATTCTCCTTACCTGTTATGCCTCGTCTCTCAGACTACACTGACATCCAAGCCGAGCTTTGTCTCAAGCGAATTGGCTGTAGCATATTGTATTGACTTAAGCCTACTCAATAATATTCTTTTGTTTGATAATATATGTTTTTTTATATATAGATATATGTATACAATAAACCTCTCTAGTTTTCATTTATTTTGTGTGTAAATACTTGAATAGAATATTTTTTTGCTTTTCCAACACGCATCTCCCTTACTATACAGTCATATCACATACATAGAAACCTTAATGATATACAAATGTAAGTTACAGCGGAGGTATGCGATTATGTATGATTATTTTATCGGAGTTCCGCTCCCGACTCTTGAGCATATAACTCCTATGCTTCGCCCTGTATGGTGCCTTTATAAATTTTTATACCTTTAGAATTTAAGACTAACATTATATAGACTTGGCTGTTTATATATAATTATATATATATATATATCTATCTACATATAACAATTTTTCCTCTATAAGACTTGCAGCACCTACACTCTCTGCTGTGTAAGAGTTTCGTGTATTATACTTCGCTGTATCTGTATTTCTCATGTGTACGACCTTTTTGCTGTGAAGAACCATCAAGTAAACCGGATCAAGCCAAACCATGCATGTAAGTATCTCCGTTTGCCGGATCTATCTCGGAAGATGGGAGTGGGATGGAGGCGTAATTGTCCAACTTTGACGCTCAATCTCTAACGCAAATATGTACTGAGGCCGGGATAAAAGCAGTGGTAGTGGAGAAAGAGAAAGAGAGAGAGAGAGAGAGAGAGAGAGAGAGAGAGAGAGAGATGACTTTCCCTTGAATCTTATTTGACTCTATTTGTTTCCAAGAGCATCTCGTTACTTGAAGACTAAAGATTTGACCGGATCTTCATAAATTGTCTAATGGGGCGAATCCGCAATTTATGTCGGTGAATTATAAATGTTTTGACGAGAGGAGTTTACTCTGTGTGTAAGTTATTGTTCCCAGAGTTTTTCCTGTCAGACCCGCTACATTATAGGTCAATACGTGTATATGTATATACTTTCTCCACCTCTCCTCTCAATGATAAATGTTCCTCTCTTTGTTCCCCGGACTGCTCAGAGGAAGCAGATCCGGATGAGAGCTGTCCGTATAATCATCATTGATGCTCACTCATTTCATTCTGCTCCTCTCTCCCTTACCTCCATTTCCTCAATAGTTCTCACTCTCAGGAGCAGGCTCATCAACCTCGTCCCTGGAAACTACCCTTCCCTCTGTATTTTTTTTTGTTCCTTGTATTTCTCTCCAGCCACAATTTCATTAGAAATTTATCTTGTGCTTATCTTGCAAATACCAAAAGTTTTTTTTATGTTAATACTTACTTTTTATCTTGAGACTCTTACCCTCCCAGTACTGTAACCTACTCTAGTGTTACTGGATTTTTATTTAGATGAGGAGGGATCTTTATTGTAAATCTTTATTTTTATTGTGTCTTGTCACGTAGAATTAGTAATTGACATGGGCGGAGTCATAACTCAATCTTTGGGAGCGATAGTGGGTCGTAAATAGCAACTATTAGCCCTCCAGGTTACAAATTAACTAGTCCTGTCACAAGAATTTTTTCCCGTTTCCGACAAACATTTTGTTACCTGAAATAGTCAGTATTTTGTTCCATTGGGAAGAGAATTCCTCATGGATATACATTTCTCTAAGGGAGCGGATGGGTGTCTCCATATGTATCTATAGATAGGTATAAATGTATACAGAAGTTCAAGCTTTTCTGGACTGTACTGAAGTATATGATGAAGCTGTAGTAAGCAACAAATATGGGGTTGTTGGAAAAGTACGGTAGCTATACCTAATAATAAGTGCAGGGTACACAATGCAATGCCCCCATGGTAACTGCCAAATAAAAAACATAAAGGGAGGGAAATTGGAAATATTTCAGAGGAAAGAAACCTTCGGGGGGAAATTCATTGGTACTCTTTGCCGTCGGAGAATACAGTAACAATAAGGTGTATGCGGAGGGTGCTAGTTCTGCCGGTAATTCATAGGAAACTAAAGATCGTCACGGAAGTGTACTTTTTTTAATATTACAGAATATACCCAATATGTTTCCTTGGTCTCTCCCTCACTCCAGATTTATTCTCTTTATACAGTGAGCTATTTACGCAGATGGAACATGCACGTGGAGGAGCTAATGGCTGGTTTCACAACATGCGGTAAATAATTGAGTGTGTTGTAGTGACGAAAATGTAGCATAATCAAAGTTGATGTTTCCTTGCGTGTCGACCTCCAACTCATGATGCCTACTTGTTTTAAAAGTAATAAAAAATCGATCCTAATATTTCAAAAAGTTGGTCCTTTAGAAACCCCCTCCCCTCCCCCCTCTTCCCCTGAAATCTCCATATTCAGTGTTATGGTTATCGTCATTCCTACCAGACGACCCCGTCCTGGGTCCCCTCCACTTACTCATAGTCAACGTCAAAAGAACCTTCTGTGTATGGGGCAATGTGGAGGGATTCTCGAGCCAGAATTTCTCAAAATATATCTCCATCCCTCTACACAACTCACTCAGACTGGAGACAGTGGAGCGTGATAGGACCCATCTATCTTTCCTGTATTTCCAAATAAAAACTAGGAACTATCAAGTATTTATCCAGTCGATGGTGCAACATCATAATGAATATAGACTCTGACTGTGGGGAACATATACATGGATGAAACAGATGCCTCATTATGTAGATATCTGTGTCGTTGTGCGTGATTCTCGTCGCAATTACTACTGTTTATTTTCCTATGATTCGGCATATCCTTCCTCTACAACTACTATAATGTCAGCCTTAGAACTGTAATCACGGTTTCTACTTTGTTACTTCATGTTTACCTTTCAAATGATGCTACCACCTAGGAATGAGATATCTCCGTACCACTCCATGCACACTGTACTCAGGGAAGGGGGGACGAGAGGATGCTTTCCTCATATAATGACAGTGTGCTGGGGTCTCAAAGCCAATTTAGTATTCCAAGATGGGCCTCAATAGTTGGGCTACATTAAGCAATGTGCTCATAAATATCTATCCTAGAAATCTTGCTCATTTTCTCATCAGTATCCTTGTCTTTTCCTATTTACTGTCCCGATTTGTTACATTTTGTTGACTCTCCATGTCTCTCTCCCTCTCTCCCTCTTTCCCTCGACTCTAAATCGCTGGTTCATCTTTTCACTTCAAGTGCGTAGGGAGAGAGAGTCTCAAAGACTTGGAACTACTCCTCCCGGAATGGGTATGGGGGCTGTTCTGTCACGAAGTTCCATATGAACTCGCTCGTAGTATGGGCATCTGTAGAAAGCGGAGTCATCAAGTCGGAACGAAATACGCGATAGTTAAAATTACACACGGAAGATTACAAAAGAGAGTTGCAATTTCAATGACGTTCGATGTTATCATTGTATTAAAGACCTGAGGTGCCTTGGCTTCGAGGCTGCTCCTTCAATAAAATGTCTTGTTTGTTGTTGATTCCTCTGGGCGGAGGTTCTATTTGGGAGAGTAGAGACAGAGAGGAAGGGAAACGTGTAGATATTTCCTATTTGTCTGCTCTAAAATGAGATCATTGGAAAGTTGGAGAGCTTAATCTGGGAGGGAGGTTTGTATGCTGGCTATATATTGTTACAACATTGGACTTTTTAGACTCAAGGAAGAAGATACAAAGAACTGAACATGCTCTTCCTCCGGCTCTCTCCCTACATCCTTCCCATTGGGATATGACCACATGAATAAACAGAATGTGCGGATCTCTCTCTACCATTGCTCTCTCTCTCTCTCTCTCTCTCTCCTTGTTTTAACTTGCTCTCTGAGGCCCCTGGATCCTGAACTCTCGCAATGAAATTCGAATCCAATAATTTCCCGACTAAACTGAGTGAGTAAATAGGTGAACATTTCATTGTTTTTAAGCTTCGCTTGCTCGCCTCCTAACTTACCCAGCTCTTTTGGCTACCTCCTCGCGTCTACCAACAGATTACTTGGGAGTAGCCTGTGGTCCTATTTGTACTTCTATGTGGAGCTGTACATACCAACATAATTATCATGCTTTTAAAATCCGGCTGCATACGGGAGGATTCAACTCGTCCCGGAAGCTTGTATTACGTCGGCCAAGAAGTAAAGTCGAGCATCTGTATGAATTTTTAAAATAAAAGAGTATCTACGTCTTGGGTGAAGAGGCAAAATGATCGAGCTTTCTTTCGTAACTTTCGTGTAAGTATGTAATGGCTTCAGCCTTCTAGCCTAGAATCAAAATGATCAATAGTTTCATTAAAATCATAAAAGAAGCTACGTGTAACATATCCTTCTAATTATATGCTCATTAAAAGATATTACGCACGTAGATCACTGTGATTTCAGTGAAAAACCATGGAGATCATTTTCATTGTAGTGAAACTCTATGTATGTACATCATTTTGATTTGAATCGAAAATGCATCTAGATCCTTTTATCTATTCACCGGAGATACTATCTTCAATTTAAGAGGTACAATCAAAGGGCTCCAGAGTCTTGTGTTTTGTTTCTCAACACCTTCGACTCTTCTTACAAAAACAGGATTTGATCATCTCTTTGAGCTGCTCAGGTTTGGTTCTCAGCGGACGATTTATATGCTCATGAGTACGTGCAGTTGCATTCCCTACCCTCTCGCATATGTTCCTTCTTGTAGTGTAGGTTAGGATTGAAAGGAAGTCGATAGTAGTGGCGGTAATAGTTTCTGGGTGTAAAATAGCTCGTAACTCAGATTCAGATAAGTGTGATAGACGGATCCGGCTTAGGAATTGTTAGTGGTTTTGGAGTAAATGCCAGAGAAGGATATCTTTTGTAATGATATGTTCTTATACCCCAACCTGAGGCGATTTGAGTAACTTTTTCTTTCCTCTCACTCTCCTCTCCTTTTTCTTGCGTCTCAATATGTGTGGCCAGGCTCCACAATGATGTGAAAAGTTGATTCAAGGAGTTTGCTAAGCTCATACAGAACCAAGAGGGCTTGCTGCTGATAGTGGGCAAGTTATTAGTACTTTTTCAAGTCATAAGTACGAGGCCTCCAAGACTGGAGGGGGGATGAGTATAAAAAAAGGAGCTTAATTGTGGGAAAAGAAGAGTAAAATGCAGTGGATGTATTAGATTCCCTCAAGCTGTCCCTACAACCCAGTACGGAGTCTCCCCACCCCAAGGTGGGTATAAAAGATTGGAGAGCTCGTTTTTATTTCACTCTATGTGTGGTGATCGGATCAAGAGGTTCCTTTCTCTCAAACTCTAAGCTCCCTACGTATTTAGTATGAAGGAATTTTATTCCCCTTTCACCCACAACTAATTTATAGGAGTAATCCATACCGACAAAAAACCCCTAGTAGCAGTAGTAGCATTCGTAGCATTAGGTTTATCTCCTGTCACACAAGTCTTGCTCTGATTATACCTCTTGGCTCTGTGTAGCTATTTACAGTTGATGTAGTTCCTAATACCATTTCTTTCATTAGTTAATTTCTCCAAGTTCCCAGAGTGGTTTGGGAACGGGATTCGTTAAATTTACAAAACATCCGCTCCATTCATTACCAACTCCCCGTTCCTCTTTTGCTATTTTTTTTCTTCTTGCTGTTCAAGCAGCATTTAGAGCTATGTAGTCAAGAATTACCCCTCAAGCTTCCCCCAACGGCCTTTATTCAGCTCAAAGTTGGATACCACAAACTTAATACCACAAAGGTTTACACCGCAAGCTTTATCCCATAAACCTTTATGCAGTGGAGAAAGCAGTGTTTTACTTGAGTATTACTGACGCTGACATAATTGACAGGCCCTGCATGTGTTTACATGCGGATACCCTTTATATATTCCCCATGTATTCACGTCAAGGGTTCACTTTGTACAAGTTGATTAAATATATCCATGCTGGGCAGTATACTCTACATACAAAATTAGGAGCTTCGAGTGTTATTAGGTGTACATAAATATATTGCTGGCTGTAATACTAATAATAGGCTTGCACTGACATGAAATAATATAACGGAGCTACTACTGCTACTACTACGGTCCACGTTATTAAATCGTGGAGACAGGGTTCCCTGTTGTGTTCAGAATGGATGCCTGGATATAGAGATGAGCTGCTGGACCTTGTAGGCATGTAAATTATGTCAGGGCTGGTCTCCACTCAAGTTATTTCCTTTTGATTATAACTCGTCTCGGGCCAAATCGTCATTGGAAATTGGAACGCTTGTTAAGCATACCTCCCTTGGAAAAGCACTCTCTCCATCAACGCTCCCAACTCCTATTACTACTTGGGGAAATTTTTCTGTCCATTCAATGTAACTTCGGAGATGTAATTTGTGCCGCTGGAGCACATGCATTTTGGGGAGGATTCCCGAGATATATATGCCCTCGCACAGTGTCAGTATGTACTGACAGAGGAGGAGATTTTTACTTGATGGTACGGCTGGTCTTGGTGTCGTGAGCTTAATCTATTAGCGCCGAGCTTGGTTTTTTTTTTGATTACATCAAGTTAGTTAGTACCCTGTATAGTTCTCTAGAGAGGAGTGTGAGTCTCACCGCTACCTTCCTTCCTATATTATTTCCTTACTCTAGAAAATGGTTTTTGGACTTTTCAAGGAATTTTTTTTTTGCCCGACCCTTGAAAAACAGCCATGGGCCGGCATGGCGTTAGTTGACAAGAAATTGTGAAGAAATCAAGTGAGATCGATTTTTCTTAAAGGTTTGAAGCTTTTAGCTTCTTCTAATCACCAATCCTTCTTCCTTCCCTTTTTCCCTGTTGGCACCAAAACATAGTCCGAGTGTCCAAAAATCTCTGGAGGAAGAAGTAAAGCACAGAGGAAAACTGGGAACCAGCTTTGACTCCGGATGACTGTCAGCTGACAATTTTCAACTTCTGTGTCACTTCCCTCACACCCCCCCAAAAAAAAGTTTTCCTAGCAGTACATCACTACTTAACGGTATACGGTACGAGCTAAAGTTTTCATATCAAATGGCTCGAATTAAATCCTTAGATTTTAGTATTATAGATACTTAAAACTATAGAAATACAATCACAGAGCTCAGTGCTCAATTCACATTCTCGGATCATCAGGAAAATGTTTGTTGAAGAGAGGGAGAGATACAGAATTGCAGAAAAAAATACCTCGTTCCATTCAATCTTCATGGGTATGTAAATAGTTCCAGTCCTATAATCCACTGGTCTCATTCTTCTCCAGCGATTCCTTTCCCGTTCAGAATTTTTCGTGGAAACTTTTAGTGTTTTTTTTAACAAAAATTACACATCAGTAATACATACTATACAATGCTCACATCTCTGAAAAGATCTTATCTCCAGCAAGGGATAGCTGTACTTTCTTGAACTTGGTGCATAAAGTTACATAAGATAGGAGCATGTGTGGCGGACCCTACTTTTGCACGAATCTGTGCATATTACTTGGACATGTACTGGATACACACATACATAGGTATATATATACATAATATACATACACTGTTCTAGTATTTCAGCATACGGATACAAACCCCAAGTTATTTCCAGTTCTCACTTCTGACTTGCTTTCTTCTTCCTTGGGCTTGAATCTGTCTAGGTTGTTTACGGGGACATTGTGGGAGGACGGGGAAACGCAGTTACAGTGAGGTTTTATTTGTAGGTGCGTGTACGAGATTCTTTTTTTTTTGCTATTTGATAACTAGGACAATATCAAATACAATTCAAAGTAAGGGTAAGTGTTGATTCATATAATTTTTCCGCTTGTACTTTCTCTAGGAAGTTCCTTCCACAGGATACCAAAATGTGATGATCGCGTTCACGAATACACTTAAAGTTGACTGGGCTTTGAACAAAGTCATGTAGTTTCTATGGAGAGGGGGGGGGGAAATGGTTGGAGCCTTGTAAATGAATGGGTCTTGGGTTGGAGGATATAATAACTTGGACTGATGATGGAGAGAGACAGGGGGGATTTTTATTTGTGGGAGTGTGTGTCTCACTCTTGAGGGATTTTTCCTCAAAACACTCCGTACTCATCCGGAGCTGTACCTCCTCCTATACTAGTAATATATTTGTTGGACTCTTTTTTTTTGTATGTGTAGATAAAGAAGTTCCGTATAATTATGACTATATCTGTAGGAAGAATTCAAATATAAATGGTTTTATATGAGGACAAGGTAGGTCTGTCTAGGTACTTATTTGTTTTGTGTAGATAGGTGTGAGCTTCTGTCTGTGTGTGTGTGCTGACTCTCAAGCCTTCTTCCGCTCTGAAAGTATTTTGTAGGTATGTGTAAATAGTAGAGGCTCCAGAACGGCTCCTCATCAGTGTCTCTCCTTTCGCCTTAGAGTGTGTTTTATTTTTATAGACCGCGGAGGAGCGGAGCCATGTCGTACAGTTCTTTTGAGTGTTTAGATCAGACGGTGGTTGAAATGGTCTTGCTGTCGCCTTCTTTTGATGAGGAAGTAAAATCGGACGTAATCCTAGCCCGTAGTCTTTCAATATAGAATATTTGTGAGAATGTCTCGCGAAACTTTTTGCTCATGACACAATAGAGAATGAAATTGATGGCACTATTGAGCAAGGCAATAAAGTCCATGAGGTCACCCAATGGGACGTAGCACTCTTTAAAAAATTGTTCTCCCAAAAGAACGCTCAGGAGTGCCATGATTCCCTGAGGAAATTCCGTGATGAGGAAGAGCACGAGGACTGCGAGGAGCATCTTCGTCGTTCGGTCCGAGCTGCTGTCGTTGTTGTTCTCCGGATGACCCTTTGCATTCACAGTGACTCGCTTTGACACGAGCAGGGCCTTCCGTCTCTTGGCCTCAATCAGTGCATTAATGAGTCGGAAACTCACCACCGTCAGCGCTATACATGGGATGATCTTGATTACCACACTGTCCCAGTTCCCCGTCGTTGTTTTGTTCAGTAAGGAGCATTCGTGTTGATTAGAATTTTGTTTAATTTTTATATCCAAGTCCAGGCGTTGTTTTCCAGGTGGGGCCCCCCATGTAAATAAACAAAACAGGAACAATTAGTTGAAATATCTCAGGAAGTTTTGAAATTCTCAAAACTAATGGTTTTTCAGCCCCCACTCTCAATCTCTTATGATAAAGGTCTGGGTAAATTGAAACCCTCATGAGATACACATCGTTAGGCCGTGCATGTAATTATGTGTAGATGCATATGTACGATTACACACCAATGGACCTTTACTGAGAGATGTATGCCCCAACACGCTCTACTACAGGCAGGAGGAACTCATTACCTTCTGCTTATCACAATCCCGAGCCTTTTCACATTTCCCACATGCCTTTCGTCTCCCCAAACATGAGAAAGGAAAGGAAGGGGAGAAACCTTGTGAATTAGCAACTTCACTAAATTTATGCTCAACCTTTGACTTGTTCCCGTTGTTTCTATTTTTTTCACCCGTTATTCTATTTCGTGAAAAATGCTTTCTCTTTCCATCACTTTGCTCCCCTCCACCTCCTACCACCACTAATGTAGTGGTGGAGTCGTGTGTAGAGAAAAATTGGGTAGACTTGAGCTCATTTCCGTAGAAAATTACGGCACGTGTAAAACTAGAGGATTTTTCGGTTAATTTCTTTCCAGCAACCTTGAATTAATTTAAAGTTGCTCTCCGCTCTCCCACTCCCTTTACTCTCACCAAGCTATTTATGCCCACTGTATGCACGACTATACTTCAAAAGCCCCAAATAAGAACTAATGACTGGGGAGCTGGCAGTAGTTCATAGTTTCTATATCTTAGATGTTTGTTTCTTTCTCCAGCAGAGAAAGTCATCTAAACATGCGATTTTTTTGGGGGGGAGAGAGAAAATGATGAATAGTTGGGAAATATTTGAATTTTTCATGCCCTCACCCCTTTCCCCTCCCCCCTTCCCTTCCGAGTTGACACATTACCTTGAAGTTCCACATTAGTGTCAACTACACAGCCTGACTCTCTTGACACACTCTGTAATCTGTAAGGATCGTCGTGTCGACGGTATGGAACTCACTGGAACATCAATAGACACCAGGAATGAAGTTTTCAAGAGATGTTTCCTCATAATCTTCCACATGCATGAAATAAGACAAAATCTGTACCTTCCATACAATCCTATTTCTGCATACGAATTACCTCTGGCATTAACATGCTCCCATGCCCCAGCGTGCTTTTGTGTGGGAGCATGCTTCCACTTGTGAACACAGTAACAAAAATCCTATCGCATCGGCATATGATTCTTTTGATGCGGTTTATGTTATTTTTTTCTACTTGCTGGGAGTTATGTATGTGTGGATTGAGATGAGGGAAAAATGGAATCGGTGCGTGTGTGGAAGTTAAATTCGTGTAATAAAAGCAAATGAGTGTTGGGCTCTTTAAGGGTTACAGTAAAAGAGTGGGAGTTCGTGCTGGAGAATGGTGGAGCTAGCTTAGTGAAAAACTTGAGTTTAGCCAGACCCATTGGATACTACTAAAGTTATCCTGCACTTTGCTCCCAGCCATACGTACTTATTTAATTATAGGGAATTTCTTGTGAAAGGAAATTATTTACAAGCAAACAAACCTGATGCACGGGTGGGCCCTAATTTTGGTGGTAATTAAATGCCCTCCTGTTTATTAATAACCGTTACGGAAGACGGTTTTAGAAAATGTTACGTAAGGATCATCCTGATTAGAACATTTGCAATTATTACACATTGGGATACATATGTACCAATTATGCCGCCATAATCACTCTCAGGCATGTACGACCGTGGCAGTACTGTACAAGAGTACGTTACGGAAACAGTAATGCAATAGTAGCCCTACGTTTGCACATTCTGATGGTGAGTAGCATGTATGAACGTCATGAGCATAATTATAGCTAAGGGGAAAGAAAATTCTACTAAATAAATAATCTCATTTTTATTGGAGAAAGTAACTTGTTTAGTAAAATTTAGAACTTTTTTAGATCCTCAAATTCAAGCAACTTTCTCCAGTGAAAGCAAGTACCTTTCTCTGATCTTTCTCCAGGGACAACAATTATATTTCTTCAGTGAAAGCAATTACCTTTCTCCAGGGACAGCAAGTACCTTTCTCCAGGGAAAGCAAGTACCTTTCTCCAGGGAAAGCAAGTACCTTTCTCCAGGGAAAGCAAGTACCTTTCTCCAGGGAAAGCAAGTACCTTTCTCCAGGGAAAGCAAGTACCTTTCTCCAGGGAAAGCAAGTACCTTTCTCCAGGGAAAGCAAGTACCTTTCTCCAGGGAAAGCAAGTACCTTTCTCCAGGGAAAGCAAGTACCTTTCTCCAGGGAAAGCAAGTACCTTTCTCCAGGGACAGCAAGTACCTTTCTCCAGGGAAAGCAAGTACCTTTCTCCAGGGAAAGCAAGTACCTTTCTCCAGGGAAAGCAAGTACCTTTCTCCAGGGAAAGCAAGTACCTTTCTCCAGGGAAAGCAAGTACCTTTCTCCAGGGAAAGCAAGTACCTTTCTCCAGGGAAAGCAAGTACCTTTCTCTAGTACCTGTTTATAGCAGTATTTACTAATGTTAGTGCATCTGTATGTAGTTTCCCAGTAGCAAAAAAGGGGAGCTACTCCCTGAGCGTCTGTGTCAAGTAGCTCGAAAGGCTTCTGCTAATTCACGTTTGCCACTATTTCAATGAGAGCTAGTCATCTTGATTGATAATTGAGCTCACCTACAATGTATTAAAAACAGATCTGTGCAGATATGTTTTCCTGTTCAAACTTCAAACCCCATTGAATTTTGGCCGTGTGGATTGCATTGGCTCAGAATTAGCAAGTATTGTATTTTCGTGTTTGTTCCACGTATTTCCTACTATGATCAATCTCGACGAACCTGGTATGTACTATGTGAATGAAAAATTGATAGAGGCGAGGTTCGAGATTAAAACTGGAAATTAAGTGGAGATGCCTGACTGCATCATACTGAGCAGATTAATCTGAAACTCAAATGGAATTATATGGAAGAGGACTTGTATCATTTGCAGGATGAATCACAGTAAATCTGCTGGCTTCATGATTGTTACAAGGGCTTACATCCAGAAGTGTTTTCCAAATGGAAGGCTTGTTTGCCCATGTACTGGGACTACCATTGGAATCCATAGAAACAAGGGGAAATTACAAGGTAAATAATACCGATGAGTTTGAAGCACGATGCTCGCATGTACATTTGCACGTAAACAATCACGTACTACAGAATAATTAACCTTGGTCGCTACTTGATAGATTCTCTCTTGACTCTCCAATACTCAAAACTAATCCTCAAGTACTCCATGGCTTGGAATTTCCATAACTTCCAATGAAGAAAGTATCAAATATCTCTCCCGCTTTCCCCGTACCCAGAACTCACAGCTTAACTACCAGGGTAAGTTTTATTCATAAAACAATTGCTTTTCAAGAGAAATAATTATTGTCTGCTCAAAAAAGGAAACTACATCCAAATAAATTCCTATGGTAATACACATATCTACATGTCTATGTATAAAGTGAATGTTTTTCCCCCAACAAGTAATTTAGTCTGCTTAAAATTTTCAAAAGGGCAATCATCCTTGGAAAGTCTGGATTGTCAAGCCAACAATCAAATTAGAATTTGATATCTATTTCAAATTGTACATTCCCATAGTAACTCAGCTAGCTCGCTCCTATATGAAAATCTCAAGTATTAAAGAGTGATGAGTACACAAAGCTCCTCAACAGTCCACTTAATACTTTCAGTATGACTGACATCCGGCTTTCCTTTTAGTGATCTGACATGGGAGTATTATATCACGGTATCCCCTCCCCATCCATAACAATACATACATTTCGATGGGAAATTTTATCCCAATTTGTTTTCCAAAAAGGAAATACTATTTGAATTTTCAATGGAAGCCTAAGCTTCCTAGCAACCCAAAAAAATACATAAATATTTTCCCCATCTTTTCAAGTCATCCTCAGAGTATTAGCGCACAATGTCTTGCAATGTTACACGAATTTAAGAATTTCCAATGACATGTTTACAAACCTCCGAGACATGAGGAAATCGGATACTTGAGGGTATTATTCCCCCAAAGATTTAAATTTCTTGGAATTATTATGACTTTGATCATTCCCTCCAGTCAGGGAAGCAAAATTGATTTTACTATTCCCGTGCGGGAGTAGTAATAATTATTATAATTAATGTAAATTTCCAAGGCGGTTTTCAAGTAACATGTCTCCTGTCTCAATGAGGGTACGCTCAAGTGATAATGTCCCAAGGATCTTACTAATATGACCTTTTGGAGCTTGACAGACTAATTGTGAGCCTCTGGCATAATTAAATGGAGCATCTACAACTCCTCCTCTCATTGCTCAAAACGGGGGGATAATTCTTTTGTTCCAATAGCATGTAGGATGTGTGTCCGTGCAAATGCATAAATTATTTTAGTGTGAAAAGGTATGCAAATGATGTCGAGAGCTGAGGAAGAATTTCCTGGATAATTCCATGTCCTGGAAATTATTCTCCTGGCTTACAAAGTTGTTACATTTGAAATACAAAATATTAAATCGTATCTCGCAGGGTGTAGATCTGAGCCCACATAAAGTTGATATATGTGGGAGACGGAGTGAGAGAGCAAGCAGCATTGCGTTATTAAACAATTTACTCCTATGAATTTATTTCAAATGTGGACAGAAGGCAGAGTTTTATCTGTCCCTCTCGGATTTATGAGTCTACATTGAATTGACAATATCTGAGTGTGAGGAGTACAATGTACGCCTATGATTACGATTGAGAGGACCTCATGCATAGAACATGAGTTCAGTACTTTCCTGTCTCTTGCTCTCTTTCTCTCTCCCTCTCTCTCACTCTCACTCTCTCTCTCTCTCTCTCTCTCTCCCTCTCTTTTGTAGGATTCTGTGCCAGGGTGTTTGGATGGAATAAGCGTATGTAGACTGTAACTGTAAGTAGTAATAAAGTTCTGGGGAAAGCAAGGAGAGTCAAGATTTTCATTTTCTTATCTCTCTCATGTTCTATTCATTGCTATTCAGCGACACGATTTTCTCCCTTAATGCAAACTTTCATAATGTATTTAAAACTTTTATTAAAAACTTTTGCTCCTTTAACTTGTACTGTATAATTTGTCAGACGGGGGATGTAGTTACACACTTTTTTCTCCATCCTTCTCCGCTGAGACTGAGCAACCAGGGAGACATGAATCAAATCAACTACCACTCAACCAACCACAGACACTCATATCGATCAACCCCAACATTTGTACGGAAGGCAATTTTTCCCCCCCAGGAATCTTTTCAATCTCATATAATTATATATACATACATATGTGCTCGAAAAATAAAAATCTATAGGAGATAACTATTGTGTTAAACTACAGGTAATAATCCTGTATTTGTACGGCAAGATTGCCCGAAACTTATCTAAAATCCTCCGTACAGAATTATCTGAAGGTAACTCCTGAACATATAATTTATGTATCCTCAGCCCTCAGCCTATGAAAGTTCTTTAATTATTATTTCCATGACTTTGTCTGCTACGTTTCAAATTTTTTCTCAAAATACTAATTTACAGTAACATCATTGATAGCGTAACCTGAGCTGTGGGAACCCAATCTGAATTATTTAATTTTGTACCCAATACCCTTGTAAGTCCCGAATTTGAAATCTCGGAAGGGATAGAATTTCATTTGAGAAACACTGTCACATGTTTCAAACTACATATCTACAACGTGTGTCAATCCCTAGTTCTGAAGTAATTATTTTGACTTGAAATAATTACTCTATTTTGTATTTTCAAAATAATTTCCCGTTTGCCATTGATATTAATAAAAACCATATTAATATGATTTGTAATTCTTGCAAAATACTGTTCTAAATATAAATAGAATTACATAGTCTATGAAATTGGTACCATATCCATACTCATTTTTCCATTTATAAACAATCCACTTAGTTTACTTTGAGAGTCAGATTTTTCATTTAATTTCTGATGGGAATGAGTTCCAGATTTTAGCCGCTCAATACCGAAAAGACTTGGAATAGAACGAGGACATTAATTGAATTTCCCGGAAACGGATACGCTGTGCTTTTCTAATAAGGGGTGGCGTAATCATTTCGTGTAATAATTCTCGCTTTGATTCCCTTCTATGACTCTCGATTGCAGGGAAATGAGCCCTACACATTCTATTTGTCAAGTACATTCATTGACTTGGAAGTTGATTTTAATTGGACAGATTTAGAAGGGAATTAAAACTGTCATTTGTATGTATGTACATCGAAAATCCTTGCTACTAGATCCAAATTTTTTAATAAGTAAAAAAAAACTGAGTATTTAAAAAACAAATGTCATTAGTTTTTTATTGTTAAATTGCTCATACTTCCCCAGTGAAGGCCAGCCGTTCCTCGAAAGGACAGTGTAACAACAGTATAGGAAAATTTTCAAAAGATTGAATATTATTTAATCTCGCTGAAACGATGCGAGAAATCACTAACTGCGTCGTTACCCAGGAACACATTCTCATTGAACATTCACACATTTCAAGGTCACCACCCAATTAATTCAACTGATTGTAACAAGATCAATGAAGCCCAAGGAAGTGAGTGGTACTTCAGCCCACTATTACGTCCATTCGTAGAATGGACTCTCGTATAGTTTCCGAGAATCTGTAATAATGAGAACATACATATCTAGTGATGTAATGCGGAAGCATAATATAGCAACACTAACTTCGTACAAGTCAAGTACGAAAGCTCTTCTATTAAATTAATTAATTGATAATCTAATTAGAATTCTATGTACGAGAATATTATTACAAAAGTAGGTACACAATTTGGACGTATTTCATATAAATAAATAATCCCTGCCCTTCAAAGTTCTAAAGTTAGAAAAGTGAAACTGGGCTTTCCGTGTCGTTTGCATACACACAGTTTACAGTATTTGAGTTGATTACAGAAACAACGATACTGTCTCCATTACTAGCCCTCTGCCCTTTCTGAGAACGTACACTATCCAGGAATCAAACATCATTGTCATCTACATACATTGTTATTTAGCCAGGACTCTGTTATTGTGTGATCTACTTCCTCGTAACTGCCAAGAACTGCTCTAGTTTTGGGCTCCGATTGGAAATGTAGATATTCGGGAAACTTGCAATTAGTTATTGTCACCCAGGGCAAGGAAACTTGCCTTAGTTAGGAAGTGACGGAATTAGATTTTTGCAATTTTCGAAGGGATGTATCTACATATGTATGTAGATCAATGGACAGGGACTGGGAACAGGAATTGGATCCGATACCAGCACCTAGGGCTGGCCTGACAAAGTCCACGTTTGTCCAGCTGGTCCCTCCATATGTACGTGATTGCTTGGTGTGAGGGACCAGTGCAATTAGTAGAGTTGGCAAGGCCTAGATACGTACCCGTGGTTTTGTCGGTAGCCGCAGGAACCGCAGCACAACTGTCCGCTTTTTAGTACCTACGTTATAGAGCAGTGAGGCAAGGCAGGAGCGGACCTCAGTGCTCAGCAGTTAGTGCTCTCATATTTATTAGATTACGTCCCTGCACAGGTGTATCTATAATTACATATGTGTATTAACTAATGGACTTATGAGTATTTTATGGGTGTAATGATACGTACGGAGAGGAACTTCCATGTCCGCACAAAAGTAGCGAAGGATGGGTATTAGCTTGGGAAAGATTACTTGGAGGAGCCCTCAATTTCCTTGGAAATCCGTCCCAAGGGTCTCTTTAGAAATTTAATAGATGACCATAAATTAGAAATTGTTCCGGATTGGAAGAGTTTTTGGGAGGATGTGGAAAATAATATTTCAGTGTAAATTGTCTCGTGCTTCCCTGTAATGAGCCACAATTTGCAAGTCATTTTCTGTCATCAGACATGCTTGAGTAATTCTACTCAGAGGTCAGTATCTCTCCTAGTGTTCCCTGCCTCTCAATTCCATTCATTCTCACATTCCTCACCGTCCCTAAAAGACTGGGGATAATCCATTAGTGCGAGGCTCATTTTTACACAGGAGATTGGGGAAACTTTCTCCGGCATCCTGAGATGAGAGTGAGTGGGAGAGAGAGAGAGAGAGAGACAATTCAAAAAAGTTAAAATGTAGTACTTTTTTTTAATTACAGCCAGTCACTCTGACTTTCACACGAGATAAAATAAGTCAGATCTTCCTTTATTTGAACATTTCTTTAAAAGATTGAAGGAGATGGGGAGAGAGAAAAAAAAGTGGCAGTAAAAAACTAGGGGATAAAGTTCCCAGTTTTTATCTTCCATTTGAAATGGGTCTAGGAAGAAAGTCTTCCTGAGATGGGAAGACTTGTGACTATGCAAGTATTATTACATTTGATGGCAATTAGGTCACGTCTTATTTCTCCCCGTACTTACTTCACTCCACGTCCTCTCTCACTCTCTCGCCCTGACTCCGGTCCGGACTCATCCCTAAATTCCTTCCGCAATACTTGTGTGTGTGTGGTAGACCTGAGGTAAAGTGAGGGGGAAAAAGTTGGGACCTGACGAATTCGGTTAATATTCCAACGCGATTTGGTGGGAAAGTTTCTCCTTGTTTCCTATGCAAGAACACGACTACACCGTGTATCATAAGTTGAGCTGGAAGAAGTATGAATAGAATGAAAAGTGAGCAGAGCATGAGCCAGTGAAAGGGGAAAATTCTCCCTTTTCCTGGAAAAGATTCTGAATTGGTTATAAATTCAGGGGTACATCTGGGATTCACATATTATGCCTGTAGATAGATAGATGCATCCCATAAACATACACGGACATTATCTCACTGTGTATCTACTAATTCCACGGCCTCACATACGTCACATGCCATCCGAGTGCACATCGACAGGTAGGAGACAAAATTGAACATTTGGAGGTGTTTTTCTGGGACAAGTGAAAAATGTCCAAACTTTTCCCAGAAAGAAGGTGCATCTGTTCTACAAACAAGTGAAAAAAATAGAGCAGACAGCTGCATTTGAGAGTAACAGTTTTTCAATGTAAATATTCAGTCCGCTTCGTATGAATCATGAAACCAGTAGTTTCCTATTTCATTGTGCATTCCCCTCTCTGCTTACATCATTTCATAGTAAACAACCCTGTCGACAAATCATCCCGACATAGGATTTAAGAATAGTCGTTGATTGTGAAGGCTGAGAATCATTACTCTCTTTCCTAGTTTTTGTATGATTTTGTCACATAATTAAATTTTAAAAGCAAATTAAATGTGTTCTCAATTGGCTCTACTCTGTTCCTTTCCTTTTGGATTTTTTTTGTAAACATTCGAGTGTTTTGTAGTTCTAACCAAACCTCTCACAAATTATGTGTAGGCTTATTTATAACAAGTTAAAATTCTGTTATATATTATTATGTCAGACGTATTATGTAATTACGTGTGTCTCCAAAATAGCATACTTTACTTATGTAGACACACAAATTGTAGACAGCTATGTATATTTGGTTATGTGGATTAATATTCGATAATGTGCTTAGTTAAATGAAAAAGTAATTGGTGACGGAGCGGAGGGGAGAAAAGAGATGCTCCAAGAATAATTATTTTACGCCTTCGTAACAAGATCAATTATGGATAATTCGTTAGTCAAATAATAGCTCCTCATTTAGATTGCATCGTGAACTGTGACACATTTCAGGCCATGTTAGTGTAAATGCTGGTAGTGGCAGGGTCAGGGCCTGGAACTAATTCCAGAATGCTTTTCCCACCAGAAGGAAATTTAACTTTGGGAATTCTCCTTGTATTTACCTTAGGAGTCATAATAGGAAAATCAATGTTGAAAGGCTGGAGTTTCATTTAAAACAAACAAATGACAAGGTCTGGAATGCCGAACAATGCTGTTTGTCTTAGCATATTGTTGAAGTAACTTTGTTCCCACTGGCGTGTTTGATGAGGAATGGTTAAAAAATTAAGCTCGGGAGCATTTACTCGCGATAAGGAATGACTCAAGGAGCCCGTTCCTCCATGCACAGAAGATATAATGTTCCTTCTGTACGAGCACTTCCCAGTGACTTCCACTCACTCTCCTTCAACTCCTCCGTCCAGAAATGTTCCCCGGACAAAGACATGTGCGTGAAAGCCCAGGGAACATAAAGTAGCATCAGGAACATGAAGGGTAAATACAAGAGAGAGAGAGAGAGAGAGAGTGGAGCTACCTAGCTCCACTGCTCCACATGATGCTTAATGGATGCGATGGGGAATTGCTCATAAAATTTTTAACATTTTAGTCTTACTATCCATTAACTCCTAACTACCTCTTACACTAGCTGGGAGGGAACTTGAGAGACTTAGATATTGTTCCAGTCAGGATTTCACAACCACTCGGACATCTCATATCAATAGACACGACAGCAACAGAGCAACTATTACTACAGAAAGGCAGAGAGAGGAAGAGAGAGAGAGAGAGAGAGAAGGAGAAAGAAAGAGAAAGAGAGAGAAAGTTTTTACTGTACAGGACTTATAACAGGAGACTTACTCAAGTTTGTGCACTCATTCAAGCCTTACTTATAACACTAGTAATTTTGATTAAGCTCATTCATCAAAACTTAAGGAAATGCTTGTATGCCTTTGCGTAAAATTAATTTCTCTTTTTCCTCCCCGCTCCCTCAATACTGATGAGAAGGTGCGTGCTGTATTCATCAAGTCATGCTTATGCATCAAGTCTCTTCCCCCTTCAACTTTTTCAATAATCCTCTCTCGACTTGAGCTCTTCCGCTCCTTCTATATTACTTCGCTCCTTCATATTCCATATTGAACCTTGTCTCAACTCCAGGACTCCAACTCCTCCCATCTGACTTTTCACTCCGTTCTATGTGTGTTCCTTGAGCTCAGGATGTACAGCCCATGTTGTGTGTGCACTTGGCTAGGTTCTCCTCAGATATGTTCTACATCAATATCTACTCCTCCCTTAAAATATTCTACACATATAGATATCTACTCTATGTGCATTATGTGTTGCAGGGTGCACTGCCGACACAGGATCCTAATCTCCAGTTTTTTAGAGACCCACAGCTCCGTAGTTATTCAAAGGCTAAAGTATGGAATTCTGACTTGATACAAAGGCATGCATCTTGGTAACTGTCTGCATACGTGTTTTCCCCGTCAACAATTGCATTACTTCTTGACTAGGATTTCAAAACTAGTCTCAGGGAGAGGAAGATAGATTGTGGAAATTGTAGAGGGAAATCAAATTCTACACATGGGTTGATATGACTTCTATGAAAATTCAACTGTAACTGGAGGATAGTGGGCTTTCAGAGTCTGGAGATACTCCCACCCAGTGAACTAGTACTACCCGCCACTCCAGTAGCCTCCTAAACATTAGCAAGTTAGTTTTGTTGGAGGGAAAGTTAAGCCTGGGACTTGAGTCATAAATCAATGATTGAGATGGCCGCCTGCAAAGTATCACATCAATCTAAAGCTGTTTATGCTTTTAAAGGAAATTTGAGAACTTTGAAGGTGCTGGCATGGTTATATTAGCTACCATCTAATTATATCTACTTGTAAATACATTACTATAGCTCCTACATAATAACGACTCGACCCAGTGCACATAAACTATTCACGTAGTTAATGCTCATAAGGACACACAATTATTATAAGTTTCCCAAGTAAATCCCGTGACTTGTAGTAGTAGTAGTAGTAGTAGTAGTAGTAGGAATTACACTATGGAGACTCCCAGTCTGTGTGTATGTAATGATGGGCGGAGGAGAAAGCCCGGGCCCTATCTATGGAGTCATGAGATTTTAAAAAGTAAAAGTCACGGACAGGAGCACAAAGGCTTTCAAGTACAGGGATGGCCCTGATGGAAGGGAGATTTGCGTATGACAGAATGAGGTACAAATTTGTTTTTAATTAATGTACGGTGAGAGTAAAAGGGAAGGGGCTCTTCCATGAAAGAAAAGTGTGCGAGGAGTACTAAAGGGAATGAGAGAAAGGGAAGAGTGGAGGAAGAAGAATCTTTTCTCTCTCGCCGTCATTTCACGGTTCATATGAAAACATTGAAAGTTTCCATTGTAACAGATGCTTTCTCCCCCCGCTTTCACAAATTGCTGCCACTTTCACTTGGTCTCTGTTTAAGAAATCGTCTTATTTTTTTCACCGAAACATGAATCACATTTTAAGTAGCATAGATAGAATCTATAGAGACAGCAGCCCGTAAAGTACAAAATCGATGTGGCAAATGCGGAAATCCGCGACTTTCCACGATATTTACACAGTATACAGACACAAAGTGTATGGTGGTCGTGGAGGCAAATGGAGAAGTCGAGCCGGAGCTCTTCCCTCCATTTATGCAGTCGTAAAATCTATTCATATCTGGGTATCTATAGATACGTGTGTTCATTTAGCTATCCCTGGACTTTTCTCCCGAAGTGAAAGAAAGAAGCTTGTTGAAAAACTCCAAAGTTTTACATCTGAACTCCTCAAAGGCTCCTTCCCTTCGTTTCTCCCCCCACACCACACAATGAATTCTTAACATACATAACAATAGTTTTCGAACAAGTCTCACACAACACTCCAGAATATTACCCTACAAATACGGACATTCCACAGAAATATGTAGAACCTTCCTCATAAATAGATACATATGCATTTGGGAGTAGAAACCAACATAAGCTTAAATACACACAGGCTCAATGTCTGTACTCACAAACAAATACACAAAATATACGTCAACATGCAAAATTCATACGTAGATATAGATAGATGTAGTAAAGAATTCAACTAAATGCATTCTACGTTTACACAGAAAACACCGAAAGATAACTTTTGTTTTCTCAAAAATTTTGAGTCTTCAGAAAACAAAAAAGTTAGCTCTGGATGTAAAACATCTCTCTCTCTCTCTCTCTCTCACACACACACACACACTCTCTCTCTCTCTTGTAGATATTCAGTTTAGAAGTTCTTTCATATCTTTTAATAAACCCTGACGCAAGGGAAAGTGAAGTGGATGGGGCCGGGTAGGCAAAAATTCACTTCCGAGCTGTACAAGGCTTTATGCTTTTTTTCTACATCTTATCAAATTTTAATAACCCTCAAGGTATTTAGCATTGTTTTAATGCCCCTCCCGTAAGCATAAACTTTCAATGGGGCTGCTTCAGAATCTACAAAACAGGAAATTGGGATGGTGCCGACTTGAAATATTCATTTAACCTTCCGTCTCCCGTAAATAAAAATAATAAAAAAGGAGGATGTTTATACATTTATAATGGAATACATAATGAGTGTCTAGATTTGAAATGTTATTGTGTATAGCTGTAATAATTATACATGCCGGAGCCCATCGAGGGAAGACATATGAAGGTGCACATTTTTTTTGTCTCGTAAGTATATTGTTACAGTATTATCATTACTTGAGCGGGAATATATTTCTTTTTAATACCTCTAAGCCATATATTAATTCTGGGAATGAGGGAGACGCCGGGAGATGCTCTACTATTATGAGAATTTTCTTTTAATATGGTACACACGCAGGGAGCAAGGGGGATCCGTAGGTAGGTCGCCAATCCTTGCAGAAGTTAATTAATGTTTCCACTTTTCCCCTTCTTAAACGAACGTTCCCATTTCAAAGGGATTTTTTCCAGGGAAATCGTTACCCTAGGTGAGAGTATAAATCCTGCCTTTATTAGCCCAGACATTCTAGGAGAAAGGACGGATTTTCCCTATCAGTTGCCATCACTATTTTATGCCATTACTTATTTAAGTATGCACTAATTGTAATGAGAAAATGTTTTTATTTATCGTAGCTTGCATATATTGAGGATTCTATTTATGTATCTATAGATATTACTTCTATGTTTCAATTTCATAATTTAGTATGGATACTTTTGAAAGTCATGCTATTTCTTCTCTGGTCGTATTTCTTTCTCATGCTTTCCTTCCTTGTGCTTCCCTTTCATATTCCTTCGAGGAACTTTCCCCGGGATGTGCACACATGAGCATTTCTGAATTAAAGATGTATTTACTCGGGTAGTTGTTAAACAGAGTGAGGTCCAGAGTAAAGAAAGGAGGGAGCCGGGGAGAGTGAGTCATTGTGCTCTTTTGTGGTAATTGAAAACCACTTTAGAACATTGTTTCCCATTCCCTTTGTGTCCTACCTGCTCAAGTTATGCTTCCATAAAATGAGGAGTATCTTTGAATATTTAATGGGTTACTTAATTGCAGTAATGTGCAAATTTTGAGTGTGTGCATATCCACAAACACCACCTGGCGTTATCTTGGGACTTCTCCCCATTACATATGAAACAACCTATCGTCCGTCGGCAAACTCTATCTATACATATATACGTGGGAGCAATTACATCCTTGTTGTTCCTAGTGGTCGTAATTGGCACGTAGTCATCCTACGAGAGTGGAGATAGCTTCTCCCTATTTTACCCATGGATTTCCCCTACACCTTGCATAATGGATGATTGCTGAGCTTGAAAGAGGGGGTCCTGGGCTTCCTAAAGGCTCTACAGCGTCAGAGGAGTTAATGGGTGAAAGTCAGGTAATTTCATTATTGAAGTGTTTGGGCATGGAGTCCAAAGGAGAGGGGCTGGGACGCAGGGGTTACATATAGGGAGCATAATCGTTTAATCATGGAGCTTTACCTTAAGGATACAATCAAAAATTTACTAGTCGGTTCCGTTCCGTTATCAAAACCCCGTAGCCAAAATTTCCGGGTTTAATAATACATACCTGGGAATTACTCATGGTAGGGATGTAGGAAGAGTTGGGGAGAGTGAGATTCAGATGGAATCTGTCCCTCCCTTTCTCTCTCTCTCTCTCTCTCTCTCTCTCTCTCTCTCTCTCTCTCTCTCTCTCTCTCTCACTTTCACTTCAAGGAAACCGACGTGAAAACATAATTTTGACACACTCAGGAGAATTCCGACGTTTCTTCTGTGTCGGAGCTCGCGAGGCAGGTAACCCAGGCATTTTCCATATGACAGGAGCACTGTAACTTATTTGAACCAACTACTACAGGCACTCTCAGGATTGAGTACTGACTACATACTGTATTTCAGTAATTAAGGGAAATATGCTCATGTGTCATAAACTGGGGGATTAGTGCTTCCCTAGACATTCTGCCCCTTTTGCAAACATATAAAATACCATGGAACACAACTTCATCTCTGAACATGGACTTCCTCAGCTGTAGTTTGCTTCCCTTATTTCCTTTTACTCATGCCGTCAAAAGTGAGGCTAAAAATATGACGTTCCCCCAATTTACGAGAAAATTCCCTCAAAAAACACTTCAAAATTTCCTGACATTTCTTTCATTAGAACTAATGACTGCCGACGATGATCCAGTTATTTTAGGGATGAAGAGGTGAAAGAACTAATATTATTCCAGGCTAAATTTGTTTGTTTGATTTTAATGCAGCCTTAGAAATGTTAATTTTTAGATACCTTTTTATAGCCCTAAGGCGATGTACAAGTTAGAAAACGCAAAATGCAGGAACCTCACTGATTATAAAGTAGGCTCGAAGTAGGATTTAATGCCGTTGTTTGGTTGATATTCGAGGGGAGAAGCAGCTACGGGATATTAACCTTGCATTCAATTTTTCTTACATTTAGAACCAGTTATAATTACCCAAGTTCCAATGGGCGTTTTTGGAGCGGCTTTGAAAAAACTGCGCTTTTGTCGTAATGAGATGTAGCAAGGCATTAGAGGATGTGATAATAGGTGATTACGTTCCTTGCACATATTTTTAGGCCCCATGTTTATTACACCCCTTTACGCATGTCATTACAGTGTAATTGTGAATTTATGTGCACCCGGACTTACATATTCAAACAGGTTTTTTTTCTCAATCCTATATCTACATATGTATAGGGCAGATGAATCAGAATTATATAGTTATTTAGTGATACGTAACCGAAAACAAGTCAGTGAGCCAGTTGAGTACAGAGGGAGAATACTAACAAGCTAGTTTAAGGATGGAGGTTTCTTTTATATTTTTCTGGTGTAAAATGAGACTCGAGTGGAGTATTTTTTTTCTGTGGTTTCGTGGCTTGATTCGTATTCGGAGAGTAGTTTTTGTTGACTCTACTCAGCTCCTCCATTTGATCTCATACACCTGCCATTCTTTCTGTTTTCACACCGCCTGACGCTTAGGGCTATGCATACAAAGCAGTAAATTGGATACACACACCCAGTCAAGGACTTGACTACTTTCTCCGATGGCAAATTTTATTTGGGAGAAAATATTCAATTTACCCTGAGGCCGCATGGAGCCTTGAAATTATCCTTAGAATAATGGAATTAAAAATTCCAAGACTATAACAAGATTTTTCACTTGTATTTAAATTGTAACAAAGTTTATTCCCTCCACTTCCCCCCCTCCAACTCATCCCCCTTCCGCATCGTTCATTTCTTGCAGAGATAGTTGTCACTGTGGAAATTGAAACTCTCAACTTTTTTTCGATCGCATTTTATTCTTTGAAAATATCCTGATATCTTGAGAGAGGAGAAAGTATTTTCCCTGTAAGTCAATGTCTATTTTCTCACTTGAGCCCCTTCCTTTATCCTCATTTCCAAGTAATGTTGTTTTTTAAAAGTCTGTGCAAATGTGACTGGGAAGATAATGGGAGAGTACGGAGAGGCTCCTATCCCTAGGCATTGGGGACAAAACTTTCTTACCCTAAAAAAATTGGCTTTTGCCAATATAAAAGTAAAAATCGGGCCAAACTTTCCCCAATCCTTTTTTCTTTCCATTCTCCAATCTTATCTTGAGAATTATTTAAGTAGGACTTTTCCCCCTCGTTTGGATCCTATGGCAAAGAGCAGTAAATAATTTTTAAGGAGTTTCCCCCACATTTTTTCCTCCAAATTCCTACATTATTAGATGAGGAGCCTTCAAGGAATGTTTATCTTATGGTTGAAAATAAGCGTGAATATTTTTGAACAAAATGTACAAAAAAAATTCAATTCATTTTCGTCAAGACAACTTTTGCCTTCCAGGGATATCCCATTTAGGCATCACTCCAGCCCTGCATAGTCGGCTCGTAGGTTCTTATAAATGTGTAAATACACTGTGGTCCGTTCAATAAACAGTGTTTTAATGTATGTACATACATGATTGTGCAGTACAAGCCTATATTTATTTTAGTTATAGACATTCATTCCTTCAGCACACTTTCCTATGTATATGTGCCATAGTTTAGTGGAACTCATAATTTGTTTCCAACTCAGAACAAGAACTTCCTGAGCCCAAGTCATGGCAGAGTTTCCTCCTCACAATGAGCCTCCCCATTGTCTATGATTGTAAATAATGTACACATACGTACATATGTAATTACGTATACAAACACATATGTATTTCTATATGCTCAGCCCCTATGAGAGCGCATTTAGGAAAGCTCGTGTACTACATACGTAATTATTGTGTGCTAAGGAGCAAAACCAAGGACCTGAAACTGTATGACATTCTTTTAGGAAATAGAAATTCCAGTCAAATCCGCAAATGTTAAGGAATAGCAGTGGGCCTGGAGAGAAACATAAATAAATAAAAATGTTCCAGGAGTAACTGGGCCTCAAATCCTTGGAGGGCCTCTGTGTCCTAAAACTAGTTTGGATTTGAACTTGGGCCTCTTAACCGGGGGTCCTATTTGAGGGATAAATGTACGTCCATGATAAACATAGGCAGGTAAAAACCCATCCGAATTTCCCTTCTAATTAAACCTTATCATACAAAGACTCCATTTATCTGTACGTCATCATCAATCATTCCCTTGTATAGTTGCAGAAGTTGGGGATCCTTCGTCTTGCTCTTTAGCTTTCTCCTAAATAAATTTACTTGCATCTCACAAAGGCTAAATCCAAGTCTCAATGCTTGGAGAAAGGAAGGAGTCAGGACTGGGGTTGTCAATTGTGGAAATAGACATGGAAAATACAATCATATTTTCCTTTTTGTATAGATTGTTTTCCCAGAAGCTTTAAAATACTGCAGTATTTTCCCATCTTACTTCCTACTATTACTGGAATCCTCTTGAAATCCTCAATTCCTTTTTTTTTCATTTATTGTAAAGATACTTTTTTGTATGCCTTCCAGTCCCAGGGAAAGAGATAAATGGTCAGTTTCAATGGGTTTAAAATTTATGCAGTCCTCCCCAGCATCTACATATGGGGCTGGCTGGGAGGAGACGGAGGAGAGATACAGACCCAGTCAAAATCAATTTCTCGTGGGTGTGTGTATGGGTAATAAATGGGTAAAAATGGAAAATTGTTGGATATAAAGTCATTCTATGTAAATTTATGGGAGCGATTATTGCCACCGATTAGCATGAAGGGAATCCCAAGCTCACATATTCCCCTCTCGGCCTCAAGCCAGGGAAAGGTAACAAAAGGTAATGATTTTCGCAAGTTAATTTTTTCTCCCCTTTCCCTTCTCTCCATTCATATACTTTAAGTTATGGGCTTTACCCAGGGAAAAAAATTGTACTCAATACCTTTCGTTCAGACCCAGGCTGTATACTTCAACAGTTCAAAGTTACTAACCTTCTATGGGGAAGAGAAAAGTAGAAAAAATGAATTGTCTGAATCGATTGGACTGTAAATATTCTAATAAAATCAAGTCCTGTTCTCTCGTAGGAGAAAGAGAGAGAGAGAGAGAGAGAGAGAGAGAGAGAAAGAAGTAGGGAGAGAACGTTCTCGCAATATATTGTCCATATGCGTGGGTACTACGAACGAGAGCATAAATCCTGAATTGGTTAAAGATAATGATTAGCTCTGAGCTCATGGAGACCACATGTTGGATTTTGAGAGTTTTCAAGCGCCTGAAGCAGGCCAATGTAATTATGTAGCCCTGAGTGTAGATTTATGTCATTGCATATGTTCCGTCTCCGAACTGTACCTTATGTAATATAACGCCAATAAAATCAAATTTCACTATGTTCCTCTCACACCGTACTTGTTACCCTATCAAGGCCATACATATTGACATGATACAGTCGTAACTCTTTCCTGGGAGCCCAGAGGAAATGTGGACTATTGGTATACTCAAAGAGCTGATAGCTACTTACAGCATGCAATAGCAAGACAAGAGAGTGGAAGGGTAAGAGCTAAGCAAGTATTAAGCACAGCACGTACTTTCCCCTTGACATCTCCCGCATGAATCATAGTAAAGAGGAAGTAAGGGCGTGGGCTCTTTTTATACTTGAACAAGTCTGCATGCTACACTTTTGAGGTTCGTGTAATGTAGATATATGTGTGAGTGTGTATGTACCTATATGTCTGATTTCTCCTTCAACAATCGCCTAAAAATTGATTCTTTCATTTATTATTTGTGAAAGGGTGCAAATTGTTTTTTGTGTTTTGCCTTTTTTTAGTCACTATTTTTTTATCAGGGAGAAAGAGAGAGAGAGAGAGAGGGGAGAAAATTCAGTAAAAAAAACTTCCCAGATTTGTCACACACTGTGAAAGTTTCATGTTCACAACTTTCTCCAGCACAATGGAAACTTTCCATTCTCTCACGTCAGATCCATTAAAAAACTAACCAAAACTACATGTAAACTACGGTGGTCATGGAAAGTTAGTGCTGGACTTGAAACCGTCGGTACCTCTGCCTCCTGCCTGGGCTAATGTTCTGTATGTTCGAAAAACACTTTGATTGAACACATACTCTATAATTAGCTCAACAGTCATCTGACTCGATGAATGTCTCGAGGTACTGTTTTTTTTTCTACTTCCGTTTCAAAAGCATGGTTGTTTAAAACATTTTAGCACCTCAAAAGAATGTAACCCATAACATGTTTCTTTCTCCACATTTTGTTTTTTCAACTTGAACCAAAGTTTTTGACTTGAACATGGTTTCTAGGCTTGTGTAGATACATGTGTCTATATATGTAGATATGCCTGGATGCCATAATTCATCTCTTGTGTACTTTATGTACGGTACTCGATTTGAGCATGCTTGTAGTCTGCGTGTGAACAAAGACCGCAGTATTTTATGCCCATAAATGTTCCGGTACATGCATCCAGACCTTGGGACTCAAATGGTCTCTGGTCTATTCAAGTATAGTATTTGAGGAGTGATGAGAGATGCGGAGAGGGGGAGGGAGGGAGGGAGGGAGGGGAAATTGGGAATCCTGTCAATTGAGCGTCAAGGGAAAGTAAACTGAGGTGTTACCCGTAGATCCAGAAGTTAATCTTCTCCAGGAGTCCATTATATGCCCTCGCACTTTGGCTCATGTTGACAAAGTATTTTGTGGAAGATTCCGTTTCATTCTCGGAGCGTGGAATGGTGATGGAGCTGATTGAGAAGGAGAAGTACACCGGAGTGCAAACAAGAGGGCTGAATAAGTAAGCGGAAGCGATGGCCCACTTAGCACGCACCATTGTACACAACTCCTTGCAGCGTTGGGGCTGCCCAACGGCAATGTACCTCCAAACCGCGAGTGTCAGCGTCAGCCATATGGCAATAGTATGGCATACCTGGAAGACAGAAATAATAACTGAATTAGTCACACACCTCACAATTAGCTTGGGCTAAGCTAGTAATTACCATGCGGCTGATAGCATTAAATTAGGGGATAATATTAAGGGAGCTTTTAAAAATTTCGGAGCCTAAAATTCCAACACGCTTGACTTGGGCTCGAGTCCTCGGCTCTGGGTTCTCTGGAGTGAGAGTCTCTGTACATCCTGGAGGAGTCAAGAGGCCCAAGTTGGAGGAGACAAAAGGCACATATCGAAGGAAGTCCCAGATACAATGGGAGAATGAGGGATGTGGATGGGGAGGTAGGAACTAGGCCAATATGACAAGGCGGAGAAAGCAGAGAGAGAGAGAGAGAGAGAGAGAGAGAGAGAGAGAGAGAGAGAGAGAGAGAGAGAGAGTGGGAAGCCCAAGAAGTGGATTTTTGAAAGGGGTAATTGAGTTGTTCATGGTTGGTTGCAACGAGAGAAGACTGGTGTATTATGGATTCAAGAGGATGAAGAACTTGCGAGGAGGAGAGGAATTAAATTGGAAGAGATTAAAACGCTTTGTGTGTGAGCGAGTGGTAGTTTAAATAAAAGTAAATCATGTTAGGTCTCCCTTGTAATTTAATTTCGTTCAAGTTAAAAGCTACGGAGGGAGAGGCGTGGAGGGAGTGAGGTAAGCATAACTCTCGAGGTTATAGTTTGCTTGACTGGGTTACCTCACTTGATTTTCGACAGAGAAAACTCTGCTACAATAATGATGAGAACTCATGCTCCCCCCTCATACTTCCTCCAGAGACGCCTGGTACCTTCACCCCAAATCTAGCGGAGCCACGTGTCCCCACTACTCCGGAGTATATAGTGACAGGGAAGAAAAGCCAAAGTTTGTAGATAATAAGGTTTAATTTCCAAGCCTTGATTACCGATTAAAGGGAAAGGGAGGGAAATGTCAGATGGAGTTTTATTTCAAGGTGATTCTATTCATCCAACACATGTAATAGGTTCCATTAACCTTTTCCGAAAAAGAGACCGAACTGGAACACACTAACGTTCCCTCACACTCACTCGCATTCAACCAACCTGCTGAGACTCACTTCTGTTCACCCTTCATGCATTCAGTTCCATGGAGCCTCCGTACCTATGATTGTATGTACATTCTTTTACATAATACTTACATTTTCACACTCCCTCACATGCCACATGCATATTTGTGTATTCACTCGCATGAAATGTACATTTTTTTTGCAGTTCCGTGTGCATAGCGTACAGGCTTGCATTCATTTGCATTTAATGTACCCCGCGTACTTTCACTCGCACTCACATGTCTAACAAGCAGACTTATGTATCTACATTTCCTTCTATGGAATTTCCTAGCTAGTTCTATCTTTACTTTCACTATCAATATTTTTCCATAGTAGATGCGGCAGCCAACTTTCTCCTTAAACATCGATACATTTACATAAAAACATATACATAATTACACTACGCTCCAGGATTTTTTTTAATTTGTTTTATTAATCGTACCAGAAGTAATTGATTTTTGGATCCTTCCACTTCAGGGTCGTCATATGGTAAACATTTCTAATGTGAGTTTGTTATAATGAGCAAAACCTTAGAAAGTACTGGGATGGGGGAATATGTGTTTTAAATATAAGTTTCGTCTGAAATCGACTTCAAGCCCTGGATCGTGAGAGACAAGGCTTCGGAACAAATTCAAAAATCTTTGTTTTTGAGGATCTACGAAAAGCATAGTAAGCTGCTCTTTTCGCATGAGGAATTTTTTAAAATATCAAATCCTAGACGCTTCGAATCCATCGGTTGAAGTATTTTTGTGAAAGGCTTAATTTCATTTATGTAGCTGTAGTGTAAAAGCTACCTTGGAAATATATGGCGTAAAAGCTTACTTGGAAATATATAGTGTCAAAGCTTACTTGGGAATATGTATAGTGTAAAAGTTTACTTGCAAATAGATAGTGTGAAAGCTTCCTTTCATGAGAATAAAATGCTCATAGTTGCAGATAATAAGTGCTTGCATAAGTACATGGAAACAAGCCAAAGAGAGTGGAGGAAGAAGGGAGAGAGATGAAATGGAAAGTTGATCTGTGCTCAATCCCGGGTTTTCTTTTTCCCAAGCTCCTTTGCATGATTCGAATTCGAAGATGTATCTTTAAGGGGGAATTTTTAGCCTTGACTCAACTGTGTGTCACCCACTGCCAAGCTTTTCGATTCCGTCGAGGTCGAAAATCTTCTTTCCCTTCTCTCTCTCTCTCCCATGACTTGTTCCATGTACCTTGGTTCCGTGCAGGTCCTATTCTTTCAATTATCTGCCAGTTACTCTTTAAATGTAATGGATTTTCTAGACACTCCTCGCCTGTCGTCTCCTTGGAAGGAAAAAGAAGGACATGTGAAGATGTGAAAGCTGCTGACGTTCATATCTCTTTGTGGATTCCCGGTATTTCGTTATTCTCGGATTGATTTGACTCTGTTGAGGGAAGCCATGGTTTGCGATTGACGGTTGCCACTGCTTTTGTCTGTGTACACCTCCGAGCCTAGGGGTCTTCAGGGAAGGACCTACACATACAGTAGGTATGTGCAGACGTGTAGTCCTGTGAATGCATGGGACTAGAGGAAGGTATCCTTCCAACGATGTGTTACATGTGTCAGTGGGTACATATGGTGATAACGGATGTACTCCATGCATAAGCGTATACGGAGTGTGAGTTGGATTTCTACTTTTGGAATTCGTTTCCTAGAATTTGGTCCGACTGACGTATTTTCTATTACGCATTACAGGGAGAGGAGACGACGACTTCTGAAACCTTAGGGAACCAATTGAAAAGTCAAGGATGAAGTGAAGATAATATCCTCTGTTCGGAATGCACACTTGAAGGCTTGCAGTTGAGAGCGGAATTATAATAAAGTGTAGTCGAGCTCGTTATCCGGCATTCAGTTCCTACTTCTTTCATAATAAATAACAACTAGTTAAACGTGGGGAGGGTAAGCAAAGAGGATGAGATTTGAAGGAAAACCTGTCCCAGGGTTATTTGTGGGTTGTCTTTGTTGCTATTATTTTAGTTATTATTTAGTGTGATGAGCATTCACATCAGTCACTTCCTATGATCTGAACTTTGCTCGCTGTTTATTTTGTGGTCATATTTCTCTTTGATTGGGATGGAATCAGTGCTCGTGGAGAAAGTGAGGAAGAGGAGGAATGAATGACGGAATGATGGAGCTCATTACTGTGACTTTCCTCATCAAGCGTATGAGTTGAGGAAACATCAAAGTTTCCAACTCTTATTCATGAGTATGAAATTCAATAGCTTCATTCTCCCAAGCTTCTCCCGGCTGTTGGTTAGCTCCGTCAACGACGAGCAAATGAGAAATGTACATTGAAGGTCTATGGTTTGGCATTTGTTTTACTTTATAATAGGTCCTGTCTCAGTTTCCGCCTGCTATCTTTTTTTCCCCATCTTGGAGGGCACGGTAAGGAGGCCCCCCCTTGCGCCTTGTCTGAGTCATATGCTGCTTTCACCTGCTTTCCATCCTTTAACTTGATTTATATTTTACATCCCACTTCTCCACTCACACATGCCGAGGCAGGGAAAGCAGGTAGAGGAACTAAAAATTTTAAAAAAGATTTCAAAAGTCTCCTTCCAGCCTTCCCCCCAGAGCGGCTTCTTCTTTCCGGGGATTCATTCTGAGAATTCATAACTTCATCCAGTGAAGTTGGATTCAATTTCTCTTATAGCTCCGTAACGAGAGAGCGGATGTATTGATGGAAAATGCAAACATGACGTCTTCTGACGGTCTTGTGCACATTCGCTACATGAGCGCTCTTCCATCACTCTTTTAGCCCTCGTCCAAATATTTCATCTTCATGCACATTAACCCCTACGGTGGAGAGTTTACTATGCAGCAGAGCAAAACCTATGGACACATTCCATAGTTTTTTTTCTTCTCCTGGAAAGATGTTTTCCCCATCATATCTCCCTTTTCCGCATACAAAACTTACGATGGAAAAGTCCACTAAACTTAGTGAATTCTCTGGGAGAAAGTTGTGCATGGGAGTGAAGGGAAAGCGGACGAACGTGTAAAGTGAGAGGACAATCAGTTGATATCGTACGTACGTGATCAAGTTAGGGTAAACAAAGCTTTGGGTAGTAAACAAATCTGTAGATATATTTTTAGCTACCATGAGGAGTTCCAGGCTATAGTCTGTGGGTTAGAGGCTGAAGTGAGTTTGTCCTTAGTTTCCTCTCGTTTCCTGGGGAATCTATATGCTGGAATTTCCTTGGGTTATCTATAGTTATGTATTTACATATATATAGATATGTGTGTCTCTGTAGAGTACAACACACCCCAAGGATTATTGAATTCCTCGGACGTATATGTACATTCATAGGAAGTAGGATCAGTTTTGATGTATGTACAGGCCTGTACTGCTATCGATAATTACGCATATAATGGGGATCTGTGTATTGGTGATCTACACATTTAGATATAGAAATGTTTTAATGTACTTAATGGGAGTCCACATCAATGGAGGTACATGTCCACGGAGAAAAACAGTTGACAGGGGGAAAGCTGAGAGATAAAAAGGAGGCATGGCTATACATATATCCATCTCTATGGCTAAGATTCCACACAGTGTGAGTTTCATGTAGATTTCCAAATGTAGACACGAATCCTTAGAGAAGCAACACATGGACGAGCGTGAGCGAAGGAGGGAAAGAGACGGACCGGTCGACCGTCCTGTGTAAGAAAACACTACACGAAATTCCTCTTCCTTATATGTTATTACATCATTGAGCCCTATTTAGATAAATAGAGTGAAACCACAACTATTGCTGGAAAGCATACAATGATGGGACTGTCGGAGTGTCTGAGCAGCGCTCAGTCAAGTACGAGTGTGGGACTATAGAGTTGCACGACATATAGAAAGTCACTTATAGTCCGTCATTGAGCCATAGAGTTTGTTGGTGTGTGGTGGCACACATCTTCCCAAAATCTTTCTCTGTTCAGCCAAGTTAGCTTTAGAGCGTGTTACTTAGTGAGTAAACATTTACTCAACTTGTCAATTGAGACATTTTGACGGAGATGAGAGGGAGAAGCTCGCTTTTTTTCTCACTCCCTGCTTTCTCTCTCTCTCTCTCTCTCTCCTTCCTCGCCATTTTCTCCCTCTCCTTTTTATTCTGGTGAAAGAAAACTCACGACTTTTTCTCTTCTCTGTTTCTTCTGTTTCTGGCGCTCTGCATCCTTCTCTCTCCACTTTTTTTTCCCATGTCGGCACCGTACATTATTTTGTACATTGTGACTGACGGCCTCGTCTCCAACTTACCATTCTGTCGAACCTGAGTGAGTAAAATAACCGAGATTCCCTTATTTTTTTCCGGTATTTCCTGGAATTAGCAACTGTAAGAGGAGATTGGCAACATGAGTGGAATAAGAATGCAATGACTTTCTTCCCTTTCATTCCCTCCTCCCCCCTTTCATCTTCCTTTCCCTCACGGTGAACTTTCAAATGGAAGGAACGAGAAAGTCGGGGCTGAGTAGAAGAAAGTTAAGGAAAGTAAGAGGACTACAAAAGGTAAAAATCCACTGTAAGGTTCCTACTTTCATTACAATCATCAGCAGACTTTCACCATCCCTGGTAAACATTTGCTCTGGACAGTTTCTGGGGGAAGGGCCGGTCATGTGAAGAGAGGAATGAAGATGAGTGAATTTGATTTATACATTTTTTTTTAAAATGAGAGGGAATCCGGATTTTTACGAGAATAAAGTATGATTATTTGAAAAGTGAAACCAACTGAGAAAGAGACAAAAAGGATGCAGGAATTCCTTTGGGTTCCTGCGAACGTCACGTAGAACTACATCTAGATATCATCTTTTTGTCAGTTGGGAAAGCTATGGCTTCTCGCTCCTCATGAGTAAGTGCGTGTCCTTACGAATACTTGCTCACTATGAGGGAAGATCTTGATGGCCCAAAGTCACAGAGGTGATTTGTTTCCAACCCGACTCGAACGGGTATGATGACTGTGAGCAAGTCCTGGGACAAGTCTCCTAAAGGCCTGCTTCCGTTCCGATGGAGTCCTAGGACTCTTAAGGTTTGGACTGAGCCCAGAAAGCTAGAAACTGATAGGAGCTTATGATGTAGCCCATATTGTTAAGACCCTCACTTCCCTGTAATACAATTGCCATATGTCCTTACTCCAATTTCGGAGGTGCTACCCTCAAGATTTTAAACTCCGGCCTAATCTCGTAGCTTCCTCTTAGCTCTCAATACACGCTCCATCTTTCCCTGTCTCCCTTCAAGAGCATATAAGCACCAGGAGCAGAAACAAGTGGAATGGTTAGTGTCTCAAATTGACTCCGGCGGGGAGCAAGTCTGCTCACCAGAAATAATATCAGTAGCATTGGTCTCTTGATAGGGTATCTTGCTGCTCTATAATTTATGACGATATTTCATGCTCTCTTTTTGGACACTGGTGTGAATTATGATGGTTCAATGAGAAGATTGATGAGTGCAAGTGTGTACGTCTGGATGTGTATGTATGTATGTCCAAGTTTACCAACACTTCCTCAATCCTACTTGTTCAGATTGCTTTTTGTAACTACACTTCTCCAACGTAGTGGGCTGCAGTTCCTCCTATAGTTTCTATCTGTATATACTTTTTTTCCTTTCCCTTAAAAAATGACTTGCCTTTGATTCCTTATGTTGAATAGGACTGTTTCAAATTGCACCATATCCGATATGACCCCCTCATGTCCCTATCAACTACACACCGACAAATAAATCAGTAATAATTAGAAGGTTCCTTCAATATAAAGAACCTTTCTCCAATGGCATAATTGCGCACACATTTTTATAAGGAATTAGGAGAAAAAGGAAATTGAAGCCTGAATTTAATATGCGGCTGAAATTGCCCGCGATTTCTACGGAAATAGAATCCAGCTCCGGCGTACGTATATGCTGTATGTATTTAAGCACCTAATAGTAGACCCCGTTCGGATCGTACATACATACATATAAGCCATGAGAAGCATATTTAATTTAGTGGTTCGAGCTCTCAACCCAGTACCTCCGGTCATTGAGAAAGTGCATGAGTGTGATTACGTCCTTCAACAACGTGATTATTTTCCCTGTGAAACGTTGTCATTAAGTACACAACAAGTTGAGTGTGATTCAAAGCAGGGAAAAAAACAAGAGCAGGCATTGCCAATTTACAAAAGCGTCTAGTACATTTACATTCGTAGTGAGGAAACAAATATTACGAAATGAAAGTTTTGAAAGGACTCCGGCTTATTTGGAAATAGAGACAAAAGGAGTACCTGGGAGAAGTTAGAATGGACGAGAATGAACACAGCCCAGCCGTAGGGGTAGCGTCTGTGGACATACAGTCTGTACACAGCAAATGGGATGTATTCAATCATGTTGAGGAGGTCGGCAAGTGCGAGTCCAGTCAGAATTGCATTCGTTGGGCTGATCATAGCTTTGCGTGTCAACACGATGAGATTGAGCAAATTTGCTAGGCAGCCAAAGAAGCAGACGACCAGGGAGAAGTATCCATGGACACTGCCATAAGTGTATTGGAATCTCGTCCAGCCAGCCCCACAGTAATTGCGGGCATAGTCCAACGTGTAATTAGAATCAAAACGTAACCCAGGCGACGTTCCATTTAGATAAATATCCGTTGAAAAGTCAGACTCGTTATAATATTCCGTCGTTTCCATTTTCTCCCTTTTTATTTTTTCCTAATTTCCCCTTCACTTCAACGTCTTCAAAGAGACAGTTTACTTTCACCCAAGGAATCAAAGACGTCTCCTTCCTAGAAACAAATAAATATACACACTGGCATCATAATCAAGCACATATATACCAAAACATATTTTTCATTACCCTGTCGTCCGAGGACCCTTATCACAGAAATAAAAATAGATGATACACTCAAGTACAGCTCCAAGCTGGGTTCAGACGAGAAAAAATATTGACGTAGGTAGCTCGGCATATGAAAAACCCCAGAGACTCGTATGTTGTAATATGCAGACAAATTCAATTCCAGTGAATCCTATTGACGAAACAAATTACTTGAGTGCTAATAGCCCAGTATAGTCATAGGAATATTTATTTTTCTGAAGGAGTTGGACAACTTCATTAATTTATGCAGACTCATAGATTCAGACTACTGATGCTGTGATTGTGCGGAGGCTCGGAGAAAGCTTTGAAACTACAAGGTATAACTTTCCCCTCAGAGGAAATTTTTTGAAGGATATTTTTCCGGGTAAATAGAACAACATTGCAAACAAGCTTGCTTTAAACTCATCCCTACAGTCGATTGCAGTGGAAGGAATTCCATGAAGTCTTTACAACTGCTTTGTAAGCAGCGCTAACAGAAAACTTTCATATCCTTTGAAATTGTAGGATGGGTATGTCTTCCTTCCCAAGAAGTAAGTAATGGTTTTATGACAAAAGTCATGGGAGACCAATTTCCACGAGGTTTCCTCTTGTCCCTTCGTTTGTGCCAATATCAGAGGATGAGTACATACACAAGGCGAACATACATACATGCATACAAACAAAGTCAGGTAATATTCCCTGTCAGAGGAACCCAGTTCAGGGCGCACATGACTACAGAGGAATTCGTCAAGGACGGTGGGATTCGTCAAAGGAAATTGCAAATAAACGATAATCATCCGGAAATTTTTATCATCATTGCCAAGCATTGTCAACGTAGCTCTTCCGCTCGTGTTCCAGCAAAACTCTAAAACAGTTTTTGTTTGAACTAGGGCGGAATTGTAAACAAAAAGATCCAATATTGTCTTCATTGAAAGATCATTACGCACAAATTTCCAGTACATTTCCTAACTGAGTCAAATGATTGAGAAAACCAAAAAGAAAATCAAGTCATATGTCAAATCCCCGCAAATTTCCAAACTGTTCAAATTTCCCCCACCACGTAGGAGCACAAAGAGAGAAACTTTTGGGATGAACGTTCACGTCAGTTTTACAACTTTCCTCGAAACCCACTCCTCCAAGTTAGTTAAATCAAACTGAGAAATCAACCGGTCTCATTCGCATGAAAATAGGGAACTTCCTCGAACCACCTAAGCCTGGATTATTATGGCTTCTATTGTGCGGATGGTTTCATCAACACCAGTCATTCGAGTGTTATTTGTGGTCAGTAGAGTCAAGCCATGGCTTACATTCAGAATTACCACAGTCCGGGAATTCCGGATTCCTAATGATACAAGAGGGAGGGAACGGACGACAGTGGTAGTACGTTGTGGTTCAATCCAACCTTTTTGTGGAATTTGATGTATGTACGTAATGGAGCCTTTGGATGAATTAAAGTCACCAACCGAATCAACGAGTTGGGTGCTGTCACAAAACGGTAGTAAAATAACTTGTGGGAGGAACAAAAATTTTATTTTGCTAGTTTCCTACTACTAGGATTGGGGGAAATTCGTGACAGCAGTTTGGAAACTAATAGGGGAGTCAACAGAGGAAGTAATAAAGAAGGACTCAGAGGTTAACTAAATGGTCCAGGGAAAATATTAGGGAATGATTCAAGGCAACTAATAGAAAATGATTGAGTACAACTGAAAAAAAGAAAGGGATCCAGGATAATTAATACACAAAGATCCAAGAAAACTAATAGACAAAGGCCCAGGAAAACTAATAGACAAAGATCCAGGGAAACTAATAGACAAAGATCCAGCGAAACTAATGGACAAAGATCCAGGGAAAGTAATGGTGAAAGTGGAGAAAGTGGGGAAAGTAGTGTTGAAAGTAACGGGGAAAGCCGTGCAGGGGTGAAAGCAGAGCTCCCAATGAAAAAACACGTAAACATGGACATTTATGAGAGAAAAATTGGCCGGAGTCATTTGGCTTATAGAGGGGGGGGGGATGAATAATTGCCAAAATGGAAAATTTCCTGCTCCAGAGAAGATAGCTGTGGCGAGAGGCAGTGGACCATTGACGAGCGGGGAAATAGCAGGGGTATTGTATGCATAATAAAAAAGTAATTTTTTTATCATGAGTCGAGCCAGGGAGAGCGAGGAGAGAAAGGAACGAGCAAAAACAGATGAATTGGTTAACTTTTGGCCTTTGAGAACTTTTTATGTGTGGTGGGCTGCTGGGGTTTGTTACAAAAGGGAAGGCTGGAGATGTTATAAATCCGGAGGATTCGACATACCTAGTGTATAATCATGGGGGCGAATAGTAGTTAGCATCAATCATGAGCCAACATGTATGAATGACATAAAAACATTGAAATGTGGCCACAAACTATCTCCCTTGACTAAGCCCATTGAAAATGTCTGCTTGAAATCTCTCTCACTCTATCTCATCTGACTCTCCATCTTCCTTGTGTTTTTATGCAGGGAGTATCTAGTAATATGGTAAGAGAAAGAAGGAGCAATGAGTCCAGCTCACTTGACTGTATGTATACCCCCACCGTTGGTGGTAACTACACGCAGGGGTTAGTCCCTTCCTGGGGAAAGTGCGAGGGAGTGAAGTAGCCAAGTCTTACCTAGAGAGTCCTCGTTGTCTTTAATGTGCTCCTGCTAGGGGCTGCCTATATTTTATATAATATGATAGTCTTGGGAGACGGTAAGGCGTTCAGGGAAATTCTTTCATTGCGTTACGTGCATTTACTCATGCACAGTGTGTACACATGGACTTCAACTCTATGTCCATATGTTCAACGCCCAGCTTCTTCTTATACCCTTAACCATATATATATTTTACTATATAACTGTATATTTTCTTCCAAGCCCTCTCCGTATATTCCTTCATAGGCCATGTGTGTGTATGAGCATGCATGCTAACTAGCATTTATGCACCTGAACAAGTCTGTCACATATGTATATACAACTTGCATTATATATCCAAAGTACTTATCCCTCCTTACTGAGTGCATAGACTGATTCTTATGGAAAAAACTCGAAAAAATCCGAACTTGTGGCAGTGTCCGTGGGGGTTGTAGCGGAACCACATCTCATTGCTCACATCTCTCTCTCTCTCTCTCTCTCTCTTTTCTCTCTCTCCCCAAATATACCCTAATGCTTGTACATAAGCAATTGTGCATCCATCCTCCTGTACTTGTATCTGATCAATATATCAGTAATGTGTACTTCCGCTTACACACTTATCCAGCATGCGTATGACTAGTGAACCCATATGTACGCACAAGTATAACCTCTGTGTAGTTATTTACATTTGTATGCACTCCGTACCTACACACAAGAGGGACAGCAATCGCATTAGCTATAGTGCCTGGAGTGACATGTACTCGTACATTTAGGCATCTATTTATAAATAGATATAGGTGGGTGTATGTAGGAGTACAAAACTAAGGGTGTATGCATATATATATCTAGATATAGATATAATTTAATATATAGATATGTATTTGGATGCCACGTCTGCAGATACATTGTGAGGACAAGGCCCGGTTGGAATGCAGTTGGTATTGTGACTCCGAGGGAACATATCTCTCTCTCCAAGTGTGGCTCCTTGGAATGGTTCTATTCTCCCCATATGTTTCCCCAAACCACCAGTTTCCAAACACACACGCACACTTCTAGGCAGGCCGTGGAGACATGTAGAAGATATAATATTATGACACGTCTCCTCCGTCCCAGGTCTCTCTCTCTCTCTCTCTCTGTCTCCGTACCATTGCTTCCGTAACACTGTCACTTCCCTGCTTCCATGGATTTATACAATGTGTCCATAGAAAACAATTCCTTGTTTTTCATGTAAAGCCCCTCAGACTTTATGCCAGAGAGTTGGGGAAGAGAGCATCCTCCAGACAAGATAGATCGTTGCATCCAGGTGAGATGCAGAAATTCAAATGATTGGAAAATGGATAGGTCGCGGGGAATACATGGAAGTATTGGGAAGAAATCCAATCCTTTTTTTCCCACAGAACTTCTCCTCCCGCTAGGACAATCCTATGGACTGTGAGTCCTGAATTATTGTGGACAGAAAAGTGAAAGCGTTTCACAAGAAACAATATTGGTAGTACATGGGAGGACAGACCCTGTCGCACAGAGCTGACATCCTGGCAAACAGAAACAGAGATGGTGAGAAGGAAACCGCAAAGTTGTGATTATCCTCGAAATGTTGGCAGTTGAAAATCCTGTGGTCTTACCAAATTGCTGAGGACGCAGTCAATGATCACTTTCTCCATCCCAACGGACCGACTGCCAACCAGCTCGTCGACACTTGAACGCCTCCGTAGATATAGGGAGCCAATTAAAGTAAACTCAAGTACAGACTAAGCCATGAATACACACCTCTCCAGTAGGTCGTTATGGGAGACTACTCTCTCCTTACAACCCACCATAACGCCTCTATGGTCCATTCTTATCTCTTCCCCTGACCACTGCTCTCATCACCTACTTTGAACAGTACCCCGGACACGGGCCATATGCCCATGCATATACATATCTTCTATTTTCCCTCGAATCTTCCCCCACTAGGTCATGCATAGTAAGAGCCTGGATGTGGATTATCTTATAGACTGCTGCGTAAGCACGTGTCTCACATGTATCTAAAGACGATTGCTTTAAGCCAAGATTATCCACTTGTCTTTAAATTATAAGATTGTCGCCTTATTTGCTCTCACTTTCTCGCTCATTCCCTTCCTCCGTTCATCTTCTTACTTTTTTCTTTCGATCAATTTGTTCTTACTTTCCCTTTACTTTCCTTTGATTTCTCTTCACTTTCATTTACTTTCTCCATACTTTTGCCTTAATTTCTCTTCACTTTCACTCCACTTTCTCTTACTTTCACATCACTTCCTCCTAACTTTTGCTTTACTTTGCCCAGACTTTCCTCTCACTTTCCGAATTCCCTCCAGTCTTTTTGCGATTGCACTAAATACCCATGTGTCAGGGCTGAGGGGAAAAGCAATAAGAAACACAATGACCGTGGTAGTGACCGGAGAAAGCAGCAGTAAAAAAAATCCTTACCTCCGATTTCCTTCTTTTTCACGTGGAGATATCCGAAAGAATGGCTGGTGCATAGTACAGGGTCTAACGAAGGCTGCCACCCTGAAATAATACCTATACATATGCCCCCTGCATATGGCTGCTCACACTCATCCAGGAAACAATACATAACTACAAAGAAATTCCCGGCCCATCTCGTCCCTCCCTGCTCATGGAATTGAACCATGAAAAAGAAAATGAAGTGACGCGAATGGTCTTTCCCTATGATGTGATGATGAGGAACTAAAAACTGGTCAAGGAACTACTAACCGAATAATGTTTTCTTTTTCGCTCTTGTTCATCCACATGGAACACATCCCATTTCTTTCTATTAGATTTTTATATCCTTCATGATTGATAGTCTGGTCAACAGAATCCCGTATAGGGACCCATGGACCAGCTGGACTTGCCTGTAGCAGGACCCACTTATAGACACTTCCAGGGGAAGCAATCCCTTCTCTCCATATTGAGAAGTGGTGTTAAAGATCATTCGGAGCAGTGGTGTACATACAATGCAGAGACGCTTCTAAGTATAGCAAGTAAACAATAGGAGAGTACTAAACCCTGGAAGCAGCAGTGATACAGAAATAACCCGCATATATGGAAATGTGGAGGAAGGACTCCCTCCTGCGAGCTTTCATTTTTTCTCTTTTTCACACACATAAACACACCAACATAACCATGTAGAAAATAAAGCCCAGCCTTTTATTCCCAATGTTGTTGTTACTGCCATTGAAAAATGTATTAAAAAATTCAAAGTGGAGAAAAAAAGATGAGAATAAATTGTAGGGAGAGAAAATTGATGGCGTATCTGGAAATTCCTTCCTTATGATCCGCCTCTTTTTCTTCTTAACCACTTGCTCTTCCCTAGCTTGCTCTCCATCCCATGGACTACATCCCTTTACATCAAAAATCTCCCGGAGAAACATGAATGGAATAATAGGATTTAGTCTGCACACTATTGATGATCCTCTTTCCATACCCCTTCAGCCCATTCAGTCAAATGACACGGCATTAGCTATTAAATGTATTTCTTCACCTTTCACATCTCTCAATTGAACTCCTATGAAGTAGATAAACTCCTACATGGTTAAAAATTTTCCGGGGAGGAAAAAAAAGAAGTAAGGATGCATTTACAACAAGAAAAATTGGGGAGAGCACTTACCCACTATAAGTGTGTATGTGAGACGCGGCGGCAGTGAATAATTTTTGGTTTTTTGTCAAGAAAAGTTTCCCTTTCAGAGGTACAAGGAAAAAGATGAAAAAGACAGGAAAAAGAGAAAGAAGAATTCCTTTTGGCAGCCGTACCACTTGCAAAACTAACTGCACTATGGAGAGATTAAATGGAGACGGGAGGAAAGGAGTACCTCTCTTAAGAGAATGACTCGGGTTGCCAAGAGGCAATTATGAGCTCCATCAATCATCATAGCTTCATTTCTAACGTTCTTGATCATGACGGAGTTAGCTGGGGAATATCAAGTAGCTATAGTCCGCTCATTCATAGCCATTGCAAGTTCATTCATACTCCCAGAAGTCGGCTTGAAAATTACATCTTGAAAATGAGTTCCAATGAACTGACTGACTACTTGACGTTTTCTTCCCTGATTTCTTCTGAATTTCCCACAATTCCTCCTCCTCTCACTCTCCCAGGACTCTCCAAGGAATAGGGAGTATGCTAAGTTGACAGAAAACTTACAAGTATACAACTTTCTCCAATAATTCTTGATCCCATTAATGAGGAGAAAGTCTGTGATCTGGACAAGTGCAGATGATAGGAAACATAAAAGGATTCCCAATAAGGTAATCCAACCTACATGCTCGTCAAAGTCTAGAAAGAACCATTGTACAAAATTGCGGACATATGTTACAAGTCTTCATTCCGACTACTGGAGAAAACCACGTGCTCCCGAACAGTAGATATATCTAAAATAGGGGCGATGAAACTAAAGTAATTATTATTGAAGAAAAGACTGGGACAGACGGAAAAAGCTTCTAAGGACCAGGGAAGCTCAGAGAAAGTATTTTTTCTTTCGGCAGTTTCCCTGGAAAAAATCTCAACTCCCCTGGAGGCAACGCTCGGTGGTGTGTATCGGATGATGTATGATGGTTGATGATTCATTTCGTGATGCTCCTCCAAGGTTCTTGTTTCAATTTGCTGTTTCCTATATCTACTTTCTCCTTCTCCTAACGACTTTTTATTAGAAACACAATCAAGTATCCAAGTGAGGCGACGGTAACAATATACTTAAACACGGGTGAAAAAATCTTTGCAAGTTTTTCTGTTCCTTTTCCCCCTACTTTCACCCACAAAATCCTACTTCCAACCTATCCATGCCTGGAAATCCTACATACCGTGTTTAGATTTTCACCGAGCCCAAACGACATTTTGACACGGACTGGATTCCTGGTTCCTGCCTCGACGACACATACACTCCAACTAATTTATTATGGTAATTCAGCAAGCCCACATCCCGTCTTGGCCAATTAATCCTCATTTCAACGAAGATTTCCTCACTCGGCAACTGTTATTACAGAACAGTGCATAGATATCAGTGAGAGAGAGAGAGAGAGAGAGAGAGAGAAACTACTATCCACTACAAAAATCCCCTTCCACAAGAAGTAGTTACTTTCTCCTGCCCTTGCCCTGTACTTTCTCTATAGTGCTGCTGATATATAGTCATACAAAGGATGGAGTCGTTTGTTCATTCCTTTTCTTTTCCCTGGATTTCTCTCTCCCTCTCTGGCTCTCTCAATTTCTCCTTTGCAACTCTCTCCTTTCTTTTAACTCCCTCCTTCTCTGGCCCCTCCGTTCGTTTAAAAGTTTTTTGCGTTAGTTAGTAACGCAGCTTGAGCTTTGGTTTAGATTTCATTTATTGAAGAATTCGCCAGGAGACGAGAAGAAAGGGAGAAGAGGAAGAGCAAACGTGAAAGTCACCGCTGGTGGCATGATTGGCATTGCCAACCTCTGTGACTATTTTATCGGAAAAGTTATCAAAAGGAAATGAGTACTTTCTCCGTACGTAGTTCTTTGCCGTGCCCTGTCTCTCTGTCTTTCCACATGACAGTCTCCTTTGGTGAGCCAAAGGGAGAAAGCAAACTGAACCTCAAAACTGAGGGAAGATTCGGAGAAAATGTAGAATTCCAAGAGTGAAGGAAATTCATGTTTTAAATCTAAAGTTTACTCAACGGTCACCGCTATCTTTTTTTTTGTGTCTGAGAGCTATAGGCTTCACGCACAAAGTGGAACAATTCCGACGGATATTATTCCCTTGCTAAGCCGCGTGTGTACAATTTTTCCTCCTTGTCAAGATTCTGTTGTTCAGTGCCCTACAAGACGTAGTCATGGTAATGACGAAGCAACAGGAATAATCCTTTGACATTCTACCTCTCTACCTTCCCCCTAACTACATATGAAACTAACTTAAAAGTAAGGGGAGCGTAACCCGAGCTTTCCATTCCTTCCTCTTGTTGCTACTTTCCAACTCTTGTTTGTGTCTTCTCCCAATCTTCCCATCTCTATTTATAAGTTCGAAGCTTTGAGACAAATTAATTGAGCATTTGATGTGAAAGACAAATCGGAAGCAATTTTCCACTCCGCAAAGAATGGATTCTCACTTCATCAACACGCGAGTCCAGTCCTCCCCTCGTCCATTGTTCATTTTTGAAATACTATCCTTTCTTTTGGAGCCAAATGCTTCTTCCCCGACGATTTGTCCGACGCATTATTGGTGCATGTATCTCACAATTAGTCAAAGATTTAGTGTTACCAATTTTAAATAATACACCCCTTCCATCAATTTCACTTACTTTGAAGCCCCAGAAACCGTCCTTGACAAATTTATTACTGACTTCCTAGAATATTCTGTCTACAAATCTTGTTTAAATCGCACTAAAAGTATCTATCTAGTACGTGCAAAAAAAAGAATTAGTCAAATTAGAGACAGAAATCTAATGTAATTGCAAGGAGGGGTATTCAAGAGTCAGTTCATTTAAATATTTCGTCTTTAAATCAAAATAATTATTTGAAAGACACGTTTCTAATTTTAAATCATGAACCAAAATATTTTTTTAGACATGCTAGTTGTTTCTTACTTAATTTTGCGAACAAGTTGAAAGTTTTGATGCAGCAAAGGTTGCTTAATTTTATAAATTTATTTTGAAATAGATTTTGAATGAATGAAATGTAATTTTATTACGTAATTTGTTTTAGAATTATTACAAGTAAAATTGTTTCCGTATAAGATTTTCAAATGTGAATAACCTATTTTAGTCTTTTATACGAAGCTATTAACAAAGCTTATCACATCCAAATGAATTTGAAAATTTTAAATTCCTCCAATCGGTGTATTTCCTGGGATGAGGATCTGATTGATAAATCTGACTACTACTGGCGAGTTAGGTCCATTTGGCGAAGGACTATACTTGTAAATTTATTCCAGCCATACGACTGCTGTCAACCCTCAACCAGGATATTTAATGCAGTATAGTGGAAAGGCTCATACAGTAATTACCTGCTCGAGTCCTATAGTGACTATACACAGATATCCCATTCCTTCCCAATAAATAATACATTGAGCTCAGTTGACTGGCAAAGCAAGCACTAAAAACAAGCGGACTGGTCTATCTATTGTTACTTAAGTTGGCTTCTTTTGCAGTCCCTTTGAACTATACGTAATACGGAACTTACTGGGAATGCAAAATTGTAAGATTTCCCCCCGAAATGCACTCATCCGCCCACTCACCTCCATGTCTTTGCATACAAATATATACCAAGTGAGGGAAATGTGTTTGAAGACCCATTGAGGATGCACATACGGTTGTGTAAGGGCTTTTTCTATTGTTACTCCCGCCATTGGTCCTAGTATACGTCCACATTTGGGAATCGACTCCTACATGCATTGAGGATAGCTCTTTTTGTGTGCACATTTGAAATAGTTCTTGGAAACACATTTGAAATAGCTCTTGCAAACATATTTAAAATACTTCTTTCATACTGAATAATACACGAATAAACATTTAGAGTTGGGTTGTGAAAGGCCCACTCCGGGAGATGCAAGGACTATATGGGACTGTGTGTACTGCACATGGGATGGCAGTTAGAGAGCGAGTATCACTCTATGAGCTCCATCTGAGCAATTAGTTTTAAGACGGGAATTTGTTCAGGGTTCCTTTCTTCAAGGAAATTTGTTGAAGGACCTAGGCTGGGGCTTGTTTTTTGGGGGAAGTGTTTGACACACGACTGAGAGGACAGAGTATGTGTCTAGAGTTGTGAAGGAAAAAGAAAGCTTCCGGCTCAATAGAATACTCAACTACGGGCGTATCTATATCTAGATATCTACAATTAGTATGGGAAAGCGTTCCTTTCGGGATTCTCACCTCACTCCTCCTTTCCCATTGCCACAAGGCTTAGAGGCTGTGGTCGGAGACAAGGAGCTCGGATTGCACAAGGTTTCCCTTTATAAGACATATTGGATCAACGTGTAACTAATTATTTGCACAGGGTGGCACTGGCAGGCTCTGTCCCTACTGTCAATTATTAATGTCGTAATTAATTAGGGCAGGCCATTTACTTGAAAGTACCATATGTAACTCTATTCCGAGCCAAGACAGACCATGAAGAGAGAGAGAGGGGGGCTTCAGCTGGGAGGGCAATTTTTGAATTGCGTAAACCAAAGCAAGGGAAGATATTTAGAAATTAAATAGGGCAGCCGCAAGAGTTTGTTTAATATCTGCATAATTTATAATAATACAGTTTTAATGGGAAAGACTCACCTTTTAATGAGAATTTAATTAAAAATCCACCAGACGATTCCGTAGATGCTTCTTCCCGAAGGAAGAGACTCTAACTCTCGGAGTTGTGGCGTACATCGGTTTGGAATCGATCCCCGACAGATTACAAACTGTACTTGGGAACTCCGTGCTCAATTTGCTTACGGAAGGGTATATATTTGAGTATCATAGGAAAACACATGTTTTCCGAAAGAGTTCCTACCAAAGGACAATGTTTGCAAGTGTTGAAATTTAGTATGAGCCAGCTAGCTTGGGAGAGTGTGTGCCGAATGGTGCAATTCCCCTTGAAAAGATATAGAATATCCTATAAAGGACATAAAACTATGGAAGATAAACAAAGCAAGTGTATATACAGTACATACGGAGATGATGACCTGGCAAAAGGGAGTTAGTATAAACAAAAGAATCAGTTTTGGGTCGTTCTCAATGAAATTCTCCGTGTACTATGTGATGTTTCTAAGGAAGCTTTCTCCTCTTCCTTCAAATTCTATGGTTCATGCTACTACTGTACTGCACTGTTGTGAAAAACTAGGGAGCAACAGATATTCACTTATATTGGGTCTTACATAGATACACTATCCATACACTCCTGGAGGGTTTAGCGGCACAGACTTCCAAGGAGCTACAAATCCTCATCACGGAAACATATTATTTTCTACTTGACTTTCTCCCTTCTTCCTCATGGCTCCCAAAACACTGTACATAATCGCAGACACATGCACACACACAGCATGCAGTTACATATTGCAGCTTATCTGCCGGCACACTTGATTATGACACTCTATGCAATCCAGATGCACTGCGTTCCCATCTCGACTGCACACTCACAGTCTGATACCTACACCTACACTTACTACAGCATGCAAGGGGATACGTTCATAAGTATTTATACATATGAGCCCGAGGACCTAACATAGGAAGTGTGCTCACAAGTGTACACACTCTCACACAGTACATGCTCCATTTCCTACAAACATCCAAAGATTTGTGGATGCTTGCATTTACAGACAGGGATAGGGCTGCTGTGCAGGCACCTTCTTGGGATGCAGTCCCATGTACTTCGATGAGGTGCATAAATATAAATACGTACGTAGTCTAATGGAGGATCCTCATTTGATCATAACCAGGAGAGGTGCATAAGTCAGAATTCCACTTAAATGGAAGTAGTAGCATACCCTGCTGGAAGAAATAGCGTCTTCCCAGATGTAACCAGGTTAGGAATATTTGGAAAGGCGACAGGTTCGAGTCTACTTGTCTTCTTCGTCTCATCTATGAGAATATCATTTCCCAAGGATCCTCATAAATCTTTATAGATTACGGCGGATTAGAGGACACAAGTTGTCGGTTTCTTTAATGTAGTTGTGCAATACAGCTCCACCCCCACTGGATCCACTTACATTCACAAATGCAGAGCTATGGTGGTGATGGGTGAGTCGGGGGGTTAACAAGGACCAAGTGAGAGTCCCAGTCCGAAGTCCGGGAGGTTGCTCCAGACTCGGACTGTTTAGGACAGTCATAAGTCCTACTCAGCTCTTCCCTAGAAAGCTCACCATAAAGATTCTCATTTGAAAGTCAGGAGCTCTTGGAGTAGATATAGAGTTGTAGGAAGGAGTGGGGTGCATGGAGCGTGGGAGATGAGCATTGTGGATGGAGCTTCCCTAGACCCTGTAGCTAATTGAGGACTGTGACCCAGCTCGGGTTCTCGAAGGAGCGTCATGTGAGAAAAAAGGGGTTATTTCTTGTTAAAATCCTGATTTCCTCTAAAGATTCGCATTGGTTTACGTTTACTTAAAAGTAATGATCCTATATACAAAGTGGGATGACGCAGAACAGCGACAAGAACAGGGTTAGCAAAACAACGTGTAACACTTTGAGCAGTCATTTACTACATGGATTTCCGAGATGTAATAGACGTACACACAACTTTCGCAATATATTGCCACATTACGGAGTTTTAGTCTCTTTCTGTAACATTGCATTGCAAACAAGCTCCTCAATCTCTACCGGGGCTCAAGCATACCGTCCTATTCACTCCCGGACCCAACGAGGCCTCATTACACACTGCAGAGTTAGCTGCTAGTTACTTATTTCCCATGTAGTCGTACTTTTTAATGCGTCCAAAAAGAAAAATATGTACAACTTTTAGACAAACTGAGAGGGAGAGACATTAGTTGAAGAAAATGCAGGGCTTTGATTGTACTCGCTTTCCTCCAGCGGGCGAAGGAAAAGGTAAAGTTGAAATCGTATGAGCCAGATGGTCGTGAAAGTGTAAAGTCTCAGGTTATTATGTTGTGAAGGAGAGGGAGAGTCTTGTATCGAAGAAAGATAAGAGAAGACGAGGACGGGAGCAGGAGGCCAATTTAGTTTGGACCACCGGGGTTTATTGCTACGAAACTCCACTTTAATAGCCTGACTCCAAGAGAATACCCGAGTCTATGTGTGTGTGGAGGATTGGACTAAATTTGCCTTTTCGGGCAAGAACTCATGGAGATGCTTTTGGGGTGACGTGAGACGATATTTTTTAAAACAACAACCACTCCTCCATATATTCCTTCTTCCGTCTGCTATCTCTATGTACTCAGGGTGGAGAAAAACCTTGTAATCCACTGAAAACAATGTGATATTACTGGTAAAGGAGGATCAATCGTTCGGAACACTATTTCACCACCCGGTTCCCTTCCTCACATTCTCTTCCTATCTCTTTTCTCTCTTGTAGGTTTTTCATGCAAATGTACGCTTTCAATGTTCAAAATTGTACATTTTCCTTGCCTGAGGAGCCCAAGTGAGTGGCGCAGAGGAGATAGAACCGGAGGATGATACAAGAGCTAGTTTTTGGGATAATACCCTCTTTTGCCTTCTGGAATAAATGCTCGTTTGCCATGTACTTTCATTCTTTTGTTGTACTTTAGAAACCCGGCGGCTGCTGTTGTTGCTTCATGTACAACCCCTGCTTTCCTGATCTTGCTCTAGGTTCCCTCATTATCACAAACGGAACTGGAGTTTAGTAAAATGTTTTGGGAGAAATATTTTTAGTATAAGGAACAGCCCCGTCATGAAAAATTGCTTGAGTATTTAAAATATTCTGTTTTTTTTTGTACAGGCTTTTATACACTCTAGCAGTTCTTGGGATATATAATTACTCCTATAAGAAAACGGATGTACTCAACAAGAAACAATTCTACTGAACTTTGCTCAAGACTGTAAAACTTGAATTAAATGTAGAAGTGCGGTTGGTGGTAAACAATCTGCAGTGGGTGTTGTTTTAGGAGTAAATTATATTTACGAAGGAATTACAATTGCTACGAACAAAGGGAGAAAGTTGATTCGGGAGAAGAAACTCATTGAGAAAAGAATCCTTGATGTATTTTTTGAGGGAAGGCGGTAAAGTGTCGGAAAGTGTGGCACCCACCCGTGCACCGTTGCTCCTAATAGGGCTATCTCTCCCTGTGAACAGGAATTTCAAGTGTAGCCGTTGAAATAGCGCGAGAGATATTACAACGGCGGCGACATTTAGGTAACATCATTTTACATTACATTTGAGCAAAGCTTATTTTCTCTAAACCTAGGCATATTCCCGACAGTAATAGGTTACAGGACAAAGCATGCAGGAGCCGAGGTAGAGTCTGTCTTTACCATTCCCTCCAGAGTATGATACCCGTCCAATAGATTCCTTGACATGCGAGAACAACTTTCAGGAAAATCTAATTAAAATCTAGGGAAAACCCTTACGTGTACATACTCGGACGAAACCTTACCCGGCCTTTGCATTGTGCTGTTAACCATTTCCCCCAAAGAAAACTGTTTTTTATACATTTTTACACTCTTGTGTCTCTCTGAGTGTTTAGATTCAGGGAATTTCTCTGTTTCCCTTATGGAAACCCATTTACTGACGCAATGACTTGAGCGATTCCATCCTTCAGCGCTTTTACCCCTTTCGTACGTACAATCTCGTTTGTGTTGGTTCCCATTGCTTTCTCTTACTTTCCCCTGCTTTCTCTCCCTATCTCCACCTTTCTCCTCAGAAAGTACTCTCAATATCTACTTCTCCAGACCCGGCTCACTTTGTATGCAAAATCCAATAGCCTAACTTGATTTTGACTAGATCCAAATTCCCTTGATCAGGTTTTTATCTCCAGGCCTAAAAAACATTTGTCCTTCGCCACATCATGGTTACTCTGAATCCCAGCCCTATGCTGGGAGACTCGAGATAGTAATGTAGCACAATGAGTTGACGAATCTCTCCAGATTTTTTTTTTTTTTACTTGAGACGTTGCTTGCTTAGGAATTGGACCCAATCTCATGCCAGATCTAATCCAGTAAGATTTTTTTTTACAATGAGTTTAACGGAGAAACGTAAGAAATGTCATGAGTCTTGGACTTGGTTTGGTAATCGTGGAACCTGATTCGGAAGCAATTGTCCACACACAGGTACGAATTCCATGAGGACGATCGTGCCAGAGTATGTAGAAGGAATAAATAACAGAGGTTTGTTTACATGTGAGTGAGACTCTGTGCGTGAGTGTTGTCAGGATATATTTACAAAGTTGAGTGTACGATTTCACAGGGCTCACAATCAGAGGTTTTGAGTTTGTAGGGATTTTCTACGATCCCATCGGGACTTGCCAATGAATGCAACTCATTTCTACTGAGGAACTTGTTGTGGTTCTGCTCAGTTACTTACATAGGTTTTTTTGGGGTAAATTCCCAGGAAAAATTTACGATACTGTGGGAAATTTGCGAGCGTTGAGATAAGGAGGAGGAGGGCGAGAAGAGGGGGAAATATAGACCTTTTGTATATACCAAGGCGACAAAGGTGTGTGTGTTGGGTCTGCTCGTGTCTGTTTCCCTGTGTGCACAGTGTAATGGAATTATACACATGTTCCCATATGTGAGACTCGGGATGTTGTTGGGGAATTTGAGGAAAATGTGTGTGTCTATGGGATATATGTGTGGGACACATGTTTCTATTTTACAAGATTTGCTCTACCGTTGTGGCCAGGTCAAACATGGGCTTTCAAAAGGGCTTCGTCCCATTTCCATTACCATTGTAGTACAGGATCTTTCACGCTCTCTACCGTACTGTAAAATTCTTGGATGAAAGTTGTTTTGCTATTAGGTAGCGTGTGAAAGCATAATTCCCTGTATTCATTATCATAATAATCATCATCGTTATCGCCATTATATTATAGGTCTCAGTGGTCTCGCTCTCTAATTATGCAGTGTTTGTGGAGGTAATATGACTTACTCCTGGTCGACATGTTGTTTACGACTCCCGCGTGCTCCTCTCTGTTGCCTCTCTGTCTCACTTCTGGCTAAACTCTGTCCCTTCATCTTTATTACAGTGATTACAATTCCCCTCAGAAAATAAAAAAAATTTTTATGCCTCCTTTCAAAAATCATAATTTTCCGTATGACGTTTTATTCTCCCCCTCCATGTGAGAGCTACGACTGTAGACACTGTATAATTTAGCACTCAATGTTTACTACTCTGGAAACGATTATAATGGTATTTTCTATTTGTCAGGAGTAAATTGACAGGAAGGGTAATATATATCTACAACGTACCTTGTCCTCACGGTCGAGTGTAGTTGCAAGAGAATTCCTTTGTGAGCACTCCTTCTGTCAACACATACCACCCTCTGCTCTCCACCGCTGCTCAATCAACGAAATATTGCAGAGGGAGGCGGGATACCTTTCCTCGATGGAGACAGAGATGACAGTAATTTGTCCCAGTGATAAAAAAAAAGAAACGGGGGCTAAGGACCGTGAGTGAGTGTGTAATTTTAAACTTTCAGAACTGTTCAACCATTTAAGTATTTAGCGACAATGATAGTGGCATGTACAGTCGAGGACAGCAGTTGGTAGGGCTGGGAACTGGGATATGTAACGTATTGGAGCACCAGAGATCAAATACCAGTCATTATACCCTTAACTGGAGAAAGTACTCAGGGAAAGTCACTTCCCCGCTTTGCTCTGCATGTTTTACACACTCTGCCATTCTGGACAATATCCCACGTAATTAGTGAAAGTTGTAATTTTCAGTATCCTGGAACACTTCGGACAATTACGACATATTTTAAGATAAGGAAAAACTACGAGATTTTTCTCCACTGGTGCTTTAATTTCTCTTTCCTCCTGTTCGCCTCCCCTACCTCTCTCTCTCTCTCTCTCCTTCTCACTCCGTGTACAATGAATCGGCTCTTGGAAATTAAGAGTATGACTGGGGTGAAGGAATGTGAAATGAAGGAAAAGTAAAATGTGGATGGGATCTATTTGTAGAGACTCTACAAGAGATGTTCGCTCTCTCAGTCCAGTCCTTTTTATATATGAGGAACTTATCCAAAATTACGGGGAGAAGTCACATGCGTGCATACAACTTTCCCAATTTTTCTCCCCTCCGCACAGAAAAAAAAAGAGCAGTATAATTTAAAGGTATGTGCGTTCATTTAAAGTGAAACGAAATTGCTCAAGGGAGAGTAACACAGAATTGACTAAACACTTGAGTAGTGTAGTGTGTGTGGGCGAGGGAGGAAACAGAGTTTCATTGCAAATAAAGCATACGACGGAGAGAGATGCATTTGTACACATAAAATCCAAGGGGCTATTTCGATAAAAAGAAAATACAAGTCTTTTAGAGTTGGTTCTATTTTTTTTTTCTTCTTTTCTCTACAAAATACAGTTCACTGATTGTTTTTCAACTGGTAGAGCTGGAGAGATGAGAAGAAGAAGAAGGTTCCTTCAAAACCCATGGTTTCACAAAGCAGTGTCTTTTGACTCGGAAAAAAATTAAATTGCTTCCACAGAAGGGAGGAGTGTGTAACTTGAGGGAAACACTTGTTTTGGGATGTTTTGATGGTCCAACACACAGTCTGAGTTTTGAATTTGTGAGAGCTCAGAGTATCGAGTAGTAGTGACGGAACGAAGGTGAAACAATGTGAGGTTTCTGACGATTTCAGAGCGAGTAGGACGAACTAAGCGGATATCAAGTTTGAGTAGCTCAACTGATGCAAGTACTTCCAGAGTCTTGTTTTATACGGAGTGACGAACTAAGTTCTCTCCTTGGCTCGGGGTCTGCCTTGAATCCCGCTATCAGGTTGTAGGCAAGCTCCTGTACTTGGGCTGGAAATGGAGACAAGCATGAGCACCGCTTCGAACCAAACACCACCACCACCATCCCGACTACCAAACCAACTTTTCCTTCTCACTTTCGCTCTTCTTCTCCCTATGGTAACACATGGGACTTTTTCTACTTCTACACTTCATGTCCTCTCTGTTGCTCCCTTCTCTCTCTCTCTCTCTCTCTCTCTCTCTCTCTCTCTCTCTCGTATTTGTGTGCCTTGATACATGATACTTGCTATTTTTTCCCATCGTTTCCCCATCTGACCGAAAAACATGTAAGCCTGTTAGGGACAAGAACACCCATTTTCTGGAATACCTTCCTTGTTTTTTCTCTGTGTGGAACTAGTTTACAACCATAGTCACAAATGATATGAATGTTTCCTCTCTCTTGGATTTCCTATCAGAAGTGAGGCACTGCTTGCATTCCATCCCGCTTGAATTGCACACAATTTATTGTATCTACAGCTTGTACTCCTATAATTTTTTGGTATTAGTGACACATATTTTTCCTACTTTTTTATATCTACTCCAAGGCCTCAGGTCTCCGACATGACTTTTCACCAGACAGTTTTAGTATAGAATAGTAAATTTGTTGTATCTCTGCGGTTGGGATTTTTGGGATGTGTTTGTATCGGACTATCGGACATTACCTCTGCCTGCACTACTTATGGGGGAGTAGGAGCTACATACATATATAGTGTCATGTGCTTTGCAAATAGTGTCCGTTATGTGACACCGTTTTAGGACTGGGAACTATCTGGAGAAAGACAGGACCTGGTTGCATTGAGAGAAAGCTGGGGGGATTTTCTGACAAGTGTTACCCAACTATCTGTTTCACATTCTGGGAAATCCTCATCGTATGCTGTGCTTCCACGAGTGATAAGGGAATTAAACTTGTGGTAATTCCTGACAGCTCTTACCTCTCTTCCAGCCCTCTTTTGTGAACCAACTCCCATCCTCAAGTGTTCCGACTAAAATTCGTACACAAATTTGAGTGAGCACCGTGAATTGGAAGAGTCAGCCTGGGTGGACCTCAAAGGGAACACAGGAGGTATAATTAGATGACAAGATACCTAAAACACATAAACAATGCATGAGGAAATATCAAAATCCTCATGTTTCCTTGCGATCATTCCTCGAGCCCCATTTTGGAAGACAAAGCCTATTGTGCTTTCATGTCGGATTTGGAGGAAGCCCGAATCAAATTGTTCTACAATGGTAAGTAAGGAAAAGTCAGAGGACAAGTGTAATATTTGAAATGGCACTGTGTTCAACTGTCCTTTTTGTACGAACGTATTAGGGAGGAAATGCGTGAGAGGAGGGAACATGGAGGAGCATTTTATTCTCAGTGGATAATGAAGAGCTAAATCGGGTTAAATACTTAAGTCAGGAGGAAGTCACTAAAGATTACCCTCTACCCCCTCGAGACTTGACTTTGCACCAATTCCTTCACTCACTCACTCTCTCTCTCTCACTCTCTCTCTCTCTCTCTCTCTCTCCTTCTCACTTGCTTATCTCCTTCCAACTACCGCTTTATTTCCCGATCCACTTCCCTCCCCTCCTGTACCAGTAACTTTGCTCTTAATGAAAATGCGGTAAAAAATTATACTCTATTCAGAACTTACCAGGATCATTATACACTGTAGCATATGTATTCCCTCGGAAGACGATACTTTTAAATTGATGACTCAAGCAATTATACAGACCCACCAATGCCATTAAAACATTCTTGAAGCAATCTGAGGAAATTGTCCAGATTGGAATAATTTCCTATGTCTCCCTAATTAATACCAAAGAGCACGGGAAATAATGGATACCACTGTGAGGCTCAACCTTGAGTACTTGTTTCCTCCACTTCCTATGACCCGTGTATACTTACATAGAGATACATACTTTAGTACATCAACATCCTCAAGAAATGGAGCCGCACTCTTTCCGGGAAGAGCACATTGAGTTATTTAAGGTTATGTGGGATTGTAACTGAAGCTCTTCAGACAAATTGGTGTGCAGTGGCCATTTCCATATAGAGTAACAATTAAAAAGTAACTTGTAGAATCTACTTAAAGATTCAGTTAAACTAAGAGGGAGGGGAGGGAGGAGACGTCCGTATGTAAGGCAGTATTGGATTTATGTCTATACGTGCATGGCATTGCTCCTCTCAGGCCTTCTCCCATACAAGGTTAAAGCTCATATGCCAAGAAAGACAAAGTACGGACATGAAGCTAGCGTGAGAAGTCTTTGCAGGAGAGATTGAATTGATTAAACTTTGGTTTCGTCTTCGTCCTTGCCGAGAAGAAAACGGCGATGAAACGGAGGGTGTACTTATGTATGTATGTATCTATATCTACTTATTGGGAGCTATGGGTTACAAGGAAGAGCCAAGGGTGCTACAGAGTCAGCAGAGCCGGTCATGACACCGAGGGAAGGAGGAAAAAAGAGTAAAAAGGAATCACCGATTCAAAGCCGCCGTTTCAAAGTCCATGGATATCTAAAAAGGATTATAGAAATAGTCCCATTAGTAGGAACGAGATTAGTGGGCGGGTTTTTCACCAGCGTTTGTGTTCTCAAGCGACTCACTTTTCTAGACATATGTTCCACAAATACTTGCATGGGTGAATTATGCACGTCCAAAGGTAGCTTATCCTTCGGGTCTGACAACGAGACTAACTCCTACTATACTTCCCTCTAGATTACATCTCATCCCCACTCGTATACATTATACACATCCACAGTCCATGCCCACACATCGAAGTTGCCTCTGTATGTATATACATTTACCCCATATGTAACACTATACATATGCATTAATGTAACAGCGTATGTCAGCTCCCTTACACTTAACACACACTGGGCAGAGGAGATACATACGTGTGCTCTTGTCTATAAATGCTTAAGCCCTTACAAACCCTGAGAGTCTCCACATTCTACATATACAGGAAGGGATGGAGAAATGGCTACCCGTAGCACCTCAGACTCTCGTGCTTTATTACGTGCTTATAAATAGGTGAAATGCTAGTGACTGGATGAGTATGTACGACACTTCCCCCCTATATGTCCTCAAGGATAAGCTAAGAGCATTATTCGTGGCAGTACTTGAGTTTAATCCTCGGACGATGAATAGCACTCTGCACCACGCACACTAACCTATGGATAATAAATGAGCAGAAATAGATAGTCAAGGTTAGCACTCGCAAAGTCCGTTCAGCCGCTCACAAAAAGGGTGAGGAGAAAGAGAAAGAAAGTATTTGGATTGGCAAGGGCCACTTGCACTCTGATTTTCATGAGGAGCATTTTAAGCTCGAGAGTCAAAGCCTTTTAGGAGTTTTCAAGTGGTTCCTAGTTAGTACGTAAGTACATATGGTGCCTGCATCATATCGAGTGAATTTCTGGGGGGGGGGGCTAGGGCAGAGAGAGAGAGAGAGAGAGAGAGAGAGAGATACAGGAAGGCCAGAAGGAAAGAAGCTTGATGACGAAGTGAAGGGGTGGGATGATGTGATCAATTCAACATAGAAGCAATCACAGCCATCCGTTGTGCTTATCTCCTCTTAATCAGTCTTGACACTGGCTGTCCAACTTTTGCAAAACTTGTTCCCTCAAAGAAGTGATCTTGTCAGTCAGCACCACTCAACCGCGAAACTGAACTTGGACCGATGATAATCCTTTACTTTTCCACGTCCTAGCACGCACACAAACATCATAGACAATTGTCCCCGTCTATTTTCTGTAGTGTTTGATGTTTTTAATATCTCCTCACAACTCCTCTACATACGTTAACACTACAACAACCGAATAGGTAACATTCTATTTCAACTCCCTATAGACATTCAAACTCACGCCTCACTGAACCACTTCTATCCATTTCAACAAATTCACCGAAATTGTTTTTAGCTCTGACAGTTGTTCTAAATGAGATGCATTTGTCCTTGTCCCTCCAGATACCATAAAGGGTAAGAGGTATTACTACTAAAAATTTAATTATCATTGTGAGTCCTCCGAAACCATCACACAGATCTACTTCCCCGAAAACATTGTTTTAAACCATAACTATATAATGTAACCTGGGACCACTCCAACATTACTTGAAATACTACCTCTTCCTCAATACTTAATCCCGGGTTCAATTTGGGAAATTGGATTTAAATTCAAAGAAACATCTGAGGTTATTATGAAACTGCCAATCATGCATTGGCTACGTGAGAGTATAAAAACCCCTTCCGGGACGTAAGGTCAAAGTTACAAAACATTTAGGGAGTGTCAGTGTCAGCCCGGTAGGATTCGTTTTGTGTCAGGGCTAATTTTCATCAAATACTAATTACGCCTCTCCTTAGGTAATGTGCTCATCGTCAGTCCCTTAATCACTAATCTCACCGTCGTTTCCCTACCTCCGAGTGAAATGCATGCATAGGATAAATGCAGTACGCAAGCGGTAATGTCATCGGGACACGGGGATTTCTGAGGTGAGAATCAATGACACAATTGTCCAATGCAATAAAGTAATACATGAAAGTAGGGGAGTTGTGTACACTCATGCTCATTCCTAGAATTTATTAATAACGTTCCAATTCCTGCTCTCTCTCTCGCTTCACTCCCAGAATCCAATGTTAGCTCAATTTCTCATGCCAGCTCTCAATTCCAACTTGCTCTCCCTACTTTATCTTTTCCAGCATATCTACTGTGTATGTTTTGGATGTCATTTACATTCATACATTTCCTTAACGTATACATGAACAGAGTTTACCTTATATCTCTGTGAGAGATTTAACTATCTACTACAGTACTAACCAATTGAAATGTTGTTCCGTAGGAACATTTTAACCTTTAAACTACTGCCTGAACTGAGTACGATTTCATTTCATGACACATTTTTCTAGAAATAAAACCAGAGTATGACCTGTGACCTTTTGCAATATTTGATCCTCCTCCCAAACTCTTCGGAAGTGCTTGACTCTGGGCTAAATTTACATTATTGGGGTTTGATTCAAAGTTAGTGTTTTAAGTTGGACTTGAACTGGTATTATAGTTCACGGATGAACTGCGGCGTTGTTACAGGATGTGTATCAGAAATGTTTGGGGGATTTGTTAAACTTTTGAGAATGTACACACTTGAGTACTACTTGACCTTATTATTTTTGAAGGAGCTAACTTGTTCAAAGTCACTTCAAGGCTGAGGAGTTATCTAGCTCCAGACTAACTCCTTGTACATTTCCTTCTTCTTAATTCATTAGATTTTAACAATACTTTGTAATTTCATACATACGTTTGGTTTATTCTTAAATCATTTTACCAATATAGGAACTAGTCATATGTGGCTAAGGAAGAGTAGTAGCTACCAATCAAATAAATACGAAAATACTTCTTGCTTCCTCATAATTAGTTAGATGTTCGTATGGCCTTTCATAAAAAATCATTTGGAGATGTTCAGGACTGCCTGAGAGAAAATCTAATTTATTTTGTGAACTGATCTCTGACGTACGGTAGTTACTGTGCCTTTTACAATTCTCGAACCTTGTGATTTAGAATGCAGCTCATTCCTAACCAAACCGTTAATCTGAACCTTTGTACCAATTGACCTCTAACCTGATCGGGATTTCCTTACTCATGCTATTTTCCTCCGAATAAAGAGTAAGGAAATAGACGCTAAAAACTTGGAGAGAATTTCCGTCTTAAATCCTCTTCCTGTCTGTATTTCTCAGTCTCACACTCATCTTCTTCAGCCACATATTACAATTTATTCCGTCTGAATACTTTGGGAACGTAAACTAAATTTTAAGTTCTGTAATTGCGTCCTTGCTATTGTGCCCCATTGAACCTTCACCGCATTGTGCCCTTTATTTTTAGACAAAAATAGGGAAACTATGTTTAACGTTGCACGACACAGTAGGAGATTAATTTAATAAGTTCATAAATACTATAACATCACACTGTTAATAAGTTGTAAGGGTCTTTTTGATGTTACTCATGTGTAGTGGTATTTGCACAGATGCATAAAACTAAAGGGTTAGATATTCAAATGAACCTGAGCAACTGAGGGAATTATCAACTTTAAATTATCGTGTGCATTGGACAGGTGAGAGCATAAATGTTGGTACCTTCCGGAAACATGAGTTACAGTTACAGAAAGCAGTGAGCATCAGTACCCTCACGAGATTGAGGAGGTTGTACATTTGTCTTGATTTTGGGTCCCGTACACCGACAATAGTGTCTCGCAGGGCAGATTTGCTCTTACCAATTCTATTGGGGCTTAAATTGATATTTGTATTCCCCTTTTGGGACACAAACGTCAGCTTGACCAATATTTCATGCTGACTGTTTACCCGATCAGGCATATAGCGCGTTGAATAGTGGGAACATGCGATTGCATGTTTTGGGGCTGATGAGAACAAAGATAACGAAATATCCTTCGTGGAAAATATCTGCATGAATGTACATACATGCAATCATCCAACGATGCATGTATTTTTTTTTTGCCACTGACTGCTCACATGCATACGAAGGAGCGGATATTTATGCAACCTGCACAGATTCAAGGTGACATGGGGAATAACTAGGAGATGAGAAATGAAACGGAATAGTTTCCTAGTTATGAGCAGGACAGCTTGAAATCCTAAATACTTTCCGAACCAACGAAAATCACATATAAGCTCCACATAGTTCACCATGACTCTTTTCCTCCTGACCGATTTAATGTATGTTAGTTGTTCCCTGTCTCCGCGTATTTTTTTTGGAAGTTTTGGGCCAGTTTCTTGGTCGTCTTTCAGCAAACGACAAAAATTCTGCCTTGATCCCAGTTTCCTCTTGAAGAGCCACAGTGTGGATACATATTTGGGGCGCATGGTTATGAATGTGTATCGGAACGTAACTTGTCCGTATTGCTGTGTCACTGTGAGTTCCATGTACATGTGCTTGAACGTTGGACTCATGTAGCCAGACCTGGGATGCTGAAGATGTCCAAGAAATATTTTCCTCTCTGATTTATTCCGCTCACTTGCCTAGCCAGGGGAATATTTTTTCCGCAACCGAGAGACTAACTCTTGTTTATGGACCTTCGACGTTGATACCTACGAAATTGGATCAGATATGATCAGGGGTACAAAGCCCAATATTTCTCCTTGGCTACAGTTACCTTATAGTAATAATACCGGTAGTGGTAATAATAATAATAATAATAATGCAATATAAAGTTTTTGTACGCCCAGCCTCCCCAAGTTTAACTGGATGTGGTGAGGGCGTGTGCGAGTGCCAACACTGCCAACGGAGAGAATGAAAGAGAAGGATAAAGTCACGGGAAATAACATATGTATGAGTAGATATATATAATAATTATATAAATATATATATACATAGAGACATGAAGGAATTTATAAGGGGAGCATATAAATCAGCAACATATGAATTCCTATCAACGACATATGCATGCATCAAGATCCAGGAGTACGATATATAAACGAGCTTCATACTAACATCATGTGCCCTAACATGCAGGAACATCCCATAAATGAACTCATAAGAACATCCTATAAATGACTACATATAATTCCGGCATATGAATAAATGTATAGAATCGTAGCTATAAATGACGGGAGAGCAATAGCATATAAATGAATACATATGACCAGAATGTGACTGCATTGGAAGAACAGTCAAAAAATGTTTCACGGCTGTTCCTGAATTCCACAAATATAAGTACATATCTTGACTATGAAGTTGATTTTATTTTTTAAAAAAAGATCAGTACGTCTCTCTATTACTACCCGAACCATCTATAGAAAAGGAGAACTCCATCCTAGATACAGAGGCAATATAGATATACTATATTCACATACATATATAGATTGAAACTCCGGCCCGTATTTTTTCCACGGAACAAATAAGATGGCTTGTCGTTTTCCATCCACTGGCTTTTCACTTCTCCATGAAGCTCGTGTTTCGCATTTTCAATTTCCAAGCTACTTCTCTCCTCCTGTATTCCTCCTTCATCCCAGCCCCAAACTTAGCTACTAATACTACTTGCTTCTTCTCTATCCAAACGATACTCCTATTGTATCCCGTATTGACTTATGGGATTCCCACTTAATGCAGAGCACATAACCTCGGATTTTATCATTGGACATGCTACAATTGTATTTTCTTTAAATCCAGGAGTATTTAGCTCCCTCGGTAAGTCTGGGATTTCAAAATAACATTAATACATATCTCCTGTTATCATCTCCGGCCAAGAGCACGTGGTTGGGTTAAGTTGCCCTTGTGGGATATTCCGAAGCTTCCTCATTCACATGAAGGGAACGTAACTCTTCCGGCACCATAGGATGATTTGCTGGGATGAATAGAGAGAGAGGAGAAGAGGGCAAACAATAAGCACACCTTTGACTCACTCTTCCGACAGCTATCCTACCATTTTGGGGGAAGATACAGATATAAGATACTATCTGTCCCTCAACTTCTGGGGGGGTTGACAAGTACGGCGTGAGTTTTCATATTTTTCTATCCCGCTTGTGTAGTAAATAGGAATAAATGGGAACATAGATAATAATGTTACGCTCAGGAAATAACAATACAGGGGAACAATCTGGAACCATTCAATACTTCCTGTGGCTTTTTTTTTATGGGACTCCATTCAGGATTGGATTCTGGGAGCAGCCGGGCTAAAATTCTTTTCAGATCGATCCTTCCAAATGGCTAATTAATTATACTATTGAAATTCAAATGTCTACTACTTTACTTAATTTAATTCAATTTGTTTCCATTAAATTCAATTGGGACTTTTGGGAAGGGGAGAATATAATTCGGATAGAAATCCTCTTATTAGAATTCCCAACCATGACACTACTGGTGAGGGAAAGGAGTTTGATAGGTAATGAAATGTTTTTTACATCTTTTACGCTTCATTGACATGGTACTTAGAGTTATATTGTTGGGTAAGAGGCTCAAAGCATAATTTGAGAGGTATGGTAGGGAATCCCAAGCTTCTCCGAAACCCAGAGGGTGGAGAAGCTTTTACGACCAATTATATTATATTTAAATATATGTGCATACTGCCAGACAGCCGTAAATTTCCAGAGTGAAATTCTAATCTAACAATCTCACACTTTTCATTGCTGTAACAACTATGGCTATCCCTCAAACGAGCCAGGGCATCCCCTCGTGTTTGTTTCCATGTAGTACGGACGCACTGGCTCATATGTACCAACATGAGAATCATCGGGGACTATACGTACATGGACGTGGAAGGGACGTGGGCTGAAAGTTGATGATTATCATAATAAAATAAAATTATGGCGGCGGATGCAATCAGAGGTTCCCGGGCAATAAACGGCCTCTTATGATAATGAGACTGGGGTGATTTATCCAACTTTGGTTCTCATTTCCGAGATTGAGAGCCGGCGCTCACACCTCAAGATTTTTTTGTGTTCATTTTAACCTATGCAATAGTCGTATTTCAACGGAGGATCTGTCCAGGGAGAGTAATTGCCTTGACAGGATCATCCGTAGGGAATGTGCACGTTTTTGTGCTCAAGTACCGTACTCATTGTCAAAGGAGTTGGAACCAGTTTGCATCCCTGGGACAAATAAACTGATTGAGAGAAAAATCAGGTCAGGAAGTTCAAGGGGAACGGGGACACATGCGGGTTTTATTGAAAGGACGTAAATTGGAATGTATTGGTATTTCAATCAGTCGTGGTATGCCACACAAGTTTTTTTGTTACCTTGGATTTCTAATGAAAAAATTGCATGCTGATCGATTGCTTTAGTCTACATATGTATCTACAGTAGTTCATTCATATCTCCTGTGCATGTACTGTATTTCTCATGGACGTACATACACTCTGCACATGCATCCCCCATGAGGTGTTTTGTCATGTGATTAGGCACGAATAGAAGAATTACCGGGAAATTAGGATGAGGGGACAGTTACAGACACTAAAACTGTGAAGTTAAAAGAATAGAGGGTATTTTCCCCTTGTATGTATTTTAGTTCAAGCAAGGACTCAAACATTGGGAACAGTTAAATAATGTGTAACCATGTAAGAGGAAAGCTAACCGAACACAAAGTAATCAATGTCCACATTGTTGGTTCGGTTGGTTGAGGAAATCGGAAAAGGTGGAGCTGTTTTTTCATTGTAGGAATTTCCCTCTCTTTTGGGAATATAAGCAGAGGGAAAGTCAATTCCAAGAGTCAATATATATTATGCTTTCATTGGATTCCTTGAGTTGGAAAATGAAACGAGGCGAGAGAGGGAGGGAGAGAAAGAGAGCTTCAGGGTGGGTAACATCCAGAAGTTAGGATAAGTTGCTGACGGGTTCCTGTGCTGCTCCTGATGTTGCCTCACTCGAGTTTTACAGCTTGGCAGCCAACAACTGAAAGATAGATGAATGACTTTGTAGATACAAGGCTGTTGTTAATAACGGCACTCCTGTCACAAATCCCGACTTCACCAAGTAATTGTGCCTAATTACACTGTAGAAACTGATCTAATTCTCAGTTTATACTCTTTCAAGATTTCCTTTTGCTGGGAGACTGAGGCGTGCGGAGGGAGAGAGAGAGAGAGAGAGAGACAGAGAGAGAGAGAGAGAGAGAGAAAGAGAGAAAGCAAACAAACAAACGGCTCGTGTCCCAAGCACAACTCCTTATTATTATCCTTCACCAACCCATCCCCTACAGAAGTGTCAAGTGAGGAGTTAACTTTCATAAAAGTACATAAGCCAGGAAAAAACTCTGCCTCCACCAAACCGACCGAGCTAAAGCAGCTTTTGAGCTACACACATACTAATCAGCAGATTAACAGCTTCCGTCAATACGAGCTAACGCTACGGTAATTGCAACCATTGGTGTAGACAGATGTACATACGGTGGATGGTAGATACGTATGCATGTACTGTACATACAAACAGGCACGACCCTCAGAAGTAGATATGTATGCACGTGCCTGGACCTACTTAAATGAGGAAACGATAATGATCATATATAGGGATGACAGTCAAAAAAAATATAATAACCAGAAGCGGGCTTTGGAGTGATATGCGAGGGACAGCTGAAGTGAAAGCTAATGGAAAGTTAAAGGATGAATTTTCTGAGTACGTTTTCTGTCCTTTAACATGCTATTATGTAATGAAAGCAAACGGGAGGAAGGGTGTTTGGAAATGGTTCCCATAGCATAATAAGTTGTTTCTTCTTTCCCTGCCACTTGAATTGCCTTTATTTCCTGTCGTTGTTGTGCCGTGGCTTAGAGATACAAATAATAAGTGCAGAGGGGGAAAACAAGGAAAGGATGATGACGTTGAGCTCTTTTGATTTGTTCACCCACAGAGCACCTGTCCTGACTGGTTCTTATCAGTAATGAGAAATTTTCCTGTAGAAAGAGCTTGAATGAGGACCATGTCGCATTTTCCTAGCTTTATTGTGAACCATTAGTCTTGTCCAAGACGGCTGTAGTGTGACGAGAAAAGGAGCAGAGTAAACGGGAGACTTTCTTTTCCACCTTTTTTTCCCCCTTCCCCCTTCTCCAATGTTCTTTCTGCATCGTAACACTCCTGTCATCTCCTACTTTAAATCTTTCATTCATGTCCATAGATATAGGGACGGCTGCCCCACTTGAGGACATGGAGCAGATAAAGTTTTATCTGTTTCCATCGCACCTTCATATTAGGTGTGATTACTTGAATGCTACACTACACTCGGATGACATGACAACTACTCAAGGAAATTCTTTTCAACTTGGCTCTATTTCTTTGCCAATCTTCTTCCCATTGTTAGCACTTACGCTGGATCTCCGTTCCTCCTCCGGCTCTGGATATTCGTGGAAGTGAGAGACGGAGTTGGGAACTTGTGGGGAAGGAGATAATGGAGTGAGAAATAATTATTGGAGGTAACATTTAACTTTTATTGAGACCTGGGAAAGAGAGTTGGACTTCCCAATTTTTTCCCCCTTTTCTCCAGGAGTAAAATTAAATGAGAATTTCGGATTATGTTCATTCTAATATCCCTGCAGAACCGAAGGCAGGGATGATTGTTCATTGAAGAGAGAAGATTATCTACCATTTCAGGAGACTTGTTCTGTTCATTAGATATGATGACGATGACATCCCTCATCACATTAGCTTAATTGAGTCGCTTCGAGTTTCCCTAGCGGAGGATAACTTTCAATAGGGGCTAGGAACGATGGAGGAGATAGTCCATCTGCATGTGTGCATGCATGCAGTGAAGCTCTGTTCGAAGGGACTAGTTGCAAAAACCTTGGCACAGGCTTATCTGCCAACTTGCTGGGAGCTAGGCTGACATTAAGCTCCATGTTGCAATGCATTATCAGCTCGTAAAGTCATTTCTTGTCCCAAGGCATTGTTGTTCAGCTCTGTTGTTGACTTTGTTTCTAATCCAAGACGGGTGTCATAAAATTGGGCCCCGTTGAATTTCTCTACCTATTTTTCCTCCCCGTCTATCCGATGCGGTAACTTGATAGCTTCTCCTGATCCACAACTCCCCGTAGCCTTTACTATAACCTCGTTGGTTACATTTTACTCAGTTGGTATAAATTAAACCCAAACTACTTACCCTTTCTTCCCATTACCATAAACCTTTTACGTAAGAAATACTCCAAAGTCTGCAAAGTGAGTGGTTAAGCTGGGAAGCTTTTTTCCACTGGAAATTCGTCCTCTATCTCTCCACCTCAACAGATGCTTTGTATCTTTCTTTCCGCGTCCCTGTCTTTTTGGACAAAGGGTTTCTGCCTCAGCCCGTATATCTCTCACCTGCCTACTCTGCATAATTTCTGGAACCAGTTTTACAGTAAGCATTTCCAAGGTCTCTATTCATGTTTGTTTGTCCCTCACAAGAAGAAATGGCGTAGAGGAGAGAGAAAGAGGTAAGCTTCAAGCTTTCGGTTTGATCAATGTTACGCCCCACAGCAGATTGACCTTTTAGGCATAACTCATCTCCTTAGGTTTCTTTATTTTCTCTTTCACTGGCTTCAAACTACTTTCACTCCTATAACATTGGAATTGGGAACATAGGACTGGACCTTGGTTCCTTGTGACAACAACAGAACCGTGGAGCTAGTGCACACACACACACACACACACACACACACACACACACACACAACTTTATCATGGACGACCAGCCGTATTGTTTTATCTACCTTCCCCAGATCGAAGTGGTGCCAGAGCCAAGTTTTATTAGTGTGGAAAGCTGTATAGCCTCTGGGTGCTTGATCTTCCCTCTCAAGTCGAATGTAAAGGGACATACTCGCAGTACATGTCCAATAATGTGCACAACTGAAACACATTTTTGAGCGATCAAAGAAAATGCTGGAAGTTACATAAAGTATGGAGTTGGGAGGGTGAGGGACGGAGAGAGGGAAATGTGAGCAATTTGTATGGGAAAATACATTTTAAAACTTAAAGTATAGACTTTAATGGGATGGCTGTACTGAGACTAATAGAGATATTGTATTATGCACATAGGTGTGGTCTCATAAAAACTCGGAAGGGAAACTACATTGGGGCTATAACACCGGGCGGAACATGAGAACCGACGGAGGAAAGAGAGAGCCAAAATTTTATCGCCCAACCTTTAAAATTGGCGTCTCATTTCATCGTTTATTTGACTCCATCAAAAGAACTGAATGATAAATGGCATTTATGTGTTCATTCCAAATTCCTATCCGTCCATAATGTGCAGGGACTTACATGATATTTAAGTGTCCAAAATGTACCAGAGATCGTATGGGAGGGCAGGGCTGATGGTTTACTTTACCCTATCCTTGACAACATACATACATTAGCAAAGCTCTTGATACTTTAATGGGGTCGTTTCTGTTACACCAAATTATATACTTATTAGTATTTTGTGCATATGAGTGCAGAGGTTAGAAATCTCATCCTATTTTAGATAGTATTTATATCTATCTATATTATATGAGGGCTCCGAAGATTTTTCAACTTGAGGCTCACCGAACTGAAAGCCTCTCTACTGATGGTTGCTTAAACGATATAAATACTCGGATGAAACTATTGACTCTTGGTCCTGAAGTCAGTTAACTGCTTCAGTCTTCCAACTTTCCCTCGTATCATCAATGGGCAGAGTACGGCTACCAATAGACCAGTTTCCTGCAATGTCCATAATTTTGATTCTACAATAACAAGTGCTTACACTTGAGCTGTAGGAAAATGCGCCTCGGAGTTCCTTCGAGATCTCATATCTTTGTCAAGAACGGTTTCTATACATAAGCCCAAGTATCCTTGAGAGACTTGAAACATTTTAGCAGGAAGTAGATCGGAGAAGTTGGGACCTGGAAAAGATAAACTGTTGCAGTTTCCCGGGCAACTTCTGGAGTCAGTTTTGCTAGGGTCAAGGGAATTTAATTATATGTACTTCCCTCCACTGAGTACAAGATAGTACTTACAAGGTATGTAGTTATGTGTACAGGCAATGGGAGTTTACTTACCAAAGACATTCAAAGTCATATATGACAATACAATGTCACCCAGTGTGTGCAGTTTGGTGTAATGGACCCGGGATCGTGTTAGCACACATGATGACGTTGATTCTTGGAGCTCAAGTCTCCTTGAACCCGGAATGCCTGAATTGAGATTGTAAAGGGAAACAGAGATTGTGTTTCCTCCCAGTTGAACTTTTCCAGAGTGTCCCTCCTTCTCTCAAAGACTAACCAAGAAGGTCAATTAAAGTGATTAATAGCTTAGTTTATAAGTGGCAAGTACTATTTTTTGAACAAACTCTGATTATATCAGAGTCAAGGGTATTTAAGATACAATGTCCAGGGGCAGGATGTACATGGAACAAGGGAGTCAAGTCTGGAAAGTAAAACTTCAATCCTATTGCAAGACATAACAAGTCATGTCGCAATGAGATAGGATATTTGTAACCTCAGAGAAAAATACGAGGTCCGCATCGGAGCCTGTCTATTTATTATCCAAGAAAACATACGAGGAGGTGAGATGCAAACTGAAATAAGACCATTTTGCCAAATTTTACAGGAGGTACGAAAAACTTGTCAATGCCAAAGGACTGAGAAGTACAAGCTCGCCATGTTTCAATATTTTTAAATTAAAAAGGAGCAACATGCTGCATTGTCACACAATTGCTGAAAATCCTGCTCGAATACTTTGACGACAATAAAAATTCACATTTAAAAAAAATTCATTCCTATTAGCCCCAAACTTCCTATATTAACGTCAAGCTTTAGTGAGGAAGTCCAGATAAAAAATGTAGCATTATTACATTGTATATTTAACTGTACTTATGTATGTCTTGTATAAAGTGAATTAAAGTTACAGTATTTATGAGCATTTAGTGGCTTGTGATCCATTTAGAGTAATTTATTATGAAATAAAAAGAATTTTAAAAATGGATGTAGCCCACCTTGCATCTCACCTCTTTATATGTACCTACATACGTCCTCCCCTGTGTACAAGGAGTAGAGAGAGTATCAATGACTAAAGCGGAAATTCGCTCAGTTTCTCCACATGTCTTGTTATTCATTATATATGCAGTGCATTATGTTCAAGACAAAAATCAGGATTGGAACAAAACAATTTGATGGAGAAACTTGGACGGGTTCTGGTTGCTGACTTCGACGGAACAAGTTCAGATACCCAGTAACTTTTGGTACTTTTATGTATCTACATTAACTTTGTATGCTCACTTGAACATTGTTAGACGTAAGTTGGTTCAGGATTGGTAGTTGGGATTCCATAGTGTATAATCCTTTAGGACTTGAGTTGTTATTCCAATACTTGTCTTTAACTAACATAATATCTACCCCGTTCAATTACAGGGGATCCAATGCCGGGACCGAGAGTCTATAATTTACTGAAATACTCAAAATTGAGTGCTGTGTGTAGGTTGGAAAGCCTACCCTGAAGGAATCGGTTCAAAAGTCTGTTATTATTTACCTGGAATGAAGGTGATTCATATTCTTTAGAAAATATTCAATCTAAAACCATTTCTTGACGTGGTTTCAAAAAAAGCTCCCGAACAAAAGGCGCCTTAAAACCTACCCGGCTTCCTTTCCCTCACTCTTTGTAAAATCAACATTCCACTTCTGATGGCTCCGCGCGGGTTCTTTCATCGCCCGTGTATTATGTTCCCCGTAGATAAAATTTGGAGAAATATTCCGAATCACGACACATCAAGTGTACGCATCCATATTTCATGCCGTCTCAGTAAAACGTACTACACTATTCTTTTATTCTTCTCTAGAGTCTATGCATAAGTAATACCTTCCTCCCGACAACTCTTTGGGAGAACAATTTGCAAATAAATGCTGGCATTGTGTGACTTCAAGCCCTTTTTATAGACCTACCATTATTAAGTCTACAACCCGATGAATAGGGAAGGAGTTGAAGGTGCACCCGGGTCGAAGTTTGAAAATGATTACTTTCTCCATTTGTAGTAGTATGAGAGTAGATACATATGGAAATTCTTCCATGTCATCGGTCAGGAATTTTGTCCTCCAAAGAAGGCACAATTTTTACAAGGGATTTAAACTCTGTAAGACAGGGCCTCCCTCCCAGTTACACTCACAATGACTAGTACTATATATTCCAGGGAATGGAGCACGTGCCGGCTGGAATAAGGAAGCTCAGCCCGAGCTAGTTTTCAATGTACTACTACTACAGTACTGTACTCCTAGTAAATAAAAGTCTACAAAACTGAGCCCCATACATCTACTATTTTTCCCTTTAAAAACTAAAAACACACTGCTCCGAAGTGGTTTGTATACTTCCGATAGAACAACTCTTGTGCAACCTCCACTTCTATAGGCTACAATATGCTCACGATCTACAACTCCGCTCATTCAACAGCTCCATTAGCCCCAACTGGGAAAGGTAAAATTATAGAAAGTAGAAGGTACAGGGGAGGAAGGAAAAAAAAGTCAGGAAAATTTCAACTTTGTATAAACTTTTATTTCCTTCGAAACTCTTATTGAGCTACATGCAAAATGCTCATACATAGAGTTTGCAAAAGCTGAATGTGAAAAGCGGTCGCTTTTCTCTGTCTCAAAGCCTTTTCTCCCCTCGCCTTTTGAGTACTTAAAAGGAGGACTACAGGAGGTCTTGAAAGTATAATTTAGTGTAAATTCTCAATGTAAACGTGCTTCAGTAGTTTTGCAAGAGACCCTAACACATTATAATGGAAGAGGTGTGTGCTTCCGGAGGTCATGGGCGCATAAGAAAAATAACCATATATAAATCCATGTCGAAAGCTTTTCCAACAAAACAAAACTCAAAACCCATAGGAATGATAGATACGGAAAAAACGAAGGGTGGACGAAATCCTCCGTAAAAGCCGGAGCCCTACAGGAATAAACTTGAGTGTTGGGCTGTAGCCACCCAAGAGGTGCAAGCAACTACAGATGTTGCTCCCAGTAAAAAATAGACCTCTTGGATTTCTTCGCCAGACCTTCTGGATTAACAAGTACACCTTTTTCAGATTGTATTGTATCGTATGTAATCCACACTTGCTATTTAACTCTCCAGCATTTGCATAAGTACACTGCATTGTCGGATAAGAAGCACAGGGGAACGTCTTTGAGGACAAATAAAGCTAAAGGTCTCTGGCTCATTCCTCAAAATCGAATAGGAACTCCAACGAATAAACAAATCCCGGTTCGCTCCTATACTCCCAGCTTATGTCATCCTACAACGCTCACAAGGGAGCGTCTGGAATCGTTTTTAAGGACACATGTCCCTCGCTACAAAATGTTAGAGACAAAGTGAAGGGGAATAAATGCAAAAGTGAATGCAACTCCCTATTCCCCATGTTGAGTTGTGATTCTTCTAAATATTTGTCCATTACCCTTTACCCTCTCAACGGCTTAGTTTAAAAAAAACAAAGATGTAGCGACATTTAAAAACATTCTCCCCAAAAATATTTCCCTTTGCCTTCAATGACTTTACTCCTTAGTGGTCATTTGTCCTTGCTTTTGCTAAGTTAGCTACTTACTTTTTCTTAAATCCCTACAATTTTGACATCCCCTGTGATTTTACTTTTGCCGTCGGGATTTTTCAAACTCTTCTTCATTTCTTAGCCCTCCATTCCAATTGGTTTCCCAACTCGTATAGGATTCAGTTTTAGTGTTATTTCCTACCGTAGTTATTCCAATTCCAGTCTCAGCCATCCTATTAAGCTTTGAGTTCTTTATTTTGGGTAAGAACTAATTAAACGAATTAAACTCTCTTAGCCACAGTTTAATTTTTTTCCACACCATCCATGAAGAGGCAATCTGATCTAATTGGATTTTTCCTTTTAGAAACAAAACGGTTACTTGATTTTTCCTTTTAGAAGCAAAATGGTTACTTGATTTTTCCTTTTAGAAACAAAATGGTTACTTGATTTTTCCTTTTAGAAACAAAATGGTTACTTGATTTTTCCTTTTAGAAACAAAATGGTTACTTGATTTTTCCTTTTAGAAGCAAAATGGTTACTTGATTTTTCCTTTTAGAAACAAAATGGTTACTTGATTTTTCCTTTTAGAAACAAAATGGTTACTTGATTTTTTCTTTTAGAAACAAAATGGTTACTTGATTTTTTCTTTTAGAAACAAAATGGTTACTTGATTTTTTCTTTTAAAAACAAAATGGTTACTTGATTTTTTCTTTTAGAAACAAAATGGTTACTTGATTCTTCCTTTTCGAAACAAATTGAATACTTGATTCTTCCTTTTCGAAACAAATTGAATAATTACTTGATTTTTGTTTTTAGAAACTAAATTGTTCTACTTGGTTTTTCTTACAATGACAAAATCAACCAGAAGCAAACCTCCCCAAAAGGCCAATTTTACTAGATGTTATTTTCCAAAAAAAGCAAAACGAACCAAGTGCATATGTACATATGTATTGTGTCATGTTAAAATAAAAGTAGACTGTGAGTACTTATTTTATTTTATTCTGTATGACTAATTACACCTACAATGGTTCATTTTTATTCCATTTGGTCTATATTTGGCAATTATTATTATTGATACGAACTTAGAACTGACGGCTTTTAATACTGTTTCGTTTCTAATTAAAAATTCTTCTAATCAACCCTCCATTCTCTTTACAGACGCCATAATTTCAATTTGGCTCTTAACCCGGGGTATTAATTCCCTATTTCCCTGTTCTATTCTTTCATATGTTCCAGCTGGGATCTTAACCAGTATTGTAATACAATCTTGTTACAAGGGAATTCTTGCTTTAAGGTATTTTTAGTTACAAGGGATTTCTAGTTCGAAGGAATTTTGAGTTAGACCCGATTCCTCGTTAGAAGGGATGCCTGTATTTCGCCGAACACTCAATGGTAGTGAAATGTGCCTCTTAACGTGCAGTGTTGACAGGAAGTGACGTTTGTGCACATACAAAAGCACCTTTGGAAAAAGTGCATTGGCTGGAGCTCCTACCGGATCCCTGTTGATACATATGCGGTGAAAGGAGATGATGGCTTTTAGCTATTTCCTGCCGTAAACTATACACAGGGCTTGAAAAAGTCAAAAGGCAAGGAGAGAGAGAGAAAGCGAGCCTCGTTCGTGTGAGAGAGGGAGAGAGTGAGATGGAGTGAGGCATAGGGTTTAAGGATAGGGAGTCGCACGCAATTCAAATTGTTCGGCCTGTCATGAGCTGGAAGAAGGAGAATAATTTTACACATTGGCTACAATTTCACTGGATTTTTTTTTTACCCATTCAACAATTTTCCTGATCGTGTTAGTTCTTTTTTTTCAGTGGGGGTTCTAAATCGTTGAAAGTCCGAAATTATACTTGTTTGGGTGCGTGGAACCTTCCGCCTCATCGATTACATCTCTACAATTGGGTTAAAAGGACGGACAGCCAAAGTTGTAACTTGGTAGGTTTACCTCTGTTTTTCATCTCAAACTTGAAATTAACTGTCCAACTCTTGAATTATTGATTCTTTATTCGATTTTTACGACCTGTAGTCGCTTTAGTGTCTTTTTAATGCTAAATATATATTATGGTGGGGGACATTATATGTGTTTTAAGGGTAGACCAGGACTGTCCTTGTTTTTGGTGGGAATCGGACAGGAAGCGGTTTTTTCAGGCTGCGAAGTATTAAATGTGAGATGTGACTTCGGGTACCTATGGGACAATTCATACTGGACCGAGTTGACGTTCAGACATTAATTTCGTAGGATTGTATTTTCGGGACATTTTAGGGGGTATTGACTTTGGAGTAGTTTGTATTATCTATTGTTCCTGACGTTGTAAGTATGTCGAAGTTGGCGGTTTTTGTTGTAGAATTGTTTTGGTGTGCAACTTGGGGGTTGAAGTGGTTTTAATTTGGGTTGAAGTTGTTTTAATTTGAGTTGACGTTGTTTTAATTGGAGCTCATTTGTTTTAAATTGGTTATGAATTTGTTTAGGAATTTAAAAGTATTTAATGTGGAGGATTTTTTGGGATTTGTGGGGTGGTCTCATCTGAGATTGTTTTGTTGGTGTTTTTCTTGATGTTTCATTCATGCGTGCTGTTCAACTTTTTTTATGTAGTTATGAATTTGCCTAGATTTTGATTGGGTTTTGTGTTCTTTTTTGTATTTTATTAGTTGTGCAGGCGGTCGTCATGTCTTTCCGTTGTGTGCTGAACTAGCGTGGACTTTATGTATAGGAATTGTTGGAAAAGTTTTTTTTATGTGAAAGGGATTTTTATTTTTGCAGAACGACGGACAAGGGCGATGTCGGAGGATGCTTGGGCCGAGTTGCAAAAGCTGAAGTCTCGACGGAAGCGACTGGAGGAACGTAAAAAGGAACGTCAGGACATTTTAAATAGCGGTCTGGTCGTTACGCCGAAAAGTGTGGCGGTGGTTCAAACTCCTCCTGTGGTTACGAATTGTGTTTCTTCAAGTAGGTTTATTACTTATTTCCGTCTTACTGATATGCCAGCTAACGTATTATTTTGGAGGATATGGCGATAGGAAAAGAAAGGATTGAGGATTTTCGGATAGTTTCTTTATTTTAGGTTTACGGCATAATGGCAGGAAGTGATTTCGCTCGAAGGTAATGAGCGATTGTTAGCAGGAGGGCATTTAAGGAGGGGCATCAATAATGGATGAAGTATTGAAGTTGAAACTAATGATTTAGCAAGTTTTTGCGATAATGGTTCGATAGTTAATGGTAGGATTGGATACAATTTAAAGTCTGGAGGGAGTCATTATGGTGACGGTTGAACGAGGTCAGGGATTTGTGGTGATAATTGCTTCTCGATTTAGTTTGTGTTTGAGCATTGTAAAAAACGTTGCTGGCTATTGATTTTGATCAATATACTTTAGCCAACTATTTTCAAGATTGAGGTTTAAACTCTTAAAAGTTACGTGGAGATTACAGTTGATTTATTTTTGGCTATATGCCCCTACTGGGATCAGTATGTTGGCAACTCGTATTCAGTGTGAGGCTTGAATTGTTGCTCCCAAAATAATGAGCGTTTTTAGACTTTGAAGGGGTTACTCATGGATTATGTTTGCTTTTATATTTCAAGGTGGTAATGTTGCGCTGTCAGCAGATAGGTCCCCTTCACACGAGGATGCTTCAAGATCAGGTATTCTTAAAAGGCAGTCATGACAATACGTATATTATATATTAAAACCGATGCACATAAATTACTTCGGTTAAATTTTTTTCTAGATGTGGAGATACAAAGTAACGTTCCGGATAAAAACATTGAAGATAATGTTCTTCAGTGCTTGACCGACGTGGCTATACACCTACCTCTGGAATCCCGGAAAATTCTAGATACATGCAAAAAGACTTTGGGAACTTCGATAACCCATGATCAGATAAAGAATTTGCTAGAGAAGTTTGCTGTGCAGCAACTAATCACGTACGAAAATGCCAGTGTAATTGTTCTTCGGTGTATTATTGATCATTTTGAGGCATTCGTTGTCTTTCGTTTAATTTCATTAAATTTATTTATTTTAAAAATACTTGTACATGTTCTGTTACAGTATCAAAGAACGAATATCTGACGAAGGAACTATTGTCGACGTTATAACTGCAGAACACTCGAAGCTGTTGGCAATGGTTACCCAAGCTCCGCAAGCTAAGAAAAGAAAAGGTTCATAATTCATTTGTTAAAGTAGCAGTATACATCTAAAAGGCGATAGAAATTGCCGCGTGTCATTTAAATGGACCGGCGAAAGAAATGAACTTTATTTGTTAAGGACAGAAATTCATTGCATATTATTGAATTATTAGCTGAAGAAAACGTGAATGAGGGCAACGATGATTTCCAACCAAGAGATGAGAAAAAACCTAAAGAGAATGATGTGTTGGTAATTTGAATGAAATTGTTTACGAAAAGCGATTTTTAGTATGAATATAGCTAATGTGGGTTGTCATTTCAGAGTCTTTTGTCTTTGGCTTCTACAAGAGAAAAGGAGAATAAAAGAATTGGCGAAGAAATTAGAGAGCTATTAAGTCGTCCTAGTGCCAAAGAAAAAACTCTAGCTGAACAGTTCCGATCCCAAGGAGGTAATACCGTGCAGGAATTTTGTCCTTATGGAACAAAAGTAGAATGTCGAAGGACATCTTCTATTAGCAAACCTTGTGGTCGTCTCCATTTTCGAAAAATTATACAATCGCACACTGATGAATCTCTCGGGGACTGTTCTTTCCTTAATACATGTTTCCATATGGAAACTTGCAAGTGAGTAATGGGTAATTAGCGTTTTCTGGTTAATGTTAGACTTGGCAATTTGATATATGTAATAGTTCACCTTTATGTTGCTTAACCTCTAACGTAGATACGTTCACTACGAAGTGGATTCTGAAAAGACAACCGTCCCTACTAGTCCCACATCAACGAAAGCTAACAGCAGCGTTTTAGAAATCAGCAAGAGAGAAATTCCATCGTCGACAAGTGTTTTGCATCCACCTCAGTGGATACATTGTGATTTAAGATTTTTTGACATGACTACGTTAGGAAAGTTTAGTGTCATTATGGCTGATCCTCCTTGGGATATTCATATGGAGCTCCCTTACGGAACTTTATCCGATGATGAAATGAGACATTTGAATATACCTGCTCTACAAGACGAGGGACTTATATTTCTCTGGGTTACTGGCAGGTACGTTGTAGTCATCTGTGGTCTATGTTCACCCAGCGTATGAGTTAAATTAGCGTCTGCACTTTGGATGCCTTTCCATGTGCACCAATTAATTCGAAGGAGCAGTCGTAATGTCATTGAGAATTCAATTACGTTCGTGTATTAGGGCCATGGAATTAGGACGCGAGTGTCTTCAGCTCTGGGGCTATGAAAGAGTGGATGAACTTATCTGGGTAAAGACTAACCAGCTGCAGAGAATTATCCGAACTGGAAGGACAGGTGAGAATCATTGCACCTTGGCGATTTCATGCCCGGAATTATGATAAATACTTATCTCCTCAATCTGCATATTACGTTTTGCTAGTTTGCTATTGTAATTACAACCTTGCATAGTGATGTATCTATACATTTGAATACAGGGCATTGGTTAAATCACGGCAAGGAACATTGTTTGGTTGGAATGAAAGGTAATCCTCCGATTAATAGAGGACTCGACTGTGATGTCATTGTAGCCGAGGTGCGAGCTACAAGTCATAAACCTGATGAAGTTTATGGTATCATTGAAAGACTCTCACCTGGAACGAGAAAAATTGAACTTTTCGGACGGCCACATAATATTCAACCTAACTGGTAAACATACCTATGCATTATTACTGCACCTCTTGCTTTCCTGACTAAATTAGTTGATTTACAACATTATGTACCTTTCTAACAATATCCGAGTTTTATTCGTTCTTATAACATCTTTGTAGGATGACCCTTGGTAATCAACTAGACGGTATCCACTTGGTAGACGAAGAACTGCAGAAACGTTTTACATCACGGTATCCGGACGGAAATTGTATGGCGGTGTCGAAATGAAGAATACTACGAGTGCCGAAAGGAATATTACTTTTTTAATTAATTTGGCTACGTATCCTGAATGTACAAGTTTTATATTATTGACTGGGTACATTTCCAATGTTTGCAGACATTACAAGCATAGCTCATTATATGTAATTCTTTGCTTGTACTTGTATGTATTATTTGGAGGAAAAGAATGACTCAGCTGATAATGTTTCTTGAATTTAAAGACAGTGAGGAATTAGATAGTGAAAACCGCAGTTAAGCACAATTGATTGCTAGCCGAATGGTCACTACGAGCCAATAGTTTTTCCGTTAATTATTTTATAGTCCTCAGAGCCAATTTCTCTGTCTCCCTCTACTATTTGACCTTGGGATTTATAAGAATATAGTATGCGACGAAATTATGCAAATTGACTAATTTCAATACAATAGTTTTCATTCGTGAAAGGAATTAATACTGGACGGAGTTCAATTTATTCGTCTCCCTGTAGAATACCTTACTAATGTAATCATTGGAATGGCAAAGGAATGTAGTAGATAGTTTTTCGTTCATGTTATAGTGGAGTTTTACTGGCCTCGTGCAAATGCGTGGAGACAAAATGTGTAGTTAAAAACGGCGAAGTAAATGATTTTTATCCTTGTATTTTAATACAAATGGAAATTTTACAGAATAAAACAAGACAATTTTTTTATCTAAGGGCACTCGTATTATATTTAATTAAGTTATTTTATATATAAAAATTACACAAATTGAAAAATCAACATAACATGATGAACTATACAAGGATTTTTTGATTAAAATTATTACTAGTAACAATACAGTGTATTGTAAATCGTAATAATTTGGGCGGAATGTAATGAGGAAGGCACAGTGCACCCAATTGACGGTGTTTTAAAGGTATACATTATTAATATTGCGCAAGGTTGTGAATATGCTTGTGTGTAACTTGTCGTGATAATTTTCTCTTAAGTAAAAACAAAAAAGTCAACATGCAGTGAAGAATTTCGACCCGCCAGTCTAAAAACTCTTTGACAACTTATTAATAATAAAAGCTAGGTAAAATCGTCATACTCGTAAGTATTTTGATTGTAAAGAACAACATAAATATTCACATAAGAGTGATATCTGGCAACATAATTATAGACATGATTGATTTAAAACTAAAATAGGAGATAAGTACCCTGACTTTCACACTTGATTTCCAGGATAGCATGCAAATGAAAAGAAAAACCTACATTAGTTTAACAGTAACGGTACAGACGTGAGACAAAGTAAAATAGAAAGTTAAAACTTTGGATAGGCAAACAACACAGGTACTTGAGGGTATTAAATTGCTTAAGTATGCATACAATGTATAAAATAGAATTTTGGAAGTTGTTCTTCTATTCGAGAAATACATTCTCGGTGGAGTTTAGTTATTTAGAAGCAAGCTACAGATGCAGTTCATCTCCTCCAATTGCGTTTGGTGGGGTAGAATCATCCAGCTGTACACCTGTTAAGTCCCGTATCTCGTCTTGATCAAATCTAAAATTGTTAATTCAAGCATAAATTCATCATGCGGAATTCTTGTTATACAAGAAATACATTGAGATTAACCGAAATCCTTAATATTACTTATATTAGTTGATATACATAGTATGAACCCGAAAATATATTATAATGTCTCATACAAACGAAGGCAACGGTTAATAAGGTTACACTTCCGAGGCATTGAAACGTACAGTCAAACTTTGGTTGCTAGAGCGCAAACATTTTGAAGTAAAGACGAACCACAGCATATATTAGTCACCCTACAATTTATCTCAGAAAAGCAACTCTGAATTTGATTACCGGAGAATTTATACATACCTTTAGAACACAAATTAATAGTAACCCACAAGCGGAAATGAATTACATCAAATACTAAACCAAAATGATTTGAAATCCTTCATTTCCTTATTTCATGAATCACACGATTATTAAAAATAATCTGAAAATTTTAAACTTTAATCAAATTTGTTTCACTAACATAAAACACAAAACGGGAAGAACCGATTGAACCGAATCTACGTATTAATTTTTTAAACGTTTTTTTAACTTTTTCCCGTGATTTGTCTCAATCTAATAGTGCAGAAGAGATAAGATGGTAAGCGCAAGTGTAAATAAATTTATATCCACAAGCAAGCTGGATAAATATATCAAAAAGTATGCGCAGAAAGGTTCAATCACAAATTGGAAGCCACCATCAAATCTAGGTCATCTAAAATTGTTATATCTTCCCATGTGGATTAAACATATTCGACTTCTGATTCTGATTGTGAGCATCAATCAAAACTAAAACTGCTAAATGACTTGTTGATGTGACTTTTAAAATACCAGAAGATTGACTAGACTGATAGATTTGGAAACTTCAGCCACTGAGACTTATTCCAACAGGAGATACGAGGTCAATGCACTACGTTGAACGCAGTCCCGAAGATAATATTATTTTAAAATAACCATTTTAAAACAATATATTTATATGGCCACAAATTTTACCCTCCAAATCTACCAATTACAAAACATTTCTTTCAATGCCTCGAAATTAGTTTGGCGTTAATCCTCGAGCTAGACTATTTTTAAAACTTACGATTATAGGGGTGGTAGGACGGGCTAAGAGCAAAAAATAGGCCAGTATTAGTTAATTGCATTATATTAGTAAACTACCTGTCATCATCGGATCCAGACTGTTGCGAGTTAGCAGAAAGATGAGAGCCAGCAGAGATTTGTGAAGTTCTCGTAATGGACCCTCGTCGAGGTGTAAGGTATTGGTGATTTGCAGGACGAACTGTGATTATTAAATTTGAGCTGTTTGCCACCATCATATCCGTGACTTGATCAAGTGTTTTACCAGCTACTTCAATTCCATTTACTTCTAAAACTTCATCATTAACTCCCAAGAGACCAGTTGATTCAGCCAGACCTCCCGGGACAAGCCTATCACAGAAAATAAAATTTGTAACAGAAATAGTCTAATCACGTACTCCACAAGAAATTCGACAGAACGTTAAACGAATGATTAAATCACAAAATTTGATCACGCCAACTGGTATAGCATGAGTTTCAAACTGAAAAAGTTCTGCTTGTCCCCTTGAACCTCGTAACAAATGCGGCAGCTGCAAAACTGTCATAATAAAATCAAGACCCACCTCGAGATGAAAATTCCAGGAACTTTTTCCAGTCCCTGTGGAGTCACCCGTATCGAAGTTCCATCTCGTATGTAGAACCCTAAAGGTTTATCAGAATTCTGATGCTTCAAAAGTTTGACACGACGGCAGGTCTCAGGAACAATGTCTACATCGATAATAGCAGACACTTGACGGAAGTCTTGAGGATTGGATATGGTAAGCGGATGCTGGGAAGTTTTCTGTCTTGGCGTTAGTAATGATGAAATCAAAGTTCTATTTTTGTTATGAGACCCATTTAGATCTGTTTGTGAATTCCCTTTCCGCTGCAACAAAATCCTCAGCAAAGGTCTGGCATTTTGGAGAGCCAAAGAAAAGTTATCATCATTATTAATGGGCAGCAAGTCTCCATCTTTGGGGTCTGTATAACTTATTAAAAATGGAATATCCTCCACATGGTGTAATTTCTCCAACAATGTTCGGAACTCTTCGAAAGTTGGTCTTGCCAATCGTTCCACAGAAAATCTTCGAAACTCCGCCTCAAACTGAAAAATAAATTCATCCCCATCTATATTAGATACACATCAATCCAGCAAAATCCAAAATTTCATCCTCACCCCCCACACATTCATACAACCTCCCCACACCCCCCCCCCAAATAAATTCAAATCCTCCATCTATTATTTCCATCCATTACCAATTAATAACCCACACATTGAAATCACACACACGTCAAATCCCCATCCCCTTCAAAATATATTCATAAAATCCGACACTTACTTTACTCTTAACTTCGACATGACTGGCAGCCCGATTTTGGAATTGTTGTCGACTTTTGGACATGACTTTGGCATAACTCAGGACAATCAATTCGGATAAATCAACCAACAGTATTACTCTTTACAATAATTCTACCATTCAACTTCCACTACAAAAGAAAATTATTATCTCGGTCCCTATAACCCTACTGACTACCACTATTATCTCGGATGCGTCTCTTGTACTACTAACTCCACACACCAAAACCTTTGAATGGGGGAAGCGGAACAAAAAAATTAAAATGCAAAAATCTGACGACGACACACAAAAAAAAACTAAAAAACAAAAAGTTTACAAGCACTATCAAACATAACTATGATTCACGCCTGGACCACAATACAGTCAACCCTGAATATTAGGAATCCCGATGAAAGTTGACGGTCAATCTCAAGAAATACTCTATCCACATATTATTACTCCTTTCCAACTCCCCGACTCTCTCGAAACTCTCTCAAAAATATTTAATTGATCGGAGGAGCACTGATGATCCCTCCCCTACAATTTATTCCAGTCCCTCGTGATCTGATTCCACACACACAAAAAAAATAAATAAATACTTATAGAATTCCACCAAAAAATTCCCTACACACAATTTTGAGGAAAAAAAATGATGAGGAAGCTCCCCGACCCTGTCCGTCGTCAGAGGAGCATACAAAGTTATATCGTTATACTGTAAATGTTATAGATACAGTTAAAACCAAAAGCGGCACACAACTTTCACACTGCTATCTCAAATTATTGTTGGTTTGTCTGCTGAGGAGGCATTCTTAAGCGATCCACCACAGGCCATTAGAATTAAATTCCATAGGAATGATTCAACCTGGGAGAGAAGAAGCCTTAGTCCACTGTAGAGTTGAAGTCAACTGCTTCTTTCGTAGTACTAAATTGTACTCCGTGTAACATCTAAGTACTAATAATTGTTTTGGCTATAGGATTATTATTATTGGAATTAATTGTATTTTTTTTAGCCCGTCGGTTTGTCCGAGTAAGTACGGGAAATAAACTCTGTCTCTCTCTCTCTCTACTCTGTAGTAGTAGTAATAATAATTGTAGTCTACTGTACAAGGAGTATATAAGTAATAAGTGGGAGTGGGCACTTGTTTTTAGTTTCAAATGTTTTTTTCCGTGTCTCTTTGGACTCTGAAATGTGTACCATGTAAATGTATGTATAGTAGTAGTAGTAATAAGTCTCTATGGATTATCAAGTTGAATTGAAAGTGTCTATGCGATTCTCTCAAGTTAAGAGGAAGTGGATGAGGTGCACTTGTTGTTGGGCACTGTCGCCATCATAGATGAGAGTGGAATCGAACGGAAACACCTGTTCCCTCGTGCCTCTCTCTCTCTCTCTCTCTCTCTCTCTCTCTCTCTCTCTCTCTCTCTCTCTCTCTCTCTCAATCTATCTTTCCTTCAACAGAAAGTTGAAGGGAGCGTGCACAAGTTACAATCCTATCTCCCCTCATCAACAGCAACATCCTCCATTATCTCTCCAATGCACATAAGAGATAATGGGCCTGGAATACTTCCTGGATTTTTATACCGTTTTTGTTTACCAAAAGTTTTCGTATCCTTCTAAAATTCAACGGGATTTTGTACAAGTATTGTTTTTAAATGGAAACGTAATTTTTTCCAAGTAGTGTTCTTAAATGGGAACCGTATTTGTACGAGTATCGTTCTTAAATAGGACCATGGGATTTATATGAGCATTTACGTTAAAATGGCTTTTAGTATTTAAGGTGATAGATTCGTTAGTATAAAGACAAGGAGCTGAAGCTACCTCTGTTGAGAAGCATTCTCACAATCAGTGGACTAACCCTATGAGTTGCACTAGGATATTATTTGAGGAGAAATTTCTTGGAAAGTAGCCTCTTTGATGGCAAAAATCAGGAAACTCAGCTGTGACATTGGATTCTGGTGGTTGGCAAGGCACGGATCAAGGAGCCATGGGTCATGTGCATAAGGGAAGTAAATATAGAATGTTAGGGTAGGAAATCCTTGACAAAGAATGTAGGAAGGCAGGTCTGAAATATGAGACATTGCGACGTAAAAGTAAGCAATGAGAGGGGTATTTAAAAGAGGAATTTAGAAATCAAAGGGATTGCTAAAAACAACACTGGAGATTCCGTGGGTGTACAAAACTGTCGTGTAGTCCCCGCTATGTCAAAGGGGCATTGAGATAAATTGTTACCCTCTGAAATTCCTTGCTACTCTTAAATTCAAAATTTAGTGCATAGCTTGTAGGGATATATTCTGGAATTTGAGCTCTTCAAATAGACCGAAGAGACTTTATTGTTTTTGTTTCCAGGAAGGAAAAATAGAGGATAGATAAATTGTGTACAGTATGTTGACAATTATTATCAACTTAGTGATGATTGCAATGATTACTTAGTACTATTAATACCCATATGCATGGATCCCTGCATATCCCTCGGGCTGTAGCCAGAGAAACTAGGGAGAAATATTTGTATGAATTGGAGGTGAAAGTGAAAATCCCCCTAAATCCATACGACCCCATTGTCCCCACTATCCCCAGGCCTAATAACCTAGTTAGCATCCCACACTGTAGTATGTGAACGTCCCTTTAATCCGCAGCGATGAACGCCAAGAAAATCAAATAAAAAGTATACTCTGTCAAAAATATAAGACTGCTCTTTCACGAATGAATCCATCAACTCCATGATCCCTTGGAATCCATCAGAATCCGCACTAACTCCACATATCGTAAATAATCCATGGGATCGGATCTCCCTGACAGCCTACCTTTTGTTTATTACAACTGACCATGTAGAAATAAGTACGGAGATGCTTTCCATGGAGAAGTCATCCCAATTAGAAACCTACATTTCTCCCATCATACTCTCAACGACGTATATATGCATGGGAATAACCCCAGTACTCTCTTTTATAAACACATCCGAGAGCTTCACACACTCATGTCAGAGAGAATCCCAAGAAAGATGCTATTTCTAGTGACTCTATTATTACGTGTATATATCCCAAAACAAGTCTCACACATCACAACTCTGTTGATGCATGATGCATAACAAGGAGGTTAACAAGTATGAAGGACGCAGACGTTTTTAAATACAAACTTTCAGTGCATAGCCTCCGTCCATATGCAATGCTTGATTTTAAACGTGGACTAACTTTGAACAAAGGCCAGTAACAGAGGCACAACCACGGGATCGCAACAGATAAAGAATATATTACATTCGACTACCCCACTCATAACACCATGTAATCCATACATCCACAGGAGGAAACCAAAAAGCTGCATAAACGGACAAGTCCCTCTGACTTTTGAAGGCAAAGGGATATGAAGAAAAGAAGAAGTAGAAGAAGCAGAAGAACGAACCCACGAAGCTCTTCCTTCACTTCCTTGCATCCAGGGGGGTACTCCCGCACTACAAAACTGTTACCTTAAACCTCCTAGTATTACCTTCCTCCTTGATAGCCTACTTAATAGCCAATGGTATAACCTATGCAACTATCCTCACAATCCATAATTTTAATACCATTTTTATTACTCCTATCCAAACAATAAGTCACGCTCAAATCAAAGGAGCAGTCTCGTCCCAGCTCAGTCATAAAAAACCACAGAGTATATACACACACCGTACTCTCATGGGGAGTAACGTCCGGAAAAATATAAAAAACTCATGGATCCCTCCGATTGCCGAAACCGAGTATCGTAAACCCTTATGTGACAGTCCCTCATCCCTGACTTCATCTTCTTCTCTTGACCTCCTATTCCAGAGATCTGGGGAAGGGGTCCAAACAGTTAAGCTTCCACACTCCCTTTTGGACAATATACAAGAACATGTGAGGCCACTGTCAGGATTGTTACCTCAGGTCATCTGGGTCCATACAAAGTCTTGGAGCATACATAGTCCTGGAGCATACATAGTCTTGGAGCATACAGAGTCCTGGATCATACATAGTCCTGGAGCATACATAGTCCTGGAGCATACAGAGTCCTGGATCATGCGGGTATAGGGTCATTCCATAAGGTCAGTCCAGGATAAGGAGGGTGGACTGTATATCCCTGAAAAAGTGAATCTAATCAAATCCCCGCATGGTTTGCCCTTTCAAACTACCCGCACCGTCGAGTTTTTTTTTTCTTTCGTGTTTACTCATCCTCACGCAGTACGCATATGGCAGGAAAAGTATTAACTGCCATAGCTATAGCATAGTCGAAGGCACACACACAACATACACAAGGGCAAAAAGGTGCATGTACAGCTCCGCTATATACTAACTCCTGGTATGTATATAGTACGTCCTGGCCCTATGGTACTCCTCTTGGGTTTAGTGTGTGTGTGTGTGAGGAAGGCTATAGAGGCGGAACAGTGCTGTATGCACAAGGGCTGGCTGTGCTCAACTGTGTGCTGTGTGAGTGTGGAACTGTGTGTGTGTGTGTGTGTGTGGAGTGTATATTGAGTGTTCGTATGCTCCGTAAGCCTGAAGCAGCAGTGGTACACATAGAGGAGCGAAGGTAGCCTCTGTCTTTATACGAGGAGATTCTTAGTTATAAATGTCGACGGTCGACAACACATCGATATTTTCATAAGGTAGCCAACTAAGTCAGAGAAAGACGTCAAAAGTGGAGATAATTCGGTGTCCTATCAATATTTCCAATTTTTTCACAGTCTTTATTAGTCATTGTTTGTCAATTGGAGGCTGTTCATGTGTCCCAGCACTCGTGATCTGACCATTCTAAGGAACCATTAAGAATTGAACGTAGTACACGGAGACCTGGCGTTGAGACGGAGCATTTTTGTGTGTTTAGACTATCATTTCATAAAGGCAAAAGTCATTTATAATTAATGGTATATAGACGGATTGAGAAACCAGTTGTGTAATCATTTTGGGATACGTCATTGACTCTCCAGCATCTTCCGTCTGTGGTGTAATTGGACTGTATTATTTGAAAGAACTCAAGGTAGGATTTTTATTTTTGGAAAGTTTTGAAATATATTATTTGTATTTATTTTTATTTTTTTAAATTTTGAGAGAGTGACATTCAATTTGAGTGTATTTATCATGAATTTTACTTTGGGCTTCTTGAAGGAGTTCAAGCTTTACGAGTCTTTTGGCAGTCCATGGTCTCTTATAGGAGGATTCTGGGTATTGAATTTGTTCCAGGAAGTGTGTATACACGTACTATGGCTGGGGGAGGAGAGCTTGTCTACAGATAGTGAATATAGAGTGAACTTATCCAGAAAGCTGGAAATGGGTGGATGGGATCTCCCTGTAGATGCAGTGAGATGGCTGACGAATACCGTTTTGCGAAAATTAATTGCATCTGTAGATGACTTGCACGTAGAGAGAGCTAATTAATAGCGATTCTCAATATTCCCAGTCATGTCAGGCAATGTATGAAGGGTGAGGGCTGATTTGGTGTCAGCTGTTTGGATTTAATCGTAGTTGTAAGGAGTGCTTTTGGGGAGCTGGTACAATGACGGGAAGGAACAACTTGATTATTATAAGAGTGTGAGGTCGATTGTGGGCTTTAGTCTTGAGTTTGTGTATATTTTAATTTTAATTAGATTTATCTTAGGACCAAAACGGTTTTTTTTTTACTTTTGGTGAACTGTTATGGGAAGCAGGGACGGAGTTTGATAAGTATGAGTTTGATTGTACGGATAGTTGAGGCAGTTGAAGGGAATTTTGTTAGATTTGTATCAGTGAGAGTAGAGTGAGGAAGGGTAACTGTTATGTATGGCTTGGTTTTGTAGCACCTTGGACGTTGTGACGAATCTGGCATTAATTGTAGTATCCCATCTGTGGAAGATATACAGTCCCTGGGATAGCTGACTCTCGTGTGTATGTCCTGCAGTTGTTTTTGTTCAATTATCAGTTCCAAACAGCTTTCACATTTTGCATACTGTACCATCATTTGGAATCACGAAGATGCACGTACTGGCTAACTGTCTATGAGAGTTAACAGAGACTGTATTCAGTACTGCAGCTTTGACATAAGTAGTAACCCTTTGTGCAGGCTGTTATCAGTATCACTTGAGCTGTAATCTGTTTGGATACAATGTATCTATTAAAGGAAATTTAGGAAACATTCATTTCTGCCATGGATTACATGTAAATACAGTGACGCTGAGCAGTTTCTTATGCAAGGTGGAATCTCGGTAAATGGAGTAGTACGCAGTTGAATGTAATTAGATTCCGTTTATTTTTCATCAATCTGTCTGATATGATGAAAGTAGGTAGCCCTTTGGACATAGGGAATTATTTCTGCGTTCAGGTTAAACTGATTAGGTTGGTGAACTTTGCTGTTGAAAAGAGGGCACGTTATAGGGTTTGTTGGTTAGTGCATATACGAAATTAATGTCGAGCAATGTAGTGCGTCGGAAAAAGAAAGATGATATTGCATAAAATTGCACGCTGATAACGAGGGGCTCGATATTGGTTTTTAGCAGTGTTTCCATAGAGCCTAATTAGAACGTAGAGAATTTTGGTAGATAACGAATTGTACTTAAATTCTGAATTTATTTTGTTTTCAGGTAAGATCTGTACAGGAAGTGCAAAGAGTTGAAGGAAAATATTCTCAAGCTTGATTCGTAATACAGTTCGAAGAACGCAGCCATGTCGTACGCGTATCTCTTTAAGTACATAATTATAGGAGACACGGGTAAGTATAAGGAATAACATTTTATTTTTGAAAAGTGAATAATTCAGAATACGTATATTACTACCTTTTTGTTATTATTGTGTGATACGTGCTCTGAATCTAGCTGACAATCGCTAATAAGAATATAATAATTTATTGTTTTTAGGAGTCGGAAAATCATGTTTGCTTCTCCAGTTTACAGACAAACGATTTCAACCCGTGCACGATTTAACCATAGGTATGGTAGCGGTTGTACTGGAGTTGTATAAGTGAACTCCAGTCCACTCATTATATAGTTGTATTTGTCGCCTTGTCACAACTTGACACCCATTTCTCACCATGTCACATTTATGTAACGAAAACGGACTTACTCCAAATAGGTGTTTTCTTCAATTTCCCAGTTATTGATTGCTGTATTTTTTAATTTTATAAATTGATGGAAACATACAAGCTGTAAATTAGTGTAACCTGAAATGGGAATGAATGATAATATGCGGATCAGTCAGTCTGTGGCTCCGATTCATAATTTGTTTCGTTGTTATGCCTGTAACTAAATATTTTCGATCGTTTTAAAGACCTACTCACTGAGTAAGTAGTTCCGTATCAATTGAAGGCGTTGTGCAGTTGTTTCAAGTGTGATGGAGAACAGCACCTTGACTCTTTGAATCCCCATATGTGTACCTGTTGCATTATGAAGGAGTCGTTCATTAATATTAAAAATGCTATGAATAACAGGCGTGGAGTTTGGTGCGCGGATGATAACGATCGATGGGAAGCAAATTAAACTTCAAATCTGGGACACAGTAAGGAGTTACATCTTTTGTACATACTTTCTAAACACATTGTATACAAAGCTCTAATGCGCTCAGTAATTAATCATTTGTTAACAGGCTGGACAGGAAGCTTTTCGCTCCATTACACGATCTTATTACCGAGGAGCTGCAGGAGCACTCCTGGTCTACGACATAACAAGAAGAGATACATTCAATCATCTTACTACTTGGCTCGAAGATGCCAGACAGCATTCCAATTCCAATATGGTGATCATGCTCATCGGAAACAAGAGGTTAGGGCATACTAAGGCACCCAATATTCTGCCAGGCTTTCTCAGAAATACTCTAAAATTTTGTTACATTCATATGCTGTTTAACCGTATTACACCTAAGCACCATACTCACGTACTTGAAATCTCTTTGACAGTGATCTTGATGCTCGGCGAGAAGTTAAGAAGGAAGAAGGCGAGGTATTTGCGCGAGAGCACGGTCTGATTTTTATGGAGACTTCAGCAAAGACCGCGGCCAATGTCGAAGAAGCTTTCATCAACACGGCCAAAGAAATCTACGAGAAAATTCAAGAGGGTGTCTTTGACATCAATAATGAAGTAACTTTGAATTGCCAATACTGTCATAGCAAAATGTTGACTCGTTTATGCAAAATACTGTTGAAATACGAATTTTGGTATGCGCAATCTGTATCTGATATGATTTAAATATGATTCGTGTGTGTAGGCAAATGGAATCAAAATTGGCCCACAGCATTCTCCTACTAACCCGCAGTCCCCAGCTGGCGGTCCCGGATCAAGTCAAGGAAGTGGATGCTGTTGAAGAGGAGAGTGACGCTAACATTATATACGAGAGTATGATTAAGTTTTAACGATTAGAGCCGCATTATTGTCATGAGTAATTGCAATCACCCATAATTATATATGTTAACCTTGAACCTTTCTTTACTTACACACCTCTGTAATTATGTTACTGCGAAGTGCGTCCATTTTAATTTTGAATCTTTCGTAAAACGTTACACTGATTATAATATTATATGTATATATAAAGTGATGTATTCCCTCATATATATAACCACTAATGTTTCATTTGTTTTGTACATAGTGTCATATTCTATAAAATAAACTTATTCTCTAAGTGAATATATACTTGTGAACCCAGACGCCAGTGACAGTAAATAAATCTTTTCTCTCGTCTTCAAATTTCAGTTGCTTCGTATACAAACTTTGCTCATATTAATTCATACAGTTTATTGAAAAAGTCAAGTGGCGAATTTTTGAAAAAATTAGCAAATTACTTTAATATAAATAAGTTTTAGCAATTGTAATATAAATATTCTAATTAAAAAATTAAAAATAAGGCGGGTCAAGGCCCGGGGATGGTTTCTTTCTCTTCTTTGAGCTCCGAGGAGGAGTCAGCAGACCTTCTGAATGTGTCATAGGGCTGCAAATTTTACTTGTTTGGCTTAATACTTCAACTTGATCCTATAACCATCAACGTAACAAAATCAGTAACTGATTCTAAAGTCTGGATCATCCAACTAGCACCTTACATCAAATACCTTATGAAAGAAACAATAAAAACAACATACCAGCATTGTTAGCGTAATGCTGTGGGACTGAATAAGGTGACGGGCTTCATCACTTATTCCTGAGATACCAGGTAACACATCTGGAACGTCATGTTTCTTGACCACTGCAGCAAACGGAGCCATCCAATTTACACAAGGTGCTAAGTCCTCCCAACGGTAACCACTAGCTCCCAGGGCAGCATCACGACCTGATTTAAGAAAAACAGTTTTGAAGACACAATTTTATACAAGAAAAACGTTAATGAACCTACGTCTACGACAATATAAAGTAATTAATTTTAGTAGCAGACTCACCTTTTGTATGATAGATAGAAGATGCTGCTAGGGCTGAATAACTGAATCGGAAAGACTGGAGGTCAAGTATTGTAAGATCGATGATACGTAAGGCTCGGACATAGTCTATGCCAGAATAATTAGGTGCGACCAAGTGCATATCTTCAGGCTCCGGTGGGGATAGGTTTAATCGAATGGCTCGAGAACGTAAAAAATGTAAACAATTAACTCGATGAGGTGTAACGCTAAGGATTTGTAGAAAGACATTAACCCACGAGGCAGGAGTAATCGGTGTGAGTTTCCACTTCAACGTGGTCATTATAACTATTTCCATATCTAAAATTTCTTGTTCTGTACAGGCTCCATCAGTTACGTATGCAAAAGTCTGCAGCTTAGGCGGGTAAATTTCTTCGACCTTCGCCGCCACAAATAAACAAGTTATACCTGCAAGGAGACAAAATCAGTTAAAAACCACCCGGTACGAACTACTGCGCAGTAAATTATTCCAGTGAACATAACGTACCAATAAGTTGCAGGTGATGCTTTGAAATATTTATTTGATGTGATAAATAGCGATCCAAAAAGTCTGTGGCAAGGTACAGGGTCTCTCGATACATATTGTAAGCCTCACACACATCCATCAGCCAGTCCAAGAGAATCGCTCTCATCTGGGGGCTCAGCACTGGATGCTTCTGAAAAACATGCATATCCTTCCGGTACCTCAGGTCCGTTTTGCACATCAACTCCCACACTTCCGTACAGTCTCCGAAACTGACCGGTGGTAACGGTGAGGGACGACTAAAGGATTCTTCCGACTGTAACCAACCACTATCACCATTTGACTTCCTCTGTAATTTGCACGGCGGGGGTGTCGATCTTCCAGTTTGACTGCACACATTCAAAATATCACTCATCTTAAATTCATCACCCCACACTTCGCCTTTCCTCACTCAACCACTGCTTTCAAATTCAAATCACTGTCAACATTCAAATTCAAATCAACCCCTCCTCCAAACCCAACTCTTATCATCCCAGCTCTAAAAGAGCAAAACACCCAAATCCAACTGTTCCAGCACTCAAATCCGTCTATTTCCATCCACTCAAAATCCAACTACTTCCAACGCCCAAATCCAACCAGTTCCAACACCCAAACTATTTAAAACTTCCACACTATTTCCAACACCCTCAAAACTATATTCTCAGCCCCCCCCAAAAAAAAACAAAAATCCAGCCAAACTCCGCACAATCAAAAACAATCAAACTTAACTACCAATTTAATTTCCAACTATCAAAACTTACCACCACCCAACTCAGCTCTTCTACCATCTGCCACGGGAAAAAATCCCTCCAATCTTCCCAATTAACTAAAACCACAGCTTTTACCTCAACCCAACATAAGATCACACACACATCCGTCCCATCATCCCAATTCCGTCTCCGAAAGTCCCCATCCAAACTGATCTCTCCTCATAACTTTCAAATTATATCCCAAAGTCCCACCACATATTTCAAATTAGTTTCAAATCCCCCGAAAAAAAATAAATATTCCAGCCTTTCTTCCCCAACAGACTTGAACCGCCAATTGATAGATACAAAAAAAAATTACCCGTCCATAGTTTCGCACGACAAAGACGAGTCACCCAGTGAGAATGGCATCGTACGGAGGGATTTTGACGAAATTCACCAAATCTTTGGAATTCCCTTGTCCAGGTGAACTTCCAGGGAGGGAGAAAATTCCAAGTGGTGAAAATCTTGATCACTGTCTTCACAACTAAACCAAATAAAATAATGTGCCTGTCAAACAGGAAAATTTAACCAAAAGAACCACAGAACACTTTTACTGGGAGCCCGGAGCTGCATTTGCTCATCGAGCAAAAGTGCACCACAGGCTGAAAGTGCAGATAGAGTGAGAGAGAGGCTCGAGGAGAGCAAATTCCCTCGCAAGAACTCCGGAGGAATGGCTTAGGCTCCGGCCCTCGTCTCATTCACCCAACAAAGCTCAAAGGGTGGACTCAACCCTCAAACCCCTCCCGTCCCTCTCATTCTAAACAAAGAAACTACGAAAACCGCGAGATCAGCTGAAGCCCAAAGGCAATCTTTCTCATCTGTAAATCTTTCCCCATATTATACAGAACTGTATACACAATAAGTATATAAGCTCATAACTCAAGCTCCTTTAAATATACACACACAATACACAAAATATACAATCAGCTCTGTCTATCACGGAAGGCCTCATCACATACACTTCCTCCCAAGGGCTCAATTCCCAGTACTCTCTCCCGCTCAAAAATCCCTCAATATCCCGGCCCTCGGATGTTTTTATTAAAACCTTTAAAATGCCCTGTCCAGAGAAAGCCTTCATAGTTAGAGTTGCCTGTATAATGGAAAAATTACTCAAGCATATATGTACATATTACACAACAGACCCACACACCCTATACTATTACTATACTCGCTACATCTACAGACAGAGATCACGTATCTGTACAGTATCATCTCTGTTCAAGAGCAACCCTTTCAGGAAGGAGCGAGATGCGGCTGATATGAAGCTCTCTATGTGTGAGGATAAAGAATTTATAAGGAGCGAATGCATAAAGAGTTTTTTTTATACGTGGGAATTTATCTATTAGTATTGCCATAGACGAGAGAAAAAGTGGATGGGAGAGTCCCGGACAGTGGGAGCACCTTGTATGAGAAGTGATGGTGCTTGCTAAGAAGCAAAAATATTTGTCTTAAGGACATAATTGATAGTATAGGGCATGAGCCCTGTGCAAAAGTCCGAAGGAGCGAGATGCCCTTCATGGGCTAACGAATTTGTGAGAGTTTTTTGGGAGAACATTGCATGTGAACTTTGAGGGAAGGGTTGGAGATTGCCCACGGATGTGGACGCTATTTTGCCTCTTATTTGGCTTTATAGTTCGCTTAGTGCTAATGCTAATACTCCAGGTTTCCCATAGTCAGTGTGTTAAATGTGCCTGTGCTCTGGGCATGTATAGTTGACTTTAGTACTACCGAGATTGTAGATTTTGAAGGGATATGTATGGGAATGAGGAGGTAGTGCATGTGCATGCATGGTTGTGAGGGGCTAAGAAGCAAAGGAGAGGAGCTGTTGACCAAGGGAAGGGAAGCATTGGATTTAGCATGGAAAAGTTCTGAAGGAGAGAAGGTTAATGGGTTCAGAGTATCGGAGATGAGTTTATTGTTGAGTGTCTCTACGTATAGAATTTTGTGAGGGGTAAAGGGCGAGGAAATGTACTTTTGCTTTAAAAATGTTTGGAGTTATTCCATGTGTTGGACTTCTTAATAGGAGTTTTGTCATGGGGAAGGGAGTATGGAGCTTATAGGAGGAATTCCTGTGTAGCCAGTTCATATGAGCCGGTCCGTCTATATAATATACAGATAGACCACCACACACACACAGAAGAACTTACAACTTGTATAAATAAAAGTTAGGAGGGATAAAGGACATTGTGGCGGGCAAGTTCCTGTGGAGGGTTACTCACCCTCCATTCACACGTTTAACATTGAGACCATGCTAGAGACTAGAGAGACCAAAAGTATGCAGAAGCTTCCCGCTTCCCGCTAAGTAGGCCATTAGCACTGGAAGTGCGGGCTTTCTAGCATCTTTGTCAGCGCTAGGAGTTGATGGGAGTGCATAGTCAAGGCTCGAGTTGGAGGAATTAACTATTAAATTGAGTATGACATACTTTGACGAATTTTAATGTTTTATATAAATCCTGGATGGAAATCCTCCTCATGCTCAGGCCAAATTGTGGCAGTTAGGACTTACTACAATAATAAACTTAAATCAAGTTTTACAGAGACTGTAGGCATGATACCTTGAAACATGTAAAGCATTATGGTAAAATAGTGAATGCCTTTTGGGAGCGGGATGGCCCACTGACATGTGACAATGCTAAGGCTTTAAGGGCAAGGGCCTTCCACTAATAGGTGACAGGAACCGAAGGATTTGCTATATGTTGTTATTCCCTCCAATGGAGCATGTATGGATTCAGGGAATTCGGGTGTATTTTCGGCAAGAAAGTAAATAACTTTTCAATAATAGTGTAGGAGAGAGAGAGAGAGAGAGAGAGGGAACTTGAAGGGTAGAGAAGAAAGACATTCTCGTGTTTTAGTGTGGCAAACAATGCTTCGTATATGGGAATACATTTTTTAGTGCCTATATATGCCAGAATTAGTAAAGCCAAAAATATGGTTTAATAGACTGTTTTTTACCAATTGAGCTCTTGACGCTGCTTGGTGCCTCTGGAGATATATGCAATATTGATATTTGATATTTATGATTGTACATATTGCTCAGAAGTAAGAGCTAGTACATTCGTACTTTCATGTATGGTGTCGACCACGTAGAAAAAAACATTTCATATGTAAAGATATCTTTAAAAAATCTTGTTTCATAGCACATATGGAAAAAAACGGCCTGCGCTGGTATATTGGAAGTAAACTAGGTAATTGGGATGGCAGCTAACAATATACATGGTTGTGACTATACACAGGAATTCAATTATTCATGTCGGTATAAGAAATTTTCTTCGTCTACAACTAGGCTGCAGGATTAAATGCTATTATAGTCAAGATGCTTGCTATAGTTAAACTTCGTTATGTGGTTGATAGTTGAAGTGGATTAGCTTTACTTTTATAGATGGGAGTTATTACTAACTAGAGCTAGTATCTCTATGTATTAGTTGGAGGTTTGTTATGTACATGCCTAATACTGCTGGGGATGTGACTCAGTGCTGATTGTGAGTGTAATTTGGGGCTACAAGTCATGCTTATAGAAAAAGTTTGGGATGGTTGTAATAAACGACGAGGTTTACATAGAATGTGGTCCGGTGCGTTATCGTCTCCTTGCCTTCTCTTTAATATTTGAGAAGGATACGTGAGACTTTGTTATAAAAAGCACGCTAAAAGGTGGTAAATGTTGTATAAATAGGTGCCGGTGACTTGCTCGGTGAGCTGACGAGTTGAGGATAAACTTGTAAAAGTGGTGTTGCCGGAGGTGACTTGAAGATAAGGTGGTGTGTATGTATGAAGCCACATATGGCAGCATGGAAAAATAAATTGGGCTGAGTCTGGCAAGATAAAATTCAGGCGACAACGAGTGTTTATTTTTATTTGCACTTTACGATTCAATGGTATTTTTTTATGAAATTTATACGCTAATAGATCATACGTTGCGTACTTATGGACCGGGTCGGTATTGGTGGGGACAGCATGGTTTGGAACGCGTGCCATTGGGAGTCCGGTGAGCGGCACGGGAGTGCATACTGATGTCCTCACAATGAGGTCTGAAAAGGAGGGATGGGAACGAGCTTTATTTAATTTTATGAATGGGAGCATCTGCACTAGTCCGATGAGGTATATGAGATGGAAGTAGAGAGGCTGAGATCAAAAAGTTGGACGAGAAGTGCAGTCCAAATAGGAATAAAGTGGTGCACTGAACGATGACATAATGGGAAATGGAAGTCCCAATCTCCAGCCAAGACCCAGTGTTTCTCACCATGAAGAATGTATGAAGGGCCATCCCTTGACATAGGAAGAGGACGATGAGAAAATTCCTCTCCACCTGTGCCCTGGACTGCAAAAGCATTCGAAAGAAGCAAGATACGAGGAGGAAGGGTCCCACGATCTTCTCCAGTAGGGCTACCATCATCACAAATGGATTGAAAATATTCACAAAACAACGAACAGCCGCTGTGTCGAATGAACTCACGCTCCCAATATTTCCCGTCCCAAAGAAGGACAAGAAAATAAAGAATAACTGCAAGGCACATAAATACAGGGTTAGTTGTAAGTTACTCCAATCCAATGTATTAAGTAATAAATTACATATGTATAAGTACATGTTATGTATCTGTCAAAGCATAAAATACAGTACAATTTAATAATCCATAGATTTAGGTCATGAGATGAGTATGCTAATCTAGTATCAAATAGATACTGCACTTGAACATTATCTTGTAGTCAAGGTACACTGAAAGAGTGAAAACACTACAAACTGATAAATAACTATGTATAATTATATATCTATACATATCTATCCATATATACCATGTCATAGCTTGTTACCCATTTATCACCGTGTCACATTCACCAGGAAATTTACGAAAGTAAAAGCACTAGAGATCTCTCTATAATAATTATACATATATTTACGTATCAAAAGTAAATAAGGAATCAGATTTACATGGAACCATCCTCGTCGGAAGGACTTGTGCACATTGCCAACAGACCCTGATTTGCTCTGCCACTCATCCTCTTGACTAGGAAAAGGAGACGAGAGGAACGTTGACCACGACAGCTCTTCCCCGCCAGATATTTCGAATTTCATTAGCGTCAACAAAGTTATAAACAAACTTGGAAGGAAGAGACTCTCGTAGGAAATACTCAATAAAGAAAATGGGGTAGAAATACCCAGAAAAATTGAGAGAAGGCGAACAGTAAAATTGGATGAGGTAAAGGTGGGGCCCAGGAATGAAAACAAGATAGAGGACCACGCTACAATGCGAGTAATTACGAACGTCGGGAAGTGAATAAGAATGACAACCGAGAACAAAAGTCCCGTTTGACTTGTTAATATCAAGTAGTCTCGTTGGCGTAAAGAAGGCAGTCGTTGTTGCAGGAGCAGGGCCAGGATACCTGATACTAACGGTCCCAAGGTCCTAAGCAAAAAATGATTTTTTTTTCGCATGTGCCCTGCGTTTATCCACATAGTACAGATGCTTTGAACTGTATGAAAAGCTAAATAGTATGTTCTTACATAAAAACCGGGTTTTGTTTCTTGCCAATGACAGGAGTAAGAGGGAATAGTGCGAGAAAGGCAACTGAACCCAACCAACAGACTCTTTGCCAGGTGCTCAGTTTCTTCCCTTTCATGGACCAAAATGCATTCAGTATCAGTCCAAGAGTCAGTGCTGCACGTTGATGAAAGCTGTGCACCAAAATCTCCGTGCCGATTCCACATAATAATATCAAGTCGATCAAACTACTCATGGGGAATTTAGATACGTTCCTTATTCCTTCGGCCCAACTCGCCCAGCAAAGGTGAGCCATATATAAGGGGACGAAGGAGTATATCAAGCGCCATAACGACCATCCTATTAATCCTACAAGAAACAATTTTTACAATGCCTTAAAATAGTATCAGCAACAAGTACGGCAATTCGGACATGGAACCTTCTACTTCTACCAAGCTGCATACATTGTCCCTTACATTTCTTTCAAACTTTGCCCTTGCCTCCTCTCCTCACGCTTTAAGTGTTCAAATTCAATAGTTAGTGCAGTGATGCACTGCACACAAAACAGGCACACGTACACTTACGTGTACTTACGCAGGACTAATCTGATTCTACTGCAATACTTACTGCTTGTATATATGTATGTTCCTAGTAATGTGGGCATATACCTATTTTTGATTCAAACTGAGTCCTTTTCGAGAAAGACAAAATTATGGGAGAGAAGACAAACCTTTGGTAATCAAGGGAGACAGGACGGCTGCTGGCACCCAAAATTTTCGCTTACGAAAATCTAACTCCCTTTCTAAGCCGTGAAATATTATAGAACCAAGTATTAAAATCATGAAAAGAATGAAGGTGGAGACAGAGAAGAAAATGAGTAAGTCTTGGTCGTAACGTTCGTAGTAGTGAACTCCATCCAATGCCAAAGTGACGGCTGCATGCAACACTTCGATCTAAATTTTGTCATTGAAAATAATTGGGGTAAAGTTCATGTTTATGAGATATAAGTTCGATTTTAAACTTAAGCCATTAAAATAAAAACCAACCGCATGCCCAAACTCCGATGCCTCTGCGAATGAAATGGATTGGTTGTACTTATGTGACAACTGTGCTTCATGTTCGTAGGGTATCAAGGAATGTCGTCTATTGGAAGCTACAAGTTCCTCCTTAGTCTTCATAAGTTCATGAATTTGTAAGAAATTTGCACGAAGGGCATCGTACGCGAAGGGTTTCAGGGTCCAAATATCAGTTGGGAATCTCCCCACAGAGTTCGTCGGGAAAGGGATGTTAAGGGCACCTGCCATTAGAGCTGTAAAGTCTGCTTGCTTCAGTCGCTCCTTTGTTCGCCTGTCATTGTCCAAAGGAACAAAAGATAACATGCGAGTACAGTACGCAGTAGGTATGCGTGTCTTTAGAAGTTTCGATTATCCAAGCAAATAAGTAAGATGGAAATTTTTGGTAAAATTGGAACAGTGCATGCTTTCAATACGATGGACAACTTTTTCATTGTATCATTCATATAAATTCTGGCTAGTAGTATTTTACTTGATTTCGGGACCCCAAATTACAAACGGTGTCTCAGTTTCTGCTTTCGAGCCACTCCCATGAGATCCTGTCGTAAAAAATTAAGCGGTTCTTTAACTGAGGCCTTCGGAATACTCTATTTATATTAAAACCCAAACATAATTATATCTGAAGTATCTGCTATGCTTTATTACCCCAATCAGTCATCCCGTGGTCAGCCGTAAATATAAAAAGCGTTTGCTTATCGTTGAAATAATTTTCAGTTAAAATTTGTACTTGTTCCACAATACTGTCCACCACGCGTATGTTAGAATTGTAGGCTCTAAAAAATTTTCAACCCTCATATTAAGGATGTTCTCACATTATCACAACGTTACAGTGGTCAGTACAATTTCATGTGTATACATATCATTACTCCATGTAAAAATACAAGCAAAAAGAAGGAAGGGTTTACATAGAATGAGGCTTCATGGCATGCCCAGTGTTGTCAATGCCAAGACAATGCAGGAATATCAAAAGTTGATCATGATTAGGAATCTCTCGCGTATGAATCAGACGTTGGAATCGCTCCAAAACCCATGTGTCCAGATCAGAAGAGTTTTCCGCCAGAAAGTCCTGCCAATCTGGTGGGTAAGATTCCACATGGAGTTTACTGGTTGGGATTCCTACGAATATCACACATTTTGGTGCATTCAAGAAATGGAATGAAAGAAGAATGAAAAGAACACGTATGTATGAACGTGAAAGCAATATTTTTTTTTGCTATAAACAGCTGAATGAAACCGCGGTGCTGTCGAAAGAAAACCTCACCTTTCCGAAACATTAAAACGACATCAGGAGATCCCAGAGCAATCCCGTAAGTAGATCGATTGAACACCGAGTCAAAAGGTACCATATTTTCTTTCCAACCAGTAAAGACAGCTGAAGGGTCTTCGTACAAGCCTGAGAAAAGTGCCACGTGCCCAGGACGAGATTCCGTTGGAACTCGGGTATCCGAGATCCCCCAAGCAACCTTCGTTGAATTCATTACTGACCTAACAATACAATATACATGTTTTAGGGAATTAATTCAATCCATGTGCTCTCTCTTCTACTCATTCTTACCTCAATTCACTGGAAGTATACACATTATACATCCATACACAAGACCATTCAAAATTACCTACTTTCTCATGTCTACCGTCCACACACATGTTGCATTCAAATCCCATTCAGCTCGCAAGTCTCACAACATACAGATATTCCAGCTTATATGTCCACTAACCACATAATCATACATACAACCATACTTCCCTCAAGCAAGTATACCCTTTTTCCATATAACTGATACAAGCATAAAGAATCCCCAAAATTTGAAATGATAACCCGTGTAATGTCACTTCAACATTCAGCTCAGCAGCACCTAACCAAGAGCATTTAACGACTTCAATGAAATGCTCACTCACTAATTTCCACCCATCCTCCTTACACCATTTTAAAATCTGTCACAGTCTCATATATTCAGAATGTTCAACAAAAGCCCAAATAAAAACCCTCGGTCCATGAACTCTTCCCAGCAAGGACACGCAACACAACGAATTCCACTGACGTCAAGAAAAAAGCTTTGTCTTTCTGAACAGGACAGAGCCACGCACCCTTCATAAATATCACACATGCCCAATAATTCCACAAACATTTTAATCCTCTAATTAACTCCAATAATTCCATTTAATAAATTATTAATACCATATCTTACGATAAATAAGGATGATACTCCGGATGCTCATAGAAGCTATCAGCTCTTAATCCATCCCCGACCACCACCACGATCCTTCGTATCCCCGATATCACCCTCCCCTCATGGATCACAGGTACGTCCACAACCGGAGACTTGAATCGGATATCGAATACGGAGTAGAAAAGGAATAAATTTAAAGAAAGTCCTAATATCCACATTTGTATCATTTTGGTACATTTGGTGATTAGCTATGCACAGTAGCTCAGCAACGACTCCTTCAAAATTAAAACTCTTTCCGATTTTAAATCTCAAGGGTTATCCTCACACAAGATCCGTTCTGATCCTCGGATTTCCAGTATCTAAGACACAGGTTCACTTTCATCTGTCATCTTCTGATCGAAAGTGATGCGGTTGATGAGATCGATCGCAATGGCTTATACCTCAACCACAGTATATATACACCTGGAACATAACACCCGAAGCACAACAAATGTAAACACTACTCACACAATAATAATTATTTTAGGACCAGTTATTATTTCATTAAATTAAATACAACTAAATTGTAGAATTTATAGAAGACACTGAGTTTTTGCTAATAAGACAGAATATAGGAAGAGCAGATGAGCAGAGTAAAAAGAAATTAAAACCCTCACTTTTAAAAACACACCTCTCTCAAGTTTCGTTACTAAACTTGACGTAAGGGGAACACTACGTATGTATATAACGTGCTTCCTTTAGGCGCACATGTGAATAGTGTAATAGGATATAGAGTGCAATAATAAGGGAGAGTGCAGGTGCTGTACGTGTTTATCAACGGGACTCAGGTTTGTATGAATTTAGCGGTTGAAGAGAGCACGTGGGAAGTGATATCGACAGTGCTTCGCTCTGGGAGTCTCTGAGTCTTCAACCATTTCTCAGCACACCGGACAGACACGCCGTGCTTCGTTCGTCAGTCAGAGGAAAGGTATCCTTATTTTTCTAATTTGGTAAGTGTTTTTCAAAAATTTAATCATTCTGCAGATATTCTTTAGATGAAATAACTAGAAATGGAAAGATTCCGGGAAAATCTGAGATTTTTAAAGAGTTTTGAATTAATTCTTGCAATTCTTCTAAATACGTATCTCTATTCCCTAACGCATTGGCCCTTAGGCATGCTTGTGCGGCATGCAGTCACTGTAGGTTTTGTATGTTGTTTTTGGGAACATATTTTAAGGGTGATATATTTTTGAGGAATTGGGATTCTTTGAAGGTAATAATTAATTTTGGAGGGAGTGAGGAATTGGAAGTTTGTAATTATTTTTATAGTTAAGTTTAATTATGGAACACGTTGAGGAGAAGCGGCGTTGAAAGCATTGATAGTAACTTTGATGCTGGTGCTTCATTATTTTGAATGGGTTTGTATATTGTGTATGTAGAGAAGGTAGGATTTCGAAATATTTGGGAGTTTTGGTTTTGTTGTAATTTTGTGGAGTTGGTGTACAAAGGAAGGAGTACATGAATGTGTGTTTAGTAATGTGAGGGAAGAGAAACCACTCTGGACCCTCTTAACAGTTAAGAGGGAAAACATTAAGTTTAGTTTGAATTAGGTAATTGGATGTGTGAGATGGGTAGGATTTTACTTGATGAAATGGAATGGTGTTGGTGGAAGGAGATTTAAGTGGGATTTTTGTTTGTAGTCAAAATGGGTAAGGGAAACAATATGGTGCCCAATGGGCACTTCCACAAGGACTGGCAACGCTATGTCAGAACTTGGTTCAATCAACCTGCCCGGAAGCAGAGGCGTAGCGTGAAAAGATTGAAGAAGGCTCGTACCGTCGCTCCTCGCCCTGCCGCCGGACCTCTCCGACCTGCAGTCCGCTGCCCAACGGTCAAATACCACACCAAGATCCGCTCCGGACGTGGTTTCACTCTGGAGGAAATTAAACGCGCTGGTTTGAGCCGAGGTTTCGCCCGTACTATTGGAATTGCGGTAGATCATCGTCGTAAGAACCGTTCCTTGGAAGGATTACAGCAGAATGTGCAACGCTTGAAGGAGTACCGGTCCAGATTAATTCTGTTCCCACTTAACACCAAGAAACCAGCAAAGGGAGATTCCACTGTAAGTTATTTGAACTTGTTTTAGAGATTGTGAGTTCGGTGGTGTTTGGATGGAGTATTTAATGTATGGTTTGTTATTCAGGCTGAGGAATTGAAGTTAGCCTCCCAGCTTAAAGGAGAAGTTCTGCCAATTAGACAACCTTCCAAGAAAGAAAAGGCACGTAAGATTACTGATGAAGAAAGGGACCCGGCTAACTCTGTTTTTGTTACTTTGCGTAAGGCTCGAGCTGATGCCCGATTAGTGGGTATTCGTGCTAAGAGAGCTAAGGAAGCCGCAGAAAATCCAGAAGAAGCAGCGAAGGCTCGGGACGCGGGTAAAAAGAAGAGACAAAAGTAAATTAACAAATTACATCTGTTTCTGTTTGAATAAAGATCGTTCTCTTATCCTTGTGGTATAACTGAACATTTTCAAATCATTTTAAATTAAAACTTCATCGGTGGGGTAATCATTCTTCATTCTTGATTCATGTACATTACGTAACTTAACTGTAAATAACCGTTAGGGTTACGGCATAAAATCGTCACCGCATGAATACAGTATGCATTTGGTAGGAACCAAAAGCGGTCTACCTGTTAGCTACTCATAACCAATTTTTTCTATATTTGATGCCATGTATATATTCAATCAACTGATTGAGAAGGATTGGCCAAATATGTATCCATGCAACAAAATTGATACGTGCACTTGCTTGCAGGACGTCAACAATTTGCATTATAATTGTCTGGACCAATATTTTTTAAGAAAACGAGTAATGCATTTAAAATAATTACGTACGCAAGACAGAAAGCAGGTATGTGTTATATAGAGATTTACATATTTATTTACATAAGCCTTCAACCCCATCAGTTGAAAACATTCGTTTCTTAGAAAGGTAGAACTTCGGATCGAGCACTAAAACTCGACAAGTACAGATTTAAATGACACAAGGTAACTAATTTCTAATCTACATTCGTTTTGCATAAGCTTCTCACAAAAATTAATCTTGCAGCGTACATTTATTTATGTCACTCTCTTCTTAACTATATATACGAAAGTGATTTGGAAGTTAGTAAATCTATTAAAACTATCTATTATAAGATTTCTTAAAATTATTTTTTTAGGAATCATAAGCTTAACAGACTTTCGGTAATCTTCAAGTAATATAATCACGATGTAAGGAAATACACATTGACAGAGGCAGTTTCCTAGTATAAATTGGCATTGTATAAGTTTGTTATGTAAAAGTTTGTCTTGAATATGAAAAGTATAAAATCTTAGTCATTCCTCAAACTGTATGTGTATTTACCTATACCGATCCGTGTATTTACACTTATCTTATCATTTTCGATATTTATTGCATTCATACCATCTCTTTCGGAGTAACGCGAGCTATTGGTCTTCTTAGGTGAAGGTTTACTCATAACCTGATCAATACTTGGACATTTTGCATGGGGTCCAGGCTCCGGAGTATACGTAAAAGTTAACCCAGTAGGGAAGATAACACCATCATCTCGAACAAGTGTGACAGGAACTTGAGTTGGCACCCGCACCCATTGCCAACCCTGTCGAAACAGTGAAATGTCTGGAACAACACACAATATATTCTCTTGACATCGGTACATGGTGTCAGACTCAACTTCTCCAAACCAAACTTTAAGCGTCGGTCCGAAATTTTCTCCCGTTAATTCCAGCATGGCGACATCTCCTCCCCCATTCAGATTCATACTGTGGACAATGGGAACGGGTGTGATAGGAGTGTCGACGGGACCCATTCCTTCGTAAAAATGGTATTCCGCCTTATCTGTACTAATAATCGTCCATGCTGCTCCGTCACTAATGGAATCCTTATTGGCTTCTTTGGTTGCTGGGCTGGCTTTGAACTGGATAATTTTCTCGTGTGAAAGACATAAATACATCCGATCTGTATCCTTCAAATAAAAGGCACATTTGTGAAGTTGAGAAACAGGATCATCTGCTTCCACGAGTGCCATTTGTTTGTCCACTTTACGAATGACAAGTCTCGGCAATGACATTTTCGTCACGCTACAAATTAACTTAACTGTTGAACCGTAGTGAATATAACCATCCCTAACACTAAACTCCTCCGACTCAGACTCGGCATCATCCAGAAGATGAATGGTGAACGCTCCCCACTGAGTCGAGGAAGCATGAAAATTACCATCTTCTACATGCAGATATCGAGTACTCACAGTTTGAGACCGCAGTCGATTAAATAAGGCTACTTTCGTTCCACTGGCAATGCAAAGATCAGCATTCTTTAATGACTGCTTCTTCTTGGACGGTTTTGAGATTACTTTGATCCTCTTACTCTGAAAAACTCCCACTTCCTGACCATTCCCATAGAACATCTTCACTGAGAGTAGAAAATGTTTCCGTTTGTCCGAGTCCGAGATGTACAGTGTCTTCGCCGCACAGTAATTCTTCCCATTGAGATCTAAAGGCTGCATGTCTTGATCCGAATTCCCAATACCAATGAAGGCACACAACTGTGACCCCTGTTCAGTCTCTCCACTTTCCAAAATCTCCTCCCGCTTCCGCTCCCACCCATCTCCCACCAAATAGATGCAAGGTGGTGGGCAGAAAAACCGCTTCTCATTCCCGTACGATTTCTGGGCCACTTTCGCGTGCAGAATTATCAGAGTTGAGTCTTTCCTCTCTTTTAAGTACTTCTTCATGGCTTCTCGGGACAGACGTCCCCCTTCATGTATATCCAACTTCCGAGGACTACCCGATTGAAACAGTGCCACTGTAATCACAAACAACCCACATCAAACCACAGTCCCAAGCACAGTCCCACAATAATCAACCAAATCCTCCCCCATCAAACATGACAACAACAATTACTACCACAAATTGTTCCCATCATACAAATGTCAAGTACAAATTCCTCACTTCAAAATTACTCACTACAAATCTCACTCCTTCCCAAAATAATCTACACACACATTCACACTCTCCAATTCTCCTAAATATCTCTAAATATGTAACATGTCACAGGTCAGAGACGCCAAAAAAAAAATTTAACTTACTTGTGGTCAGATTCTGCAGTTCTACTTTCTTCATAGCTTAGCTCAACTCCCTCGGTCTCAAGTGCATTTTTTTCAAAATAGTGTCAAAATCATATTCGTCTGGAGCCAGATGTACACACTTAAATATTACTCGAGTGCAAAATTAAGCTCTAACTTTAGCTTTTAATCTCAGCAATGTATAGGCGAGTCTTTATCCATGCCTCAATCCTTCACGTCTACCTTTTGATGGGAGTCAAGACAGCCGACATGCATTTCAGCCGATTGATCCACAGATTATGTATCTCGAAAACTTGAATTACTTGGTTCGTAAGTACCGGTCCCTTTGACCTGCGAATCACACCAACGGGCTCAGGCTCAGGTATATCCAGATTTACAAGGCCGTGCAATGGAACGGCGCCAAACTCAAATTTTTTAGCCCAACTATTTATTCTACTTGAGTTTTGAGTTGAGTTGGAGTGTGGAAGCCGCAATGTCACATTATTTGGCTAATTTTTCTATCCCGTACTCCAGTCTTTCCCAGCGTTCAAATACGAAATCACACAATAACAAAATAATTATTTATGTATTTATGATGTAACACCTCAAATGTTTTTTATTGTTACACTACTTGATTTTTTAGATTCAATTTGTTTTTTTACTTTTTTTTTAATTTGTATTGTCCGCACATATGTATGTTTACTTACCTTGTGCTCACGTGCAAATACTTTTTGCACCATGATTTATAAAAGCTCTTATAATTTCCTTACCATTTGATCTCAATATTGATTTGCTTTCCCACAAATACTGGTTTTTGGTAAGTCATCCAAAATATGGGCATTACAATATCAGGAAACGATTACTCAAAAAACTAGGGACTTGTTGTTAACGGTACAATCACAAATTGTGGACTTTAAGGAAATTGTTCGATTGAGGGAGATTCGAAAGAATTTTGGAAGTGTTCTAAAAACATGATCTGGGTTTCAAGGTCCACCTTGTGACCCAAATTTTATTACATTTTCATATTTACCGGTAACAAATTCCAAATTCGGATAGAGTGATTTCATAAATTGAATCAATTTACGGAAATCAGGAGTATGTGTACAAATGAGTTCACACATTGTTTCAAATTCTATTCTATTCTCACAATGGTATAACACAATACATAGTAACTTTTATAATATTTTTATAAAGGTTATTAATTATGACATATTAACGTACATGATCATTATAAATGTCACTGGTATTAAAATTACCATGAATCTTGTCTAGAATGGTACACAGTAAAGGTGGAAATACATCATATTAAAGCCTGTAGTTTTTTTTTCATAAATTGGATTTGGGTTGGAAGTATTGCAATTTTTATTGTAAGTTGAAATGACTTAGATTGTTTGATCTAGTCATATTAAACTAAATAACAATTCCATAACTATTCACTTAGTTAATGAGGCAGAGGAAGAGCAAAGTTTGAAAGATTGCTTCTAAAAAATAATTATGTAAATGTCTTGAATATTATAACCACTGCTATACATACTTATACAAAGTACACAAAGGCTATAAGAAACGTTTAATATGTAAAAACTAGTCCCAGAATAATTCCTACTGTCAAAGGGTAACTATGAAGTCGGGACAAAATTCACTCGTCTGTGTTCAATGTTAAACAAACTCCTTGCAAAACCCAATGACTGACGTGTTCTTCGGTGTACAGATCAGCTTCAAAAACTAGTCCAACACCCATTGCGTTTCGCCGAAGGGAAGTTGTGTAGACCGGACACTTGTAAGTGTTCTGAAATTTTACATACAATAGTATCTATCAAATGGGGCTCCAAATATTTTTAGAATTATAAATGAGAGTAACAAAAATTAACCTGGAGTTTTAACTTGACTGCTTCTATTGGAATAATCATCATGATAGGCAAATCTTCTACCAATACTTTGGGCCTTGATTTTCCCAAACTCCCTTTTTCCAGGTCCCAACGAGCTCCTTCCAGATAAAGTCCACTTACGTAACAACCCTGTGCTGGCCGATCAGTTACTTTATTGGGGTCAGTCATACTGGTCACCTGAGTATACAATGTTGACTTGTCCAAAGGCCAGTTGTACCGACGACATGTTGCTTGCACTAAAGCTGTTTATAAAAATCTCCGTTAGAATAAAATCAAATCCACACGTAGTATTACTTAAAATAACAATCTCCAAGCAACGGTTATTGCAATTTTGAATCAAAATGTTCAATCTTTGAAATATTAATTGCATGTAAGTATATTGTTTTGGGTTTCGGAAATATAAGAATTCATCTTCAAAGTAACTCTGCTTAGACATTTTCATATAAAGTGTTTACAAAATGAAACTACCTGTCAGGTATGATTCTGGGATGTGTAATCCCGACAACCAAATAACTCGCGGCTCAGTTATATTGATCTATTTAAAAAATGATCAGTTATACGTCTTCAATGCATATGTACATATATAGGAAAAATCTTGAAATTATGGATTTCATTTTTACCCATTGCTCATACTGATGATATCTTTTCAAGAAATGATTGATCCAGCTGCCCAGGGGTTTCCTCGTTGCGGGAGCAAGTTTCAACCAAGTATCTGGTACAAGACCATTATAAACGGAGTTAGCTACGTTGTCTAACACAGCATCCATACCAACTTCCCCGGCAATAGCTCGTCTTAGTGTAGACAGAGTAAGTTTCATTCTTCGAATTAGATAATTGAATCTTTCCACTTCTTGAAGTAATACAATAGTAGTGGGTGAAGGGGTCAGGCCATATTTCTTCTTCAAAATGTCCATCTCGTATACGGCAGGTAGTTTCCGAAGGATATCTTCGGCAGTGTTGTCGATGAATTTATCTCGGGTAACCGCTCCACCAGATAGCGCTGTTTCAAGACAAGTCAAGGTTAATACTTACCGACATGGGTACCTATTTACAGGTTAAATACAATCAGTAGAAAAATTGATGGAGAATTATGTTGTCACCAGTTTGAGGTTGAAGATCAATCAAATGAGACCACATATCCCTGACAGCTGCGGAGTAATATCCTATTTCAGCGTTGCCGTGAAGACCGAATACCATGGGACTGTTCTCCAGTGGCAGACGGTCAATGTATTCTGTTGGATCATAGAATGGTCATTACCGTAAATTACCGTAATTATGTCAAAAATAATGCTTAATTTTAGCAAAATATATTCATTTACCTATATACATTTCCCGGTTTCCTTCCTCGGGTATAACGTAATCTACATCTTCATCGTGATAGAAATGGAAGGGTTGGAATTCATCAAAAAGGAAGTCTCCGATATACTCATCCATATAAGTTTTGACAACCCGGCGATCAAAATCGTCAATAACACGACCACCGTACATAACCTATATATAAAATCCGTTAAGATGATAGTACTATTTCTGACGGTCACATTACATGAGGAATTGTAGCAAAAAGGTATACCTCCCCAATCAGGTACTTAAGACTAGACCACGGCATTTTGGTGTCCTTATTCTCCAGAACTTTTGTTAGGTAAGTGGCCAGAATTTGTAAACTGACGGAAAAGTCTGACTCATTGAAATCGTAAGTAATGTTCCATCCAATCTTCCCGTACTTCCTCCTCTCTTGAACCACAGCGTGAAAGAAGGCAAGTACAAATACTAAAGGCTTAAAAACTCCGTGTTTACAATCTTCAATAGTTTGAGCGTTCATTTTGAAGTATGTATTCCGTAAATTTAATTTCAATCCATTCGGAGGTTCCGTAACGACTGGAAAAGGTTCAAATTAAATATCAGATCCATTATAATTACAGCTACTAGAATATTAGATTTGCAATAAAATTTGACCAGGAAAAAATGTATCTTGCTACATCAAAAAAAATACCTTTCAAAGAATTTTGAAGGATTCCTATGGGGAAGTCAGGAGTAGGATCGGTGGTCATCCAGAGCCGAAAATCGGGATGAGGCTTTCCCATTTTTTCTAACATTTTCTCAAACTCTCGGACGAATCGTATTAACAAATGACAATTTTGAAGCATGAGCCAGTAGCCTTTTTCCACGCAGAGTTCCAGAAGATTTGTAGCAGCCTGTGAACATTTATTTAATTACGTAGATTCATTTTGCCAAATTTTTGCGAGATAATTAATTTAATGATCTTACAGCTTCCTGCCCCTGACCCAAGGAAATAAATTTAATATGAGCTGCCTCAATTCCAATGCGGTCTCCCAACTTGAAAATATCATTCGCAGGATCGGCACCTGGGCTCAAAATGAAAACGACTGGAGTATGTACTGTACTTTGCTCGTAAATTCCGTCAAAACTGATCACTGGCGGAGTCACGAAACGCTCATCCATGACTTCGGAAATATAGTTAACAATGCCACGATATACTCGATCAACCCTGAAACACCGAAGGAGCATTAAGCACTGGAAGTTAGACATGGTATCTTCAAACGGATCTGGATATCCGGCTTCAGGGTAGTCGCTATCACTCCACTATTTGTAAAAATAGCATAAAAAACGTATCAAATAAACAAGTGAACCTCAAGTTTTTAAGTCAATTGAACAAGGACAATGTGGTGACTCACAGCCCTCCATTCCTTTGGTTTCCTACTCATTTGCTCTAATAGTTTTGCAAATGGTTCCGGGAATTCTTCATGTAACTTGACAAGATCTTCCCAAGACTGCAATACAATTTTATTTCGTTATCATATATTTCTGAACAAGCAATCTCAAGTATTAAAGTATGTATTAAAATACATTATTCCTAATAAACCATCAAAAATTCCATTACTATTTAGAAACGCTTACTTTCTCAGACATCCAAGAGAAAGGATTTCTCAACTCTGCTTTGTCAACAGAAACATTTCCTTTAATGAAGAATTGGAGCTCTTTTTGAGTTACATTTCCTTCGCTCTCCTCCAACTTTGTTGCCATTTGAAATGAATACAAAAGCTTATGTTTTTCAAAAATTCCTGTTGGAAGGAAAACAAAGTTCACTGCTATAGAACTCTGTGCGACAAAACAGAAGTTGCATTTATATAATATAAATGGGCATGTACCAGTGCAGCCATAATCGTATACATTGACCGTTAATGTGTTGATAATGTTTTTCAACCGTTTCTTCAGAACTGGATCGGGGATAGCTAAACACAGGATAGAAAAATTTTAAGAACCCATTTCTGACAAGTAATCGAAAATAAAATGATGAGAAAGTGAAAGTAAAAGGAGTGAAAGATATTGGTCGAACCTTTCTTCAGCGAAAAACTGAATACTCCTAAATAAGCAGACAACGAGTATTGATACATGCTTTGGACAGTGGCCATGTCAGCTAAAACAAAGAATAAAATGGCTCCTCTTGTAGCAGCGGGTCTATAGCCATCTCGAAGCTTCTCAATATCTAGGGCTGTTTTGGCCCCCAAAGCCAATTTCTCCTGAACTTCGTCCGCTTTCTTCTTGGTGTCATCCACAGCATTAACCAAGTCCACATTATCTACCATGCTCCCCTGAGACTGACTCAATTCTCGAAGTAATGTATCTTCGAGCTCCTTCAACAGTTTCTTATTCACACTTGTTTCCTTAATTATAGCATTACGCTGTTCCTCCAGGTCAGGTCGTTCCTGAGCCACTACAACGCCCAGCAGCTGACCTTCCAGACCTTGAACGGTGACTGTATAGTTAATCACCATTGACTTCGCAAAAACAGACGGAGAGAATTTTGGGTTCCCGAGTTTTGAATTCAGATACAAGCGGAAGCCGGGATCATAATCTACCTCCTTGTCCCCTAGTTTTATGAAGAGACGACCGTGATCATCTGTGAATACAAATAAAGTGTGATGGATTGAATAAATAAGTAGTACATTATTTATAACAAAATTGCTTAGTTATAGTTCAAGAGATTTTGGGAATTTGTTGAAGATAAAATTACTTTTTATATTTTTTTCCAGAACATCATCAATCACTGGATCAATATAATCCTCAACGTCTTGAAACAAAACAGGATAGCCATACTTGATGCCCAATTCTAAATTACGAATGAAGTCTGGATCAGTAAAGGTGACAACTTTCAAATTATTATTTTCTTCTCTCTTTTTAATCCACAGAGATGCTTGTTGCTGAGGATCTATGCAAAGTGGGAATCGACTGGACCGAGTGGTAAGTATTCCGTTTTGAACACTCAGCTCGTCATTTGGGAGTCCTTCGGACGACCAACGGGAGATTTCCACATCATCTGTCAGAATTGACTCAACTCTAAAAGTGGGATTTCGGGGTATCTCCATCTTATCCAAATGTGAGATCCAGTCTTCATACACCATAGCTTTACGAAATTCCCAGCTGAAAGCCCCTGTGTAGCTTAAAAATGCGGCACTTAAGATACAATCTCCCAGGAGCCATTTCTTCTTCTTTTTCAGCTCCTTCAAGTCTTTCTGCCAACGTACATTTTCTGAACTTAAGCCGGTAATAAGTCTGTCTGCGTTACTCAGCCGAACCATTAGAATATTGAATTCGTCCTCCAGTACTTGTTTCTCTACTAAGGCTTTGTCATACTTTGCTTGAAGTGCGGCGAGCTCATCTTCTAATTTCTGCACTCGGGCATTGATCTTATCCAGATTTGTTTTTGCTTTGGTAAATACAGCCACTAATTTAGCCACGGCATCTCTCTTCGGCTTAATTTCAAAATTGACTATGCAGAAGTTCATGACGGCTATGGTGAAGCGAAGTAATCCAGCACCTGCTCGGGAGACCTTTGTCATGTCTTCCACAGTCATTGCGACGCCAGCTTTTTTAGCCTATTCGTAAAATAATGCCTGAATTTTAAAATAACTGCAACTAAATACATGGTAAGTTCTAGTAATAATTTTAATATGTAATCTTATTTAATTCCCCAGATTTCCAAAATGATTACTTTGGTCATTAATTCTTCGACTTTCTTATGCATGGCTTGTGTTATAGAGTCTGCATCCAGATTCAAAAGCGAGGGAAGGAAATTTTGGTCAGCCATCATAGCTCTTGCTGCTTTCCATCCTGAATCTTTGATTCCCTTAATGATCATGACACACTCACAAATTACTTGAACAGCCTTAGGTGGTGTAGCAAACGATCGGATTTCCACAATGTCACTCTTTTCTAAATTTTGTAAAGCCAGTCGAGCTTCTTCCAGGGCTGGCATTGCTTCTTCCAATACTGACTCCGCCTCAGCTTTCTCTTTCTGAATGACACGACTCTGCTCTTCAATTTCTTTACCTTTCAGGATGGCAATTTCTTTCTTCTCAGTAGCCTCACTTGTTCCTATCAATAATAATATATTGCGAGGTTAGTGCATTTAGTACTTCAAGGGTTCCAGTACCAGTGGGATAATTAAAGAATTCAAAATATTTCCACGAACTTGAGACAATTTCCTTGAGCAAAACTTCGCAAGCTCTCGTTTTTTCATCCATGACTTTTTTTTGTTTGGTCAACTTCTTATTAAGGGCCTCGATTTCTACTTTCGCATCTGCAATTTTCTTTAAACCGTCTGCTAACCGCTTACACTGTACGAAACGCAAATATTGGGAAAAATACGTACGAGTAACTTAAAACGAAGAATGCCATAAAATTATGCCGTAAGGAATAATCAATAATAAAATTCAAAATAAAAAATACCTGAGCAGTAATAAAAGCGACCCTTTCTTCAAATAACTTGAGATACACTTGCTGGTAATCTAGATAGTGCTTAGGAGAAACATAATTGTTACGCCGAAGTTTCACTGCGAAGTCTAAGCTGTACTGCTGTACGGAAGAATGGACATGGACAACATGTTTCACAATGTTTTTCTTATAAATGTCTTGAATGATTTGACTCTGTTAAAGGAAGTAAGTTTCAGTGAGATCGTCTTTATATTAATATGATTTTTTTATATTAAATTAGTCAGATCAAATGAATAAATGACCTCAGCAAAAAACACGGACGCCACCGCAAATAAGGCTTGCTTCGGCCAAGGCTGGAACCAGTCAATGTAAGTGTTATTAACCAATCCTGGGAAGTTCCTGCATCGTGTCCGTAAACCATCCCCTGTGGGGCTCATTGCTAAAACAATGTGAAGATTGTTGACACATTTTTGAATAAAGTACTGCCAGATTGCTTCCCTGTAAAAAAAAGATCAAGTGAATTCAAAAATGACATTCACAACTTTGACATAATTTACATATAACCATCTCATTAACGTAGTAGTGTAATATTTCAATTCGATTTCAGAATGTTTATTACTTCGTAATGGCATTCTTTGCTTTCTTCGCCTCGTCACGTACAGAGCCCAAAATATTCTCTTTCTCATCCTCAGAATATAAGGCAGGAACCATTCCAGCGGCCAACATATTGTTTATTAATTCCAAGAAACCTTGATATAATGCAAATTACTAAATTACTGAACCCATTAGTGAAAAGAGAAAAGACATTACTGGATAATAGAATCTTTATGAATACGATACCTTCTTCTGCAATCTGTGCATCCGTAAAAATAAAAGTTGTAGTTTTATTGGAAATTCCAAGTTGATTGTACAAGCGTTTCAAATCTTCACGAAAGTGATATTCACTGTAACCTCTTGACAGAGCGATTTCAAATAGTTTGTATCCTGCTGTATGTGTGGCTAGCTTGGTTAAACTTTGTCGACCACTACCACCCACACCAACTAATAGGCAATGTCCTGAAGTTTGTTTAAAAAAAATTTTGGATTAACATTTATTTTTCTGAACAGATTTTGACCGTCCATATGGGCCATAAAAAACACTAGTATAAAATAATAAAATGAAATATTACCTTTGTGCATTCTCAGAGCTCGATGAACCCTGGTTAAATGCTCCAGGGCGTCATCAAAAAGAACTAACGTCATTTTGTTGTTGACTTCGTTGTAGTCTTCCAGGAGCTGCGGAGTAATAAATCAACTATTACTATATTCTAGAAATCCAATTTACGACTTAATTTATTTAAAAAAATAGTACATTGCTTTGAGATTTGTTTCAAAAATAATTTATAATCTCAAGTATGGTAAATGTATATTACCTCCTGGAATAATGCTTTGGCTGCGGCATAATCCAGAATGTCTTCATAGACTCTGGGAGCATCTTCGTCCATGGCTGTTCGATAGTCGCCAAAAAGCAGGGGGTTTCTGAGAGCGTAATCCGCATGCTGCTCAAATCTGTCTTCAATTATTTCTTCTATGAATTCATTCGCAAGTTTTACATCCTACAGGGTAGTAAAATATCCTTCATTAATACTTGCTACAAATAATTATGTGTTCCAGAACAAATGGACAAATATTGCAGAGGGCATGGAAATTCATACCCGTTTATTAATAAGCCTATCACAGAAGACCCTTGTGCACTCATTTCTCCATACTCGAATCATGGGTCGGGTATTATTAAATCTGTCCGGACTTGTTTGGCACAATCCACAGTACACTCGAGACAAGTCACGCATATTAAAAATATAGTGAAATTTTGAAGGGGTGGGAGGGAGTTCCTTGATTAATGTCTGGAAAATTAGGAGTAATTTAAATCACCATATATACTATTTGTTCAAATATATACTAGTATAAGGAATTATTTAAAAATAAAAATTTACATCAAAAAGCTCGAGAGAAGCATTAGTGAGAGGTGTGACCAATTCTCGGATCTGTTCCACAAAAGGAGCCAGATGAGCCGTTAAAATGGACGTGTACACATGAAACAGGACTGCTTTGGTGGGGAAGCTCATGTTATAAACGGAATATAGAGACACAAATCTTGGATCAACTTCGTTGCGACCACCACCAGCTTTACCCATAGCAGCTATGTAACCTGTGTCCGAAAAATGATGGAATTCATTTCGTCAATTGTCCTAGAGCATTGATGTAATTTATTAAGTATGGGATGAGAGTTCGGACCGTACCCATATCTTTGATTAATTTCCAATTAAGATCCTTCCCACGGTCATAAATACCACCTTTCTCTACTAGGAGTTTAAGTAAAGCAATTGGCTGTTGAGTACCGTAATTGTCAACCTAGGAAAAAAATCAGAAATTTCGAATAAGAGATATAATATTCAGAGCTATTTAGAAATATAAATTATTATACAAATATTTTTAAAGGAAATAAAAACAGAACACACTTGAGGCATGTTCATATCGTCAATAAATACAATGATCCTTTTGCCGGGTGGAGGTCCGTAAATATCTTTAGTTCTTTTTTCAATGTTACTCTCAATATGACGCTGAACATCCATTGAGGACGTTCTAGAGGAAAAGTTCATGTTGATGACAATATAAAGATCCTTGTTCAAATTATTAACGTAGCACTGTGCCGTGGCAGTTTTAGACGTCCCCGTTTCTCCTATAAGGACCGTAGGACGCTTTACTTTCTCCATGAGTTTTAGAATCCAAGTTATTTTCTCCGTATCGACTGTTGGAACTAGTATTTGAGAGAACTTTAGCTGCGGGTCATAGTGGTAGGACGGCACTAAGGACGTCCATTTTTTCCAGATCTTCTCATCATCATTCCAAAAATAATCGTACATTAATCCCTCTGCTGTTGGCATTTCCGCTAGAATTGATACAAATACAAAGTACAAATACTACTGCATTAGAAAGGATTCATAAAATTATATGCTCAACTTCATTCGAGCAGAAGTATCTAAGACTTCGAGGACGAAAAATTAAAACTTATATCATATATATAAATATTATTGGGTATATCGGTAATATACCTCCGCCAGCATCTTTCTCATTATCATTAATTTGTGGCAACTGAGAGATTTCTCGAAGGTAAGTGTCAAACTTGTCCCTGCTTTCTTCCAACAAACCTGCTCCTAATGACCAGTATAGAGAAACAATGAAAACCATTTCCAAATCTGACACTGCCTTGTTGCTTAGAATCGAATCCAGAGTGTACGTTAGTTGCATGACCTGGTAGACAACAGGTAAGAGAATATTCATAACATTTTTAAATCTGTGCATACACCGTACGAAATAAAGTGAAAATAGGAAGTCGAAAAGTCTAACCATATTTAAATTTGTGATAGGCACGATTTGCTTCAGTTTTTGGCCTTGAACATCATTTATCATTCCTTCCAAAATGTACTCAATTAATTTTGGAACGTACTTTATAAATAAGGAATCATAATTGTCTTGCTCCAAGAAAGGCCTTGAAAAACACAAAATTTTCAGTTAATATTTGCCTATAAAGTAATTTAAACAATCAAGGATTTTTTAACGACTCAGAAAATCGCACTTGGCATTAAGCCACCGTTTCCAATAAGGAAGATATCCCAAATTTTTGGGGTCCACGTAAACCATCCCGGCTCGGGACACAGTGGCGGGTGAGGCGTACTGGAGATCTCCGACCTCAAAGAGCAAAGCACAATGCTTCAACAACCGAATTCGCTCCCCGTTGGGTAATGTGAGAAGCTTATTATCATCCATAACGGAATTCATGTTCTCCACCCAAAGAGCGTCTACATCTCCATCGAAAAGAATATACCGACGTTCTGACTTTTCCGTAGCTTTATTAATCTCCCGGAAAATGTTTGATAGAAGACCTATTGATTTCAGAGTTCATTTTTACTTTATGGGACTGGAACTAATTAACTGAATTCATTCAAAATTGACGTTGTACCATCGGTCCAATCACGGGTGGCAGGATTAAGAACCCCGTACAGTTCATTAACACTTGTTGCCTTGGGGTTCACAATGTAGAGCTTCGTATTAATGCCCAGTTTTGTTTGAGCTTTACACAAAGTATTGATGACAACAGTTTTTCCGCCTCCTGTTGGTCCAACCACCATTGTTGTATGCCGAGTCATCATTGTTTCATACAACTGAACAACTTTATCCACCTAAATCGAGAGTCGAAATTTTAGACGCGGTTGCTTCTACGCTTTTGTAATGAATTTATAACAAGCAATAACTCCTTTGCTTAGACTTGTCTTATACCTGATCCTCAACCAAAATATTATCATCGTCCTTGATGACATTCTCAACAGCGTCGTTAAAATCTGGGTATTTAGCTCTGGGGCAATCCAAGCCAGGGAACAAGTCTTGAATGAGGCCCAAAAACAACGGAACATCCTCAAATACAAATCTACGAAAACAAATAGGCGTATTATAGATTTTGGAGATCAAAATAGTAATCAGAATGAATTGTTAAGGAATGCTCACTTGGGTAAGTTCATATCACGTAAAGCTCGCATTAGTAAGACATCCTCATCCAATTCAGGAGCATTTCTTTTAAGCTCTCCAGCCATTACCTAGATGGGATCAAAACATTTAAATAAAATACGTAACTCTGTGAACATTTAGCTGAGTTCGCCCCGGTCTATTAGATATGGATGGCTCGGAAACTAAGAGGGTTATTATAATTATTACATAACTAATTTAAAATTAAGATATTTTCTTTACCAATACAGATTTGAGAGCTCTCAATCCAAAGTCATAATGATGCTGCTTGGACAGCTGACCTTTGGCCAGTTTATATAAAACGGTCATTTTTTTCGCCAGAACCTTCGCTTGCAAAAATCCTTCCGAAAATAGCATAATTAGGCAAATCATTTCCAAGTCAGGAACAATGCAAACCACAGGACGAAATAGGGCCTTGACTGATTCAGGAAGCTCAGTTCTTCCGGCGTACCCTGGGTTCATTGTGATGAAGATGCCAACTTTCGAATCCAGTTGTATCTCTTGACCATCAAACTGTAAATATTTTAAAAACACATTCCAGTAATTTAGTTTAAATTCGGTGGTCGAGTCCAGGAGACAAAATCAAAATTTACTGAAGGATCTGACTCACGATAAATGTCTGGACTTTCTGTATTAAAGCGTTCCTGATTGTTTGAATTTGCGTCTGAAAATACGTCACTCATTGGTAATTTCAAAAATAGCCCAAAATATTCCTTGCAAAAAAATCTTTGCAAACAAATATTATGTAAAAACTTACGGAAATGACAGACAGCACAGATATGTCGATACGCTACAAATTTGAGGAAAAAATTAATTAAAATTGTACCTTATTTTGTTGAGACTTAAGTAAGATGAATATTCAGCTTACGTTGAATTCGTCGAAGCATCTGAAATGAAACAAAAAAGAGTTGAGAAACCATTATTAATGATACCACAGTCTCATCTGGTAATAACTCACCCCCAAGCACCGCACTGGCAAAGTCCCGAAAAAATTGTTCCCACAGCCTTGTAGTCCATATTTTCGCCACAATTCGTAACCACACAAAGCAGCCCCATTGCTTTAGCTAAATCCTTCGTTGTTTCAGTCTTGCCTGTACCAGCAGGGCCAGCAGGTGCTCCACCAAGGTAAAGTGCCAATGCTTGAGTGATGGTGAGGTAAATACGATCTGTCAAAGGAGTGATGACAAGACGCCCATTAAGACCCATATATTCGTAACCATAGTCAAAGGATCCACTACATTGCCGTACTATCAGTCCATCACAGTCTTTGATCCAATAAAATCTCAGTTGACTCTCCCACTCGAATTCTCTCTCATTCAATATGCTGCAAAGAGGGTCACAGAGACAATATTAAAATTATTACGTTATGTAAAAACGCAAAAAGTAATAACAGAATGGCTCTTTCGATCTTTGTTTTAAGCATACCTGTCTCTCACGAAGGTTTCAACAATATCCCTGGCGTGGACATCGATAATCAGGGACGTATTGTATACTTTCCTTTGATTTGAAGTAAGATCTCCTCGAATGGTGACGACAAGCTCATCTAACTGGTCATTCATTGTATTCAAATACTCCTTCATACTTCTTTTCAGACCTTGTCTGACCTTAAAGAAAACATTTTCAACTTCACAGGTCCACCAGACTTGATTTGCTGCAAGTATAATCATCCCCTGAAAGTCTTGCATCCATTCCACTCGAGGCTTGTACTGTTTTCCGTAATAGAATATGGCTTTCTTGGTGATAAAACGATTGGTCTTTCTCATTTCAGTTACAACATCATTCATCCATTCCTCAATTCGTCCATTGCATACGACCGTATTCCTGAAGTCCATGACTTCTTTCTCTCCAGAAACCATTGCTAAGACCCTAGTGGTGTTCTTCTTGTCTTCTACCAATTTCAAGCTTGCCACATTGTCGAACATCTGGAATAGAAATTAAATATTGGGATTGAATTGCTTTAGAGATTTCCCCGAATTTCATTAAACAGATTAATTCACTTTTATCATGTGCTCCTGCACACAAGAGGGAACCCCGGTCCCTAAAATAGAGAGAAGCTCGTCGTCCGAAATGAAGAAAAATCTTGGGAAGGAATTTCGCTTCGTTTCTAAATAGTCATTCAGAGACTTTTGGCAGCGGTCTAAACCGTTCCCTAACGTCTTGAGGTCATTCAATCGATTCGGGAATTGACAGAAAACCTTTACTAAGGGGTTTCTCACGGCATCTTCCATTGTCTAGTAATACAATGAATGAACAATAATGTCACGAGCCTTGAAAGCGATCGCCTTGTCTGAAATGTATGCATGAGGATGCTCTGTAATCACCTGTCTAAAAGCCTTGTCGATAGCATCAAAACGTTTCGCTTCTTCTGGTAATTGCTGTCGAATATCTCCAGCAGTAAATATACCCTCAAGGTACATCCACTTCCTTTGAACCATAAACCAAGCCTCCATAACTTCGCTAATAGTGGACATGACTTTCTCCAAGGCATCCACAACTGCAACCAGACAGATATGATTAAAGTTATTTTATTTCCCTAATAACTTGATCGTGACATTCAACCCACAATGTTCTCCTACTGACTCCTAGTGGCATATTTACAGTATGTAATTACCTGTGAAAAATGGTCCCACAAACCGAGAGCCACTGATTCCTTGGATTGTGACCATATTGTCGTCCAAAATTTGCATCATATCTTCCATTGGGCCAACAACATAGCCACGGTCCTCATTATTTTTCAAGTATTTGATTATATTTAGTTTGTAGTTGTCCCAGGTCTAGAATTGAAAAGAGCAGAAAAACTGAGCAAATTGTTCTCTTACTATTTAAATGCAACTTGCAAGATCATACAATTTGACTTAAGAGTCACGAGGAGTATTTTAAAGAGTGAGGTAATTATTTACATCTGTCAACTCTTTGACACATTTTTCAATGTAGAGCTCCTTCACAGCACAGGCAATGATTTCTGCAATGACATCATCAAATCTGTGCAACTCCATGGCGAAGAGTTTGCCCAATGTGAATCGGTCCGGCGCCATGTCAAAGATCACACCTAAATGCAAGTAATCATTTCATTTAAGTGTAATTTATACACTTTACCGATAAAAGTGGCTGAAAAATATATTCAAAAGTAATTGAGACCTGTTTTGTTCATTAATTGCTGCCAATGCCGTGGTCGGAGAGCTTCATGTTTCAGATCAACAAAGAGGGGAACGGATCGTTTAAACTCTTTCATTTTTTCCTCCACATTTTTCCCAACTTCCGAAGCTCGAATTTCTTTCGGAAGAGCCTTGAATCTTCTGAGATACTCTTCGATTCCATCCACTAAAGCGTTCGGATTTAAATTTGCCCATAAAGTTTGAGACCAATTAGTTCTGGCTTCCTGAAAATAACAACGCATAATAGTGTTTGATTAGTAGTTACCTTACCTTGCCAATTCCTACCTCTGACAAACATAGATACCTTTACCGCAATAATTATATATACAAAAATTATTCTTCCTGACGTACCTTCTGTTCAATGTAGAGTTTAAACAGGATATCCATAACCTCTAAATCTTTCGCTACTTCAGCTAATTCTGGATAAAGGGTAAATTCAAGACCGAATAGTTTTTCGCTGTTAGCCATGTCTAGCTTTTTTTTCTCCATTTCTTTCAGCTCGTCATGGAATTGCTACGGAGCATTCAAAATATTTTTGAAAGGCTTCCTCATTTTGAGACTTTTTAATTATAGATTAAGATAAGACAATCTCATTTCTTTCAATGAGTCTTATACCTCCAGCAACTCCAACCCTTTCTCAAGGTCCGGCCCGACGGATCCAGGGCCTGACGTATAGTAACGCTTCACAAAAGCAAGTACTTCATGTCTGAACTTATTCCTTTCTAGAACAGTTATTTTTGTAAACCGTCCTTTAATGGGTTCCATTCGCTTTTGGACAATTTTAACTTCATGGAGCCACAAGTTTTGCCACCGCTTCCAAGTTTCCTCCAGGAGTTGAACTTCTTCATCTGAATATTCGATGTCGTACATTTTCAGTATAGAATAGCGAGTGAGGAGGTCACGGTAGCGGGCTTCCATGTCAATCGTTGAGTCTGCTATAGATTGAATTGTGAGGAAAACAAATTTCAGCTCGTCCACTGTCCGGGGAATGATATGTAAATCTCGTTCATAGTCCTACATAATTCCAAGTTCCAGGCAATAAATGTTTAATAAATTTTGAGGTCGGTTTCAGAACCACCCATTTAATATTGTGAAATATCATACTGAAACAATTTTGTCCAAGTCAGAATTCAATTCCTTGGTGCTTGCTAACAGGTAAAATCCGAGCTTCACCACCCATTCCCTGGCATGGCGACAAATTTCACTAAGCAGAGGGCGCATATTCAGTCTACAAGTCAACAGAAGTTTGAGCATTTTAGAACTAACCTGTTGTCCTTTTAAAAATTAGGGTACATGAAACCTATAATAAAAAATTTCTTTGGATGGATATCTTACCTCACACAACCTTCCTGGCGGTACGATGGGAAATCCATCAAACCCGTGGCAATGGAGGTATAGAAACTCATTTTGTCATCATAAATACTGGCAGGTGGATTCTTAACAGCAAAAGCTTCCACAGATTTTTCTTTGCTAAAGCGCCATAAGTTCTTGAACTGCCGGTATCTATGAAACATTTAAGAATAATAATTTTAAAAGAAAACTAGCACATCGGATCATTTCCAGTTTATTTAAATTACTTTTTCAAGTGAATCCAGATATTTCGAAGGATAGCCTGGAAATTTTGCTGAATTTTCAATAGTAATTCCACAACTCGAGGAAGTCGACCGATATCAAGAAAGTAGGAATATTGGAACGGTGGATTATCACCGCCTTGATGCACTGCATGGGTCTCCCGACTCTGACCACGCTTCCAACGACGAAACGTCTTGGAGCTGCAAACCCATATTTATTACACTAACGAATAATAGTATTGAACTAAAAAATAGCTAGACATTTTTAATGTCAATGTATTAAATCCTTTATTGTAATCTGTAAACAATGTGTAACGCACCCTTCTGCACAATCTCTAACCGCTTTAATGACCATAATGTATATTTCGTGTGGCGTTGGCATCAGTCGTATTTCCGGTGGGTGCAGCACAGCTTGGATCTCAAATAGGGGGTCCACAAGACAAAGTCTCTTTTCAAATGAGTACATGGCTTTGATGACCATTCTGTAAATTAACCGTACCTATTATTTAAATTCAATTTAAACTGATAGCAACGCACTAGTGCTATTTCAAAATGAGTTACTTGGCCATGAAGTAGAAGATACATTGTTCCCATTTTTGATAATAATGCCGGAACTGCTTGTGATTTCCAGTTGAAGTACCATAAATCAGCGTTTCTAATTTATCGAACAGAGGAGGAAGTCCGCGATACTGCAGTAACAATTTTTGCCAGACTTCCTGGCGGTATTTTTCCCAGTATTGAAAATAGTCCTGTAAGGCACGCAGTACTTTATTATTTTTTTGTTTTATTCTGAGTCGAGTTGGAATTAGACAGTCATATAGAAATGCAGATAATTATGCTCAGAACATTACCCAGCAATCAAGAATAGGCAGAGAGTATCCAGTTCTTTTGTAAGGAGGTTCCTTAAAAAGACGGGCTGTCTTAAAAGAATAAACCCGAACACGGACGTCCTTCGCAACTTTATTGATTTGAGCTACGTCTCCTTCAAACTGCGAAATAACAACTTTGATACTGGTTGCATAGTCGGGTATTCTCAGCGCAGTCCAATTCAACCGCAGAAGACCTTCGTCAAAATTTCTTTCCACATCCTTTATAGGTTTCTCCATTAGTTCCGTCTAGGGAAATTGAAATATATTTCAGAAAATAATGGAATGAAATTTATGTTACCCCAAAGAAGTTGGTATTATTTATTGTATGTACAAAAAAGTGAAAAATAGGCAAGTGTACCTCTAGAGGGCGTAATTGTCTCCGAACGCTGTAATAATGGTCAAGAATTGTTTGGAGGACTTCCGAATTTTTCAGGTACAATCCCCTTTGCAAAGCCACGTTTCGTACTGACTCCGAAATTCTGTAGCCCTATGTTAAAAATCATTTATGATATTATCAGAATATTTGTGCATAATTGTAAAAAAAATAATATTGAAGCAAGGTCATAGATCAAGAGTAGTCTTACCATTTGCTCCAAATGTAAAGCCTCTTGAACCATTTCCATGATTTCCTTGGGCAGATTCACTTCGAACACTTTTTTGCTTTTGCTAATTTCCAAATTTAATCCAACTGCATCAAATTAAAAATGATGGAATTTTAGTATTAATAGTATACGGCATTACTAACCATAATTTTGTATTATCAAGCATTCAATAATTTAGTATATCACTACAGTACATACGTTCTTTCTTGGCATTGACTTTTTGGAAAATATTTTTTCTGAGACTGTTCGACATGATCTTGGAAGAGACTTCCACCCAGCTTTGGTACCAATTATCTTCGTATGCTTTCATATCTTTCGCTAGAGTGAGATATTCTTGACAGGCCTATACAAGAATTTGCAAAAGAGGTGAAAATGTAAACAATTACTTGAAAATTTTAGAACTTTAAAGATGCATACACACCAAAAATACGGTTCAAAATAATGAAGAAAAAATAAATCAAAATAAAGCTAAAGCTGTACCTGCTGTCCCACATCTGTACTGATAATGTCCTGTTGTGCCCGAAAACGTACTATGGTAGCTTTGAGAAAATAAAATAAACTCCGGACCCACCAAATACGTCCAGCTACGGGTGGGTTGTACTTCTGGACTGGAGGATTATCCTTATTAGCCTAAAACCAAGATTTTCTGATAAAGACTTTTAATCGAGTAAAGTCTCTTTACAATGATGGATATGAAAATCCAACCTCATAAAACTCTTTAACGTGATGAACTTCAGAAATGTAAATTTGCAAAGTGTCATCAAATTTCTTCATCAGTTTTGCATGAATGCTTTCACGAGTCTCAATAAATTTGAACTTCATCAACATTTCAAATGCAGCGTCCGCAGATCTTGATTAGGATCAAAAAGTATAAAATTAAACTAGATTTTTGTAAATGATAATCCTCAAAATAAAAACTTCAGTTAAGGTAAAAAAAAGAATACTTGATAGTGACGAAAGCTTCATCAATAAAACTCTTAGCTTCTGCCTCAAGAACTTGAACACCTTGACGAAGTTGCTCCAGTAAGTCGTTCCATAGTTTATTATTAGAGGCTAAGAAAGGGTCAAATTGCACTTCCATGAAAGGTTTGACCAGATGAAATGCTTTCCTTAGAGCGTCTTCAATTTTCTTCGGGTCTCCCACCACTGCTTTGATCTCCGGCCCAAAAAAGTTTTGAAATTCAAGAAGGACCAACGCTATCTCCGCCAGATGTTGGGCAATGATGGCGCTGTAATCTGTTCTCGGGAATAATTTACTCCTATCAAATTCCCAACGCGCTCCTTTCCCTGACTGTTCTATTTCTTCTCTGGTGGCTAAATAGCACTCCTTCCATGTAATAAGGAGAGATCGGCCGGACTCAGCCAAGTCAATAGCAGTTTCTGGGTCCCTATTTATGAAAATGATGCCCACTATAGTTCTTCGGACTATAATTTATTCTTAGTATTATTATTATTCTGACATGTCCCTTACTTTCGGAAGAGATTTTTTGGATGCAGAACGGCAGTGACACGGTCGTACAATAATTTTGCTATCATTTCCAACATCCGACACATCCTTTCATCTTTGTTATAATGTCTCGATAACATCCAAACCAATTCCAGACCCTCCATGATGTGAGGAATAGCGTCCGTCATTTCATAGAAGTCTTGCGAGTATGTCAACGTCTGTAGAGATTCCATTTTTTAAATTTACGATCTCATTAGGAAAAACGCTTTAAAGAATACCTTTAAATGACGCTCGATCGTTGACAGAAACCGGCTGATATCCCGAGCTTCGGCCATGTACCGACTTACTTCCTGCTGCAAAAACTCAAAAGATGGTAGAGTATCGGAATGAGCAGCCGCGAGCGCTTTCATAACTTTTCGAACTTCCTTTGACTGCAACTGATCATGGATGGAGCACAACATGGAGTACCTGTCCCTCCAGAATTCCAACTCCGCGAGTGGTGCGAACGATGAGGGTTGCTTAATAGAAATTCAATTTGTTTTGTTAGTGCAAATAATCTTACTAAATGATATATAATCCATACAAGCAAATTTTATACTCTATGAAAATACCATAAAATATTACTTAACCCCTTACTTGAGGAAGATCATGCTCCACAATGGACGCAATCTGGTTCTGCCACATGGAGCTGATTTCCTCCAGCTTGGCAATTAAGTCCTTGTTATTAATTATGCTCTCGATGTCATTTTCGTCAAAGTCTGGCAATTCTGGGACTGTAAGCTTGACCTCACCCTCAATTTGGTGAATGGCTCTATTCAATGGAGATTTTGAAAATATTTTGAAAATTTTAAATCAAACTGATTGATAATTGGCTTGATTGTTAGAAAATCTTTAATTCTTTAAGCTAGTATATACATATAATTGCGTCAAAAGAATCTTTTAAAAAGATACTCCTTTAGAAATCATCAGCCTTGTGAATTTGACTGAAACTGCTGTAGTTCAGAAAGGGAAAAATACATACCTTCCCAAAACACCTAAGAATTTCTGAAGCTCCATCACTAACTCATCTTTGAGTTGTTGTTTTTGGAGGTCACTCAGTGGCTGTGAGTCTACACGGGTTGCTGACATTCTTCGAGTGGGTGCATTCAGATCTCCATTGATAATCAAAGGAGCAAAAATCTAAAGATATCTTGTAACTTCATCACTGTGATATATATAATTAAATAAAAAGGGAAATATTTCAATTTTTTTGGATTGACCACACTTGATGTTACCTTGACTAGCACTGCTTGTATTGACCTTAAATTGAAGCCGTGCATATTTCCAAACATAAGATGCTTCGGCATCTCGGAGTTTGCTTCATCCATAGTCCTCATTGGTGGAACCGGTATACGGGAACAACGAATGAAGTAGACTGTAGGTGCATTGACCTTGGCAAAGAATACTGGAAGGAAGGGTGCAGCAAATTCGAAAAAGGGTTTTTTCGTATCTTCCTGGAAGATTTGTCACAGATTAGAGATCTAATGTATACTAACAATTAAAATCAAAGCAAACAAAGTGAAGAGAAAAGAACTTCTTTGAATTAATTTTAAATTAAATGATTTCATAAGGACGGCTCATACTGGAAGGGAATCAATGTCCAAATCCGTATCATCATCCCAAGGAAATGAACTTGTAGCTTCAGTGGTTTCCTCCGTCGATTCCCCTTTCTTCCCTTTGGATCTTGACCTCCGACCCTTCTTACCCTTCTTCTTTTTACCTTTCTTCTTTTTACCCTTCTTCTTTTTCTTCTCTAGAAGAATAAAATGGAAGCGTATGTAATTATAATTTACAGTCGTGAACAAATCTGTCAACTTGACCAATAACGTGAGCATTTACTTTTCTTAGATTTTTTCTTTTTCTTCCCTTTCTTCTTTCCCTTCTTCTTTCCCTTCTTGTCTTTCTTCCCCTTCTTTTTCTTCTTACTAGAAGACTCTGTCGTGGGTGTTTCTTCAAAAATATCCGAGCTGTGCATTTCCTCTTCTTCTTCCTCAACCTCCTCATCATGATCGGAAACGTGCTCCTCTTCTAGAAACATTTTGTAAAAAAAGCAAGCACGATGCTTGGCTGACTCCTCCACTGATAATTTCATCAGATCCGTATTGAGGAAGCTACGAATTCCTTGTTTGATATTTTCATTTAGCATCATGTCATCGAAAACATCCTGATCTTCACAGTCTAGGTACAGAGACACTTGTCTCCTCAACCAAGGTATTCTAATGGGAAGAACCACAAATAAATATAAAGTTTCAAATCATGCGAAGGCTTTACATTCTAAATCAGACAACAGTAAAATTCTACATAGACAATTAAATTTTTATAAATTTTTACTGTTGACCCTCACCGGAAATCATCTCCAGTATAGCCCTCTACTGAAAGAGTTTTCTTCCTTTGATCAACTTCTCCCACTCGAGTTTCCCTACTTACCCTTTGCTCAGGTTCTTTCTGATCCTCTCCTCCGAGGAACTCATCCAAATCAATATTTTCAAAATCAATGTTAAATTCTGAAGTTTGAGATGGTTTACGTGCTTCACTCGCCCTACGAGCTTTAGAAGCATCTTCTGGCTTTTTATCTTCTATCTTGACCTTTGCTTCGGACTTAGCTTTAGGCGCCTCCGCTTCCGGTGGCGGAGCCGGCGGCTCAGCAGGGTTCTCCGTAACTTCACTTTCTTTTGAAGTGGCATCTTCTTCCATACTTACTCAACTGATTATTTTTAAAAAGTAAAAATTATCACTTTTGGCATTTCAAGGGACTCCCAAAATCTTACAAAGTCAGATTCAGGGACTACAGTCAATGTCACTTATTCACGATATTCATTTTTGTCGCAGGACAGATTTTAATATTGGAGATAGTTGTGTTTACAAAGCTGATGTATTTTACTGTTTCGCAACTTTTCTACTATACAAGCAACTCCAGTTGTTGTAGTAGTTGTGTGCATGCAAGCTTGTCTTGGATCCTTTCTGTGGTCAATGTTAAATTTATCATTGTTCTCAAGTACTAGTGCATGATATTTATTATGTTATCTTACAACGTAAACCTGAACACAAATTTAAAGTCTTTCTAAATTCGCGAACCGGAAAAAAAACAGTAAACATGAAACCTTTTGATTACCAAAATAAATTTGAACTAAGGGAATGAATTTATTGACTAAACAAAGCAACAGATACACTGCTATGATCGTTGTCTGGGGAAAAGGCTGCAGCAATGAATGAAGGATCCCCCCGAGACCTGCAAATACGGAATCACTTTGTTTTTGGTGAGCTTGTTTTGTTTTTTGCATTGACAATGCAAAAATACAAAAAAAAAAGTGATCAATCTATAGGACACATAATTTTGTAGCCTTTGCATTTTATCTGGGAATAAAAAATCAGATTTATAGTGTTTCCCAAAATAAGTCCTGACTTTGCTTCACTCAAGCAACTGCTGCTACCAACTTGCTGAGCTACCATACATGAGCTTTTGAGGTACCAAAAAATGAGCGTAAATAATAAAAAAAGGTAACAAATAAAAAAGGCAGTTAAATAAACAATCGCATTTGGAACAACAGAAAACAGCTATAGCTTCAACTATAGCGCAAAAGTGTGAGCATAAAACAAAGCGTCACCCAAATGCAACAATCAATGCACTGAGCAATCTGAGGTCAAATTTTACTTCAACGTTGCAGTTACAAGAAACAAGGAGTGAAAAGTGAAAGACCTCCGACGTAGACCATCAGTTCTAGGGAAAGTACAGGTTTGATGAAAAACTCCAACTAGAGTGTCTATTTCCAGGATTCCAGGTCTCCGGGAAATCCTTGCTTCAGTAATATAACATTTTGCCCCGACAACGATCATGGCATTGTATGAAAATCAATTGCTTTGTTTTGTCAATGAATTCATTCCCCTGCTCAAATTAAATTTTGTATTCAGTATGTTTTATGCTCACTGTTTCTTGTCGGTTTGGGAATTTTCATGCAGATTTGTGAAAGATAATAATAGCAATCAAGCATATTTTCAGAGAGAAAAACCGAACCGAACCGATAATCCTGAACACGCGCTGGATTTTAGAAACACATGGTAGTTCCTTATGTAATAGTCCAAACAGCAACTATAACATCTTGGTTGAACATAATGTAGCCACAACATTTTTCCACACAATTTTTGTGAGTAAGGAATGGTACCAAAGCTGACCTTCGCGTAAAGAGTTAAGCTCTTGGTCATGTACCTTCGATCAGTGTCAGATATCAAATTCTAAGAAAGTGTCGCTGAGTTTTTATCTCGAATAACTTCTGTGAGACGTGACCCCGTATCAGTGTCGTTTGTGCAAAGATGAGCGTAGCTAGTGTACCAGAAGAGCAAGACGACTTTGAGTCAGCCAGGAGTGAAGCTCCAACGGATTCAATAGCTCAGTCCATAGCTCCTACTGATGAGGTCGCCGACGAGTACACAGATACGCTGGCAAATTTAGAGGAGGATGTGGAAGGTTTAATGGAAGATGAGGATGAGGAGGAAGAAGGTGAGAATGAGTACGAGGATGATGCTGAGGATGAGGAGGAAGGAAATGAAGAGGAGGAGGAGGAGGAAGAAGAAGAGGATGATTTAGATGAGACTGACTTCAAGGATGACTACTTCCTGGAATATCGGGAGCAATTTGGACCGGACGAGAACTACAAGACTTTAGATAGTACCAATGTCCAAGATCTTGTGAATATGCTGGCCAAGGTGAAGCTGGTTTGGCCAGAGGACTTGCCTTATTACAATGAAAAAGACTTCAAGGCTGACCCTGCGTAAGTCCCATTTCATCTTCCCGACATTCCCAAGAGATTTCTAAACGCTGGATATTTTCATACCCCAATTACCCATATTCATTTTTAGAATATCAAATTTATATATCAATTTCATATATGAATATCAATTTTTAACAAATTATTTTTAGACGTCTCGGCTGCCCTGACACGTTTTATCAATGTACGGCAAAGGAAAAAGCAGTATTGTGGCATGCTGAAAACTTTCGGCGACAGTTTTCTAACGTGTTCCCGGACAGACGCCCTCTCCTAACAGCCCCAAAGAATGAATGTGGATGTCAAAAATTGTTCCCCACATTTATCAATCCCACTGCGCTAGGTTACCCTGAATTTTACACACCGGAAAGTACAGGAAAGTATATGAAGGACTTTTTGTCCCCTGAACTCTTCCGACCTCCCACCAGAGTGGTAATTAAAATTATTCTAATTTTCAACAGAATTAATGCCCAAATACTGAAAACTTTTAAAGTTGTACAAAGGTGCAGTATTATTTGATGATTTAGCCACGAATGATCCGGTCACATGTGACAGTCCTCAAGAAGAGAAAAGCCAATAGCTTCGAATTTTCTGTTGTACTTTGTTCATTACTAAATGGAGCCGGTTATGACTGTTATGTTGTTGATGGGTACGCCACAAAAGAGATCACTACAATGTGTGAACAAGAAGATTTCATAGATTTAGAGGAGGACGCCCCTCGGAAGTTTTCTGTAAGTATATCCTCAAGTATTAAATACTTCTTCGAAAATAGTATATTCAAATTATTAAAACAAGAGCTTTTATTTTGTAGGAGCAGGATTTTGAGTATGACGGGGAAGAAAAACCGGATGAGGAGGAAGATAACCAAGGAAAGCAAGATGAGTTAAACTACGGTGACGATGACTACGACTTGTTTGGCAAACGAGAAACAGAAGTTCGACCCGTGTCACCCTCCAAATATCGAGTGAAAGCCCCGAAAGAATATTTCAGCCAGTATGAAAAAACCATGCAGAAGCGAGCGGATGATAAAGCAGAAGAGCTGAGATTGGAAGCGGAGAGAGAAGCCTACGAAGAAGCCTTGGTCAGCCAGGGGTCAATCATTAGTACACCTATTACACTATTTTAAAATATCATCTGTAGACTTCTAACTCAATCTAACTTAACTGTCGAATCTTCAAGTACTAGTATTTTATGGAGGTCACTATTTATATTATCCTTTCCCATGTCGAATTCTGAAGAGTTAATATAATTTTACAGAGGAATCAGCGACCGCCAACCCCCGACCCATTGTTTGGCTTCCGAACCCATGCATGGGTCATGATCCTCAAAGGAAAGCGAGGAGTGGAGGAGCACTTTTTTTTGGAGCCTTTCTCTGGTCTCAGGAAAGATATCACAGACCCTAACTTCCTGGGAATTGAGGCCGTTTTTAATGAAAAAAATTACTGGGCAAACATTCAGGATTGTTCCGCAGGAATTGGTGTAAATTCTTAGCCTTTCTGAATTCAAAATCAAAATTTTTACAAAAATTATCTTATGTTTCTACAACATTTGATATGTGTTGTATTAATCAGGATATCAGCTACAACCTAGAGGATGCTTCCAAATGGGCTGCATTGCTGCTGGAAGCACCTTGTCGACGGAAGTGCAAGAAAGCGGAAGAGGAGGAGGACGATGAGGAAGAAGGGACTGCCACCTCCTTGTTTGGGAATGATGAAGAGGAGGAAGATACACCTCCTTGCGAGAAGTATTTAGACATGCCAACCTCATGGACTCCGGAGATTGACATCCCCAATGATGGTATTTTATATAGATTGAAAATAGATCTTAAAATGTTCGTAGCAAGAAAGTTCCATACCTATTTCTAGTCTCCTACTCCTTGGATTGGTTTACATTTCCCAGATTATGAGAGGAAGTACCCGGACGGTGCCAAAGTAAAAGATTTCAATGACGCCTTCGTGGAAATTGCTGCTCCGTGGGTCAATGAGGATGGCCTCACGAAGAAGATAATTAAATTTGATGGCACTACACGGAATCCGAAGAAGCTTACTTTTATAGAAGAACAATTTGAGCATCGGCTGGACCGGCTCCAGAGTCGCAAGTGGCTAAAGAATGGTAGGATGCTCCATGAATTTTTCAACAAGGGAAGGAAGGATTCTCTGAAAGGTAGATAAAATTAATTTGAATCATTTTTAATAATTTGTAAATCATTGCAAAAATACTTGGCAAAAACCTGAGCTCTTTCAAGTGATCCGGTAGTATCCAAATAGCCACTGGAGGTAATACAGTAATAGTTGATAAATGGATGCTCGTATGTATCAGATGTTCTTAAAATGTATTTTGTTGGGGGTTGTTTCCAGAGCATGTTCATCAGTCAGGAAAGAATAAAGCACATCATCCCAGACATTTGTACTACTACTCGGACATCCATCCCCAAAATGTTTTCCACCGCCAAGTCATTCCAAACGGGCTCATCGAAGAGTTTGAGGGTAGAGATGATCTCCTCTACTACAGAGCTATTTACTACGGGGGCTTCCTTTGCCACACCATTCCCCAGCCGGAAGATCCTAAGATTTCCAAAGTCAGAGCCATGCTAGATCTCATGCGAGGAGAAGAACATGGAAACAAATCCAAACCACGGAAAAAGATTTTGGTACGTTTCTAATAATTATTACTAAATCCTGCAATACTGCAACATCTGACATGCCTTTACTTCATCAACCCTCTTAGTATTCCCAATAAAATTTTTATCACAAGTGTAATTAAAAATGTTATATCCTTTAATAGTGTATCGAAGAAAAATACTACAGAAATCCCTTAATCGAGAACGCGGATCAGGACATCGCGGAGAAATACCTTCTAATGTCCGAAGGAAAGATCCTCATTTATTTTCACTATGGAGATGAGAATTTTACCCGAAAAAGCATGGAATTCTTCAAACCCCGAGGAGTAAACGTTGATTCCGTAGATTTCAAGCCCGAGGATTGTGTAGAATTTCGGGTCTGTCCTTTGAACCTATAGATAATAAAATAACTCTTATAATACACTCTCTCTGCAAGAGCACCTTCCAAAGCAGTAAATGTGTAGTATATAAGCAATCATAGATATTACAAGGACCAGAAATAATTTTGAGGTATCAACAGCGAGCTCAATATTTCTGCTCCAAAAGATAAAAATGCTCTAAAAAGGGATGTATCTTAAAGAGGGTCTATTTAACTTGTAGGTTTATCAGCTTAGATAAATTACAAATTTTTGCGTGCATAAATGCATGCAAAAAGTATCAATATTCCCCAATATCATTTTTGTCTACAGGTTGATCCATTCTCAGTGCCAACGAGTAACTATGAGAAATTCACAATTCTGCAGACCCTCTCTAAAGATGAGCTGAGAGCCAGTTCGCAAGCGAGAACTGCGGAGGACGAGGTATTCCTCAATATACAAATTTTTATCTTCATTTCACTTCACTACTACTACAACATACATTTATCAAAATTATTATTACCAATGGTCACCAGACAATTTTCAAAATTCGACATCTTTTAACACAGAATACCATACAAATAAAAATTTGAACAAGTTTTGCTATTATTGTTTCTGTTAATGCTACTGAGCGATACCCCAAACCTAATGAATGCCATATTGATATGTTGCATGGCTCTAGATTTATTATACAGTAACTCAGAGAGTTCAAGAAGATTGGACCCACAAAATGGAACCTAACCCGTATGCCGTGTCCGATCAGTCACAAAAGGAGAACGAAGTATATTTGCAACTACACAAAATATCAGCTTATAATTTTATTTTTAAAATAAATAAATAAGCTAAATAAGAATTAGTGAAGGCAAGAATATTCACTGTCCCCTGTTTTTTCCAGCGTAAAAATGATGACGAAGAAGAAGATTTATCTGGAGTTGACTTCGCAACTCCCTACCTGGAAAAGTATGGACAGCCTGCTACAAAACGTCAGGAAATAGCTTTGAAACAAAAAATCATCAAGGATGCCCGGAACCGGATCATTAGGAAAGCTAAGAGTATTCAGAAGGAGTACGACGAGGTATGCAGATTTTATTCTGCCATTGAGCTTTCCTTGTATCACTTCAAATCCAAAGCTACAAACTTCAGACTTGAAGTAGAACATTGGTTCTAAATTACGCAAAAGAAACCACGACAACGTATGAATTTCAACAGAGAGAGAGAGAGAGAGAGAGAGAGAGAGTTTTCTCATCCGAAATTGGTTTAGTTATTTATTTTGTGTACCGTCACTAACATGAAATCTGAAAATGAATTTAAAGCAGAATGTCGGATGTACAAGAATTCCTTAAAGCAATGAAACTTATTATGTATACAAATTCCTCAGCGAAGGAATAATATGTGACAAAAATTCATTTGTAAAGAAGCAATTGTGATCTCAAGTATAGATTCAATTGATCCCAACAACTCGAAATATTACGCTTGGTGCTATTTGTTTGTAACGGTGGTTTTAAATGAATAATTTCAGGAAAGCGCAAAGCTCCAGGATAAGATGGAGTGGTACGATAGGATGAAAGATCAAATGAAGCCAACGGAAGAAGAAGATTTCCAAATTTTCTATGATGATATTCTCTTCAGGATGCATATAATGGAGCAGCGACTAGTGCGTCACCGAGAGGAAGCTCCCATTAAGTTCAATGATCTTCTTATGCAAGTTCTACGTCATCCCAAGCTCAATGTTTTTGCAAATAAAAAATTATCCAAGGAGGAGAAGGCCCGAAGGATCCAGGAAGAAATGTCTAAAGAAGAAGAACAGAAGAAGGCGGAAGCGGCTGCCAAAATACCCAAAGATATCTGCTGTGAGTACAGGTTTAAGTACGAGCCACCTAAAAAAGAGAAATCAAAAACTGATGCTGCTAAAGCTGAGGGAAAGGCCGATCAGCCCGACAAAAAATCCGACAATAAGGGCCGACTGTCCAAGTATCGAAGTAAGGGTAGAAAAAGTAAGAAGCGTTGAGTACTGTAATCCTTGAGATACAATAATTACTATATATAATAATTACTTTTAATTATTACACCGAATGTACTTCTCACTTTTTATGCATGTGCTTTACACGTATAAAAAGTGTTTTTTTGAATAAAGTATTTCTGGGATTGCTAACAATCTAGAGTTAGAAAATCACGCAGCGGCAATTCATGTAAATATAAGGACCTACAAATTTAATCTATTCTAGTACATTTTCGTTGTATGTACAAGTACCCTCAAAAAGTTACCAAGTCTGTCTTGTTAGCCGTGCATGCTTTAAAGAAGGGAATAAATAATACGGCAGAAGGGAATACGTCCGAATATTTTTGCCCATAAGGAAAATAAGTCCTTATAAGGCATATTTTATAATGAGATCACAACATAATAATTTTATGACATTTCTCATAAATGTAAAGATTAATCATGAAAACGTTGGCAAAGATAGTGAGCTGGGTTCTTTTGGAGGATTGGGATGCCTTTAGGTATCTTTGTTACACCATCGGAAATTACTGAAAAAATGCTCAATTATTGAGTATTAAAAAAATTATAATAATTTCCCATTGAAAATGGGCATCATGAACTTTCAATAAATCAGTAAACTCGTTAACTGTACATGCATTCCTCCTGTATATTATTTCTGACTACAAGACAAGGAGCAAGTTCTTACAGTGTATCATTTAAGTAGATCATACATCATTTGGCTGAAATTCCTTCGGCTGTTTTTACTCCCCTCACCTTTTTTAGCCCCATCAATATTCCAATTCATAACAAACTGTCTTGGACTTTCCCGCTTTGAGAATCTCTCAAGGGCACTTTATACAGAGATACAGACGGAGGCCACAGACTCCGAATTCTTTCTTTATTCTGCAGCATTATTACAATTTTTGATGCTGAACATTCCGTTTCACTCTTGCTCTCTTTCTCATCTCCTCGTTCATTGCTAAAAAGACACGATTGGATTAGATGACAGAGCACATTAGGATTTTTAACGCTTGCAATTCCCAGTAGCTGTTCTTTTAAATAAGGAAAATTCTATCTGTTTAATGATACAGTGAGCTAATGTTAGAAATGTATATAATTGTATGGAATTACGTAACATAGTAGTACTAATTTAATTTCGTTTATAAAAGAAATGTATGAATAAGAATAATCGTCGAATGTATAAGCTATGCTATGATACGAACAGTTCTTAAAAACTACTAATATTATTAATCATACTTAGCACTACGTACAATTAAGAGCGTAATTCATTACAGTCAGTTATTGACACCAGTGCTCGGACTGGGTACAGAAACCGTGTACCCGTACCCATACCCGAATATCGGGTACTACAAAATGCTGTACCTATACCCGTACCCATACCCGAGTACCCGGGTAAATTATTTCAGTACCCGTACCCGTACCTGAAAATACAATGTAGTACCTGTACCCACAATTTACCCGTACCCGTTATGTACCCAAAACCTGTACCCATACCCGAGTAACTATTGTGTGTACCCGGGTATTGCTCGGGTACTGGAAGTTTGACCGATTTAAAATCCCCGACAACATTAGCCTGCCCAGCTGAAAAATTTTAATTTGTCAATTTTTTGACCTCCAAAGTGTCCGGGATTTTGGGAATTTTCCCTAGGCGTTAAAGACATCCTATTTGAATTTTTTGAAAAAATTGTTCAAGGCATTTTGTGATTTTTTTTAATAAACACTGACGAAATTCAAATCCTACTACCCCAAAATAATAACTTGCTGAATGAAATGAAATGCGTTTTCGCTTATTTTGTAATTGGGACGGATTCTTTAATACTAAACTCTCCATAACTTGCTTTTTAACTTGGAGAACAAGAAACAATTTTTTCCGGCTAATCGAACTCTGTGTATAGAAAATATTATACGAAAAAATTGAGTTGATCATAATTTTTCCAAGTCAAATATTGCGGTTTCAGGAAATAAATGTGGGAGGCAATATTGAATATTCATTTTATATTACAGCTTTATAAAACAAACATTCGTAAACTGTCTCTCACATTCATGAAGCCCGAGACGGAGATTTTCGAAAAATGCAGGCAAAATAGGACTAAAATGCAACCCCATGGAAGTTTAAAACGCCAAGTTCAGATGTCTGTCAAGTTCTTTTAACATCAAAATTATCAAGATTAATCAAAGGGACTGAAATATAAATATTGCGTGCAAGGAATGATATTTTTCATTCTAAAATTTTATAAATATTCACCTCAATAAATACTCAAAGTGTCATAAATACCCAGAATTGAAAATGCTCAAATTGCCTGCATAAAATGCCTTGGCGTAGAAATGTATCTGCTAATAAATGTATATTTATTCCGATCTTATCTCGTAATACATCTTCAAATAATTGTAATGTCACGCTCCCAATGAAGCTAATTAAATTGAATCCCAAGAACCTCCCTCTTGAAATTCTTCGTTGATGAGCTTCACTATTTAAGTCGATAAACAGATGATTTCACTGACTATATTTCTTTATTAGATTCCTTGGATGAATTATTAGAAGCGTTAGATTGCAACTACCACGTAATCATAAATGAGACGAAGCCACTTGGCTCTGTTACTAACGCAAGTATCTGTATACTACGAAATAATCAACTCCACGGTTGGTAGGTCTTATTGTTAGCCATAGTAATCCATCCCATCAGGAATCCTTGAAGTACCCAAAAATACTCGGGTACAGCACCCACGAGTACAGGCATTTTACATAGTGATACCCGTACCCATTGGGTACTACCCGATTGCCACTGAGTGAGTACCCATACCCGTACCCGTACCTGTACCCACTTTATTGTCTAAAATCAAGAGTACCCGGGTAGTACCCGCGTACTTGCGAGTACGCAACTTCTGTACCTGGGTAGTACCCATTCCTGTACCCGTACCCATTTACCCGAGTATTACCAGTACCCAGTCCGAGCACTGATTGACACAGGGAAGACGACGCGACAGACAAATAGTCACATGTGATATAAAAACACAAAATAATACATCTTCTAATTATACCTTTAGCAATACTCGTGTACACAAATTATGTCGGCGTGGATTGTAGGTAGAAATAGAACCTAAATGAGATAATTTGAGTCATATTGGGGAAATAATCTTGAAAAAATTACTTAAATGAAGCAACAAGGCACAAAGTCCATTCTAGAGAAATTCGCCGCAACTGGAACATATATTATGTATGTAAGTACCTCGAAACGTGTAATGTAGGTAATTATTTACTTGGTTAACTTATATTCTGTACAAGAGTACAGATGCAAACCGGCCTAAATCAGTTTGCGAAAGAGTACAAAACACAAAATAAAATTTCCATTTCAAAACGACTGAGAATGCCATTTATATGCTCAGCTGTTATTTTACAAGCTTAAATTTCTTGTAATATTTTACTAATATCTTTCATACCTCCATTTTTGACCTTTTATACCTACTTTGACGCTCAGGATCTTAACCTTCAATGACCCTTGATCTGGGGCATTTTATTATGAAATACATTAATCTTGTGTAGGCGTTTCTCTGTTTAAGCTCCAAGGCCAAATTCACGAATAAATCACAAATAATTGTATATTATTACGGGAACAATCATTTTTGAAAAAAGTGAGTGTACCATTTTACAGCTATGCTCTTCAGTTATGTATAAGCATGCTCTGGATAGGGTGTAACTGTCGTAAATAAAAACAAACGACACCGACTTGAGAAACTTTATGCTATTGCTTTATTGTTATTAATAGCTAAGGTAAATATTTCATCTTCTTTGTGACAGGATCATTCACGTGTTTCTGGTCATAATAGGAGTATTTCTGTACAAGTGTATTGTAGAGATCCATGCTGTACACTTAAATTGAAGTTGGAAGAATACAGCGCACGTTGGGAAAAAAGAAGTGCATACTGAATATCCAGTTAAATCGTAAATATTGTATTTAAAAAACACAGCAACTCAGCTGAAATTTGACTGAACACGGAGGCTGTGCTGACAATGAGAGTGGAGGGAGATAGTTTTTTACGCGAGCATACTGTAAGTAAGTAAGTAAGTATGCAAGTAAACGTGAAGATGAAAATGTACATATAAATAGGCAACGTGGACCTGCGAAAGTGTGTACGTACCTGAAGACTACTTCAACAAGTATGATGAAAGTTCCAGTGTGCAACTTGAGTTTGAGATCCTCTTTGAGGTCCCATGTCCCGTCAAGAAGGAGATTTATTTCGGTCCTTATCTGAGAAGTGGTGTCGAAAATGTCAGTTGAAATTCTGGGAATCCGATGAGTGTTTTTATGCTGAGTTGACATGAAAGGGAGTCCTGGGAAAAAGTATGAGCAATCACACATGAAAAAAAAAAGCATGTGCGCTTTCTGAACAACTTTTCTCGAAACTTTTCTCTCCTCTTAAAGACGAGTCTCTACTGCACTACAATGTGTGAGATTTATCTGGAAGTTACGTAGAAGTTTTGTAGGCACACAAAATGTAAACATTGTACACTCAGGATAGTACGATACAGGCATGAATAAAAATGAGAAGCTAAATTTGGGGAAAAGGACGGAATGTCAACAGCATTGGGCAAACACTTTCTGAATTTATTGGAAATTATTTATTTAACCGCTATCATTCACCATATTTGTCAATCAAGGTTGTGTCTTAATGATAAAAAATGTCACGTTTGATTGGTCTAATTTCTCCATCGAAGATATGCAATGCAATCGCCGAGGCATAAACATATAATTACTGGAGTTTACAAACAATACAACCACATAACGTGTCTTTATTTTGTTCCAGAAACATTTACAGCAAGTACATAATCATCCGAGTGAAATATAATGAGTCGGGTCTGTCAGTTTTCTTCCCATTCCAAATTAGGATGTTTCAGAAACACTAGCTCTGTCTTTTCACCCCAACCATTGTATTTGAGAGTTGACTGCGGAACACCAAGCTTTACAAGTATAGCTCTTGGTTGTAGATAGCCATATCATTCCTTGCGGACTCAGTTCACTTGAAACGCCTCTGTCACAACTGGTATAGCTAAAGCCACAATTCTACAGCAATGTAACTAGTTGTTCCTTGGTATTTCGAGTAAACTGGAACATTCAGCTCGTCAATAGTCGCTCGGAACAGGAAAATCCCAGCTCTCCTGTACTACATACGTAAGTTTCACCAAATGATGGTTCTTTGGGAAGTAATCCACAGCTGGAACCAGATCTCAATATCCAAGCAAACATGCCAATGGAACATGAAGGAGTCTTTATCAGGAAGTCTTCCGTGCCCTCCCAAGGCTAATATAGTCCTCCTGAAAACTACTCCTTCATGTTCATGTGGCCAACTCAACTTGCTGGATAAATGAGAGGACCACAACTAGAACTCACGGTAAGGGAAGACCACTTGATTTCATCGTCCTGAACATCAACGCTCTCAGCACCAGCTCCAGAAGAGTCACCTTACAAGTAACCACTTCAAAAATCTTGCTAATTTTGTAGTAGAGGAAAAGTAATTACCTTAGAATTTGAACCTCAAATCCGGTCATTATTTTGAATAAAAGTATGAACGGCATTTACATGATGTATAGTCACAAGAATATCCAGCGACAGTAGCTGTCATTACAGCATTTTATTAGCATTTTATTAATGGGATCGGTACAAATCCACAGGAAATTCCATAAATCAATGTGTGGCGTATCTGCCGTGTTCAGGTCCCGCGTGTGCTGTATGAAACCCTTTTTTTCTCATTCTAGTCCCGTCATTTTATCTCTATACCTGTAGACTCCGGACGGTACCTCGATAAATGCCAAGGCAATGACTGAGTGAACACTAATGGATTGGAAAGACATATAGGAAGCTGAAAAGGTACACACACAATTCATGATGAATATCCCTAAATCATTCTCGTGGCAAATTGCTGATTTACCCCATTGATTTATTTTCCCAAGGCATTATTTTCCTCCTACATACTTACGTAGTAAAATCCGCTCAGTCTTGCTCCGACCTACATACTCAACCAAGTTCACCGATTCATGGACAAGGGCACTCATTTTTCATTTCTTCGCTTCTGTACCTCCGCAAACACGGTTACATGATCGTCTGTTTTACAAAGGAAACTTATCCGTAATTAATTACCCAGTCTGTATGTACTCCGAGCTGAAACTCCCTCATTCGAAAGCTGTTCGTGTCGCAATCCAGCCTATCCACTTACCACAAATTGTAGTCGCCGATTAGATTCTAAATGCCACACTTCCACTCACTCCTACTGTTGCTTGGAACCTATAGTTGAAACATTTGTCATTCCTATAATTTGCTTTCCTGTGTGACTATATACGTTGGAATATTTTTTTTCCAGGGAGCCCTTTGGGCTCACATAGAAATCAGTCCTTTTAGTGTCAATTAACTGAGCCATTTCCTATAGTTATAAAACGAAATGATCTCTGTACAATAATATGTGGCTCGTGGTTTTGCAAGCTTAGCTGGAGAGCAAAGCACGTAATGATTTGAACAACAAAACGGGCACTCAGTCAGTCCGTTTCACTTTCCCCGTGAAATATTGATTTCTGTAAAACCTCTTCGCTCTATCTTCCATCTCTCTCTCTCTCTCTCTCTTTCTCTCTGTCTCACTTCTGCACTTCATATATGTATTTATACCGAAGCTGACCTCCAAACTCTACAAGGGATTAAACTTGATTTGAGCCAGGCTGTGGAACATTTTCACATTTTGACAACCGTAATAGACAGGATGATTTCTTCTCTTGAGCATCAAGGGTGAGGAAAGGACGTGCCATAGATTCCATTTTAGTAACTTTGATCTCTCCTGGATACCCTGGGTTAAAGGATTCATTTGTTTAATTTAATGAATATTTATACTCTCAGACCTGGAGTTTCTGCCGTGTCAACGGAGTCATTCGACGTGTAGAATGACATGAAGTTATATCAACCGTTATAATCTACACAGATGGATTTTTTACCCGAAGCCTGTCGGAGTCGATAAAAATCATCCATGCGGGCTTGCTTTATGACATAACCACACAAACCCAAAGATGACATACTACTCTTATGTTCATTCCTCACGCTACTTCCATTCCTCAACTGGTATCTCAGAAAAAAACGGAGTGTTCCAAATACACCATAAAAAAAGTAAGTGCATTTCTCCATCATATAATATGTTCTTCCTATCAATGGGGAATCTCACCCATTCTTCCCATTTTCCCATAACATCCTTATTTTCAAGGAGAATTATCTTATGAAGAGTGTTTTTACAGGATATGCTCCACACTGGGACTATATAGTCTTGGCAATCCATAAAAGACTAGAGGAACCCACGCAGACAGGCTCTGAAAGGGAAAAAACCCGGGCGATAACGGAAAAAAACTCAGGTGAAAGAAATTAACGAGGGGTAGGTATGTAATGCTGGTTATCATTTACCCTCCTACTATCTCCGTCTAATGTCTGTATTATACAGTCTGACATGGCAGGAGGTTCTTAATAAGGGCTACGGAGGAAGCGGGAGGATACCCCTACTTTTGTTAGTTTCTCCAACAGTTCCTGATGGTAAGATAAACATTGAGAACACGGAAAGTAGCATGCTTTCACATATGCAATGTGTTTCGGATAGGAAAGTAGGTGACTCCAGTGAAGATCCTCCATATGTACGTAATGACACTGGGAGTGGGAGCCTCGTTGCAGTATGCACACCACGGGGACGTTCATACATTTAAACAAGAGTCAGTCAAGGTTCCAGTACTTCCCTAGTTCAGTCTAGAACTAACCCAAAGTATAAATTCCGGATTCGCCGGACTCTATAATACGTTTTATAATTTCTGTTACAATTTTTTTTCCCAGCAAAACTAAACATTTGCAGGATGTCTCATAACAAAATGACATGTTTTTTTAGCAAAGTAAATGCCCACAACTTGGCTCAAAAAGTTTAAGTAAGCAAAATATAATTGAGTCAAAACAAACAGGGCATAAGAATATTATTTACTTTTCATTCTTATTTCTGTTCGGGCAATATTTGCCCAAAAAGAGACGTAACTTTTTTTTTCTGTCAAGTCGGCATTTTGTCAGCTAATACGCAAAAAAAACTACATAATTTCATGCATATTAAAATACAAAACGTTTTTCTTAATTCTCTTTGAATGTATACCCTTTATATTTATAGGATGAATGATAATACGAGCCCTGCCTGAACATATTCCTGAATAAAATTGATTCTAACTCAATTATAATACAGCAAGGGAAATTTCAACCGATTACATGACCTGTGAAGAATCCAAAGCAAGTGCATTTGAAAAATCAAATCAAAATTAGTAAGTACATATAGGTACTCATTTTGAGACACGTCAAGAACAAAATAATAAAAATTTCCAGTCAAGTCGCAAAAGTAAATACGTTTCAATCTAAAGAAAGAGTAAAAATGACTTTATAGATCAACTGTCTCATGTCTCACATAAAAAACAAGTAGTTGAGCAACTATAAAGGAAACACGAATATTTCTTTATTTCAATGAGCAAACTTGAATTTAATAGTCGTGAGACGACCCTTAACATCGAGATGCCACTAACATGGGAACATATTTCTGAGGTGTCCCTTATTTTGTGGAATTACTAATACGGACACATTTTATCGAGGTATCCCTAACAAGGAGACTTCCCTTATATCAAGGTATCCCTAACATGAAGACATCCCATCGAGATTTCCGATAACTCAGATTTACCCAAATCAACAATAAATTTACCCTCACGATGTTTATCAAACTATTGAGTACGACCTTCAATGTTTGAATTCTTTAAGTCACTGCAGTATTGTTTACGACAGTCAAAGCGGAACCACAGAAGCATACCGTGATGTTCGAGCACTCATCAGTCATCACATCTCCCCTTTTGTCACAACTATAATATTACGTTCCACATGACTTCCCATTCCCATTCATTCTTCACATGTATTTCAAGGCATCGTATTATTTTTGATGAAGGCCAATAATTATTTTTGGGGACAAATGTTTTTCCTAAAATATGCAATTTATGTCCGTCCCCCATATACTATGGGCACACAAATGAGTCAGACAGTGGTATTCTCAGTGTTGACGTTATGACTGGGTTCCCGTATACTTTTGATAGAGAGAGAGAGAGAGAGACAGAGACAGAGAGAGGAAAGGAAGGCTGCGTTAATGCGTAATGGTAGCGAATCGACACAGCTGGGTGAATCCTATCAAGTGGAAGTAAACTCGCTGCACTCTCACTATTGCTCTCGGCTGCATGGTGGAACGGTAGGGCAAGAGGGAGAGATGGTCGTTCTTTACTTTTGAAATCAACTTACTTAATTTCTCATTTCTTCTCCTTTTTTATTTCCGGATTTTTTTACTTCATCATAAGTAAGTGTGTAGTCAGTCGTCAATTACAGCTTCAGTTTAAGTTCACAATTGACTATCGTTGAGTGACAATTAAATTTCGGAAATATTTCCTCGTGTATATTTACCTTCTTTCTTCCTCCTGTGTACTAAAAGTACGTATGTACTTTTATGTAATCGCACGTTGTTGTTGTTGTTAAAAAAAATACGTGCATCACACAGGGAGCTGCAATATATATATGTAATTATTACATAATAGTAGTATTTAAATTCCAAGGAGCTTATATACATGATATGAGTGTATGTGGTTATTAATATACTTGTTCTTCGAGACTCGTTAACCAGTCAAAGCGAGTTAAGGCCTTGTTACTAATTTCCTGAGAGAGTGCTCTGAGTTGGTCAAGTTGAGAGGATGAACTCATCAGTGAAGGTTTATGTCTCAAGAGATTGGAGCAAAGATAGTTTCGGTTGATAACTATAACTGGGGATTTATCATCTTTGCTATTAATTTATCATCTTATATTAATATTATTGTGTCCCGCATTACTTGTTGTAATTGGAACATTTTATTCGTAATATTCTTCTTCTTTGGAATATTATTTGTGACATTAGTGTCCTTTGAAATATTATTTGTAATATACAATAATAGTATTGTTCGAAATATAATTTGTGGGATTGGTGTGGTTTGAAATATGATTTGTGACGTTAGGGTGATTTGAAATATCATTTGTAACATTGTTGTTGTTGGAAGTATTACTTGTAATCTTTGTAGCACAGTGGTAATTGTTATTGTTTGTAATTCCTTACTGTTAGTAGTACGGTTAGTGTCATTTTAATGATTTGTTGGGAGTGGGATTAGTAGGTTGTGTACAGTTGGGTTTGACGTTATGGTACTTGTAATTATTGTAAATCACTGAGAGTGATGCGTTGGTGTTCCATTGAAAAATATTCTTCCACGAGAGACGATATATGATACAGAGTAATAAGGTAATTTGCCAGTGTGCACAAGTGCGATAAACTTGGTGATTTAATTTAATACGTATATTTCAACGAGGAATGAAGTGATATATTTAAATAGAGCTCCGCGGTCAGTTGGTAACTGTTGTTGTCAGATTGTGGTCAGACGTTCCTTTTTGGGTGATTTTGCGGGGGGAATATTCCTGTGTGGGAGGTTAGGAAAAAATTCGTGTTGAGTGTAACTTAAATCTTGTGGATGGATGTTAGTGTAATTTAATTATTGTGAGAGAAGTTCAGGCTGGATGAGTTACAGGCGTTGGGAGGGTTGAGGTTACGAGAGTGTGAGCCAGGAAGACTGCCACGCTTTGGCAGTGGAAGTCACAAGTGGAGTTGGTGATGTGATTACGGTGTGACAATGTCCGATTCACTTGGCGATGTCAATTGTAATGTTGAAGCTCATAGTGAGTATTTGTTTTTTTTTTCGTCCTGTATGCATTATTTTTTGGGAGATGAGAATGTGTATTTTGCGGGAGGAAAGCCTTTAGAGCTTGTATGGTGGGGAGTAGTAATTATGTTTAATTTGTTTTAATTGTTGATGTGGTTATTTCAGAAACGATCTCGCTTGAATCAAAGACTGGTTTCACGGATGCTGCGAAGTATAGCTACGCAGCTCTATGTTCCTTGGCACTGAAGCAGCTGTACTCAGATGATACCCCACACCATGAGTTCGCGGAGAGACTCATTAAGAGCGTTCGACATCACCTGGGGCTACCAGGACACAGTGACCAGGTTATGCTGGCACTGTTTCGAGGGGAAGGTGCACAAAGTGGAGAAGTTTATGTTGACTTAGTCAGGAAGGAAGGACATGCGTTTACTTTTCTTATCGTCAAGGATCTTGTGTATCATGCAGTGAGGAGCGGTAAGCATCTCTGCAATGACTATTCGCAATGTCCTTAGTTTTTATGGGAAACTTGTTGACGTAGTGTAATTTTGTCATCTATTTTGCTGCTTCAGGAGTTGCTTCGGGTAAATTATTATCTTGTGGTGTGATTATCGTTTGCATGCTTTATGAGCACAGTATTAGCCCGAATGATACTAAGATGCATTTTCACTATGTATATAGGGAAGTACGATTCCAGAACGCGAGCTTTAATTCTTGGAGTGTCCAAATATCTTAATATATCATGGAGTCTAGTCGAAATGATGGAGGAGTCGGCAGTGAAGTTTCTCACAGAGGAAAAGCAAACCAAAACTGAGTAAACTTGTATAATCAATAAAGTATTTTACACATTGGAATGGTCCTCTTATGATTACTGATAATTACAGGGATGAAGTCAAGGAGAACGTGAAGCGGCAGAGAAATAGGAAAATCAAGCGTTACGCTTTGGTAGGATTAGCAACTCTTGGGGGTGGTGCGTTACTAGGTCTGACTGGTGGGCTTGCAGCTCCATTAATAGGTATGACTATGGCTACTAGGCTTAATAGTTTTCAAAAAATCAATTCATTCGATATAATTAATACAATTGAAGGAACTTAATTACTTTCATTAATATCCAAACAGGTGCTGGTGTTGGAAGTGTATTAGGAGGAGCAACCGCAGCTGCGTTAGGATCTACAGCTGGAGCGGCAGTTATCGGATCTTTATTTGGCGTTGCTGGAGCTGGGCTTTCTGGATTTAAAATGCAGAAAAGGGTTGGAGAAGTAGAGGAATTTGCTTTTAAACCTTTGAGGAAAGTCCGGTCAAAGTAAGTATGATTTTGAAAAGTAGTGACTTGTTAATTCGATTATAACTTAGTTATGGATATTGGAACGATAAATTATTATTATGCTGAAATGGTTATTGGCTTCGTTGCTTTAGAAATTTGCATGTTGCAATTGCTGTTTCTGGATGGTTAAGTGAAGAATCTGGTGAAACTGGATTTTGGTCGCCCTGGAAGAATCTAAAAATTTCTCAGGAACAGTATTGTCTCATGTACGAATCACAGTATTTGCTGGAACTGGGAAGAGCAATGGACTACCTATTAAGCTTTGCTGTCTCAATGGCCGCACAAGAAGCTCTGAAACTAACAATTTTATCAGGTAAGCTAATACTAACCTGTAGTAAGTGCGTGTACTTTTAAGGTTCTTTTAATGAAAAGCAATCTCCATAACCCACTTTTGTTGATTCCGGCTACACGACTAAGAATTTTATGCATTCTGCGAAGAAAGCAGTAATTTTACACTGGGATCTATTTTCAAGGTTTGATAACTGCCATCGCTTGGCCAGCTTCCCTGCTGACTTTGGCCTCTGTCTTAGATAATCCCTGGGGAGTGTGCTGTAGACGATCCGCCCAAATTGGCCGCACGCTGGCTGACGTCCTCCTTTCTAGAAGGTATGCAAATTTTTATATTTCAGACTATGCTATTGGTGATGATAGTTCATTTAATTGATCTTTATTTGTTAAAGGCATGGCAATCGTCCTGTTACACTTATTGGTGTATCACTTGGAGCTCGAGTTGTGTTCTATTGTCTCATGGTAAGTACCACATTTTCACGCTCGTATGTTTATAGTTGTCTCTATTGGAATAGCTTGTTGTAAACGAACATCATCTCGCTTGAAATACCAAAAAGTAACGAATTGTAAATCAATCCTTTTCAGGAACTTAGTCAGCGCAAAGGATCTGAAGGAATCGTATTAGATGCAGTCATGCTTGGCGCTCCTGTAAGCGGACGTGCCAGCAATTGGAGCAACTTAAGTCGAGTCGTTGCGGGAAATATCGTCAACGGTTATTGCTCGGGGGATTGGCTTCTGAAATTTCTCTACAGAGGAACAACTGGCCATTACAGGTTGAACCTTTTTTACTCAATTTTGTTATACTTTTAGTCTCATATGATGGCGTATTTGCATTGGCACATTGTTGTGCTGAAGAAAATAATTACTTAAGTTTGAGTGGCAACAGCTGAGTTCTGTATTGTTAGAATTACCTCCCGTGAATAATTTATTGTGCCCATATTTGCAGGATTGCTGGCTTAGAGAAAATAACTTGGACGCATCCGAGAATGCATAACGTAAGTGCTTTTATATGGTAAACTCTTCAATCAAATTAAGTGTAATGGGAACAAGGAAATTGATCCAATTTTTTCGTTCATCCGTAGGTTGATTTAAGCTCGATAGTGTCGGGGCATATGGACTATGCGGACAAAATCGATGAAATTCTAATATCCTTGGGATATGCGGAAGCAGAGGAAACTCTAAATACACTCCGAAAATCCTCATCGTGTGTCAATTTACGTAGTAGAGACAAGGCTCTTAATAGAAGTCATTCCATAGATTCATTAGTTATGGTGAGGAAAGTAGAAGCTGCAAAAAATATGCGAATTGGAGGCAAGTAAGCCTTTCGTCCGTAAATCCCTACACTAGGTAGTTGGGTATGTATCTTGGTGTGTGTCAGTATGTACTGTTGTTGGACGAGTTTAGCCGTGTACAGTTCGTACATGTGTGAAGGACTAGCGAAAAATGTTGATCGTATTTTCTTGTCATTCTGTACTATTACTAGGGTTTTGACTCAAGAAACGAGAAAACATATCAGTATTGTTCGCCTAATATTTCACAGATTGCTGTATTATGATAAAATTATATGGTCGCGCATAGTAGCGTATGAAACTTATTCTGTACCTTCAATTCATATTTCGGACTTGAAAGCTTTCAAAAATAACTAATTTTGACAAAGTAATGAAGCTCACGGTGAATGCAAGTAAAGCATCAGCTATAGAACATAGGACTGAATTATTATTAAACATAGACCGTAAAAAGTAATAATATTTCATCAACGAACGCTTGCCATTTGTATTTTCAAAAATTAGAATATTTATTATATACCCCAGTTGCCAAAGTAGACTTGAACAGTTGGTGCTAGTTAGTTAATACTACTGCAAAAAGTCACTCGTTAGTTTCCTCAAGGAGACGAGTGAAGATACGTTTTCGGGGGAGAAAACATATTTACTATAGATACATACGTAGTGGAGTATGCAGCCGTGCTTACAATTAGTACATTTTCATAAAGACAAAATGCTTCCAAACTATATTAAATCTGTTTAAAAGCTTGCTGTTGCTAATACTTACTACACAACCGTTCTCCTCTTCCCGTGACTTCAAATGTTAAACAAATTATAAACACAACTTGTAGAGCAGTAGTTCTATACATATGGAATGAAATATTTTTTTAGAATACATACACACAACTAGTTCAGGTGATAAGTCAACGGATTTTTGAAACACAGGTTGTTGGCAAACAGTGCTTCCCTTCTAAATATTTCAAAACACGTCAGTGTAGCAACTTAATATCACTATATATTTCCCCGTGGATACGAATGCACATGTTTTTCTAAAATGACCAGTATTCATTATCGGCACGCTATTCTTCACATACCAAATTCAGGCATTCACCACTTCCGTATCTTGGTAATCTGTTTAGTAAGTACTATTAAAAACTACATATTGCATTCATTTAAAATGACGGAAAATTCTTACCTATAATCGACTCAAATTAAAAATATTTAATGCACTTGTTGCACGTGCATTCAAGTTTCTGTGATCTATGTACATTTTTCATACACTTTCTGACCTACTGTGAATAGAAGATTTTTTCTAGCATTTTGTCAGGGAAGTACATAGATTCAGAATTAGAAACCAGTAAAATTCCTAACGAAAAGTATTTATTATAAGTAGAACCCTGCGTCGTTTTCGCCGTGTCTACTCATACGTATAACTAACTAGAAATTTTAGATACTGAAAAACAATAACCAATAAACTTGACTGTAGCATGGGGAAAAGCACGTAATCGTTTTAGAAAACTCATGTATTACAAAACATGTACCTAATATAGTATATTCTCCACACTGTGAATCAGTATGCTTTTTTACAGTAAAACCTGGGTAGATTCCTGAAATGTAATGTAAATAGAAGGCTATCTGTAAACAACATCGGCTCAAAGTTCCATTTTGTATACTTTCGAGCTCTTGTTGTCATATTCTTAGTGGGAAAATAGAGTTGGAATTCTTTTGGAAGAACATTTTTAACTAACCTTAATTCCTTACTTTCAGATAATTATTTAGTCCGAATGTAAGTATTGGCTGATGTAATATTGATACTTGTAATAATTGTTCTGTTTAATGGAATGTATATTATATTTACACACTTATTTCTTTAATTATTTTCTATCCCTACGGACTGCTAAAACGATTTCACGTGCAAGTTTATTTTAAACTATGAATTAATATAAAACAGGTTAAGCGTAAGCATAATACAGATTGCGGCCTTGAAAACTCATTGAACTCCACCACTTATAGTAGCTTTGCCTTGCACCAGCTTTTATTTATCCGAAAAATGTTTATACTTGCCAGCTGGAAAATTTTACATTGGGTACGGATTAATAATTTACAAAATTCTTTGATAAGTAGTCACGCAGACTTAAAATACGACAGTTAAAAATGCGGATGCTATTTCAGGTGTGAATAGATTCTTATCGCACAATGAATTCTGTTAAGGATGTGAAGTTATAAGTGGTTTTGTTCATTAAGTTTACAGCCTGCACTTTGTATCCACAATTAAGGATATAGGTTTTCTGGCCTCAGTGTTTCTGCGACTTGTGAATGCGTGTGCGAACGTGTTGTAATTTTGTGGTACTTAGTAATTGAAGTTAACAATTACACATGTCGTATGTATTTTCGTTAGAATTCCAAAAGTAGGGTTTGTTGTGAAAATAGAATAGGGTGTTAATGCATTTTACGAAAAACATTACTGTAGAGTTTCCGCGTAACGAACGATCCGACTATTTTCTTTTGAATACGTGAATCGTGGATAACATTGTGATTGTAAAGTACTCGAGTAATAGCTTTTACTGAGGTATTGATTTATTTTTTGATTAACGCTTTTTATATTACGTCACTTTGTCACTCGATAAAAAATGTATCTGAGTTCTAAGTTGCGTCCAATATGTAACTTTTCAAAATGTACGCCACATATTTACGATCAGACTGTATGTTCAAGTATAATAATTAAGTAATTACTATTACATTTGTAGAAAACATATCATCAGGAAGTGTCATTTCGTCTAACACGCATTTATAGACTAATATTTTTTGTTTCACAATGGTATTCTTTCATTGTCTACGAGTTACTAATGAAAAGTTACTATAAAGCTGCATAAATAGATCAAGACCAGATTCCCTGAGTAGGTATTTTCGTAAAACTAGGGTACTGAAAATGTGTAGACTTTGAATGTTAGTGGAGTGGAACTATATATACATAATGTATGGAAATTGCACGGACTTGATGTACTGTACTAAAATATATTAGGTCATATTTACATGTGACTACTCTAACTATGTAATTCATAATCGGCCAGATTTGTAGGTGATCAATGTATGCTTTATCCATAAGGCATACATACATACTTTATTGACGAACTGTTTGAATTGAAACAATGCATATCAAATGAATGCCTTTAAGGACATTCGTACAAATGATGTTCTAATCGGTCAAAATTTTCATGTACCACGTTTAGTCAAGTAACATACACATGTGGTTCTAATATATGAAAATAAAATCTTGGCTTTCAGCAAAAATCCTCATTGTTTTTATTTCGTGTACATATTTTAGCAATAATAATAATTACAAAACCCGGTAGTACCGCATGTGGTAACTTTTTTTTTATCTGGGACAATTCAACATGTCCATTTCCAGGTTTGAATATGTTACCCATGCAAGAGTATCAATTACTTAAACGTTATGATTTTGACTGTGACATCGTATTCAATGGAAGAGGAAACTTGCTCATACTAATGGAATACCGAAAGTGTATATTTCATATATTTTTTCTTGAAGTGATTTCAATTTGAGAAGACTTTCAGGCTTGTGGACATATAGAACTAATCTCATATATCATCGCTCTTACACTCGATTACATGGGTTTCATTGTTAACGACATGTTTTATGTATATTTTCCTTATGATTGAGAATCATCATAAACTGGGAATATTTTCGTTTGCTGTTATTTACAAGTGTAACATCATAAAATACACTTTATGATTATGACTTGACTTTGCCATAAAATTTATCATAGCAGTAACTCGTATTGAAGAAATACTGTATTGAGGCAACGTATGCATTGAATTAGATTGATGAAACCTTCATGGGAAATTGCATTGTTGACTGTACAACAATGAGCATGTTCAATTGAGACCTTTCTCACCGAAATTGGTTTCAGGAAGAGGAAACACGAGACCCGGGGTTTAATCCAATTTGTTTCTTTTTCACTTCGCTAGAGAATCATTCATTCATCTCCTGTCTACTACAGTTGATGTTCGCAGCAGGAGGAGGAATTCTATGAGAACACTACATTGTTTGGTATGAGAAAAAGAAGGACTTGAAAATGAAAACTTGTCAACAATTGTATTAAGTCATTGTTATATAAAAAAAACATGTACGAGTTACAAGCAAAGAGTAATACCAGTTTTTCTCACATTGGTAATCTGATCGGGAATTCGCACACAGCAATTGGGACAAACAATCGTGTACATATTTTTTTTGTGCGTTTGACATAATGTCTCTCGTTGTTAACAGAAAATGTCATTTACAGATATGCACTGAGTACCCCCATGCAGACATGTCTGCGCTTTCATGTATTTTTTTTACTATGAAAGGAAAACTATTTTTTCTTTCACACTCATCATATATTTAATTTGAATAATTTGCAATCACCGTATAAACTACCTTTTCTATCTTATCTTGACATGCTTTCTTGGGATCCTTTGGGGAGGCACAAGATTTCATCACACAACTCAATCTCACTTTTAATTCTGAACTCAAGCTAAGCTTGCTTGTTTTGTTTCCGAAAAAGAATGGAGTGTACGATGCTTTGCTTATGAAAACATTCCAACTAGCTCATCTTACCATTTTTGAATGGGCCATATGCCGTATATGTGCACAGATACTACACACCACTACAACGTCAAGTAAATTGAATTAACAACAGTCATTACTCTTCATACTTAGCATTGGCCTAAATTCTTGTGTAAATTCATTGAATGCTGCATCTCATATTTTAATTACAATTATTAGTACTTTTCTGATCCAAAAAAACCAATGCAATGATAAAAACACGTAACAAGCTCGTTGAAAGTTTTTTTTTTCAAGTTTTTGTAAAGGCAACATCACTTACGGTATGTATTTTATACAGGAGGTTGTTAGCATAGTGCACTTTGAAGAGTTTGCATACTCGGTGAATAACAATTATCAAAACAAATTTGCAGACTTCGGGGACATCAAGAATGACTTTTATGGAATACTAGGCCGTAAAATAAATAGTCAAGTTCCACTGTGAAAATCAACACATTGTAAAAAAAACATACAACCGGCAAAGAAATGTGGTACAATTCCTGCTGAGATTTTCTGGTGCTTGTAAATCAATGATTTAGAGAGGTGTATATGTTGTGTTTCGTGTCTGTTGTAAAATCCAAAAGGAAAATAATAAGATATTCGTGTGGAGATTATAAACTTGTCGTGCCATATAAAATCACCAACGCCAGTAATTAATGACTTGAGATAATTATTGCCAATAAAAACTACTTACTGCAAATATGGCACCCTGTGTATGGAAGCCATCATTTACATAACAGTAGCTCTGTACAAAGAGTAGTTGGTTTTAGATATATAAGTGGAAGTCCCCTAAAAGCTTTGCCTGCCATGCCAAATGCCAACTGCCAAACAAAATGATATGGTATTGCGCTCAATTATACGGAAGGATTATGTTTCCGACTTCTTCGTTGCAGTATAATTGACTTTTAAATTGACATTGTTATACCTTTTAGGCAATATCAGTAATATTGCCGTACAAAGTGAACCTTTTAAATGTTGAGCATGTTTCACTGTCCTCCCTGGGATTGACGGCATATTCTTGGATTCTTCTTGTGCCTCAAAGCAAGTAAGCGTCCTTGAGCTGTTATTTACTTCACCTCAGCCCTCGTCAGCTTTAGATTCTAGTGAATTTGCAGTCCTAATTATTTTTAATGTTAGGATATATTTTTAGCGTCACGTATGTAAATACCCCTGGAACCTCAACCTGAAGCCCAGGAGGGGGAAAAAAAAGAAGGGATGAGACATTTATGCTAGAACGAATGTATGTCTAGGTATGAACCACGGAGGAAAGATTTAGAGTGTAACTGATCAGTTACTCTTGTATCGTAATTACGATGATTATGATGGAGAGAATCATAAAGCCTTATAGAAAGAGTTAACAGTTCTCGAGCAATATCATCATCATCGTGGTAATCATGAGACCAACAACATCGAACTTTCACTTTCACGCATTGTCCATTTGATTGGATGCGGAACTAGTCAGTGTCCTGACTCTCAATCTATCCATTTACTGTTACGATCAGGGCAAATGCTCGAGGAGTTGATCCATTCTTGAAATTTTATTCACAGGTATCGTATATTATGGGTCATTATTAAATTCATAATAGTGATACATAAAAGGTATACGTCTCATTAATGATATTAACTTTTATGTAGGTGAAGCTCGAGACGGAGAGCAGGGATGCATTGATGCATTTTTCCTATATATCGTAATGTATTGCATTGGGCGTATATGCATGGACGACTACAATGTTAATAAGCTGCTAGTTTATTGAAAACTTCATTGTACATTTTATTCAATGAGCAGCTCAATATTTTGTTCTCACTGCCTGCAGAAAAGTCATATAGTGTATGCAATGCAAATGTACTGTGAAGCATCTGAATCTTAAAAAAAAATGTTACTTAGTTTCTTGAGCACTGAAGATAAGCCGTAACATAATAATTAATAGGAATAATGATTCCGAGATTATTGACAGAAAACGTCACGATCACACACTATGTGAACCATTGTTTACGGCAGCATGGATGGAAATATGGTAGTTTCATTTTTTCTCATTTTTCTTCCATAATTCCACTCCTTCACATTCACATTTCTTTTGTCTTCATTGTTCTCTCATTATTCCCTGCCACTTCAGCCATTTCAAATTACATCTGTTTGATATTTTTACTAGACTAAAAAATTGACAGTGGAAATAAGCATCTTCAGGTCCCGCTGCGCCCGAGGGTTTTTTATTTTAAGTCGGAGGAGGAGGTGTCCGCAAACTATTTTTACAGGTGTGACAAGTGGTAATAATTTTGAATTTCTCAATGGTATGTAGGAACTTGAATATCAACAAAGTACTAGCAAATGGAAAATACAATGGTAATACAGTAATGAAAAATACAAACAATGCATACAATTAATTGGATTTTTATCAAAACTCCTCATCTCTGAACTCTGCGTTTCACTCTCACTTTCTGAAAATAAAAATCTGTAGCAATCGGAGAAACACATGTGAAAACCTGAGAAAATGCTTGAAAACATATCATGTCATATGCATGTGTATGTTCTCACTTTATGACATACTCCGTCATATGTAATTATCTAGCGGCATAATTCTTGTACATGGGTTCTAAGTACAGTTATTGAACTGACGGAGCCGTTATTATGAGGGGGATGATGCTTGCAACATATATATATACCTGTATATATGAGGTCTACGTAAACAGTAAACTGAATGGACTTGGTTAAATAATTATTGATTAATTGCACACTTGATGCTCACATTCTCTATTAGCGGTAATTGAAATAAAATATGCGTGCATATGGCAAATAATTATTTCAAGGCATGGAAACCACATTAAGAATTCTAATTAAAAATTAAACGATGGGCATTTCAGGTGTACTTGTGTCTGACGTGATGTGGATGCGCATGTAAATGATATGCATGCAAGGGAATCCGGCAATTACTGATTAATAAAGTATTTTAATAAAAGAAAAACAACTTTGGGGCGGCGGAGGTAGAGACTTAATGTGAGCGAGTGTAGGCATTTAATGGTAATCATATTATGCACAAATTCTATCCTGACCAATTTTATTTTAGTGACTTGAGGATGGATCTTTATGACTCCATGACATGAATATGCTTCAGTCAGATTGTATTTATGTACGTGAGGTACCCCCAAGTATATGGGATCACGAAAATTCCTATTGATTTACCTAATCAAGCTTGAGATCATTAAGTTAGCATGATTCCTAACCTTGAAAATGCATATTGTCAAGAAAAATGGAAGACAGTCCCGATTTTTGTGAAGAAGGTATTGATTCAAGGCTAAATTTAATTTCAGATTTTCAAAGTTGATTTTCGTTTATTTTCATTGACAAGATTACCTTGATATTTGATATCTGTATTCACTGATTGGTGTGGCATTAATCACGCATATCCTTTCGGTATTCTGTTTCATTGCGCACACCTCCCTGTTAAAAAATCTCAACTTAGTTTAATGCGAGCATAAAAATTGAATGCCATCCATTTTAAACGTTGTATCATTTCATCTGAATGTGAACTTTGATGTTCAAATTAATCCGTTCATTGTGTTTCGAGACTCCTCAGTGCTTAATGGTACGCAGACTTGTGATAATTTCTAATTACTATCCTACTAATGTCACTGAACACAATGAGATGGTATAAGGACTTACTGGCTTGACAAGTCGTTTCTCACTTCTCCCCAATTTAATTCCATTGGTAATGAGCAAACGGATCACTTGTAAATAAGACAATGAGAGTCGTTGGAGGAATTTACAACAATCCATTATTGAATTATCAATAGAGTTTGGCCCACATCTCTACCAACCGTAGTGACATACTATTTACGGCGAGACGAGTCTCTCTGTCAAAGTTGTGTTTACTGTAAAAAAGAAAAAAAAAGAACGTGTCTCACCCCGACATCAACAAAAAACTGACATGTTACAAAATATAAGGAGAATGCAGCGATGCTACTCTGCCACTGACGATGATGCACACCTTGAATACTTAAAATATTTTTTACCAAGCAGCATACATTACACCAAAGTTATGTAGAAAATTGCATCAAATATTTGTCAAGACCATCAACAGCCCTTTTCCAAGCACTCAGTAGACTTGTGTGAGAAGGGAATATACATGATAACTAGGGGAAATATAGGCATTCTAAAATGTGATCTAAGAGTAATGGGAGATGCACCCAAATTTGTCCAATGAATAAATAACAAATGAAAGTCATATACTCCCAGATGAATCCTCAGAAAGAATGGGAATGGTATAGTCGGACTCCCTACTGAGACTGTCAGGTTGATTGGTTTATAAATCTTGACATGAATGAAATAAAGAGGATCATGATAATTTTTACGTGCACACGTTCTCGTTTTCAGTAATAAACAATTTGCTGTTTCACTGTCTTCGCTAATAAGTAGATGCAGATTTTCGTTAATTGCTTCAATCAGACAATGCGTGTGTCTTGGCGTGAATAAGTTCAACATTTTTTGAGTAACTAAACAATCCTGACAACCTTCGAAATGTTCACAATGTATGTAGATAAATACATTTAGTACCATTTGATCTTCCGTAGATAGCCATAAACATATAATGAAGCCCACCAAATCCAAGTGTATATAGGACCATCAGCTGCCCACATGTGCATGGACCGCTTGTCATCAGGTCCGGTCCATCCTGAGTAGCCCTCATTGTGCATACAGTCAAGTGACAATCACTGTTTTCAATAACATCTTCACATTCAATAGGATCTGGCAAGACTGAATACACATTAGCACACACACGGTTACCGACGCACTGGCTCATCCTTTGAACGTGCACGGAAAGATTGTCGTAATAATTTAGGAACTAAATAGTGGAACGTAAGTGAATTTATAATACTAATGAGCACATTAAAGACTGTTCATCTTTGACGCAGAGAGATTTGTAACAATATTCTTAATCCATAGCGTAATCACATATCATCCCTAATAACCATAATCTTGATATGAGGCAACATCCACGGTTACTAAAGCATCAGTGAAGAGTTGAGCGGACAGCCTATTGAGTGTACATATAGTCAAGATTATTGGAATTGAGATGAAGGATGATGACGCTCCAGATGGATTAGATTGGAAGATGCAACCAGTTTAGCAACTTCTTCCCATATACACAAGCCATGCATTAATTATCAACCAGGATTATACAATAACGGTATGTAATTATCTGTGCCGCATATCTATGCGGTATAAACATGTCTAAAGTTAAAATACATAGCAGCCGTTTTTTTGGGATGAAGAGTACCGCTCCACACGGTTATAAGGTCCTTTGCATTTTTCTAGTATACATATAAGTACACATATGTATGTACGTACTACTTGCATTAATGTTCTTAAATTTTGGAAGAAGATGTTGAACAAGAAAAATGTAATGCAACAAGTTTCCCTACATACAGTATATTATCCACAGTATGTTTACCCATAGGAGGATGTAGGATCTGCTTAAAATGACGTGTGCTTGAACCCACAGTGTCGGTTGTGACGATATGTGCTAAAACGCTCGGCACAAAAATGATGAAAAACTGTGCGTCGTCTTTAGGCTAATGTAATGGGTTATGGAAACCTAATCAGAGATGCCAAGATGCGGTTAATTTCAATAAGCATGAAACAATTCACATAAAACTGACACATGTTCGCATATATTATAATTGCACCCACTCGAATATATAAGAAATTGGATAATAATTATTTGGCAAGCACTTTACATCTGACAATTTACAGCAACGTCAAACAACTTACCACCTGCCAAAAATTGATGATTGACTGCAAAAGCTTTTCGATTTTATTCCATCTATCTTTCTGTACCCTTCAATAGGTGGGTATAATGTATAACTATATCTGACTCGGCAGTTACGCACCTAATATGTGCAGAGTCACATGCAAAGCATTGGTGTACGTGGAAATGACTGGTGACCAGACTCTTACATAGATATACTTATTAGGAGGATGTGAGATGGGAATTGTAATGTAGTAGTTATGAGAGGTCTCGTTCGTAATTACTTTACGTATCATTATTTGTGAAAATATTTGTCAGAACTGTTATAATACTTTACCAGTTATTGTTTTCCTTTTCATTTGAACATTAACGTGGAACAAGATTAAAGATTAAAGGGGAATCGTACAAGAGCATTTTTAAATGAATTACTGAACTATCTGATTGTAACTGGTACTTCAAGTCGACGGAGAGACTGAGGTAATAGTGCATAAAAGGGAGGAAAATGAAAGGATCTCCTGTTTTAATGTTTTTACTTCACCTTTGTTTTGGCACTTTTTTCCAACAATTTTGAGGGTGCCATTGTAATCCACTTGGTCCAATTGTAAAATGGTACCTTTAGTCAGAGATCCTCTAAGTAGCACTTGCCGCTCCTAAAATTCTCTCGAGTGTCGGGCACGTTGGAGTCATTTGGGGTAGACTCTGAATTACAGAACTGTTAGAAATTACAGCTTTTAGGACTTACATATTTCACTCGACACTGTGCTCTAAGCAAATGGATATTTTCCCATGTATGTTACCTCACCCAACATAATATTGCTCATCTTGTTCGACAAGATATACGATGCCGTCGCGGTTCTGCATGGGATGAGGAGTATAAATCATGATGGGACGACTCTCCAATGTTTTAAATAGATGAAATGTTGGTCAAAAATGGAAGTTATTCAAACAATAAAAAAATCATTCATGTTGTTCTAATGTACCGAATGCTCAGGCAAAAGAATGTACCCAAATTGTTCATTTCCATAACTTTTCCCACCTCAAATCCACTGCAGCGACGAACACGACGATTCGATGGTAGCCTCTCCTTTGGGGCATCTCATGTGCACCTAAATTACTCACAATCAGAAGAATGGAACGTATAAGCTTTTAAATGAAGCAACCCTAGCTAAATGTATGAGTACTAATATTTGTACCATATCAAAGGTACGATATGTGACTCCCAGAACCTACACAGAACCTACAGGAGTAGTAGAAATTGCAAGGAAAAAAAATACAAATGAAAACTAGAATGTATATATTCGAATGTTGCAGTTTTTTCATTTGACGTCCTACTGTTACTTAGTTTTCTTGCATCTACAGTTGGGGTAAGTCGTGATTTGACGATGAGTGGACGAGGAGAATGAAAAAAGTAAAAGTGACCAACAAACGGTCACTGGGTGTCAGTCTCTTCAGCTTCGCTCTCTTTGTAGTGCCTCTCCGTTCCTCTCCGTCTCTTCTGTAGTTATACCTTGTACTCATTGACTGACTTGTGATCTCGCTGTTCAATATGCGACTTCGATTATTTTTCTTCGTGACAACCATAATTTGTTCTTCACTCTTCATTTCTGGTAAGAAATTTCCTATAATTCTCCGTTCTCATTGTGAGTGTCTCACACTCGCACTTAAAATTTTGTAGTCATTACTTTTGGGGCACTGTGAAACTTTTTCCTTGAGTAAAAAGTCATTTGATAAAAACTTGAAACAAGCTTTCCAGACCACTTTGAACTGACTCCTACAACTGAGTCCACTGGATCCGAAGATTGGGATATCCGACTGAGTTTCGGTTTTTGTAGGAGGACTATATAGTAGTCGAATATACCGCTCTCGGAATCATTCTTTTGAACTTACACAAATTAAATTCAGTGAGATTTACAAAAATATGAGACTTCTGAAGCGTCTACAATTGACAATAGTTGCCACACTAGTATATCTCTTTTGCAATTTATTCCGATTGTTATTCCTCCTCAAATGTTACGTGTGTAGCATAACGGTTGCAGTGCAATGCAATATGTTTGGCAGATGGAATGAACGTGTAGTGCGAATATTAAAGATCAAGAGTTGTTATAAATGGGATTAATTGCGGCAGTTTTCGACAACAAACATGTTTGACCTGTGGGCAATAAACCATTTGAGTTGCATAGCTGAGCAATGGAAAAAATTAGGAAAAAAGTTTTGGCGTATGTACCATCAATGGTTGACGCATTTTGCTTGCAAGAGGTTAACAAGCCATTTGTTGTACTTTGCTGTTACTCTTTTGTTCCTTTATTATTATTCTGAGTGAGCATTTCATTTTTTGCTCGATTTTTCTTATGATTTGTTGGGGGAAAATAATTTCTTGTGCAACCCATAATCGTTCCAAGCTAACAATACCCAAGTTGCCCTACTACGATCCACGACTAGGAATTATTGAACTAACTGTAGAGTATCTACGTATGTATGTATATGTTCTGCTCCACATTCTAATCATGATTGATGACTCTGATAAGAGCCTCTGAACTTTTGCATCTATTTACACGTATATTTTTCCACGTGCTCCTCACTTTTACGAATCAGCAGTCTGAGGAATTGTGTTTTCTCGACGTTACCACAACCTCAACTGGTTTGTATATAGGCACGACTGTATGTTGGGTCGTTGGGAATCCTGACAGGATTACGAGCAGAGGAATCATGATTTTGCCACATACTCCATTGTTTCATACGTAACCCTTCGTTGTAATAGCCCATTCAATGTCAGCTTGTTCGGCTTAGCATGGTTCTAGCTCATAAAGATGCTCAGATAACCGCATGGGGTACTCTGATACTGCACGTTACTTGAGCATAGTCCTCAGTTATGACAGTTCTCGTACTTAGGCGGTCATCATATGGTATTTAATGCGTTCCTTGATACATTTTATTGACGATTTAATTAATTTCTCTCTAACTTCTTATCCGTAGTGAAAGCGTTGGATCCGTATGAATCTGATGAAGAGATCTACAGGGCAGATAAGCAAAATGCCGAGGCACAAACAGAGTATCCAAATGGCGTGAACGTGATTCCAGGTATATTGAAGATCGAGAAATTTATTCTCACTTTCCTTTAACCAACTCATGAATGACTAATAAATATGGCTCCCCCTTTTTCGTGTAATATAGGAGAAGCCGAAATTGACTACCCGGTGTTCCACACCATCCCAAAAACAGCATTCACATGTGAAGGTCGTTTGGCAGGCTTCTATGGGGACGTAGAAGCCCGTTGTCAAGCATGGCACACATGTGATGTGGATGGAAGAATGCAAACGTTCTTGTGTCCCAATGGAACCATCTACTCTCAAGCTAAACGAGTCTGTGAGTGGTGGTACAATGTCAATTGTGATCCGACGGAAGTTAACAAAAATTATGAACAAAATAAGGACTTGTTCATAATTCCGAAGGATGCGCAAGCCAATAATGCTAATGCCAATGCTGGTGATGACATTCAACAACAAAGTTCCGGTCAGAATTCCGGTCAAAATAATAACCAACAAAGCAGCTCCAGGTTCCAGCAGCCCGCTAAACCAAAAATTCAGGAAAACTCCCAGCAAAACTACTCCCCAAGCCCAACACAACAACAGAACTATTCCCCTCAACCATCTCAGGAAAGGCAGCAACAGCAAAATTACTCTCCAGCCCCTTCACAACGACAACAAGACACGAGCTATTCCCCCGCTCCACAACAAAAGCAACAACAAAATTACTCCCCTGCTCCAGCACAGTCAAGGCCTCAGCAACAAAACTACTCTCCAAGTCCTCAACCGCAAAGATCCCAGCAACAAAGTTTCTCTCCTAGCCCTCCCCAGCAACAACGATCCCAACAAACATCCCCCACCTCAACCACTCAGCAAAGACAACAGAGCTATACTTCAAGCCCTCCACAGGATTTCTCTCCAAGTCCCGCTCCAACAAGACCTCAGCAGTCATACACCTCCAACTCTCCTCCACAACGACAACAACAACAACAACAACAAAACTATTCCCCTGCACCAACCCAACGACCACAGCAACAACAAAGCTATTCCCCTCCATCGACGCCAAGACCCCAGCAACAACAAAGTTATTCTCCACAACCATCATCACGGCCCCAGCAACAAACCTTCTCACCCAGTCCTTCACAATCATCCCAACAAAATTATAACCAGGCCCCTCAGCAGCAAAGACAATCTCAACCATCCCAAGTCCGACCCCAACAAATCCCCACTCAATTACAATCCTTAGTTGCAGCAGCTACTGGCGCAGCAGCTCCAGGAGGCCCCAACAGATTCCAGCAGCAACCCCGCCGTAACCCAGACAATAACCAAAGCAGTGGCCGCCCTACCTCTCCAAGACAAAATGATTTCCAAAGCAGTCCCACCACCACCCGGCCAACTGAAAGTTATGACAACAGTCAATACCAATCAACCCAGGACTATAACCAACAGAAGCAAACATCCGCCGAGGTAGACGAATACCAACGGCCTCAGAGCAATAACCAATACCGTCCCACTTCGGGAAATCAAAATAGACCCCAGCAACAAGAACAGCAAAGTAGACAACAGCAATACCGCCCACGCCCTGACGAACGACAAAATTATGACAATTCTCGACCAAATCCACCAGAGCAACAACAAACACAAAATTCCAGACCAGTTCAAGATACCCGGAACAACATTGTTCAAGAGCAACCCCGACCCAAACCCAGCCCCAACCCACAGCAACAAGCATCCCCTCCTCAGCCTCCACAACATAAATTCCGTCATAGTACACCAAGAAAACATAATGTCCAATTTGCTCCAGCCAGGCAGCAATCTTTTGACGATGCAAAGGAACGCCAAATTCCTTCAGAAAGTATCCAGCAAGGATTTCCTTATTCACAAGCCTACAACCGAAACTATGACCAAACTAAAAACACATACCAAGCTCGTGAACCAGCAAGCACATTCCAACCAAGCCCTACAGTACCAACAACCAAAGTGCCACAGTACGTCCCTCAATCCAGACCAGATATCCAAATAGCTCGCAAAGCTCCACAAAGTGTTCCCCAGTTCAGCCCAGAAGTTCCAACAGCTCGTAGAGTTCCCCAAAATATTCCCCAATCCAACGCAGAAGCCCCAGTCCCAGCTCGTAGAGCTCCACAAAATATCCCCCAATCCTTCCCAGAAGGTCCAGCAGCTCGCAGAGTACCACAAAGTGCTCCCCAAGCTAATCCAGAAGTCCCAACTGGTCGCAGAGTTCCCCAAAATGCTCCCCAGTTCAGCCCAGAAATTCCAACAGCTCGTAGAGTTGCCCAGAAACCAATTGTTGAACCCACAGCGTATTTTGACTCCCAAGAAGCAGCTGCAGTTCCCGTTTACGGACCAGGAGACGTGCCAAGGCAGGTAAGTAGGCAACAATCATCAAACCAACCTCGCCGTGAAAGCACCACATTTAGGCCAAATCCAGCTACCGCTTCCAGAATCGTAGTCAAACCAAGGCTAGAGAATAAGCAGCAGCCCTACGAAATTCGCTCTAGCAGGAGGGAGGATGTCAATAAGGACAGAGATTTCGCATATCCAGCGCCTTTAGAGTCAAGCGAGGAGGACGATGCATACTTAGAATCCCAGTATTTCCCCTCCAAAACCTACGGCGCAAAGCAATAACGCTGATGAGGAGATTGAAGTACCATGACTTTAGGACTCAATTTTGTTCTTTACGAAGACAGCTTTGGTTTTAATGCATTCTTTTAGTTCTATATGTTCGTAAATTGCGGAGTTAAGTTACTGTCATTAATTATCAGTGCCGTCACATATTTTACCGTACAAATAGTGTTTGTATAATGGTAAAACGACTTTGTATACTTTGTGTATGCTTTCATGAATAAATATGTACATGTTCATTTAATTATTACATTCCTGCTTACCTTGAAATTATTTTTGTATCGATCGCAATCTATTTTCGACTCATCTTTCCTCTAAACGTTTGTCACTTCAGGAACCCACATCAGTAGGGTGCTGTTTTTAATTAATTCCATTGCACACGAATACCTCTACCGGCACGCATTTAACATAACCTGTTAATTGACCATCATTTATTATCGTTCCCGTTCGACATTTGATATTCATTCCATAAAAAAGTATCATTAGCCCCTGTCTTTGTTGCATGAAGATGAAATATTACTGTATTTTATAATGCAACAAAAACTCGCAATAATTGAATGCTTTGAAATGAAAGGGTGAGCACTCGATTATTTGAACTTGATTCTTCTTATTAACCTTCAATACCTTAAGAAAAATAAAAGTTAAACCTGAGGTCATCTTGTTTCAAACAAAATTAATTTACATTCCACATTTTTAGATTTCAAAGACATAAGGAACAAACTCTAGGCTACGTTCACAAGGTACTTAAAGTAAATAAAAATGCAGAAGTGTAAATGTTATTTTCGTATACCATATGGTATTTGGCATTTACTAGACCTGCAAAAAACAAACATTCACAAACCTTTCGAGGCGAATGTGAATAGTTGCTTGTTATTCAAAAATATTCTCACAGCTGTGCAATTGGGAATGTATCATTCGTTCATAGTTTCTGAAATGAATATTACCGAGTATGCACATAAGCTCCTCAGACATAGGGCTTGATTGAATTCCATTTTCATCTTACCCCTAATTTAACGGCCTGCCAAATCGCAAGGCATGAAAGGAACAACACAATTCGATTTCCGTTATGACAGTAATTAATTTTCACATGCACGAATAGCTTCAAATTCGAGCGTTATAAAGAACACACAATTTAACATTGGCCTTTAATGTATCCGTGAGCCTAAACTTCACGTTATGTCAAAAACTCATTTTACCTGTAATCGCTACAAAAAACTTTACGTAAGCACATTCATTCATCATGATTAAATAATATCATAAAGACACAATTGAGCATGTAAGGACGCAACCTCAGAAACACATTCCTTTATTCATGCTGCTAGCGAGGTAAAAAGTTGAACTGCATACATATATGCTGGATACGCTGATAGTGCAGAAAGTTTGATAACCGTAAGAACTTCAGAATTGCAATACAATTCAACGCTTTTTCGGTTGGTTTACAGAGTACAAGTAGTTTATTGATTTCGAATGATCAGTCTTCAAAGTTTATACTGATATTGACTCAGAGGAATTCCGAACACAATAATCCTTTGATTAAATTAATAACAATAGCTAGTTCATTGAGCAAATTGTAATGTACTTTGATAATTTCGCCCCCCAAAAACAAGGTTTGTGGTTATGGTTGGGTAAAACAACATTAATTATTGTACTATAAATTTATTTAACTTGAATTTTTAGAATGTAACTCGATGTGGCTTTGTTTAATTTTGCTTCAATCGGCAGATACTTTACCTCCGCTTCTGTACACGTATAAAGTTGAAGATTTATCACAGAGCAGACTTTTTAATTTCTAATTTTCATGAAGACAGCAAGATACTTGTTAGGTACAAAATGTTTAACTACATATGTAATCTTTAAGTGCAACATAAATACATTTCTAAACTACTTAAGGATTATGAACACGATACACGATTAATTACACATAAACATATTATGCACTTAGAAATACGCAAAGGGACATATTGTACTTGATTTTTCTATTGAAGTTTTGATATCACAAGAAACACATTACCTCAACTTGAGTTCTGAGATATAAACAACTTAATTCGCCGTGTAATTAGCTATCGTTTCTAGAACTGTAACGTGTAACTTCTAACCTACTCTAAACTAAAGACAAAGACTAGATAATTAAAATAAAGTCGCGTTTTTAAATGTTAAATATTACCAAAGCAAGTACCTACACTTAAAGTATGTAATCATAATCAAGTACTACAAGGCAATTAACCGACTTTAGTTGCAGTTAAATGCTACAGCTAAAGGCATCCTTTGCAGAAGAAACTTAAGTCAACTTAAATTAATGAAACTGAGGCATAATTTTCGTACGGTATCAAAGTACCCCAGCTTCGCCCTACCTTAATATTCACCGGTAATAAGACTGGAATCGAAAAGGGCTTTTCCATTGACTCACGAATAATGATGACCACATCATTTAGTACGTCTTTCCGGACTTCGAAAATAAGTTCATCGTGTAGATTCAATACAAGTCCACAAGGAAGAGTTTCAGGTGTTCCGCTAGCAATCTGGACTCTTCTTGGAGTAGTTGATATTGGTAGCCTGGAGAGAGTTAAACTTTTGGATTTCATTAGTAAATCCATTCTCATTTGCACGCGAATCATGGATTTTTTGACCAATTCTGACGCAGAACCTTGGACACGATAATTGACGGCTTGGCGTTCTGCTTGAGCTACAAACAAATATTAAACTCAGTTAACCTAACTCTCATAATCAATCATAAGTTTTCAATATATATGTACATAAGTTTAAGTACAGTATATGATTTTAAGCTACATTCTAACAACAAATTCTCACCTCGCAAGCTACTTTCAGAACTATTAATATTACAAAGATATCGCCGACGGCCAAGCAATGTCTCAACGTAACCTTTCTCTCTGCACACCTGCTTGGTTGTGTGGATGAATTTGCGAACACCAGGGTAGGTTTTCATAAAATTCTCGATATACCCCGCTGCTTTATCTTCAGAAACGTTCATTTTCTGTCCCAATGAAGTCTTTCCCATTCCATAAATAATTGCATACACAATGGCCTTGGCTTCTTGGCGTAAGTCAATCCCTACCTACAGTACACATATGTTTAGAATAGATAATTATTGCACGTAATCATTATTGTATGTATATCTTCCCAAAAACCACCTCTGCTGCTGGAATTTTTTTCCAAGTGGATGCTATGGACTTGAAGACATCACACCCGGAATTAAGAGTGCCAGTTAAGTTAGCATCTTTTGACAACAACGCTAATACCCTGAGTTCTAGCTGAGAATAATCCGCCGCAATGAGAACATATTCGTTTGAGGAGGTGCAAAAAGCATTCCGCATGGATACACTCGCAAGATTTTCGATACTTAATGTTGATTTCTTAATAAAGTTTTCTCCTTCTAAACGGAGACCATCTTCAACAACAGTTAACAAGGACGTAATCTTCGGTCCAATTATTCTAACATTCGACCTGAGAGAATCGATTTCAGCTTTTGAGAAAGTGATTTTAATATCAAAATCACGAGGGATAAACTGTATGCTCGGTTCTGCCATTATGATTCTTCCGGTCACAGTAAAATGAGAATAAGCACCGTGGATTCTTCCAGTCTTAGGGTTTTGTGCTTGCGAAAACGGAAGCACCTATTACAATGTAAAAACATTAATTGACGCTGATTTTCAGAAAAATAGCTTACACATATGTACATATACTAAGCAATGTAAGCTTTACAAATTATTGTTCTACTAGAGTGTACCAGTTGTAAAGCGTGATGAACCTTTCGCCATTCTAATATAATTGATGCTACTATATGGTTAAGTTTGGAAAGAACCTCTTTCCCCGTTCCCCGAGTCTTTCGTGGAGGACAGAGTTTAAGATCTTTAAAAAGTACCTGTAAACAATGTATAAAGAAATTGTATATATTAGCATAGATTTGTCTTAGTGAATTTTGAATGACCTTACCCTGTGAACATCCTTCGAACTAGAGAAGTTAAAATGCCTTCCAACAATATGAAAGGCTTTCAGCTCCAGCAGTGCTGCCTGCATTTTTAAAACTTGCTTCAGCCTTTCAAACTCGCCAGCGTCGAAAGCAAATCCATTAATTTCCATCAAAACAATTGGAAACAAGCAGGCCATTTCAATTTCTGTTTTATAAAATATCATTTTATAAATTGTAAATAATTTAAGAAACTTTTTCACAGCAATGGCATGCTGTATATAAAATCCAACCTTTGAAGTGAGTCCATAGCATACATGACTCCAATTTTCCTTTAAGTTGAGTCATAAACACTGAAGCCATGTAGCATTCTTTTGCCTCACTTGGCCAAAGCATGTCTTCAACCTTTTTGTCATCATCATCCAAATATAGGTCAATCAATTTTGGCAAACATATCCATATGTTCTCTCCATCTTCTATATCTACTTCTTCACCTTGACAGAGCCACTCGGCAATTTTTGGGTCCCATATGCAATCCAGAAGTGACATGCTCTGTATTATTCTCGGTCCAAAATTCTTAACCAAATTCTTAATTTTAATTTTAGCATCAATCATGATCACTGGGCATGACACTTCAGCCAATCGATGGAAAACGCTTTCCAGTTTTGCAACAGTGTAAGGTACAAATGGGTTTTCAGACGTCCATTCACATATCCAGATTGTGTCGCCACCATTGTACAACGCCAATGAAAACTGACATGTAACATCCTCATTTGATCTCATAGAATCTCTGCCCATGACTCGTGCACCTATCCCACCTTTTTTTACTTTGGATTTTTTGGGTAATTTAATCCGTATACCAACACTTACTGGTTTTTCAGTGACAAACAGCTGGACAGGTAAAGCTTCAAGAGAATACATATTTTGGAGTTTGATAGTACGGCCATGCGAGATCAGGGCGGCACCCAATTGATCTGGCTCCATGTCATTCTCAAACAAATCTGAAGAGGATGAATTGCTGTCAACTGACCTTACGGCTATCAAAGTTTTAGGACATCTACTTTCAGTGCAAGGAGAGTGATCACTATTTTCAAAAACTGCAGAACCACTTGAGGAAAACAACGGTTCGGAGTCTTTAGTCGGAAGTTTACGATTTTCTTCTGGAGCACTATCCGAGAGATGAAAAGAGCTGAGACTAATATCCATGAAACAAATATCATCCTCAACGTTATCTTTCTGAGTGGGTCCAAGTTCATCAATATCACTAGGTACACAGCTCCTATTGTGGCCATCACCATCCAAAAGTGGCCCAGAATTTTCAAATAAATCTTCACTTTTGTCTGAAAATAATTCTGAGACCGTTTCTGAGGTAGAGCCAGATTCAGATGTTGCAATATCACATGTAACATTTAAATTATTTTGTCTATCTCCATTTAAAAAATGGTCTTTATTCTCATCTTCTGATACATCATCCTCCAGATCATTTTCTATTTCCATGATTTCTTCTGCTAAGGCTTTTTGGTAATTATTATTCCGATTTACTTGAGTCAGACTGATATTGCTACATGAGGGTTGAACATTCTCCAGTGAATTATTGTGAACATCCAGATTTTCTTTCGGAAGCTCTACTCTAATAAGAGATTCATTCAAGTATGGTGGAGATTTGTTACCTTTTCTGAATTCGATCGACTTCAGCCCAAGCTCGCTCTAAATTAGGTTAAAAAAGAAATAATCAGGTAAAGTAAAGCTACGTTTCTACAAACCCAAAAATGGTCTCGAGCATAAACAAGACAGACTAAGGTTAACACACAGTTAAACGAATGCAAAAAAGTGACTGACAAACAATATTATTCACACAGAAAGCCAATGTGTTGACTATAATTTACAACAAGCAATTACATAACAAGACAACGACATTCAATGAACAAGTGGGCACGCCAAAATGGATACTACATATAAAGAGGGAAAACCTCACGTATTCCAGCATGTGGTAACGGCAGTACAAAATTTATTGAAGCTACTGACCTAACAATTGTTGTGTGTTTGAGCATATGAATAATTTCTAAAAAGGTTCATGCAGGGAAATAGAGGCATTTTCATATTTTACCTTCTCCAAAGGAGACATTAGATCATCAGGTTTGTCGAATGTTCAGGTTCAATCGGACTTGAATGACCGAAATAGGAGCTAAAAGATTTGTGCGTGCAAACCACTCTACACCAAATTATTTACAAGAAAAAACTACAACTCACTAGATACAAATACTACTTCAAAGAAATCGCACGAGTCAGTAGAATAAAAAAATGAACATTCCAAAATTTTATAACTGTAGGTATGGTATACAAATGCAATATATTTTGTTGTAAATTACAGCACCAACATAGCACATCCTGGAATTTATGCGAAAGCAAATGGCCGATCTAACAGGATTTTGTTTTAACTTATTTACGTTTAATGGAGCATTTACTTTAAATAACCAGAACTTTTAGTTTACAGGATTATGTCATGAGATCAAAAATAAAAATTTGAATTACGAAAGAAACATTTACAAATTCAAGTACAAAAGCGCTTAATATCTACTGGTCAGTCTAAATTGTAAGGAAAAATAATATCGTCCACAAAATTCCAAACATTGCATTTTGTAAATATTGCTTTTTAAATAAGATAGCCGGACAAACTTTTTAAAATTTTGCCGACGACATAAAGCATTGCAGCAGTTACTGGCAATTGAATTGAATGCTAGTAGATTTACAACATAGGCTAATTGCTCAACCCAATGTCATAACTAATTATTGCAAATCAGTTATCTGTTATCAGTCATCTTCACATATATTTTGTTTTAAACAATCATCAACTTATAGCAACCCCACTTTTAAAATTTTGCAAGAACTGCTGCGATTGTGTAGGTCTGACCTGAAGAAATTGACGAGCCTCTTCTACTATCAGCTTAGATGCCTCATTTTCACTGAGTGCTTCCTGCTTTCCAAGAACGTAAATGGTACCGCCTCCGTTTTCTCCATGGACATTACTACGAAAAAGTTAAATGATTTTAATTAGATTATTGCCACCCACGTGTAAATGAAGACATTTTTAGCTAAAAAAAAGTAAAGTGTTTAAGTACCTAATGAAAGGACCAGCACGGTGAAAGACTTGTTCTACCTGAGCTGGATCGCACGTTGCTAAATCAGCGACACTCTGAATACCAGCGTTATACAAAATTCTGGCTCTCTGACCATTCACAAGTGAAAGCCTAACTAAATCGCAAAGCTCTCGTTGAACTCCAAATTGAAGCCTTTCTTGAAACTGACTAAGAAGTAATTCAAAATTACCCCAACCTAAGCGACTACAAAATGTTGTGACCATTCCTGCAAAAGTAGAAGCTGATTGTTGAAGGTTCTGGACGACACCTTTTGTTACCCCATATTTTTCTGTTACTTTTGCAATGGGCATTTCATTAACCAGATCATTTAGTGCCAAAGCTGTGTAAAACCGTTGATGAATAGACAATTTTGCTCTCTGCAAAGAATAGCCCAAAACAAGATCTGAAATATTGTAAATAAAATATAACAACATTGTATTCTTCCTGGTTTCGACGTACCTGCATGGGATTTTTCCAGGAGACCGTGCTCATGATAGCGCTTAAAATAAATCTTTCTTCAACACCAACTAACTGTGCTACACGAAGTTCTTCCGGGTTTAAAGACGAATACAAATTTAAATACTGATTCCAATCCACGTTGCGCCATTGGTCGGATAAATAAATCGGTGTCACCTGAGAGGTAAAAATTTCAAAATATGTAGAAGTTTCTGGTTGCAAGTTCAACAATTGAAAATTATATCAGTTTTTAATAAACAACCTTGAAGCTATAGAGATAACAGATACCTGATATATAGTGTGTAGTTCATTAGCCAGAACGAAGCACTGTCTTGCTCTTAACAGCTCCTTAAAAACTAGTATTCCTTCGTCAGGAGATAGTGAGGAAGACAGACACGCGGAACCAAGTTGTGTTGCCACGTATTCGTCATTTTTATCATTGTCTTCGTATTTGACCAGCTTAATAAACTCGTTTTCTACAAGAAACTCCAAGCATTCCTCAATTATGGAACCTCCATCCTGAGAAGCTGGCAATTCTGTGCGAAGAATAAAAATCAAATTTTATTTTCGTTTCTATACTTTGAGGTCATTTTCGTAGTAACATCAGTACCTTCTTTGCTGTCGCCTCCTAATGCCAGTAAAGTGGATTTGGTGTACTGATGAACTTCTTGAGCAGATTTTGTAATACCACTTGCAACAACCTCCAATAGTGCTCGTTTCATTGAGGAAGTAAGATAACCTGACTGGCTAAGAAGAGCGCTCGTTACTGATGGTAAAGATGACTGAATCAATTTAGTTCCGATATCATGGCTTTCACGGGAGCAAATTAGGATACTTTCTCCTACAACAGGGATTGAAAATCCTTGACATTAGAATCAATAAAATCATCTAAACCTAGAAAGCAAGCGAACATAATCGGACCTTCTGTATCCACCCCTTTTCGTCCTGCTCTACCAGACATTTGCTTGTAAGTTAGAGCATCCAAAGGAGCTCCATTGAAAACGGGACTGCAGATTATTACTCGCCTTGCCGGCAAATTCACGCCGGCTGAAAGAGTAGATGTTGCGATTATTACCCTCAGTGCCCCGCGTTTAAATGCAGATTCCAAAATATCCCTTTCATCAAATGTTAAGCCTTTGTAAAAAAAAGGGAGATCAAATGAATGCATAAATATATAACCTTAAAAGCAATTAAAAATAAGTAAATACCAGCATGATGGAATCCAACACCAAATGCAGCGGTCGCAGCCAACATTTCATCCTTCCCAGCGGGGCACTGATTAAGTTGATGAAGTACCTGCTGGATTTTTTCAGAATTCAGCTGGTCTCTTAGTTGCTTCCCAATTTCCGGAAGTTTGTTCGAATTTGGTTTGCCTATGTTGAAAAATTCACGAGCTACTTGTTCGGCCAATCTTTCGCACCATGCTCTGGTTGGACAAAATATTAGGACTGAATGGCCATTTAAGACGGTTTCCAAGCTTAGGTAAATTATTCCATCCGGGTCATTCTAAATTTTAAGTACGATTTATAAATAATAGAATCGATAGCTAACGATATCTCACAAACGTTATGGTGTACTTGTACAAAATGATAACTAAACAGTTACTGATATTTGTAGTTGAAGCGAATCCAGATGTACTGGTCTGATCTCTCGCAAAGATGAATCATAAATTTTGTCTCCAATCTTGAGTCTCTCCATCAAGGGAACCGGTCTGTAATCAGTAGTTACCAACTCTGCGTCTAGCCAAGTTGCCAGAAGAGGTAGATTCGGAAGCGTTGCAGACATTCCAATAATCTGGAGAAACAATTTCCATTTGTATACAGCTCATTTAAAACTATTCAAACAACTGGATTAAAATGAGTACCTGAATATTAATTGAGGTGCTTTTGGGTGTGCCATTGACACCTTGACTGTTTTCGACAACTGGGAGTACTTTTTTCCCCGACATAAATTTTATTTTCGTCAATAATAGTTCCAGAAGATAACCTCGATGAGGATCTCCTACCAAATGCAGCTCATCCACAACTACAGTTCCCAACTGAGAAAGATTGCCTTCCGTCAGCAGACTGTCATGACAACATGCATAAGGGGGTCAAATATAGACGATTTCAATTACAAGTTATTGTCAAGGGAAAACACACAAATCAATCTGACTCACCGGTTGATTAAACTGTTGGCTTTTTCAATTGTACAAATAGCAATATCTACAGATTTAAAACCGCCAGGTGGATTGTATGATCCCATGAAGCCTTCCACTTTGACTCCAGCATCACCAAACAGCTCTTGTAAACTGTACATTTTTTCTCTGGCCACAGAAACAAACGGGAGAATCATAATAGCCTTTTTCCCAAGTTCTAGAACCCGTTTCAGCATTAATATTTCCGAGACTAATGTTTTCCCTGCGGGTAAGAATAAGTAATTAGGTCCACCGTCAATTATGAAACTCAGTATTAATGGGAACGAATATTGTGGGGTCTTAATTAATTTGCAATCTTGCCTGCAGAAGTTGGTGCAGAATACAGAAGATTGCGGCCTTCAAAAACTTTAGCATTTGATAGACACTCCAGCTGCCAAGGAAATAATGTTGTAACACCTTTGAAACGATATTTCTGAAAATAACACATATTGTGTCAGTCCCATGTCTATTTTACAATATTCTTCAAAACAAGATTGTTTCACACAAATTAATAACTACATATTATCAAAAATACCGAAAGTGTCGATTCAGGAAGTCCCCATGAGGACAAATATAACTTGTCCTCTTCACTTAAAGCTGATAATTCCTCACGAGATAACTCATTTGTTCCAGATTCTGAAAGCAATTGGACGTGCTTTCTATTTGTGTAAGCTACCTTAAATTTTCCTTTCTTTTTCCCTTTTTTCGCGTCTTTTTTCTTTGGTTTATTGGAGCGACTCCCTCCTGGTTTCTCTTCTAATTTGGGAAGTTCCATAAATGGTTTTAATTCCACACTAGGTTCCGGGTTTGACACTTCGTTACATATTACAAGTTCCCGTTTGGGTGTTGAGTGCATGGAATGTTTAAATATTACATCATTCACAGAAAATGAATCTTCAAATATATTATTAAGACTCTCATTAAAATTCGATGAGTTTTTCCCTAGATTGGCACGCTCAACATCATCCAAAGCTCCAAATAACGATTCGTTTAGAAGGGAGTCGTTTCCAAAACTCTTATTCCCTCCATGGTTATCTAATGGTGAGTGCATCGTTCGGCCCTCAATACTATTGATATTTCTGTTCCTAATTGGTGATGTTTGTCGTATCATGTCCGACATATTATTATTAACATAATCATCAGTCAAAGCACACTTCCTCTTCAACACCGGTGAGCTGGAGCGATCACGATTGGAATCAGCTGTCCGCTTAATCTCCCCACTACACAAATCATTTCATTTACTTTAGAATACTACCCGTCACATCAAGCCAACTTCAAAAATAAGCAAGCCCCCTCAGGGCAGCTGTACTCGTCCCTCACATTTTAAAACAAAACAAATTAAGCTTTCACTTTCCCTCACCTTCTTGGCCCTGTAGGAACACAAACAACATTAAAGCCGACCGCGCTCGGTCCTCCACCTGAAGGGCTTTTTTCTTCAAATATCTTCCTTGGTCTTGCTCGATTTCTCATGGTGGAAGTTCAGGACCTACAGTCCTACTACCTATTACAGAAAATCAAAGTTCAAAATCTTGTTCACCAAATTCAAAACAACACATGCTTCACAGCCATGCCCAGTGACTGACAGCTCAGCAATAAATCTCCCGATTCTTCTCCTCTTCCAAATACCAAAATCTTAACACTAATAAACCATGTTATTACTTTCCAAGCTCAAGTTCCCAACCCCAAATATTTACCTGAGTCGCTTCCATGACCACCGCTAAGCTCCATGTAGACATCATGATTAACAGAATATTTTATTTGGGAATTCAGGTACACCAATCTTATATCTTGACAGCCAACAGCAGTCAAATATCTCAAAAACCCAAACGGTATTTATATGATTCCACTCCTGCTAATTTACCACCTCATTAAAGCCAACACGTTGTTACCGGTTAACCCATGTAATATCAAATACCATCATATAAATAAAATCCCTTACAAATTAATTCCATTCACAATTACCAAAATCATTAGCACGTAATACCCCCAGTATAATGCAAATTGCAAATCAATATTATTAAATCACGCCAATTAATTGTTGCTCCTGATAATTTGTACAAACTTGTGAATTTCGAACTCGAAATAATTACTAGTGAAGCAACTACTATATGAAATATAACTTAAAAATGTGATGCAAAATGTATTAAATAAATCAAAGAAATAAGGACAGAACTAATTATTCATGATTGATAAATTGTTCCCTTTTAAATTCAACCTTCAAATTCAAACTATTTTTAACGGTTAAAAAGTGGACACACAGTGTATACGGACAACGGTTAACGGTAACAGAAATAGACTAAAGACTAAACACGCAGAGTATGTATTCATATGAAGATTACCTGTCCACGTCCACCGTCCACAATTAATAAGTACTGTACTGGATCAAAATACGCCTTTGGCGGGAGCGGGGTTGGGAGAGCTTGCCATTGAAGTTCTATTTCAATGCTACTTTACCTATGGGGTCTCACTTGTTTCTTTACACTTGAGACTTGAGTCGACTTGAGTCGGCTTGAGCCTAGAATGACGCTTACTTTACTTACTCTCGCTCTCATTCTACATATTAATATTCTTTTGCTCCAGTCCAAGTACAGTCCCAAGTTGCAAGTCAAATTTTATTTCCAATTTTTGCTTCGAATTTTTTCAAATTTTCATTTTAAATTTTATTTTAAATTTTATTCCAAATTTGTATTCCAAATTTATATATCAAATTTTTATTCCAAATTTTTATTCCAAGTTTATATTTCAAATTTATATTTCAAATTTTTATTTCAAATTTATATTTCAAATTTTTATTTCAAATTTATATTTCAAATTTTTATTCCAAGTTTACATTTCAAACTTTTATTCCAATTTTTATTTCAAATTTTTATTCCAAAATTTATATTTCAAATTTTTATTTCAAATTTTTATTTCAAATTTTTATTCCAAAATTTATATTTCAAATTTTTATTTCAAATTTATATTTCAAATTTTTATTCAAATTTTTCGTAATCCCCGTTCACCACCAAATAATATAAGATGAAGATGTGGTAATCCAACATGTCCTGAACAGGCAAATGTTTAGGTGAGTAAAACGGAACACATTAACAAAGTATATACATGACAGATGATTTGTTGGAAAATAGGGACATTGAATACTTTTTATCGAGAGCTTTTATCTGAGTTATTAAGAGACATAGGCTTTGTGGTACATGAGGGGTAGGAAGGGCTAAAAACCTCCTTATATGCAAATATTCGCTATAGCTACCCATTATAGAGAGATACCTTCAAAGAATTGTCTAAAGTCATCTAATTGACTCACACTGAAAATTAATTTTTTCGTCGAAATCCGTAAATTGTCATTTCCCATGGAAATTAACATGCGTAATTTCAAGTGGGACCCACACAATTCATATTGGGACATTGAAATTTGGTGACCTCTAGCGGCCGAACATGGTCGGACTGGCACGAACTTTAGTGCAGGTTTAGACATTGGGACAGAGCACTAACAGCTCACAAAATTTAATTCTGGTAACGATTTTACATCCCACGAGGTTTCCTTGTAAGTGTATCCTATCCTTTTCTATTTCATAAATTGCGTTCCATAAATAAAACTCTACTCTTGTACACGATATTTTGCTTACAAAGATTCCCCAAAATCATGTTGTGTGCCCAATTAATAGATCTATGCGGAGGGTCAACTCATCGTTGACCAGGTGTATCTTGACAGAGCATTCAAATGTGTGCTTGAAAGCTAATAACGTATGTATTGATTGGCTGTATTAACATATTATATAATTAACTTTCTGCTAAAGTGACATTTTTCCATGTCTTTCTACGAAAATGCCTACGCATAATACCTTCACGTATGTACGAAACAGCGCTGAACACGAAGGCACTACTACTAATTCAATGAGTGTTCAAGCGTATAAAGGCAGTAGTATGTACATACATAGGAACATATCTTTAAAATCGTTTAAACTTTTTTTCACAACAGTATACATGGTACCAAGAAACGATTTGCCCACAGCTAGCCCATATAAGTGGCTACAGTAAAAAATATTGAATTTTTAATCTTAGCATACTAAGCAAATCTTTTTCCAGATATAAAAAAAATTATTTCATCCCGCTATCTCCAAAACTCTGGATGCTGCGGTCCAGGAAGTGGGGAAAGTCAGGATATTTTTGGATAAACTGAGAATGTTTTAACGTTATTTGGAAACAAATTGTATGGGCTTTCCGTTGAGCTATAACACGTGTCCCTACGTCCAGAATTATGGGGATGGCACGTAAGAACAGAGAACCAGGTTGGGGTAATTGATCTCCAGGAGCAGAGATGCCAGAAACGAAAGTTTTTGAACTTGACATTTTTTCAGGGACGATCTGTGGATTATAAAAGTATTTTGAAGCAGTACATTTGTAGCAAATTTTATGTACATTCATTTCAGCCTAGTATCATAAATCTAAGTCAAAAATTGCGATCTTTGGAATTTTTTAACTCGAGACAAGATAAAAACAAAAAAAGAAATCGATTCATTAACCTTGTGTCACATTATCCATTGCAAAATAATGCAATTATTATGTACAGGAAGGGTGGAACCGTTAGACCCCTTGCTCCACGTTAGGGGGTAACGTTAAGTTTACATTTAATAGAAAAACTTTTTCTGGATTTTATAAAATTATTTAAAATCACTTGCAAAGTGCTTGCAAGGGCTAAAATTTGGAATTTAAAAAATCCGAGTACAGTCGACTCTCTTTATAACGACATCAATAAATCTCCCCAAAAGTGACGTTATAAGGGAACGACGTTATAGAGGCATATAAAATAAATAACGGTTTAATTGTAAATTTTTCGTTTTTAGTTAAATTGGACTCATGTATCGTTTCATTGCAGACATATAGCACATACTATATGTCTATGCAGAATGGGAATAAAAATAGTTAATATTAACTAATAAATAATCATATTTTTCAAAGTTTGCAAAGCCACAAACACCGTAGAATAAAGTATTTTCTGAATCTCAATAAGACACTTGTCAGATCATTTACAAAGTTTTCAAACAGTGAAAAATGTAATTCCGTTAAAACTATGAATATCAGTTCTTTACTGGATGAGAAAATAAATCTAAAAGCTTGGAAATTTGGAGTTCCTGGATGGGACTCAATGTCGTTAACCACGCTTACACATATTTACAAAAATACGTTCCTTCCAGTCTTTTACAACGTCGCTTTATAATAAGCCAATGCAATTTTAGTGAAATTAAAGCGTAAAAAACTTAAATGCGTAAAATGCGTAAAGCGTAAAATGACTGCACCAGTATGTTATTTAGCTAGGTTTGACGCTTCGTAACTTCAACATGACGTTATAAGGGTACGTTTTTCACCTTACGGATATAAAAAAGCGACTTTATAAAGGAACTGACGTTACAACGAGTGACGCTATAAAGGTAGAAATTATCATATAATGTAGCTTGGGAGGAACCCAGGATGACTTTATAGGGAGAGTGACTTTATAGGGAGAGACACTATAAGGAGAGTCGACTGTATTTCTAAATCCTCATTTGTTTTATCGGACAGATAACGTTTTACAACCATATTATTGTATTAAATATTAGAATTTCAGGGCGTTAATATTGATCAAAGTACTGCAATGTTAGTATGCGTTATAAATCATTTCGATATTTGGGGCTTGCAAATTATTTTTTGAGATTATTGCTTACTTTGTTGCTTTAGTACTCGAAATATCGAAAATTGTAGCAGTACGATTCACAAAATGTGACTGTAAATAATTTTGCTTCTAATCGGAGGGTTCGCATACTACGAGTGTGGCATAATCAAGCATATACATACCTAAATGTACATACGTATAAGCATGTAAGCAATGTTGTCAGGCAGTTTTGCGGGACCTGTTCATGGGTTTAGAAAATCATCTAGAGGTCTAGAAAGTTTGAATCCGACTGATACGGCAATAGATACTGGATTTTGAATTACACTTATTCCGGGTACTTCAAGAGTGTAACCGGAAATATCCCTCAGGCAGATGATTTAACGGTGAAAGAATGTATGTTTTCAGGTATAGTGTCTTCATAGCTTTGTTATAGTGACGAGTCATTCAAAATCCTTTTTTTCAGGGTAGGGACAAAAGGATATTATACTACAGCTTTTTCGGCAGCAAGAATTTTTCAAAAAGTTGAAACTTCTACAGACAGCAAAACATCGTCAAAAATTAACTTGGTGTGTAAAATAATTTTGAAACTCGTTACAAGATGAGCAGCGTGTTAGTGGTAAGTGCAGTATACAATAATTTTAATCCAGATTTACCTAACTGCTATTTCTGATTTTAAAAACCGTATCTCGTTCTGGAACACTGAATTGAGAGTTTGTGACGAAGTAACAAGTGAATTTAACATCAGAAAGGATATAAATGAACTACAGCTCCGCCACTAAATGGAACCCAGCAGTCCAAACAAATTTTTTAAGATTGCAACTTAGCAGCTCAATACTTTAATTTGTGGATTCATCCAGCGTTCATCCAGCAGGGCAGAATGGAGAAAAATCCAGTTTCACTAAAGTTCAGAAGGCTTTTGCTGCTAATATGGAAGAATATGATTTTGAGAAAACGCCATTGGATTATTACGTCCTTCCAAGTTTTCCTACCAGTAATTTTAGTTGTAGGATTTACAACTGCCAACAAAGCTACCTCAACCGGGGAACGGCAACAATCCGGACAACCAGAACCACCACCAGGACCGAGACATGGAATAGTACAAGAAAATAATTCTAGAGCTAATAATTCGTTATAGCTGAAACTACAGTCAAAACTTTATATAACGGATGCTTTTACGATCAGTTTTAATACGTAAAAAAATATTCGTTACATGTACCCGTCTGAAGCCCTTAAACGGGGTTTGGAAGAGCCAAGATAGTCCGTTACAAATAATATTATAATCATCCCTTATAGAGAGATTTGACTGTATAAAACTGAAAATGCTTCAAAACATTCCTTTCTTGAAAAAATGCATTCTCCTATATAGATGGAGATGGCAAGAGTCGCGATAGAACTGAATAACACAAGAGTGGCGTATGCTCCTAGCAATGCATTTACTGACAAGATGATCAAAAACCTTGTGGATTCAATTAACGCCTTCAACCTAGGGACAGTTGTTATAGGTATGTATCATTATGCTTGTACTCATAGTATCGCAGATGACCCATGCTAAACAGAACTGGAATGTTGTAGTTTTGAAGTACATTTTTACGCAATACTGTTCATTCGTCAGATATTATGATTGCTCAACATAATGTGCAATGACTGGTTTACAAGAATTTTGGGCCGTAATATTATCATGAATACAGTCTCCTACTGAAGATATAATTTACAGATCTTAAGTTGGCTTTTTGTAACAGACTGGAAAGGGTTTCCCAGCGAATCTGCGATTGAGAGGACAGTAAAACATCAGTTCCTGAAAGAAAGGGAGTATCGACGGGTTCCTTCAAATGATATTTCAGCAGCGGTCATATTTACAAAAACGTTCAATAGCGTCAGTAACGTTCCACCAGAAGGGGTGTACTCATACACGCTCAGATTTGTTCGAGATGAAGCAAAAACTGCTGATTTATTTCCTACTCACGGGCCATCAGGTTATGGTCGTTGTTTTTAATGTTAACGCTCATACAAATAATTTTCTTGGATATTTTTGAAAATTCACAAAATAATTTTCTGGAACAATATCAGTTTTTGTATGTAATCATTTTCATTAATACTAATATTAATACTAATACATATTACAGGACATGACTCATACATGAGCATAGGATTCATAGGCTTACAATTGTTGCTGGATCACGCTCTTATAAAAGAGATAACCTCGACCGGAATAAACTCGGTTAGAATAGGATTTTGTCCATTTCACTTGAGTAATATCTATTTTGATATTAATGTTCTATTTGAATCAAAACAAGTCTCATATTATTCCTTCCAGACTTTATATATCGAGACCATGCCATCAATCTCTTATGACAAACCCAAAAGTAGCAACGATGTCATGGACAGGGTATGGTCAACTTTGGTTTGGAGTTTCATTTTTATTGTGCCATCAGTGGTTAGAGAAATCGTGAGCGAAAGAGAATCTGGAATTAAGGTGACAAAGACCAAAGTCAATTAGTTTTTTAAGAATTTTTGAACATAGCCCTTAAGTATGGCTTTTATGTTAGGAGTTGATGAGGATAATGGGATTACCCAATTGGATGCACTTGCTGGGATGGATTATCGACTCTATAGCATTTCTGACCATTACAGTGACTGTGGTTGCTTATCTCCTGAATTCTTCAAAGATCTTTACAGACGGTGGTATATTTCGGGGTTGGATTCTTATATTCGTTTATTGCATGGAATCCGTCGCCATGTGCATCTTCATTGCGTCCTTTTTTGAACAACGTGAGTCCATTCTTCTGCAGAATAATGTGAACGCTGACTTTTCAGTTTTTCTAACTTAAATTGCCACGAGGGTTATATTGTTTCAAATTTTTACTCCCATAGCTGCACTTGCAACCACCCTTGGATTTTTGGTTTGGACATTGACTTTCGTCTTAGATATGATAATCCGCGGATACTACAACTCCCTGAATACTTACTTAGTGCCTTTCCTAGGGATAATTCCAAACGTGGGACTTTCTTTGTGTCTCACAAACATGCATGAATTTGAGACCCTAGGTATTTTAGCTTAGATTTTAATGAGATTGCATTGATAGAGTATGGCATTAGGGTTGGGTTGTGGTTGGAAGTGCTTATTTGAAACTCTATCGGTATTTAACAATGATTGGTTACCTCTAGGCCCCACATTGATTGTCATGGCTATCAGCATTTTTTTGTATTTGCTGCTAGCATTGTATGTGGAGAACATAATGTCATTTACTTATGGAGTACGGCAGCCTTGGCACTATATCTTTACGGTAATTTCGTAAATGCTCTCTTGTAGTAACTGAATCTGATATTAAGTAGGGAACATTTTTAAACTTTTTAAACTCTGGGATTTGCCCCTGACTTCTCAGAAATATGACGCACTACGGGGACAATGATTATGACAACGTTTAGGGGAGCAATGGCTCACAAATTAATAATTGTACATACAATAAAAAATCCTCAGATTTTACAATTACGTTACATCAAGCTGGTTAATACATATATTAAATAAACTGATTCTCCATAAGATCTGAAGCGAACCTAAAGTAATTACTTTATTTTGAACACTTTTGAAATGAACGTACATTCCGCAACACGCATGTTGCTACATTACTTTTATGCAATTATGTAATATTTTTTTAAATAATGTGTATTGCTACACTTATTAGGGCTTGAATGATTCTAAAAAGCTAAGGTGAGAATGGTAATCCATAGAATAATAAATTTGATTGCGGTTACAGACATGTGCTCGCAGACCCAAAATTGTCGACTCACATAGATTGTCACAATTGTTAGAAGAGTCAGGAAGTCAAGAAGAGCAGGCTGGAGAATATTTTCAATCGGATCCTACTGAAATTGAACCTGGAGTTGAAGTAGTCGATTTGAGCAAGGAATTTAGAAAAGGAATAAAGGCGGTGGATAATTTGTCACTTAAGATTTTCAAAGGTCAAATCACGGTAAGGTGGTCAATCATTTAATGTCAATTGGCAATTATTATGCAATGGGAAATTATAACTGTAAATGTTGATCTTTTGAATGATTTTTACATATGTAATGATAATACAATCCAAGGCTCTGCTTGGTCATAATGGTGCTGGAAAAACTACAACAATGTCGATTTTGACAGGTGAAGTACTTCAACTCATTGACAGTATACTAACATTTCCAATCATCTGAATTTGCTAGTCCCTGTGAAATTTTTTAACGTCTATGTAAATAATTACATGAAAAATTTAGGTATATTATCTCCAACCCGCGGTACGGCTATAATTGACGGACATGACATAAGGAATGACATGGAAGGAGCCAGACAAAGTATGGGCCTTTGCCCGCAGCATAACATGCTATTTGATCGACTAACTGTGAAGGAGCACCTCCTGTTTTTTGCTAAGGTAAGCAAAACCAATAACGTTATTAATTCCTTCAGCTATGTAATTGTGGAAGCATTGTTATCGTCATACATAAATAGCTGTGTCGAATGGTCTCCATTTCAGCTTAAGGGAGCAAAATCAGCAGAAGCAAATTCTGAAATGAATGAAATCCTAAACCAACTAGATATGATGAAAAAAGTAAATGTCATGTCAAAGTCTTTATCCGGAGGGCAGAAGCGGAAACTGAACTTATCCATGGCTCTGATTGGAGGATCTAAGGTCACCTCTTATTTTCCACACATTCAAAGAAATTTGCATTTTACTTATAAAAATGAATATTTTACTAAAGAACTACACTTGCATACATACATACATGACGTACGTATACGTATGTCAATATTATTCTTTTCTTGGCAATTAAATTAACAAGCCAGTGGTAATAATCTCTTCAAAGGTGGTTATCCTGGATGAGCCGACTTCCGGACTGGATCCTGAAAGTCGTCGCGCCATGTGGGATTTGTTGATGGTAAAAACGTATTTGGATTAAATCCAGTAATTAACTTAATAAATGAAATTCTAAGATATTTCTCAAGGCATTAATAAATATCTTAGTCTGCGCGTGCAGAGAGGACAATACTACTTACTACACATTTGATGGAAGAGGCGGATGTGCTGGGTGACAGAATTGCAATTATGGCTGAAGGAAAGCTTAAATGCTGTGGAACATCACCCTTCCTTAAAAAAAAATACGGTAATAATATTTTCGCTCTCAATCAGTTCAATCTTTCTATCAGCATATTTCCCAGCTTTCTAATAATTGTTCCAACGTTTCAGGACCTGGCTACACCATCAGAATGACATTGAGGGATAAAACCCATGCAGATCAAATTCTGGATACAGTCCGCCTGCACGTTAATGATGCTTCGTTTAAGGGAATGCCAAATTTACTTGAATTAGCAGTGGAATTGCCGAGTTTAGAAAATAGCTCCGTCTTCCCTGCCATATTTTCCGACCTTGAATCCAACAAGGGAAAATTGGGAATAAAAACTGTTGGCCTATCGACTCCTACAATGGATGATATTTTTATGAAGTCAGTTTTAATGGTCTTTCAGCTCCGGTGTGAATGAATCATTTATGATTCTTATAAAATACCCCCGTTTTTTAGAGTTATAATTGACGAAAACATGGAGTCTCAAGTCTCGGAAGTGCCATCCGCTCGTGAAACCCGCAGTCGATTGGTCGTAGGTAAAAAAAAACAATTCGCGAGTAAATACCTTTTGGTACTCTAGCCTCTTACTGTATACTTGTAACTAGGGACCAATAAGAATGTCATCACGCGCGTGTATTATTATTTTATGATAGAATCGAATTCGACTGCTATTATATCAAAGGATAATGTTGAGTCGAAGAATTCCAGTAGAAGTAAGTTCAACTCAAAAGAAGCGAGCACTAACGCTAGTAAAATAGGTAGAGCCGACTCTATTTTTTAACATCTCTCTTTATTATTAAATTAAAATAATGCTCCACAAAATAATTGTGTATTTTTTAGACTTTTTTATCATTCATTTCTAAGGTTTCCAGCAAGCCGCCCGTAACCAGGAAAATGATCAAGTACATAGTAATAGAAACAGAGGTAACATTTTTACACACTCCAGTATTGATCCAGATACAGTATTGGTATGTGATTGGTATATGAGCGTATTTTTGTTTTAGAGATGCAAGGTCTTGAACCAACTAAAAGAGCAAGTTTGAGTTTAATGGGCCTCCGTTTCTACGCCATACTCATGAAACGAGTGCATTACTCAAGACGAAAGCTTATAATTGTTTTAATCCAGGTTGGTAAATGTTTCACGCAAAAATATACGAATGTTCCATTTGAGAACCCCACATAATGAAATTGTTTTTGTCACACAGCTAATGATTTTCCTGCTTGTGACTGTTTTGGTAACATTATCAAGCAACTTCATGAGGTCAATACAAACTTCAAGAAATGAATTCGACCAGCCTGTATTTGCTTTTAAATTGGCGTCATATTCGGATCCTATAACTCCATACAGGGAAAACAATAGTAGTACTCCGGTGAGAATAATAGTTGTATTTAAAACCATGTCATGTCCTATGTTTTCCCTATCAGTTTTAACACATATTTTACATTCATAAAAAAACAAATACACGTTAAAATAAAATAACTTAACACTTTTAGAATATTGGACCATCTTATGCAGCGGTTGTGGGGAAATCAGCTTTAAAAATTAACCGTGAAGACATGACGAATTATTCAGACTTTGGGGACTATCTATTATCGAAAGTTCATACAGATGAGAATTATATAAGCTCGTATATTGTCGGGGCTGATTTTAACCACACGACTCCACGCTTCGGAGAAGGAATGGCAGCGTATTACTCAGTTTTTCCACATCATGCTCTCCCTTTGTCGGTCAATTTAATCTCAAATGCTCTCTTGCACCTTTTGACGGGAAGCCGGGATTTCTCTGTTGAAGTCAGATCTCATCCCCTCCGGTCCCGTTACAGGGAATTTAAAACAGCAATTGCTTTCGCTCAGCCAGGATTCCATGCCGCCACATCTATGATATATGTTAATTTAATAGGTATAGGATTGGTCATAGTTGCTGCATTTTTAGTCATTTTTCCTGCTGAAGAGCGAATATCGAAGGTAATGTAGAAAATGAGACACAGGAGATCACAAATTTAAGCAAATTCAGATATTGGTTGATGTGTGTGCTTGGTCCACGACAGGCCAAACATCTCCAGCTTATGACAGAAGTAAATGTTCTAATTTTTTGGGGCGCATCTTTACTCTGGGACTTTCTTGTCTTGTTAGTGATCATTTGTGTCGGTCTGTGCTGCTTCCCCATCTTCCAAATGTACAACTTTTTCACTGCGAACGGTGCACTTGGTAAGAACTTATCTAAACCTTTTATGAAAACGGAAAGTGTTTTTTGACGGGTTATATGGAATTTATGGTATGGCTGTTGGCTAAGCCAATAACATGTTTATTTACAGGAGTGCTATTGGCGATTTTAATGGTCTATGCCTTCTCAACCATTTGTTTTGCGTATGCCGTCAGTTTACTTGTGAAGACAGTATTAAATGGGTTTTCCTTCATAGCCTGTTTCAACATACTTTTTGGTAAGAATAGTTATACATATGTACATAATTATATTTGTGAGCACCCTACATTAATTGTCTTAGGTGTTATCCAGCTGTTAGAAACAACTCGGTCCATAGATTAGTCTTAAGTCGCATCATATTTATTTAGTACCATGTACCACGTATATCGTCAGTGATGAGGCAAAATGCATGTAGAGGGTGCCTAAAAACAATTTATCCCTCCCCCTACCTCATAGAATGAGCAGTGGTAAAAATATTTGATTCCCCATTTTGTAGATGATTTTCTTCCAGATTTTTCAAAATTTGCATCTAACTCTAACTAATTAGCTCAGAAACCCTGGATTCAGCACTGAAGGAAGTGGAGCAGAGTCAGGATTTCTTGGATAAACTGGGATTTTGAAAGTCTGTATTTTTACTCAAGTTTTAAGATTTTGAAGGATTAAACAGGACGCTTTTGTAATATCTATATTTAAAGGACTTTCAAACTAGCACCACAAGAGATCATTACGGTGTATAGTTTAGACTTAGCTCGCAGGTAATTCTGCCTCGAGTAACTCAAAATATTAAATTAATAAATCGTACCAGGTGCTTCAATTTTAAAAGGTCACCTTTTAACCTCGTTAAATGTCAGTGACATGAACTTACATGACGGCCGGTCACAAAGGCAATATTGGGCGGAGTCAGAAATGGTTACAAAATAATATTATGCTGAATACAAGTTTCCTACAATTAACATGGCAAAACAGTGCAAGTGAATTAAAATTTTAAAAGTATGATGAACCATTTGGCAGTAATTATATTCTGTTAGCATTCCGAACGGGATTTTTATCACGTGTTTTAGTACAGTGCAGTGTGCATTAAGAGGAGCATGGTCGAGTTTGCTTTTAATATCGGAAACTCTGTATAAGGTCTATTTCGAATTTAAGGAGGCTTCCATGTTTGGTTTTTGCTTAAAGGTAAAGTGAACCAGCGAAAGAGACAGTAATTGCAAGTCCGTAATTGGGCCAAAAACATATAATACTAACAATAAGAGTAGCTATAGCTACTATTGGTAGGAATATGGTGCCGTGATTTGCCCTTTTCATTGAAAGCTTTTTGCTCTGATTTTGAGATTAATGTATTATTTTATTACCACTGTCCCATTGTATTGTTTTACAGGACTGGTGGCTGCAACAGCTTTCAGATTCATCGAAGGCAATGTAGATCAAATTATTTGCCAAATTTTAAATCGAATTGTCTGTCAAATTTGTCCTTTTTTTGGAATTTTGCGTTGTCTACAAAAGTTCTTCCATACCACTTTGGTAAATAATCGTTGTGAGATGCTTCATACGGAATTTCCAAAACTCCAGTGCGGTTCAGACAGTCCGGCCAGGATTTGCTGCCGTAAGTACTTAAATATGAGCTATTTAAAGGATTTTTGAACAATTATTTATTGTAACCTTAAAAAAGAAGGAGTTTCAAAGTGAAAATGGTCTATCTGCCTACGTACATCTAAGAAACATAATTATTCAACTTTTTCCAAATGTTAAGCGGACACTTTACACCAGTAGTACAGTCACACAATTTTTTATACCCTGGCCCTCAGCCCTTAAATCAATGGGTGGACCCATGGGCCTCACATGTTAAATTGATGGTAGAACTTCAAATTAAAGGCTTAAAATAAATGCCCAAATCATTTCCAGTCTTGATTGGGGTTTCTGAGAGCTACATTTCCTTCCTTGCAAATCGGTTGCCCCACAGTGTTTCAATGTTAGCAGTTATTTTACATACTTCAGAGTATCAAATTTACATATATAAAGGTTCACCAACACATCGTAATCAAAAATAATGAAATTGCAATTATTTTTGATTACGATTATTGTGGTGACCACAATTATTGTGGTCAGCAATGAACTATGAATATCAAAGAGAACTAGATCCTGCTGTAAAAACTATTTTAGTCTGTACGAAAATGCACAGGATACATGGAAAAACGTTTATCTGGTTAAGGGTAGATAATTTTGTTCCAACTTGATACGATAATTTTGAATACCCTGTCAATTTTGGCCCAAATTCTGAAATTCTGAAGTATTCCTCTTTGGCCGACGCTGAATTTTTTAAAATAAAATTTGTTCTAATTTTTATTTCTATTATTTTCTTTTATTATTTTCTATTTTTTTTCTAAAATTTCTGTTGAATTTCGGGTTACAAAATTAATTATTAACTTACAGTCATGATTTTAGATGAATTAACGGAATAATTACTTAATAAACAAACGGAATAATTATTTTAAAAAATAGGCCCCTGCGTGGCCTGTTTTCTACCCTGGAGCCAACGTTCAGATTGTGGGAATATTTGTCAAGACGATATTTTGGAGTGCCCCGTCAAAATTTAACAGTTATAATATTGTCAATTTTTATTGTTTTGTAAATATTTTAATTTAAAATGAGCTCTTAACTAACCACACGGAGCCTGTGGTGGGTCAATATTCAGATGATTTCTTCTCGGCAAAAAGGCTGCTGAAATTTTGGTAATAAGTTCCGTGAATTTGAATACCCCGCCAAATTTTGACAATGATTTTGAAATTTCGGTCGAAATGGTTTTAAAGCAATTAGATTTCTTGTTAATGGGATATTATTGATCGAGATGCGCCATTCAAATAAAACTATATTGCAGTTTTTTCAATTTCACATTCGTTCCCAAAATGTGCTATTTCGAAATTTTCAAAACCATTGGACTTAAATTTGAACTTTTGGAATTTATACAACAACTTCATCGAAAGACAATTTGTCCTGAGGAGGGAGCCAAGCCTCAGATGATTATTTCTTGAAGAAAATGAATATTGAAATTTTGGTTGAATAATTGGTGAATTTGAATATCCGCCAAAATGTTGACAAAGATTTCGAAATTTCGACTGACGTGACTTTAGCTTGTAGAGCAATTAAATACCTTTTCAATGAGCTAGCATCGATCGAGATGTGCCTTGCGAGACCAAAGTTATTCCAGTTTTTTGAAAGTATTTCGAGGTCTCAAAATAAGTTTTTTCGAAATTTTGAATCGTAGTCGACATAAATTAATTTTTTAAAAATTATGTATATAATTTCGTCATAAGAAGATTAGTTCTGAGGGTGGCCAGATCTCAGATGATTCCGTCTAGGCGAGAAACATGACAAAATGTACATTTTTTTCAAAAATTTCCGGTTACAATTTGGAAAATTCACAACTTAACACAAAGATTTGAGTCGGGGCTACTAAGGCGGTTCGAACCAAGTATTGAACTTGATTCTATCCTTAGTTCTTCTGGACATATCGAGTTATTCATGTCTTAGCCAAATCATATAATAGTACGGAAACAATCAAATACAAAAATCGTTTACAAATACCTCACCCTTTAAGTAGGATTCAGTGTCTGTAGGGAAGACATTAAGATTCTTCCTAGGGAAAATAATATCAAACAGGGTGATTTTTAAAAGGGACTAGCTGTTTTTTTCAGTAGTGATTTTAAAAATCCTTATTGATTTCTGTCAAGCATTTATTTGTCAATAGAGATTTTTAAATTCGTTAATATTATTTGCCCCAAAGTCTTAAATTTTCTCGCCTGGCCAGGGCGGTTACCCTAAACTGCACCCCTTAATACTTAATAACTTATTGTTAATGAGTCAATGCGCTCCTTTATCACTGGAGACTATATACATCCATATCATTCTAGGTTGGGGATCTGCTTATAAAAGGAAACATTTTGCCCCTTACAAAGGTTACCGTTTCTTAAACATTTCACAATTGTATGATGTGGACTGGGTAGACTAAACAGCTCTTATACCGAGAAATCCCACATAAGCCGAACCCTTTATTTTCACAATGTTTAATAAACTGCTTTGAAAGGATTTTTATGAAAGTAGAAAACCTCTGTTCTCATGTTATTCCCTTGTAACGAAATCTTACCGATGTGTCAGTTTACAAAATTAAAATTTCAATGAATTACAATAATATACTATTTTCATACTGTATTTATAGCATGCCCAAGTGGTACTCCATTGGATCAATTGCAGTGGGAGCACACGGGACGTTGTTTTCAGTTGAGGCCATACTTGCAATGGTGGGAGTGGGAATTGGATAAATTTAATGGGAAATGGGTGGAGTCACCGGGCATTTGTCAAGAATTGTTCTATGTATTCCTTGCTGGAATGTTTTACATTCTCATTGTTCTTTTGATTGATTCTGGTTTTTTTAAGCCTCTGTTTGCATTGTGTCATTATCCAAGGCCTGCCACAATGACAGATGAGCGGGATGAGGATGTAATTGAAGAAGCAAAACGAATTGAGTCACAACTCAGTACAGGTGCGAATCACAAACTAAATAAAGCGAATAGGAATTATTTGATGATATTTGTGTGATGTATTTCTAAAAACGAGCACGGCTTTTATCTGCTTAAGTATAAGTTTCGGTTTCCAGCGCTAGTCGGAATCAAACGTAATACATATTGTTTATTGTACGTCATACGTTTTGTATTTTAAACATGTACAACAGGATCTGTGAGTGATGCAGTTGCCGTTAGCAGCGTCACCAAAATGTTTGGGTCGTTCCCAGCCGTAAATGACCTGACATTTGGTGCTCAGTATGGAGAGTGCTTTGGTCTTTTGGGCGTGAATGGTGCTGGGAAGACAACGACTTTTAGGATTTTAACTGGGGACACTGGACCCTCCCACGGGAACGTATTCATGGAAAAATACAACATGCGAAAACGTTCCAAATATTGTTTAAGTCGAATCGGTTATTGCCCTCAATTCGATGCCATTTTAGGTGTTCTGAGTGGGAAAGAAATGCTCCAACTTTTCTCTCGCCTTCGAGGGAGTTTAAATACTTCTGAAGAAACGACAAAATGGCTCTCCAAAGTTGGTGCGTGGGATGTTTTACATGAGAAATATGAGCATAATTGAACATGGTGAAGGCAATAGTTTTACAATAATAGGTTTACTGGAAAGTGCGAACGTTCGGTGCAAAAATTACAGTGGAGGTATGAAACGTCGTTTAAGTACGGCCATGGCATTAATAGGGGACCCCCCTCTCGTCATGTTGGACGAACCAACTTCAGGTGTGGATCCTGTGGCACGACGTCAATTTTGGGGGGTTATTCGTTCAAATAGTGATTTAGGACAGGCTATAATACTAACATCACACAGCATGGACGAAATTGAGGCTCTTTGCTCCCGATTGGCAATAATGGTCAACGGTCAGTTTCAATGTTTTGGCGGAGTTCAGCATATCAAGAGTAAATTTGGTCAGGGATTCACTTTGACGTTCAAACTTAAACCAGTGGTCCCACAAGACTCTCCCAAGCTACTTTCTTTGATGGAAGAAATTGATAGTAAATTTCGACCTTGTAATTTGAAGGATCGTCATGAGGTAAATGATAATGTACCTTTAACATGTACAAATGCATATCGCTCGTCATTAATCGAAAGCCACCGTAATTATTCGAATCGACATTTTTCAGAACCTAATTCAGTACCAGGTTTACAAACCAGATTTACCTTGGAAAAATTTATTTGAGTTCCTGGAAGATCTGAAAACTAATTACGTCGATGAAATTGAGGATTACTCTGCCACTGAGACAACTCTCGATGAAGTTTTCTTGTCGTTTGCTCGGCAGCAATATCCAGTCTTGAAAAATGGCTGCTGTTCATGTTGCACAAAAAAATGACCTTCATATTGAGAGTTATATACAAAGAAAGATTATTTATCAAACTAACGTATCACTTAAAATTTGGGTGGACATCTTTGCAAATCAAATCACCAAGTATGATGTCCTGAAACTGTCCTACTTTTACCTCCAAAATATATTTCTGAATTAAACTTCCTTCAGTTCGTAATCTACACACCCAGTTTTAACTATAAAAATACTCCATAGACCTTCCCCTCCCCCCCCCCCAAAAAAAATATTAAAATACAATGTAAGGTTGGTTAGAGTATGTTAGGTTTAATGAGGGGAGGTATTCGTTTTTTTTGCAGAGGGAAAATAGAGTATTTTATATTTTAAAACGCAAAGTAGTATCTTTTAAATTATTTTGTAATTTGGTATTTAAATGATTTGATGTACTGCATTTGGAATAGTATTTTGATCGAAATACTTTTTTTACCATAAGTTCTGACGAATATGACATCTGTAAGATTTTCCACCAGGGCAATTTACTGTTACAATGACAATATCATTTATACGTGCCATTTTAAATCCTCACATATATATACATTTCCATATAACGTTCAAACATCGCATTTATTTTGTCTGTTTGCAAGATTAACGAGTCAGAATACATGTACATATTAGGGATGAAGTATTTCGTAGTATAGTGGAGGACATATGGATGTTACATATGATATGCTTGTTTTTGGAAATGTGACATTAAATTGTACAACGAATATCTTGAAAAAATAAAAGCCTCCAACAGTAGAAATTAGATTCAAGAGTTGAAAAAACCTTAACTGAACCAATGGTAAAGCAAAACGCCTGAATTATCAGTTTATTGCAGGCTCCAGTGTTTGAATTTTAGTGGGAAGACGGGAAGATTTTTTCCAGAGAAAAAACATTTCTGCCAGGGTAAATCTCAAAGGAAAGGGATTCTTTTTTGCGAACAGGGATTTTTAAATTCGTTGACCTTTTATTGACATGTATTTTCAAATTTGTTGGCGTGCTTCAGGAAAATTTGTTATGCAAACGGATTTTTACATGTGTTAACCTTATTTAGCAGGGTTTTGGCGTCTTGTAAGGGAAATTAAATTTGCCAACAGGGATTTCGAAAATCGACGACATTTTTTTCAGCAGAGATTTTTGAAATCGTTGAGAGTACCATCCTGCAGGGACATAAATTCTAGCAGAGAAATTCGGAAATGATCTTCCAGGGCCATTTGCAAAAATCCTACTCCTGTCGGGCTCACACAAGAATTACCTAATTGCAAACGCTATTCTCGGTTAATAAAACGAGATGTCTCGATCTATAAAGAACGAGTCAAACTAGATTCTCGTCTCGTTCCGCTCACCCTTAAGTACTAGTTCAGTCAACTCTCTCTATAAGTGAAAACTCACTATAAGGGACATAAATGGTTGGTCTTCGGCAAAATGCCCATATAACTACATATATATAAGACTCGGCATATAAGGGTTGCGTTTATAAGAGAACACATTTCAAGGTTTGGTGGAGTGATACAAACATTCTATAAGGGATTTTCCAAAAATAATTTCTTTCTACAGGCTATACCTTCAGAGTTGGTAAAGAAAAACGTGCAAACTACTAAGCTTACTTGTGCACTGCAGTTTGCTAACCACGATGTTTCGGGAGAACAAATGTGACAATATTGTCTAAATTTATTAATTTTGACTAACCACTATTTAAAACCAGGAAATAATTGATTTTAAAATGTGCAGTACTGAACGTAAAACCTTGAATTTGGGATACAAAAAATTCAATAATTTTTTTAATATAATCGGGCAAATCACAGTAAAGTGTGCCAAGCAGGGACGGGAATTCGAATTCGAATCGGAATTTGAATCGGAATTATATTCAAAAAATTTGGGTATCCGAATCTATATTGGAATCGGAAAAAATTCACAAAAGCATTTGTATCAAAAATTGGATTCGAATAAAAACAAGGGTAAAGGCGAAATAACGAACGTTTGGTAAACGAAAAGTGTATCCTTGTTAATGGACCCATTCTGCAACAATTACTATAAATAAGATGAGATAGCCGCATGGTGTCGGTCTTACGAGATTATTAAGTGATTCAAGTTTTTCATCGCTTAAATCTTGCTCTCATCATGTGGAGGTCTAAAACTAATTCCGTAGAAGTGCATTTTAGTTAAATTTGCAAACACTGGTAGAAAGAATTAACCGAAAAAGTAGTTAGACAGATTACTCCGAATTGTTTAGAAGTGTTATTAAATCTCTCCTTGCTTTACCAGTTAATCAAGTTTCAGTTGAGCGTGTACTTTCTGCGCTTAAATTCGTATTAAAGCGTGGTAACTTAGCCGCTGAAACGCTCAATGCGTTATATATGTCGCTTATGTTTTGCGATTAAATTATTATTTTGAATAAATTCAGCTTTTTAATAATATCCGAAAAGTATTGGAATCGGAATCCAAATTCAGGAAGTCAAATATATTGGAATTCAAATTTTTAAGTAATTAAAAAAATAATTCAGATTCAAATGAGAAAGTATTCGAATCTGAATTTAAATCCGTATTTTTCCGACATCCCGTCCCTGGTGCCAAGAAAAGGGTAAGCTCCAAGTTAGCCGACAGATGTCGGCTAAATATACAACTTGGCAGACGGCCGATAGCCGACAAACTGTCCAACCTAGCAGTAGTGTGATAATAGGCGTTTTGGTCCCGAGACGAACCCGTGTATAAAAAACGGATTGGGTGGGGGGTAGGACCCCACCCCGGGTAATTAATAAATATTAAAATAATGGTAAATAATAATAGGAAATAATACAAATCAGCGTGATGCGTAATTTGACTATTGATGGAAGTTTTCCGTTGAGAAAATAGAAACCGAAGCAGAGGAAACGGGAGGATTTTCCAAACGTATGTATGTATGTAAAGGCACAATGTAGCATATATGGAATGGGATATACTTGATACGCTAGTACATACGGTGCGTTATAGTTTTCCTGCCTTCTCTCCGCACACTCCTATGATTTAACATGCAGGAGGAGAATTGGAAGTGGAAATTCTCTCGGGCACACAGAGAGGCTGTATGTACGTGGAGACACAGTGTATCATATATGGGATGGGATATACTCGCCACGCTGGTACATACGGATCGCTATAGTTTTCGTGCGTTCTCTCCACAAACTCCTATGCTTTAACATGTAGGCGGATGGAAGTTCTCTCACACACAGGCATACAGTTTAATTAAAGTGGATGTCTCAAGTTTTGAAACTTTCAAACTTCCTCCCAGTAATATTTTACATGTAAAGGATAGTCATACAAATCCTATGTGAAAAATATACAGGGTGTCTGTAAAACTGTATAACTTAAATAATACTGTATTTTAAAATTTAAAAATATACAGGGTACCTGAAACCCGTTAATATTGACTAGATGCAATGTCAGCATGTTATTGAACATACAGGGTGCATAAAAAACGAAGTTTAAATTATGACGTGAAGTCAAAACAGTATTTTCTGTTGAAATAACAGCGTGAGTATTTTTTAAAAATTGAGAAGCAGTTATTTGTTTATTACATTAATTAAAATATGTCTCTATAAGCACTACACTGTTTAATAAATATACTAGTAATTAATTATTTAATTCTTTTAGGCACAGCAACGTTAATTTAAGTTAATATTAACTATAAATTAGATTATTTTAATAGTTCTTATAGTAAATAATGCCCGAATGGTAAGCTCGAGCTGCAATTATCTGGCCATGGGTACACACGTTTAATATCTATACCATGAAGGGCTAATTTATCCACAGATACAACGCATAACTTATGATTAATGGATCGGATTTGTTTTATGTTTACTCGTTTTACCTGGTCATGAATTAGAATTTGTTTATACAGTTCATGTTTCAAGTTCTTGATAAATTTAGCAGGGATGCCTTTGTTTTTACTTTCTTGTCGGTCATCGGTGTACAAAATCGAGTACTGTTTAGCTTTGAGACTAATTACTTGTGCAATTTGAAGTGTTTCGATTTTCCAAATACCGCTTTTGTTTGCATTGAGTGTTTTCAGATCATGTATGTCAGGAAATTCTTGAAAAATTGGATCATCATCAGGAAGCTTACTAAAATCAAAAAACTCACGATGATTGACAAGATCTTTGTAAAATGTTTTGTTGGGATCTTTTATATGAACGATTGCAGAGTCGGTGTCTAAATAGCCCAACGTTGCTCGATTTCCAAATATCGTTTTAATTTGTTGATAGTATCCATTATAGTATATCAGTTTTGCATATTCTAGTATAGTAAAGCCAGCATATATTGGTTTGTTAAATAGAGTTTTCTTCGGTTTTAGTATAACAGCACTTAAATTGGGGGTTATGTATTTAAAATCTTTAAATCTAGAAGAGGCAATCAGGCTTTCAGCTTTTACTTTACTGGTACATAATTCCACCTCAATGAAATCTCTGACATTGATTAGTGAGCGCCCGTAGCAAATATTTATTGCCAACTTATGAAATGTCTTTCCAAAGGCTGTTGTAGCTTGTCTACGCTTCTCCAAATTATATGCGATGTATTTCTCAAGGTAGGGTTCTTCATGAAACGATATTCCTTCGTGTATTGCTTCAAGAGTTAAACCCATTTGTAGGTAATATTTTAAGAGTTTATAGTGAATCGGGTAGAACTGTTTGGGTTCACATGTAAGTAACAGACGTTTCTCACCTAGGAATCCTTTTATGTCAGACCGATGTTTTGCAATTTGTTTTTTTGTACAAGATGACAGCTCTTCAATACAAACCTTTCGTGAAATTGGAGCTAACGGCAGGTCAGATGTTTCATCGTGCAGAGATTTAGGATAACCAAGAGACACACGAAGAATGTATCCAGTATTACTATGTTCTGTATCGATGTTCTTCCAATCAATATTTTGAAGTTCAGACAGGGGAACATGTTTGAAATTTGAATGCGGTAGGGACATTTGAATACAGTGCCCATACAGTTCAGTGAAGAGTGATTCGACGTCCTGCTCAATTTGTTCTGGTAAATACTGATACCAGACGACAACACCCATATGACTTCTCATAATTTCTTTAAAAACACTGATCGATTGTGGTTAAATTCAAATGCCCGCCTCTTTGGTTTGGTCTTTGACAACGATGTTGTGGTATGTCAGAACAGAATAGTGCACAGTGTTCGCAGAAGTGGGAAGTTTCAACGTGCGCTGTATAATCACGATCCAGGTGGCACGTAAAATTGCAGCGTGTCATTGGACACAGAAACGTCTACGAAACGAAAAGATATTGCTTCAAGTAATCTTATTAATGATTTAAAGTATTTCACGATTAAGTATTATACATCGTAATAGCAGAACTGAAAAAGGAAATACTTACTCTGTTGAAAGCTTTCCTTGGTGTTGGATAAAACGTTTGCTCTTCGTAAGGTTGCGTGGACTGCGTAAGACGCAGAAACGTTTTTGTTACGCCTGTTGTAGGCACAGCCATCACGAGAAGATTATTCGGGTTGAGATGCTCGTACAAAACTGACAATATACTAAGTGGGATCTTGCATTTGAATAATAACTGCGTCCTGGTGTGATTTTATTGGCTCCGTGGAAATGCACGTTCCTCCCTCGTCGTTGATTTTATTGTCCAATAGAGATGAGTAATTATTTTAGAAACTTTTATGGTAAATATTCCCAGGAGCAGTATGACCATCATGTATAGTACTGCAAGATTATTGAATAACAGATGTTTGAATAAATAGCGAGTTACAATTATAAACAATTACGCAGTAATTCAATTATCTTACCAACAGGATGGTAATCCAAATGTTCTTTTGAATTCTCCTGTTGTTGTATATGATGCGATTTCAACTGCTGAATTGTCCAAAGAAACATGTTCAGCAATGGCGATGAAACGCTTGGGGAATTTGTTGTTGAATTCTCGGGCACTTGTGTTAAGTCTTGCAATAAAATTTTCGGATCCAAAAATGCATCGGCTCCGATAAAATTATTATTGTTGTATGAAGGATACGCATGTGCCAAAGCAAGAAGTATGAGCATGGCACACATGAAAATAAAACCTTTCATTTTAGTGTTTATGTTTATGCGTGTGACGGTTTCTGTATTTCGCTTTTGACTGAACATGTTTGCCTTTTGTTTTAGTTAATATATTCACGCTTCGTGTCCGATGTTTATTTGCAGGACTTGTCTTTGTTGTGTTATCAGGAGTATTTGGTTGAAATTTTAGCCAGTAATCAGTGGATTTATCATTTTTATCAGCATTGGCTAATTGATCAAAGTGTTTTAATTCTTTGCGTTTGTATAAAAACGTGGGAACATTAAGTTCTTGAAGTATATCGTAAAATGTTTCGATACCCGTTGGTGCAGGAGTGTAAATTAGTGGGTTTGATTGAGTTATAAAACTTATCAAATCTAAAATATTTGATTTTGGAATTAGCTGGCTTTTGTATTTCACTTCAAATGTCGGTAGCCACTGAAAATCCGGTGATTGCATTAAGAAAGTTAACACTTTACTAGCTTTTGATTGATGGTGTTTTCCCAAACAGGACACGATCAATTGTTTCAACTGAGTGTACTTTATCGGCTCGCTCGTGTGTTCATGTTGCGAGCTTGAATCCTCTAATTGTGGATTTGGAAAGGACTGCAAAGGTTCAGCAACGTTTGCTGTGTTAGTATATGTTTCCTTGGTTTCATCGTTTTGCTGTTGCTGCTTGAGATGTCGATCTAGTTCCATTAACCTCGTGTACAAGGCGGGATCAATTAATTTCATCACTTTCGCCATACTTGCATATTAGCAAAATTATTTCGTTTCGAATTATCTCTTGAAATATTTTAGCAAGCAGATTCTGAACAACCTTTTTATATGTTTTCAACAGCACTATTGGCTTGAAGTTATTACCGTTTCGTAGCTTTTTGAAGAATTTACGTACCAATTTGTCTTTGCTAATTTCAATTGAATTTGCTTTACCAATAAAAAATTCAATATTAAGTAAAACTTCACAAATGCAGAGCAGTTTTACATCTGAACTAGTTTCGATAGTTTTTTCAAATGCAAGTGACGACTTCTTTGATAGTTTATGTAGAAATGCGATGTTCTTACAAAATATTCTGCTCATTGACAAGTTCTATTTAGGGACGTACACCTCACAACTTTCACTTGGATAAATATCCGAACGTACCCAGTATTGGGTATTGTCAAGCGGGTGGAAATTCAAAAACAAATATCCAAATTGTTTCTTGCTTACAGCTCGATTAAATGCCGACTCCAAGAATGAAACTTGATGCGGGCAGCACTGACGGGCAAAATTAACAATCATGTTTTTATCACGTTTTTGATTAAACAGTATGACGTAATGACTGTTGATGGATATATTTCGAAATTGCTTCTCAAAAGCGTTTTGGCAGATCAGCACAATAGTTACACCAAGGTGGTGACCACAACGCAAAAAGTATTTGGTGACTAAGTCACGGATAGACTTGTTATTGGCAATTTGATATTGAAAGTCGTCAATGACAACTATACATGAACTGGTAACTAATTCGTCGATTCGTAAAACATCTGCACTGAAAACTATATCAGGCACTGTCTCTTTAACTGAATCGAAAATAGGTTGATAATCGTTGTAAAAGTAAACGACGTGTTGAGGAGGTCGATTGAAAATCGTCTCGCGATTTCGTATCAAATCAAGAACAAACTGGGTCTTACCCACATTCGAAGGGCCAACTACTAAAATGTTACTGGGGTGAATCAAAGCAGTGTTTAGTAAGTCCATGCTCTTACAATGATGTCTAAAACTCAAATGAAACTAGGCAAAAAATAACTAATATTTATTTTAAAAAACTAAGGACATAATTTTACATAAAACTTACAATTTCTTTGACAACTATTGTATTGTACATATTTACATGGATACACACGAGTAGGTGAAAAATTTGGAATACTTCTTATAAACTCATTAACTATAAAGTCATTATGGGTTGAATTGGACGTAAATTTTGATATAAACTGTCGATATTTAATTCCAAGCAATCTACACATTAGAAAGTATATACAATATGCCCCACAGTAGTACGACGTTGGGTGTTGTAGCTGTCGTTGGTTTTCTTCACGAATGGTTTTACTTGGCCATTCGATGTTGTATGCTTTGGCCGGATGCCCGTAGCTATCAAAAAATTCGCTTTCATTTGAATCTAGTACAAGCCATGCAACCCAGTGTTGCCCGGAGGTTCCTGTAGGCGAAGTATTTTGACATATTGCTATTGGTAAAGAGCAACTATTGTTCATGTCCACAGTGTCCTTAAGATTGTTTGACGACACAACATAATACGGTGTACAAATTTTATATTTACTAAACAAAATACTAAATGCTTTCTCAATTGATGACGTATTCATATTGAAGGGATGTATATTTTATACATAATAAGAATTTAATAAGTGATAGAAATAGATTTATTTTTATCTATTTCAAGCAAGCATTGGTAGATAGACAAGATAATAACATTAATTGATTCGGGTAAAGCTTTCCGAAATTTTGTAGTGATTTTAATTTGCCCATTTTTATTCAGAGAAAAGGCATTTGCCAATGTCGGCATAAATTCGAAGGCGATGAGAACCATTCCTGTGATAAATTTTAATTAAATTGTAAATTAAATTATGCCATGCATTTACTGCTTGATGTGCATACATACTTTCCAGATGAATTTTTTTTGAAAACGTAGCTTACCTTTCAAGTAGTTGGTTTTATTAATTCCGTTTCCTAAGCGAGGATCGGTGGCAGTCTTTTCTAGGGTTTGTAGCCCAAGTAACCAGTCGTTTTCCGATTCATCAAAATTAAACGGGATGGTTTTAAAGCTCTGGCTCTCGTTATTAATGGAAACATTGACTTCCATTAAATCAAAATGTTGAAAATTAAAAGCTGACTGCGTCACTGCGCCAGCAAAAGCCGAGCTTTTAACCATACCCAGTACAAGCATTTTTGGAATTCGACCAGTAATAACAGCTTCAGATGTGTTGGAGGATAATCCAGCCCCGATGGTATATGTTCGGACTTCAGATTCAGTTAGTGGGTATTTAAATTTACCTCCCGATGAGAGATATTTCCGGTGTAGGTCGATTATCTCATCGGCGACAATTTTCTTCTTAATGTATAGTACAGCCTCTAAGATTTGATATGGCCACGGAATTCCGTTAAACCCTGTCTTCTTGGCTAAGGCACTCGTTAAACAGAATTCGGGTAGGCTTCGTTTTAGTGTAATCCAAATGCTAGTGTCCGGTGGGAAATACCGTGTCTGACAGAAGATTGAAGCATCCAGTTTGCCAAGCAGGGTAAAATGTTGGCTGTTTTTAGTTTTGTCATGACGAACTTTAAATCCTTCATCGCCAACAACAAATGAATCATTTGTTGCATTTGGATGGTAAAATTCATTGAGGAGTGTACTTTGTTTTTCAAGAGGCGATGTACATAGCAGACGTTTTATAATTGCCTGGTAGGGATATAGGTTTTGTGTTGACGATAAGAGCTGGCCACTTACATGTACTTCCATGGAAGTAAAAATAGCATGGAAGAACAGGGAATCTGGAGCAACCACATCAGCCGGTTCCAAAGACTTTCCATCTTGTAGCGTCAACTTGCATTTCAGAGACAAAAACGAATCGAAAAGATCTAGATAACCGATGGAGTCACCAATAATGTTAAACGAGATTGGATTGAAACTTTCTTTCACAGACACAACAGGAAAAAACTGCGCATAATCCCCACTTGAAACCGTGGACACTTCTGTAGATGGTAGACTTGAAAGCGCTAGTTCAGAACGAATAGTCTGTTCTGATCCTTCAAAAATGCTCGAGGTTTCGCCGTACATGCTGGTTGTATCCATTATTGCGTAGTTGATTTTTTAGATTTTCTAGTGCGTTTTTTCGGGCAGCGACAGATTTTCTTCTTACACTTTAATGTTTTCCGTTTGACTACTTTCTTCCTACTACCTGCTGATTTTCTTTGGCTCTTCCTTTTCTTCCTTCGTTTACACGGTTTGGGTTTCAAGCAAGATCTGGTTACTCCGCCTACTTTACTGCGTCTTCGACGACGGCGCTTTATTCTGGTTTTACCAAATCCAGTTTGCTCTAATGAAATTGTATTCCGACGATGTCGTTTTGAACTCACTCTATTGACTTCGGTGGCAGATTTAATGGGAATCAAGTAGGTGGACGCATGCGGATCCAAGCCGCCACTTGGTCCTCCCCCGCCTTGTTGCATTTCTTCGTTCGGCACCTTTCTCAGCGAACACGAATTATCGTCACAGAAAACTTCACGCATTCAGGAGTACTTCGGTCTCAGAATTAATTTCACTTTTGTTTCTGTATCGTAAGTCTAATTGATGTCCAATTTTATTTAGCAACGTAATTCGAAAACATTGAACGTGTCCACGCTCCATAGGTAAAAACTCGACTGGATTAAAACTAAGATTTTGTTCGCTTTTATCTTCGTCTATATCCTCTGCATCAATTTCTCGAAGTAACGGAATTAGTTTGTTATTATAAAATTGATTTTGTACTAGATCACAGAGAACTAAAGTGACATCAGACGTGCTTTTTAGCAATTCAATTTCCAATTTAATTCTTTCTTGCTCACGTTCATCTTCTTCCCACTGTTCGAGAAAAATATGTCTTCGTAAATGCATTACGCTTTTGCTATTTATCACGGTCCCTTTACGAAACCCAAAATACTCACAAAGAGCGTCGGGAAAATGTATGGTTATATCTTCCCTTAAGTTTTTAGCAAACAATGTAATGCCTTTGATCATGAACTCAATTCTGGTATCGGGATAAACGCCGGCTTTAAACGTTTTATTAATTTCAGTAATCACCGTTTCGGGTCTTAAGTCCGATGGTTCATTCATGGGTAACTTATAGTTTAATATCATTCCGACAGCAAACAGTATTGTCTCTAGTTCCTGAAGACTATTTGCAAATAGCTTTACATCAAAATCAGCACCGGATTTGTATTGACCAGGTTTGAAGTAGTCAGTAGTAAATCCAAGAAGGTTTTGTATTATTAATGGTATGGAAATATATTCACAATACTTATCTCTAAAAACAATTTCTGTTTTTAAATTGTCAAAACTAAATGTAATAAAAAAATCGATTTCCCACTGCTTGAACTTTTCGTTTATATCTTTTAAAAACGCTCTGTACTCTTCATATTTCTTTCCTTGAGGTCTACGATAGACGTATACAGATGGAAATGTTTGATGAATACCAATTAAGTTGACATTAGATCGATAGTGCACAACCTTGAATCGGAAGCTGCTCACTAAACGAATTTGCTCAAATTTTACTTGACTAATTACTTCACTCGCCATATTTCGTCGTGGTAAAATCCAATACCGAGTAAATCCGAATAAGTAAGTTAAATTTCTATTCATTATAAAATATTTTTCCATACTTCTTTCTTCGTAAATTAGCTGGATTAATCCTTCAGTAGGGGAAATATCAATTTTTGAGGCAGTTATGGGAATATTATTTTTTTAGCTTCATTGTTAAATCCTTTTACGAATTCCAATATATTATCTGTAAATTTTGGAAATCTACCGTTGTAACAGTTGCTATGGGAAATTCTGGAAACAATTTTTCTTGCTTCTTCTCTGCGATTTGAGACTTTATGTTTTGTAATTTCTTTAACTTTGAAATTTTTGGTGCAAAACGTATTTTGGCAAGCCCAATCTCGTAAGTATCGCGTTGTAATTTAATAGGTGGGTTAACTTCGGTTATAAAACTTGTGCTTGTGTTTTCTGGGAATTGTTGTAGGTTTGCTTTACTCGAACTAAACAAATGAAATGTTTCTGATGTATGACGGCTAGAACCGTTGAAACGTTCAAACGTTTCGGGGAGAAAACCGCCTCTTCCAGCAGAAGAAAACATTATCACTAGGACTATGTCACTTTTAAAAGTTCAAGTTCATAAAAACTGCCGATAACTGGTTCACCCTCTAAGCTTGTTATCAAATATGTAAATGGGTCAGTGGGCTGTACAGCTGATATTTTAAACTTTTCATTGCTCCAACCAGCAGCATATCCTTAAACAGCACATGCGCATTTGATAATTAGACAGCAAAAGCAAATAAACTTTCTAGAAAATAGATCATGTACTTAAGTTTTGAGTAAAGAGTAAAATACGCTAAACCTTTCTCAAATTGTATTTTTGTTTTGGAGATTCGAACGATATCGCCTTTTTGATACTTTGGTTTCCTATGCTTTTTGGTTTTACGCCGTTCAATGATATCAGCGTACATACGCTGCCAGATATCGTTCTCGTTTTCTTGATTGACATCGTCTGGACTCATTTGAATTGAACGGTGGAACGATGCATTGTATGATTTCGTGAATTCTTGCAGTACGTCCACAATTCTGTTGGTATTTTTCTCCGTCATATACCGCTCTAATCGTGTCCATAGGGTACGAATTAGACGCTCCAAGAAGCTTACTTTGATTTCACTATAGACGTAATACCATTTGATGCCTTTTGACTTGAGATATTCTTGAAATGTTCGTGATGTATACTCAGTTCCTCGATCAGTGAATAGGGTAAATGGTATTGCCTTTGACTCTCTTAGAATGGAATTAAACGCAACTATCATGGCCATGCTATCTTTAGATTTTAATGCTCTTGTATATGCTTTACGACTGAATAGATCCATCACAACAAGAACAAATTTTGTGTTACTATTGTCTTTTGAAATTCCTCGAATATCTTTTAAATCGGAACCCCAAATTTGGTTGATAAGATAAACCATAGTCCGTCGCCGCTTAAACCTTTTTCGAGCAGGATAATGCAAAGTAAATGAATCTAATTTTTGTAGCTCCTTTTCAACTTGGTGTTTATTCGTAAGTTTTCGGTTTTTCATAAATCCAGCTAAACCTGAAAAGGAACCACTAAGTCTTTGACTCACGTAATCACTTTTAATTTCAGCCATGATTTCACAAAATATTTTATTTGTTGGGAATATATTCACACACAATTTATGGTATTAACAAATGAGAATTGTTCTTAATTTATTGCACTTTTCCTTTAATCTTTCCTCTTCAGCGATTGTGTACTGAATGGTGTTCTGGATCTCGGTGCCGTAGTTAAATCGTGATTTTGGGATACTGTTATCCAGAATCATGATATCATCTAGAGCTTTAACTCTGCTCAAAGCAGTGTAATCTAATGCATTAGTACCTTTAGAACCAAGCAAGTAAACAAGTTTTGGAAGAGTTAAGCTCTGTGTTTTGTGAATAGTTAAAGCAAATGCTAGAATTAATGGAAAGCGTTTTGGTGGAGGCGAAACATTCGCATTTAACAATAAATTGTTCGCTGATTTTTTCTGCTCAAGTGTCATATTCTCAAGGAAAATTGGCACACCGCGATACCCTGCCTTACTATATACAAATTTTGTACCCGTATATTTTGGGAAATCGACGAGAATATAGTTGACAGGTCTACAATTTTTGTTATCCTCACACTCACTCGGAGTGGATACATCGGAATCTGAATCGTATATCGTCTCGTGCAATGGGGATGTAACACCTGATGAAGTATAAACAACTTCAAGTACTGTGCCAACCGATCCGTTCACAAGGCCAAATCTTGTTTCCAAATTCTTCCTCAGCATTACAGGACAGTTTTTACAGACTCTCAAAGGATCTTCGATCAACCCCGCTAGACTAGATTCAACGTCATGAATTTCACTGTTAGTTGATTTTGATGTGTATGCCAACATTTTACTGTTATAAAAAAATAAATTGATAACAGGGCACTCAATGTTTAACAATATATACAAATGTTTAAAATATAAATTATTAAAAGATTGTCATGTACTTGTTGTAATTGTTTGCAAGTGCATTTGTATAGTAGACGTGGACAGCTGTTCTAAAATTAGACCTGTCGGCTTCGGATAAATTCTTCTCCATTCTTGATCGCAAAATATCCAAATCTGTTTCTTCGACAATTCCATGGGACACATGCTCCAGAAGCAATTTGAATCTTTCCTGCATCAGTGAAGTATGGCGGGTGCGATATGATTCCGTGAAGTAAACACAATCAAATAACCTGTACAACTCAGAAGCTTGAAACAGCTCAGGGTGACTTTCAAGTATTAATTCTGTTGGCTTATACAATGGGATGCCAAACAGAGGTTGTAACTGGAAAATATCGCCCACCAGGATGACATTCCGTCCTCCGAAATTATAATCGGAATAAATTGGATCAATTCGTTTCATGAATTGATTAATATAGTCTAAAAGTTCTAGCGAAATTGTTGAAAACTCGTCTACAACTATCCACTGCACATTCTTGAATCTACATTTGGTTTCAGAGTTTATCATGCGGGATTTGAGCGCAGTTTGTAATTTATCTTTGCTGATTCGAATACCAAACGCTGAATGCATGGTAATTCCATTACAGTTGAAAGCTGCTACGCCCATATATGAGCACACAATGTATTCAAATTGATCGTTCTGTCTAACCTTTTCTTTTTCAAATAATGTTTGAAGATGATTTATCACCATTGTTTTACCGGACCCAGGGAGCCCTGCAACAATGAGCGTCAATGGCGATGTTTTTTGGATGTGTAAGGGTTTCACCATTTGTATTTTAACAAGCTTAAGTACATTTTCTTGATCAAAATTCAAATCGGAGTAACTCACAGTTGAATTAGAAATTTTGCCTGAAGTGAATGATGTTAGTTTTTCAGTCTTGTAGAAATCGGTGCGCTTCAAATTAGCTGGTGTGCACATCTTGCCGCGCTTTAAAATTTGGTAGGTCAATGATTGAACACTGGGCTAGAAGCCATGACGTACGGGTGGAAGTATCCACCCCTCGTTGTCAGGCAATACATCGTCGGGTGGCAATGGTGTATGCCATTGTCCCGTCACAATGTCAGTTTCTGTGACATGTACTAACTCGGGGATTGCTTGTCGCAATCGAGCACACAAATACTTACTGTAAGTAAATGGAGATTTCATGGATTTCATTTGTTTCTTCCAAGATCCAGAAAAACAAAAATTATTCCCACCCAGAAAATGCGTTCCCGTGTGTTTTTTTATGAACTTGAGTGGATGGTTATGCTTTTCCTCGCAGTTTGAACAACGAAATGCATTTCCTTTTATTCTTTTATAACGTCGAAGTTGTTCCATAAGTTGTCTCGTTTTCAACTTCGGATGACATTTGAAACAAAAATCCAATTTCTTACTACATGGGCCTAAAACCGAGCCAAGACAATAGAAATGTTCACGAGTATGAATATCAGGTTCCTTCATGATATTTTTATTTCAACTGATTCGATATATGAACTAGAATACTACGAAAGTTTTAAGTTAAATACACACTTGGGTAAACGTGACTCGAAGACGTTGATTCAAATTGCACTAACTTCGTGGTTATCAATCGTGAAATATATCGCAGGACTGTTGCAAAGTCTCAGAAACAAATTCACTTGTGACACTTAGTTGAGTCGAAGTCAATGCGACATCGATTTCGAATCGGTCCAAATGTGAAATATATTGAACGCTGGTTGGAAACAGTTTCTGTGTTAAACACTTGATTTATTCGGAACCTAGTTAACTTGATTGCTTGCTTCTCTATATAACTCGCAGTGCGATTAGACGGGTAACGCTTGATTGAATGCAGTAACCGTCAAAATTGATACCAAATAGGGAGGGGGTCAGCAACGCAACCACCCACACAAATTGGAAACATAATATAAATATCAAATACCCAATCAGAGTTACAATCCCTCGGCATATTAGATGAATTAACCAATCAGAAAGACACGCTCCTCCTACCAATCATATTTCCACGAATTACTTACCCAATATACTGAGCATAACAGGTATGAAAGCATAATTATTCTATGAGTACATTTGCAACTCATCATTTTATTACCGACGTTCAATCAGTGCAAATCGAAATACGAAATGCCGAAAAAGATTCTACCGAAATCCCGAGTCCCCGCGGCTGACTTAAACAAATACGATTCTCAGCTACTGAGAACAACAAACATTGCAGAAGACTTGTGCATCGATGCATCGCAAAACGCATCGGACAAGAGATACAAACATTCGAAATATCCTCCGATTTCACAAAACCAAAATCAGGAAAGTAGTGGCGAAGAGGAAGATGAATCGAGCGATGTGCCGTGGAATAAAAGCTTTTTTGTTGAACATGGTGTAATCCAGGCAAGAATAGTTGTGTTATTATTTTAGACTTATTTTATATTTTAAGTTATACTAATGAATATAATATAAAATGTTAAATTTTACAGTGTGGCAACATTTTAGTACACAAAGCTTTCAATACGTTCTATGAGTGTGACTTCTACTATTTGGGAAGGGAAAACGTCACACACAATAACCGCTCCTGGGTTCGTTTCTCGCAACTGGAATCACTCCAAGTGATTCAGTTAGTCGAGACTATCCTGAAACAGTTTGACGAAACCCCGAAGGGGGAACTAATTCCCTTTTTCAAGGGTAACAAAGATCGAGCAGCCACGGCAGTTGGTCAGCAAAGAAAAGCGGAATTTTGGCAAGATCCTGATCTCTCAACATCGAGTACTCGCATTCGGGTGACACGATGTGATATCACCGGATCTTAATTATTTCACTTTAATCGACCTGTACCCCCCTAGAAAACTGCTCAATATTCGGGTTGGATAGGGTCAATATTAACAATCAGATTGCCCTACATGAAGCTCATTGTGGAATTTCTCAAGTTGAAAAACTCCGAATAGCCTGACATTATATTCACTAATCACTCACTTAACATTTTCAGTGGATAAATCTGTTCTATTATAAATTAGTTTTATTTAACTAATGTGTACAAATTTTATTATTGCACTCCCTGTCCCGAGTTTCCCTTCTTAAAACCCAAATGGATTTCAAGAATTGAAACTCTCAGCCCATTAGACGTATACACAATGAATTTATTTAACAATGAATGTAAATTTTAAAATAGTAATACACAGAATTATGCACTCATTAATGGATATAGGTAATTCCTTTATAATGCTAAAAATTCAAACGCACACAAATAATTCATTTCTTAAATGACTAACCAAATTCCATTCTAATAGATTTTTGCTTCACACAAATTTTTGCTACTAAAAATTATTTATTTACTAATGCAGTACAGTGCACGTATTATATGAAATTAAAATAATCAGTTTCAAATAACTAGTTCTTTTGTTAGTTATTGTTAATCAAATGGAAATCTGTTACACACACAAATAATCTTTATTTTTAAATTCCTAGTGATGACACACATTATACCAAAATAATAATAATATCAAAAATCGAAATAATCAGTTATAAAAAACAAGTTTTTTTGTTAGTTATTGTTTTGATTTTTAATGTAAACATGACCTATGCACTCGTGTGTAGATATAATTGATTCCTTTACAATGTCAAAAAATTCTGTTACACACAAATAATTTATTTTTAATGGCAAATGAAATGCAAATCAAATGAATATCTGTTACACACAAAAGAAATCTTAAATTATTCTTAAATTCCTGAGTACACACATTAGCCCAAAACAATAAATAATATTAAAATCGAAATAATTAGTTTCAAATAACTACTTTTTTGTTAGTTCTTGTTTTGATTTTTTTTCTTACGATTTTTATTTAAAATATTGTGTGTGGCATTTAAAGTATTTTATTGTACCCTCCCTGTCCCAAGTTCCCCTTCTTAAAACCCAAATGGATTTTAAGAATTGGAACTTACAGCCTTTAAATGTTACACACAAAATATAAATTAATAAAGCAATTTTATTTTCTTAATTAATTACTATAAATCTTTAGAAGATACACACATTGATAGATATAGATAAAACACACAAAAATCTGTTAAGAAATAAACTCAAGTAAAATTCTGTTTCTCCAGTGTGGATCATTTATTTCAAAAGATCAAGGTTTGAAGCGCTGTCTTCCAATGCAGTTCCCCCCGGGGAGACTGCAACACAATAGTCGTGAAGTCACTCATAAGTGGAGAGTTGAGCATCTCGAATCGCCGTCGCCTTCTTCTGGAAATCTTGGTACATTCTCTGAAATCCTAAGTCCTCGTAAAGGTGGTCCATATTTGCATTTGAGCCTTCGACTTTGACTCCTGTTGCCAACAGGAATTTATCAAAGTCTTTTCTGTCTTGTATGGCTGACTTCTCATCTTGGTTCAGAGGTTCAACTGGATTCAGGATATGTTCTTCTGACAAATTTTCTTGATGTTGTTCCAGCTGTTGTTCTGTCTGTTCTTCTATCTGTTGATTCATCTCTTGTTCTTGCTCCTATTCTTTCTGAATTTGCACTTCAAGTTCTTGCTCCAGAACTTGCTCCAGAACTTGCTCCAGAACTTGTTCTAGCTGTATTTCTTCCCCATTAGTATTACCACTTTCTCTCGAAATCTGTACAGGTTCAACATCGATCGATGCAGCTTCAGCATCGATCGATGCAACTACACAATCGATGATTTCTTTCTCTTTCGTAGGAATTTCTTCCGACACTTTGCTTGAATTCTCATCTTTCGATTCGTCGATCTTCTTCTTTTTATTCGCTGATGTCTTCACACTGTCTGTATCCAGTGTTTTGCGTTTCCCTTCCATGGAATCGGCAGCTGAGTCTGCATGGTGACCAACAGTCTTGGCTAGAAAAGTCTCAATTCTTTTTTGAGACTTTTCCTTTGAGCTGGGGTGAGATTTTTCCTCTCCACAACTTGATTTTCGATGAGCTTTCTCCGATCTGTCTGGTCCTTTGTTGGAGTGAGATGATTTGTTTGAACTCCCAACTGTTTTAGCAGAATCTTTCTTTGCTGAAGAATCTAAAAAAAAAAAATAAACCTCTAATAAATATACGGCTACAACATGGATTTCTTCGAAGCGGACAAAGTTTCGTTAATCCCTGTAAGTAAAACAAAACAAATATCTTACAATATATTTCTAAGGAAAATTTTAATACCATTCTTATGAGCATCGGGAAGCGCCTTCACTTGGGAGTGCTTGGCGCGCTTCGCACTCACTTGTTTGTGAGAATCTTCCCCCACACGGCAGGACTTTGTTTTTGAAACTGAAACCGAAATAATTATTTATAATCATAAATTTTACTACACCCTGTACTACATCTCTCCATCAGCACACCCGTTCATATTTTCAAGCTCATATATCCATTCTTTACTACATTTAAATTAATATTATACATCCAATATAAAGTATGGAAATATACCTTTATTTACTGGAACACTCTGTTCCACTGGCTCATCTTTACCAGGATGCTCTCCACTAGCTGGTGCATCAACATCGTCCTCAGCGTCAACATCATCTTCCCAGAAATCTAGAAGAAAACAACATAGTTTATAATTAGTAACACTTTGAGTCACCCTGTAGAATTTATTCCCTAAGCAAAAACTACTTTTCAATGCCGAAGCGAGTAAGTCTTTCGCTTCAACCACCCTACTTCTATTTTAGTTCAGCTTTTCCGAGTACACTCTTACCATCGGTGTCATAAGCCTGGTTCTCAATAGGGTTGTTTTCGTGAACTTGGATAAGTTCACCAGTCTTCAAAGCCACTTGCTCATACATACGTATGAGCCGTCCATTCGTTTTCTTTTGCTCGTCAATGAGCTCCTCAAATCGCTCATTAAGCTTGCCTATGTCCTGAACCAGTTTCTTCTCAGCATCGGGCCGATGCCGTTCCACATGACGAACGTAATGCCCGACTTCCAAGACTCTATTTATTCCAGCCGGAATAAATATCACTCTTCCTTGTGGAGTGATCGGCTTGCCACAACTTCCTCCCTTCCACATGGCTGGGCATTTCGTTGTCACATCGGCTGATTTGCGAGCTTTCTTCTGCTCGTAAATCGCTTGAAGGAGACAGTCTGGAATATAAATTTAAAAATCAATTCATAATAACATTATGAAATAATTATCAAAATCACTTCAAATAAAATTAATTTTAATTTCTATTACAGAAATAAAATTTTAAAAATACACTTACCTTTGTGGTAAAAATGTTTACATTTTGTAGTCACGAAAATCCCACCCTTGGCCGCGTAAGAGAAGTCTGAGTCAGTTGTAATGTCCAATAGATCGAAGTAATTCAATAGAATTTCCCTAGCTATTTTTTCTCCACAACTTTCTCTTCCTGCTTCCTCTTAAACTTAACAACACCTTCCCCGAACAGATTAAACCTGCACACATAATAATTGCACAAAGCAATGTGACTAACTGTTCCTACGTGGCTTTGAGCCATTCTTTAATTTTTATTCAGTCAAAAATTCTCTAGGCAAAGCCCTAACTGGTCCAATGTAATCAAAACACTACGAGTACATGTGTGAATACATTATTATTAATACGCGGCCATTTTCCAGTTAAAACACAATTCCTATATTAACATAATCTTACTATACCATACACATATGCATACACACTATTTCTCAGTTCAAGTTCACATTTTACGGGGCTTATTAGTTTGACACTTTTTTGCTCGGGAAAATATTTCCCGACCTCCCGGTACTCTGTATACGTAATACAGTTTTAAGGCTCCTTTCCCTAAATCCTTCCCCTTGCCTTACGCTCACTACCGTTTAAAACTACAATTCTCAACCACGGATTTTTTTACTTACTCATTTCATTTACCAACTCAATTTTAATTCCCATCTATTACCTGCTATCATTTTATTCGCAGGTTTTAATTAAATCGTGATTTTTCAATGCTAACCTTTACCAATCCCATATACAAACATGAAATGCATATTTACATAGGTGTACATACAACCAATAACGTAAAATCAATGCTTATAAAATTTGCATATGCTTCACCATATGCATACGTATACAGTGATATATGCAGCATACTGTATGATAGTGCATGAACTTAACATGGTACATACATACATGCATGCATTTACATGAACATCTCATCCCAACATTTTCTCCCGGTCATATTGACATTTCACGGGACTCTCATCCCAACACACTGAACAGATAAATATTTTTTATACCCGTCCAAGACCTCCACTTTAACGCATATTCCAATCTCCACACACTAATGCGACACTTTCCCACGCAAGCATCCCCTTCATACACACTACGTTCCATTTGCCCACACACATTTTTTGCTACTTATTTGATTTTTCATCCCTCTCAAGTCTCCACTCTCACACACACAATCTTCCCTCCATCACCGTCTTCATTCCTTCGCACATCGCTCTTATTGCTGTCCGATTTTTATTACCTTGCTTATCATTTAATTCGCAGGTTTTAATTAAAATGCATTTTTTTGATGCAAACCTATTCTAAAAACATATATACACACTATTTGCACATGTACATACGTGTACATGCTATAGTTTGCATACGGCGGGGGTGGGAATATTTTAATATTATTATATTACCCGGGGTGGGGTCCTACCCCCCACCCAATCCGTTTTTTATACACGGGTTCGTCTCGGGACCAAAACGCCTATTATCACACTACTCCTAGCCGACAGCCGACAAAAATATGCCCAACTCGGCCGTCAGATGTCGGCCAAACGTGCAACTTGGCCGACAGCGGACAACCGACAAAATGTCCAACTTAGCCGACGGCCGACAAAACGGTAATTTTTATTCTAATGCAATTATTTTCAAATGTCATTGTTTTATTCATTTTGGATAGTAAAAACATAAGCAGGTAAAAATATGACTACACAAGTGTGATACAGAGGCCGGCATTTTGAATATCTGAGAATATTATTCAGTATAAATATGTATGAAAATAATCCAAAATGAATTGTGATGAACCGCCCTGGTTATTACCAGTGCTGAGTAATAAAGGCAGGATCAGATGCAAAAATACTAGAATAAACTCTATATTTATTCAACATAACCCAGAATAGAATTAATTATAGTTCCAGATACAATTTACCGTGAGGTACAAACACAAATAATAATAAACTATACACTTGACGTCTCCCCTATACTATTTATATCGTTCCAATTACGTAAATAACGCTCAATTTATTAATTACAGAGATCAATAACAAATGGAGTTCACTCTAAGTGGTAGCAGTACAGTGGTATTAATTTACCATGAGTATATGACGCTACAATTAGTTACGGATTTATATAATTCCTTATACAATAATTATATACATTTGTGGGGTATTTGGGGCGATGGTCTGGTTTATCCCTGACAAGAATATCCCTGGAAATTGTCCTGGCTTATTGCCTTTTAACCCTACAGTACAGCTCTGCTCTGAGCCTCTTAACGAGAGCGTAGAACCTCTCCAGAGCTATATTACCCTACCCTTATAGCACGGGAAAGATGGTGCTATAAGCTAATATATGCCTTGGAAGCGGGCTAGGACTTATACGCCACACAACCGTGAAAAAGCTGCATATACGTATAGTATAGAATTATTTATTTAATATAAGATAGAGCAAAACACAAGGAAATGCATATATAGCTTAAATATAGCATAAGCTAATATTTAAGGCAATAATATGAAAGAATAAATAAGGTAGGTAGAATAGAATGCCCAAGTATGTACCCATATAATTTACCTCTAGGAGAGTAAGCTATATAGGACTAAGCTGCTAGAAGTACCGTGATCTGAAAGTACAAAAAAACAAGATATGTAGGTGCGCTTCTCTGTGTCCTATCAAACGGCATCCTATAATAAAATAATAGGGAAGAACTTATAGAAGGGTTCTTACCAATATGAATAGGAATATGACGCGAACAGTCAGATATGAAGCTGGTGCAGGCACATGTGAAAAGAGAATTGGGCTGGAGGTGATATGTGCGTGGGAATGGCAAGATATATGGTAGGATTATGAGGAAGACTTGAAAGAGAGAGAAGAGTGAGCTGGGGTAGCTCCGCCTCCGCGGGAAAATCATAATATAGTCTGTGTGAGAGTCTGGGTGAGAGAGTGTGTAGTATAGGGACGAGGGAGTTCCATTATGGTAAACACTTTTTATTTATTATTTATAATTATTACAGCAATTATAACAATAAAAACATTACTTTTTGAAATCAATTATGTTAGAATAAAAAATACCTTCCCTTCACGATGCAGCTTGATTGTTTCGTTACACACAAATTATTGTATATTATGAGCAGACATGGAACACTTTATCAGATAACGTTTTTGAAAAACGTTATTAACAGAAAATTTGACAACGGGTTTTTATAACTAAAGCGGAAACTGATAGAAATAATTTCGGTTAATTCCCAAAAACGTATGACTAGCTAACGAAAACGATATATTTCGGTTTTCCAAGTCTGATTATGACCATCTGTATTTTGGATTTCGGCCGTCGGCTAAGTGGGACATTTTGTCGGTTGTCCGCGGTCGGCCAAGTTGCACGTTTAGCCGACATCTGACGGCTGACTTGGGCATATGATTGTCGGCTGTCGGCTAGGTTGGACACTTTGTCGGCTATCGGCCGTCTGCCAAGTTGTATATTTAGCCGACATCTGTCGGCTAACTTGGACTGATATTTGTCGGTCGTCGGCTAACTTGGAGCTTCCAAGAAAAGGGTTTGACAAATTCAATTCAGTAATATTTGGAAAAATTATGACGAGATTTTAGAAAATCACAATAAGGTTGAGTTTAACTTAAAAAGGGTTCTACATGTTTTAATAGTAGCTTTACAGATAAATTTCTCAACTCATAAATTACTAAACTAATAAAAACAATTATATATATATAGGTGTTTATTGGCCGATATGACAGAAGCTCTTACAGTCATATTTGTTTATAATTTCATTTTGTGTAAATTGGCATTATTTCTGCTTCAGTTACTTGTATTGTAATGGCAATGGTACTAAAAGAATTTAAAATATAAAGTTGAAATTATAGTGACGTCGTGTTTCACGTGTAAATATATAAAGGTAAAAATTGTAAATAGTATGTGTTCAGACTTCATTACATTTGTCGTTTAGTTAATTAGGTATCAGTATTACAGTTTACTGTCTAGTTTGGCCTTTGCCCATCGTGTATTTATTCTATTGGTTGTATAGCCCTTGTGATTTTGCAGGTAAAGAGGGATCCATTTCCTGAAACAGGACGCTGTTAGTGTGTGTTGTTTTATTAGCTTCTTCTGTCTAGCGCATGGCACCAGTACGTGTATAGACAATGCATTGTGTCCGGGTTCGTGCGTTGGAATATATCTGTTATAAAGCTTTTTTAGTAGCTCGTTCTAAGAGTTCTTGTGGTATATATTTACTTCTGAGGTCTTCATATATTTTGCATTCAAACATAATGTGGTACGTGTCTTCATCTCCACTTCTGCATTTACAGTTAATTTCTTGTTTCTCCTGATTTCTTCTCCATTTACACTACATGGATTGAATGTTGAATATTCTATTTCTGACACTGATTCTGGGTAAATTCAATCGTAGGTTCTGTATAAATTTGATCATGGCCCAACTATGTTTCATTTCGTAGAAGGGTTCTCTCTTACATGTGTCTTTAGTATTCTGTAGTCCTCGCTAGCAAGAAGTTGTATGTCTCTTACATCTGAATTTATGGACTCTAGGTCTATTCTGCTGTACAGCTTCCTAGCAGATTTCTCTAGGTATTCTTTATTGATTTGGCTGAATTCAATCTTGAGGTTCAGGATTTCGAAGTATTTCTCCCATTGTTTTGAAATATTCAATTTGTTGTTGTCCTCAACAGCCAGTAGTTCCTTATAGCAGTTTTTGGCTGGATTAGTAGCGTGGTCAGAGAAGACTACGTTGTACAGAGTAGTGATTATGTTTTGCAATTACTGTTTTCACATATAGGGTTCCTGTTTCTAGTCTTAATATGCAGCCAGGGGTTAAGTTACTGGCTCCGGTTATTCGTCTGAGAAATTTAGTTTGAATCTTTTCGATGTACTCGGTGTACGATGGTCCCCAGATTGCAAAGCCATACAGAGGGATTGAGTTAACTAGAGAATTAAATAGTCGAGTTGTTATGTTAATATTCCTGATTGTTGTTGAGGTCGGTGTTTTTAGAAATTGTACTACCGCCGCATTCGTTCTCTCCCGGATGTTTTTGGAGTGGGTGTTGAAGTGCCCATTTCTGTGGAACTCTATACCTAGGTACTTGTATGAAGATTCTATGTCTATAGTTTCTCCGTTGTAGTAGAATTTTGTTTTCTTGGGGTATCTTCCGTTTCCAAAAATCACAACTTTCGTTTTATTCAAGTTAATTTTTAGGTCGTTTTTGTTGGGGAATCCGTTGAGTAATTTTATCTGGGTTTGAAGGTCTTGAGGAGTGTTCACCGTTAGTACGATGTCGTCAGCGTACATGAAAATTCGAATTGATTTTCCATTCACTTTAAAACCGTCGACATTAGAGTTTTCTAGGATAGTAGTAATTTCGTCAGCGAATAGGTTAAAGAGCGTTGGGCTCAGGGTTTTACCTTGCAGTACTCCAGTTAGTATAGGTATAAGCTGACTTAATCCGTCTGCAGACCTCACTTTTGCATGCGCTGATTTATAGAGTTCACGTATTTTCTCGGCTAAGTAACTGGGTATCTTTAGTCTTCTTAGTCTGCACCATAGTTTGTTCCTTTTGATCGTGTCTAATGCCTTTGACAAATCGACAAAAAGGCAGTGCAACTTCTTCTGTTTCTGGGCGGCTAATTTGATTAGGCTATTAAGTATAAATAGGTGGTCCAAACAGCTTCTTTTTTTCCGTAAGCAGCTTGTGATTCTGATAGAAGGTTATTTTGATTGATCCAGAGTCTGTTTGTAAGTAATATACTGACGAGCTTTACGATTGTGTTGACTAGTGATATAGGTCTGTAATTGCCTGGGTCGTTCTTATCTCCTTTCTTGTAGATTGGGGCAACTACTATTTCTAGTAGATTTACTGGAAAGATTTAAACTAAGCATCTGTTAAGGCACTCTTGCAAACATGGCAGCATTTGTTCAGGTAAATATTTCCATACTTCATTAGGAATTCCATCCGCACCAGGAGATTTACGATTTCCTAATCTCTTCAGGGCAGTTCTTATTTCGTGGAGTGTAAATAATTGTGCTCTCTCGACTCTGATTACTTCGTCCGTGTCTATATCCCATGTGAAATATTGCTTGAAATGATTTTCCCATTTTAAAAGATCTATATTATTGTCGGTGTTGTGATTCTGTTTGTTATCCCTGAAGTTGTTTAGAAGTTTCCAAAAGGTTGACGAGTCGTTGGTGTTGTGTATAGTACTCGCTAACATTTTGTAGAATTTTTCTTTAGTTGTGGTACAGAGATTTCTGAACTGATCTCTTGATTTAGTATAATTCTCTATTGCTTCCCTGTTTAATCTGTCTGCTCTGAGCTTTTTTAGATTTTTGTTGCATATCTGTTTTTGCTTTCGGCATTGATCGTTGAATCATTTCGGGGCGTTTCTCCATTCTCTAGTTGTTGTTTTGGTTGTTCGCATTCCCGATTCGTTTGCATACTTGAACATTTCCTCCGTGAGCAGGTTCACATTTCCATTCACTCTGTTCATGATAAATACACTGTCTTGAGTGATTCGATTCTTGAATTTTTTGCTTAGCCTGTTGTCCCAGGTGATCATTTTCAAATTAATTCTTTTGTTTTCTCTTTCTGTATTTAGATTGGATCTTGTTAGGAGAATAGGTAAATGATCTGATAAGTGCACATTCAAGGCTTTAAAGTCTTCTATATTTGTTTCATCTTGAGTAGCAACGCAGAGGTCAATCAAAGATGAGCCATTGTATGCATGGTAGGTACAGTCACCTTTCGGATCGCCTTTTGTCCTTCCATTGATGATGATTTTATCTTCTGCTTCAAATGTTGACTACAGTAATCTTCCTCTTCTGTTCGTGATCTTATCCATTGTGTTGCGTACTTGTGCTATGCTGTTGATATAGTCTCTTCGGTGTTTGGTACTTTTCTCCAAGTCTTGTTATTATCTGTTATAAGTTTATTTTCCTCTTTGCTGCTCGTCTCAATGTAAAAATCAGATTGAAAGCTAATGTACGTATTGTTTTCAACTGAATTGTGAATTCCTATAATTAAACCCCCACTAGGTCTTCCTCCGTAAATGTTTTTTCTTGCTGGGATTGTTGTGCATTTATAATTGGTGAGTTTCTTCTCCATTATCGTGTTGTCCACTGTCCAAGTTTCAGTTAGGCAGAAGATGTTCGGTGTTAGGTTTTCAATTGTATCCGCTTTCATCTGCAAATTGTTGTAGATACCGTGTACATTCCAGTAGAGTATTGTTTTTATTTTATTTTGTTCATTGGGTAATGTTGATGATGGGCGAACGCCTCTTCAGAAATTCCTATTAGGTAATGGGTCTTCAGTCCCGTTTCTGTATATTTGCCCACCTTTGGCTTCGACTTTGACTCCATCTATGATTTCTGAAGTGTGCCTCCAATTTTCGACTGCTTTTCCTTGTTGTTTTGCCAATTGAGCTTCTTTCATAATTCAAAATCGATTTTTTCCTTCAGTGACCGATACGTCTTCGTTTATATAGATCCCTGCTTTTCGAGTCTCCGAATCTCCTTCCTTGGATTTAAATAGTATGTGGTCTGCATCATGTTGGTAAAGTAGCCGTATTTTGATTGGTCTTGGTTTTGGCCCAATCTTCCCGATTCTGAAAGCGGTGTCAATGATTACATCATTTCTGGAGATTCTGTATCGCTTCAGCATTCCATTTACTTTATCTTTCAGATTTTCTAGGTTCTCTATTGGATCTGCATGTATCCCTGATATCAGTATGTTGTTTCTGCGGATCATTTTCTGGAGATTCTCGTTCTCTTTCTCCAATCTATGTACATTTTCTTCGAGTACTTTACATTTCGCTTCCAGTACGTTGACTTTTGGAGTGGTGTCTGCTATTTGGTCCACTTTGTAATTTATATTTTGTAGCTGTTCTTTGATGTCTCTGCTGTTATTGGCGAGGGTTTGAGCAATTGTTTGGGCTATTATGGTTCTCATAGTGTCTGCATCCATGCTTGTACTTACTATTGGGGCGTGCGTACCTTTTTTTCTTTTTTGACTTTCTTGATCTATTTTCTCTTCTCCTTGATGTTGTCTCTTTCTGTGGCTAGCTTTCTCAAAGTGACTCGCTTCTTCAGTCTGATTTGTCTTGGTTAAGTCAGGTGAGTCTCTTGGTATGAGTTTACTACGCTTAAATATTTGTTCCAGTTCGTACTCCTGGAGAGTAGGTACGCGTGGGTTCATGTGTATTTCTCGATTTGAATTTCGATTTGTTTTAAATAAATAAACCAGATCGCTACAGGTGAATAGGTACAATGTGGGTTCTTGGGATTAGTCAGAGCATTTTCACAGTTTATAGTATTACCTAAGTATATTAGTACAATTCATGCCAGTTTTGTGGATTTGTAGTGGGGCTTAAGAGTTCCTTAGGGTGGTTGGCTTATAGCGTGCTGGCGCTAGAGGGAGCTATTCTCTTCGGCCGGATTTCAACCCCGGTCCCGGTGTTCTGGTTGTCGGCTGCTATACTGTTTAACTTATTTTCCTATAGTAGTGTTCGTGATGAGCGTACTTCTTCCCGTTCTCACTGATACTCTATTTCTCTCAGGTTTGTAGGTCTTGTGCGGTGATTAGTTGTGGTGTTAGGTTTCAGTGTTTCAACCAGCTTTCAACCCTGGTCAACTGTTTGGATTGGCGGCAGCTTTCTGTCAAGGTGCACTCATCGGTTCGTTTCATCAGATCGTGCCCTCATAATGGGTTAAAATAATAGTAGTACGAATCAGCGTAATGTTTTTAAGCTTGTTTTCCTTGTATATTTTACAATTTTCTTTCCATCTGATCTTTTATGCAATTAGAGTAATGTTCTGTAAGTACTTACGCATATGTACACCCTGGTCTGACTCTCGTGTTTGTCTTCTAAACCCTAATTTGTCAACTCAGTGACCTGTCAGAGCCAGGGTTAGGTTCTAGTTCCTGCACTGTAGTTATAATTTTTCTTGTGTATTGGTATTGTTTGTATTGGATAGTTTTGTGTCAATGTAGTCCTTGCAGTCCTTTTTCTTATCGTTGCACTGCTTATCAATTCTATTTATAGTGTGCTGACTGAACTCATTTCTTAAAAGGCTGTATGTTTCTTCCCTTCCTTCCAAAAGTTCTTGATTTTCGTAATTTTTGTTAGTTTTGCACAATTTCTAGCTTTTTTGAAAAAATATTATTGTCACGCACTTTACAGTATGCAAATCATAGTATATCTTCATAGTATAAAAACAATTAGATGTTTAGTAATTTTGTAATTCGAAATATGTCTGGAGATTTGAGCAGACATGAAAAAATTGTTTTCTTTCAACATCCTAAATATGTCTGAAGATTTCAGCCGACATGAATTTTTTCCTTCTTCTGACATCGAACATGTCGGAAGTTTTTAGCCGACATGAAATTTCTTCTTCTTCCGCAATCGGGAATATATCGGGAGATTTTAGCCGACATGAAAAAATTGGTTTTCTTCCGACATCCGAAATATGTCTGAAGATTTCAGCCGACATGAAAATAGTTTTATTTTTTTGCACGGATTGACGGCTCATGGTTATATTTGAGAACATTAACTGTATTTCAATGTTAGTTATTGAAATATCATAGAGACACAAATATAAAATAGTTCAGGAAATTTAGGTATGCTAAAATAATCACACTATCGCCCGTACTTCACGCACGCAAAGTTGAAAGCGTTCAACTTTGATAAAATGAAGCATGGGTGAAGGAAGAGTGGCGCATGTGAGACTATAAAAGCGCGGGGACCAGAGGAAAAATGACGAGTGAATCCAGAAGGAAGATCACGTGGTACTGCTATCACGTGATGCGTGAAGCTGAAAGTATAAACTCGAAAAGTGTTGAGTGCTTTGTTTTTCGCGCGGAGCATAGAGGAAAAGCAAAGTTTACATCGCCCTTAAGAGGTCATTGGGGTTACTTAAATGATCGAATCGCATAACCTTCCAACGTCACTAATGCTATATTCCTTAAATTTTATGCGTTTCGATTATTGTAGAACAAAATGTTTGTGCCAAAGTGGTTCAAATGCAAACGCTTCGGGAAAAAATAATTGCAGAGTGTAAAAGGACGGTCACAGGAAAATACCCTTAGACTGTTTCTTAAAAGGGAAAATCACCATTCATATCCAACGACAATGGTTAACACGATAGAAATGTGAAAACATTTGTTTTTCCAGTTTTTTTCCAGCCGACATTGTCGGAAGATTTTAACCGACTTTTGTCGGCTAACGTGGATTTTAGCCGACAAGCCAAAATTTAGGATTTTACCCGACATCCGACTAATATCTAGATTCTAGCCGACATCCGACATTGTCGGCAGATTTTATCCAACACCTTAGCTATCGAATTGTTGTGCATATACATACTAACTTCAGTTAACATTAAATCAGTATCTGTAGGTTTACGAAATTCTAAACACCTGAATTTCACATGGTCAATATAAATTCAATGCGGGAAATGTGCTTCGTATTATATGAACAAAATGGACGACAAATTAAATACAGGACATATACAAGATTTTAATTTGAAATTTTATTTTATTAAAGAATACTTGCTACAAATCAACAAAAATGTACTTAATTTAAGCACTAAAAATTTTAAAAGTCAAATCATTCTATTTTTAATAATTTCGTTATAGTTTCATTCCATACTTGGTAATAATAAATCAATACGAAAAACGGTCCACGTAATATTCTACGCCGTATAACATCCATACATTTCTTGATTCAAGTGGTGTTCGTTGCCGAACAATCCTTTATACTAATTTGAAAGTGATTGTGTTGATGATGATGATGATGATGATGATGGTGCCAGTCGTCACTTATGTACATGACATGTTGAAGCATATAGCGGTTCATTTTTTCTTTTATTCATGAAAAAAATGCTTTAATTTTTTTTATTAAAAACTTAATAAAAATACTTTTATTTTCAAAAGAAAAAAATATTCAAATTTTTATTTTTATTCACTTTTTTGTGCGAATTAAAAAAATGAACTATTTTTCTTTTTTAACATTTCTTTTTTGTTTACCTGGACAGACTTAAGTTATAGTAACCAAGTGTTGCTACAACTTAATCCTGTTCAAGTCAACAAAACATAATGCCATTTAAGATTACAAAACCAGAAAAAATTAAAAAAGAGAGAAAAGAAATAATGCAATGCTAAAAAAGTTACCAACAAAGTTACTGTCTTGCATCTTAGAATTATTGTGAATGGTTAATTCGTATCAACAACCACTTTGCTTATTGTGCACACCTTTGAATATTTAGTACAGCTAATATGACCAGTCATCATCTTTTAACTACCACGATAAAATTCTAACTTTGGATATGAGAGTAAGTAGAGTATAAGAGTAACTTTGGGGTTCACCAATACATGTCAGACAAAATTAATTTTAATGATGTATGTAGCTATCATGCATTGACAGCGTTCTGGATTACGAAAAAAAATTGACACTTTCCTGGTCAAAAATTAGGGTCTTTAATAGATAACATTTTGTGGTCAATTCTTATGATTTTAATAATGGGTTCCAGCAAAAATGAATATAAACAAGGGCAATTTCAAATTGCAAACATTCTGTCAGCTTAAATTATTTAACTACCATTTTATAAGTACCATGTACAGCACCTACTTACTAAACAGCATTTAAATATTTTCAAAAAACATTTTTGCCACCGAAAAGTTTGAGAGCAATTCTAAAACTTATTCTTTGAGTAACGACTTCACGTATAGTAAAAGGACAGGCTTCAGTTTTTAAAAATCAGCTAATCCTATTTTGGCCAAAGTCTGTGGCAATGTTGCTAACATAGATAGGGTGCTTTTAGTTTTCCTAAGAGTAGGTTTTTTATCTAGCTACTATGCCGGTTCCATTCGATGTTTAATTGTGACTACAGATAAACTCAATGCAACAGTAAAGTTACTTTAAAAGCCTATATACGAAATGTATGTAAAACAGTGAATATTAGTACATTGCTCAGTGACGGGGAACTTTGAATAACATAAATAGTCAATTAAATACAAAGGTCTTTCTGCATGGTATCTGAGGGCCTTTACTATTTTTTTGTACCCTGATCGGACCAGAGTTGACCCCCCTTAAATTCATATAGGTTTAGCAAAAATTTTAATTTAACTTACCTTTGCAAGTAAAGTAATGAAAAAATTGATAAATAAAGCCATTAATAAGCGTCGAAGTTGGTTTCTGTCACAGATTTTACCCTATCAAAACGGATAAGAGGTTTAATTCATTGCATGTATTTAAACGAAGAACAATCTTACATGTAAAAACGCCCTAATTATATATTGTTAAGTTTAATAATTTTTATGATTTACAAACCGTTGCAAATCCACTTTTCCCATCCACCTTGGTGGATGGATTGCATGCTAGTAACTCGTAATTAAGAATTGTGAGAAATTACAATTGTCTGTTTTGTCAGATATAATTACTATAACATTACTCTTAAGTCTCCTTTCTACACATAATTGTTTGACGTTGTAATTGCAAGAACTTAATCTCTAGTAGAAATGGTTTAAATAGCTAGTACGATATAGTATCAACGAAATGTAATAACTATATGGAATATAATACAAAAGCTCTGAACAATTGATTTTAAACAAATCAAGCTTCAATTGATTACAAATTTCCTTCTCACAACAAAAATACTGACGATACACCTTCTGTCGATGTCAAGTGTTTGCGTGGGAGAAGTTTTAAAGGATCGCTCTTGTCATTGTAAGTAAAACGCTTGTTCTCGTGCCAAAGCACACCATAGTAGTGACTTTCCGTGTACATTGAGTACTCTGCTACATTAAATGTTATTCCACTGATCGTGTAATTTTTGCGAAGATCATTTTCAACTGCTATAACCACTTCTCGATAAAAGGGATTGCATGTAAATACAAAGAATGTCGTGGGTAATCGTGTATTGCAATTGTATTTGGCATTGTTCTGTACATGGGGAACATTTTCCCTGGTATCCATTATGAAACCAATCCTCAACCATACTCGGGATTCCGGGGAAAAGAGACAGCATGCTCATAGTTTCGGATTTTTTCCCAAAGAAATCGCAGTAGGTATTGCCACATGTCGTCAATTTTAAAATCTGCATCCATTCCTTCACTGCTTTGGTGCCTTTTGCCGTTTCTTCCGTGTATAAATCAATTGTATTTGTTACCTCTGAGTTCAGTATCTCACGGATCCATGCTAATTTGGCCATTCCAAGGTGATTATTATCGTGATGATTATTATGTAGTCAAAAACGCCAACAAGAGTTTCAGCGAGCAGGTCTTTTTTCGTTTGAAAGAATTGCCGTCCAACGAGAGTATTGTTGTACAAATATTACAGGATTTGCATGGTTGTATCGACGGTGCAGCTATTGATGATATTGATCGTTCTGTTTTCATGCTTAATTGTAGCATTCCAGGGAATCAGAGTCATTGAATCTAACACATTGTACGAACGCCCAATCTTCTTTCGAAATTTTTTCTTCTTTGACCATTTTGAAATTCAGGGTCTTCAGATATTTCGGTTTCACTAGACTTTGCATTCCGAGAGGTTTGACTTTGTTGTGCGTTGTCTGAAGAGTCTTCAGTGCTCGCGGCGGAACTGGAATCTCCAGGAGTGCCGTACTCGTCCTCATCCTCATCTTCATCAACAACGTCATCATCACTCTCAACGCACATGCTTTTGGCGGGAAGAACCCACTCGCTATCATCTGTGTAGTTTTCTACATATAATTGTTTGTTGTACATTATGTCCTTATAACACACTCGTAATATCAATTAGACATAAATAATGTAATTACAGCAAGAAATCATAGGCAAAACCCCAAACTATTTGTTCGTGCATTATACCATACCAAATTTTTCTTCGTGAGCTGGTCCATCATCATCATCTTCATCATCATCTTCATTTCCCTGAGATGCAGGGTTGGTAGAAAAGCGCTTATTCAAGCGCGACATCTCCATTTTGATACCACCTTAACCAATTATAATTGAACATACGCATTTAAAAGTTTTAAATGTGTTACATAGAATATCACAAACATTTGTTTATAATGCACTTTGCAGTGTCATTGTTTTGTATACGTTTTCCGTCATTACAACGTCGAACTTACCAAGTACCATGATTTCATGACCTCGTGCGAGTCTGGACATTTTTATTCCATTCGTCTGCACTTGAAGTTTATGGAAAAACTTTACTTTCTTGATATAATACTCAATTATATTTGTAGTATCATCTACCACAGGCAAGTTGTATATGCGAAAAACGGTTATGTTGATGATGAGCGCATACGGGAAGAAATGTATACGCATATAATCAAGAAACACAGTGGAATGATATTCATATCCTGAAACCAGCAAGGCAGGCTGTAACATGGCCAGTTTTATAGTTGTTAGCACAGATCACTGCAACTTCCCGCATTCTTCTAAACGCCGAGTACACATCTTTGCTGTTCAAAAACGGATACATCCAGCTCGTCCAAAATTTACAAAATTGATTGCGATTTCCTCGCTTGGTAGGAAATAATTCGGACATTTTTTCTCTCCCAGGTTTTTAGTATATGAAACCGACATGTATATTGGTACACCATTGGGTACAACTTCATCGTCTTTGACAAAATCCCAAATACTGCACAACAGGTGTTCCGTGCTTATCCAGCGAAGAGAATTTGCAACAGCTGCAATACGTGCTGCAACAAGACAAGACGGTTATAACGACTACTGAAACTGAACAATATAGTATAATAAACCTGTATGTACCTTTGAAAAAATCAACTTCAATTCGCGCTATATTGATGTTCTCACCTCCGAGATTATAGTATTGTCTGTATCTAACATGACAAACATGTTTTAATGAGTATGACAATAAACAAAACATGTGCATTATTACTATTTCAATTCCGTACCTCTGAAAAAAGTGACTGAGACAGTACGACAGAGTTAATGTATCCTGGGCCGTTGTGTAAAATTCCATGAGCGGTACTCCGGGGTCACCGCGGAATGGCCAGCAGTCTGTACAATAACATAATTTCAATTGTTGCCATAATATAAGAATAAGACAATTCCTTACGCGTAGTAATACACCATCGTCTGGGTCATTGGGGGAGGCAGTTTTGTGCACAACGTTCCAGTACCGTCAACAAATAAAACCACGGCATGTTTTTTGGTCAATTCATGTAGGTATTCCATTTGACGATAAAAATACATTATACACCAGAAAGGCTCATAATTCAGACTGAATTAGGCCACTCATTTTCTTTTTTCCTTGAAGCCATCGAGCATCCTCTCGCTGCTTGTGCATAGTCATAACCAGATCAGGCCAAACAGCTCTCGCAAAATCGCCTTGAGCTGTCGTCTATGTACAATATTCTGTATAACTCATGCATACATACTTTGTGAGGTTTCAAAATTGTACTTCCAACTAAATCTTGCAACACATTACCTCCGTTCGCAGATGCTGCAGGACACCAAGACTTTTCACCTGTGTATGATTTCCATGTGCCATAGCTTCCTTGTCTGCATCGGCAAACATTTCAGCCCTTAATCGAGTAGGCTTTTTTAGCATCAGTTCCTTACCCACTACCTTACGTCGCTCCCCAGCTAAGGTGTAGTGACACCTTTCCGCATTTCTTGCTCGTCGTGGTGCGGCTTTCCTGATCGCTTCCCTACCCTATACCAATCGAGAGAATATACTTGCGCTAGTGGAAATTTGTTTAAACTAATTGTCCAAAATATATTAGCTCTAAAACATTATGATTACACGACTTCGAAGATAATTTCCTTATCCTTTTCTGATGGAGGAGATCTTAATGTAAGGGCAAACGTCCCAGGACAACTTTTGAACTTGCATTTGCCGTAAGCACGTAGAAATGCTTCCCCGGGTGTTTTTATAAATCTTATCGTATTGAATGCAACCACACACATTTTGTTGTACCTAAAAAGGCATCATCGTCCAGGATTTTGTTAAATCATGAATAGTATGCCGATCCCCATCTAAAAATACTGTTTTTTTGTAGTAAATCTCCTGCCATTCTTTTCTACTGATAGCCAATTGAAAACTGATTGTTTCTGATAATAGCAGATTACACATATTTTTCCATCTGGTTATACACTCATTCCTTCAGTTCTATAATCTTAAATCGTACTCGTACCTGTATCTGGTGGTGCCGAGATCTGCCCATGATTGTCATCATTACACCTTCGTCGTTCTGATTTATCTGACGCAGTACTTTCAGACAATATCTGGTCTTCCAGCAGGGTCTTTAAAGGTGACTCGCTTTCCGAGCTTTGACACTTATCTGACTCGGAATCAACTTCATTTCGTCCTTCGAATTCTGAGGATCCTTGCCTTTGCTCCTCATCGCTGGTGCTTTAATCTGTATCTGCTGCCCGTTTGCCTTCATTTAGTTGTTGACGTTTTCCTGTTTTTTAGCGGTGGTAGGTATGAGTTTTGTTAAATCTAATGAACTGCGAACCCGACTAACGAAATCCAAAACATTTCGGTTTGGTGTCGATGTTATTTCTTTGTCCGTACCTATGACGGGAAAGAGTATCATTATTTTCTAAATCAGTTCAACCATGCAGATCCGTTCACAATAAAGATGCATCTCACCAAACATCCGCGGCACCTTGGGGGTTCCTCTGCAAACCAAGAACCTTGAACTTCTCTATTAATTGGGCCTCCTCCATAGTTATGTTGCAGCAGGTAATGTGGAACCAGTCCTACACAATCAACGGACTTGCATTGAGTACATGATTTCAGTTAATACATATTATTTATTGATTTATTGTATTAAAGCAATACAAATCAACTCTGATGAACTTACATTGCAGTAATCACATTGAATAGCTCCTTTTTGTGTTCATCCTCACCCGTTTTACAATAGTAGCACTTAGCGTCCTTTGAATCACTCATAGATGCTCTCCCTTTTTGTTTTTTTCTAGGATCGTGGTTTGGGCATTTCTGATAGAAAAGATCCTGCAAAATTTTATATACGTAAATGATACCAAACCAGTGTATATGTTAAAGTATGACATTATACAACACTCCTCAATTGGTGGTGACAAGTATTCGACTCAGAAACATGCATATTTTAGCTTATCAAAATGTGACAATGCATACATACTTAGAATGTAACATTCTTACATTCTCATAAATTCACTTAGCATATTTTGACAACTAATTACTATAATACCTTCGTTCCACACTTGTTGGAATTCCACATTTTCCACAGCGAAGACCTATGCACAACGTGATTTTCTTTGAACAGCATTATTGATGTTTTTTCATACACTCCTTCTTGCCTGTTATAGTGACTATACAGTTTCCTCGCATCTCCACCTGTAACAATGTGCAAAGTTAACACAACTTTGGTCACATTTGTTCCTAACTTACTCCATTTTTAAGCTTTTCTCTTAATTCTCCCTCGCTTTCTGTTGCCATTTCGGCAGAAATGCCGACCAAATGTTCCCTTGACAAACAACAATCAATTCAGGATTTCACTTTGTAAATGTCCGCTGAATCTAACATTGTCCTCCAAATGAATTGTGTGCTACTTTGGTATTTCTTTTGTCAGCTTCCGAAACTCGAGTACGTCACATTTCGTTGGGGATTAATCCCTGGTACCCTTTGTTAGTTTGTTTATAATATGTAACCAACCACAATTCACTGTCTTTACGGATTTTATATGGGCCGCAATGATGCCGATACGAAGCATCAGTGATTTCTACAGCAAAATGCTTAATCATTGGTATAACGTTAAAACGTGCATATTATTGAAGACATTAATAAATGCATTTGTATTATATCATTGTGTGTGCTTATTGTTTGTATAATAATTTTATTTCATACTCATACTTTGCATTACACACAAAAAATTTTCAACAAAACGGCATCATAACGTTTTGCTGTTTACACAAAACAACCTATCACTACGTCATCCAGAGTGGATTCCCATAGAATATTCCTGAATATTATATATTATTACAAATGAACATTATATCGTACTTATACAGATAAGCAAGGTAAGCGCTTACACGTTTGCAAACATTTTCTCTAACTCTGCTAGAGACACTGCATCAATTTCCTCCTTTGTAGCCTTGGGCTTAAGTATTTCGGCTTTACGCCCGCCAATTTTCGGTTTCCTTACTTTGCTTTCTTTTTTGTTATGTGTTTGCCATTCTTTCTTTTTTCGTGTATTAAATTCGCAATTTTTTATCTTTTTTTGTTTTTATGGCTCTTGTTTGCATTGTTGTTTCTACCTGTTTAATGGATTTACCATCATCACTGTAGAAACACGACAAGAATCGCCCCCTGCACGAGTTTAAATACTTTGTCAATGACTCCTTCCGAGCACACTTTTCTACTTATATTTTAATATTGATTTTAGGCTTTTTATTCTGAATTCAATCAGAAATACAACTCCAATTAATTCACTATTTATTTCTGATATTTATTCTTATTCTAATTTCTATCCTTCTATTCTTTTTCAAACCGTGTCCTATTTTCTACCAACGCCACACTTCCTTCCTTCCTCACTCACTTCCGATTCCCTGACCTACTCAATCCTGTCTCTCTGGCGTGGCTCTCAATCCTCTACGGAAGCTTCCTCAATCTCTCGCTCGTGCCGTCTTTTTCTAACGGTTACTCGATCCTTATCTTATCTTCCTTTTTATTATTATTGTAATATTCTATCATCTTACGTTATACTTATATGTCGCATTACCCCCTTTGTTAATGAGAATTTGTCCTCAAATTCATTTACATAGTCAATAGTAAAATAATTAATTTATAATAAAACAATATTGCTCCTTAGAGACTTTAGCATGTCTTTCCTTCTCTCTTCTATCAGTCCTTAAAATAAGTCCATTTTCTAACAATATAATTAACTAAAATGCTTTTTTAAAGGTCTTTCATTAATGTAAGTAGAAAAAAACATACAATCTTGGTCATTCCTCATAAAACAAAAAATTTCACTTGAACTCTGAATAGTCAAGCTGAGTGACATTAGTATACTGGCATTTTCTATCTTTCCTCAGTGGTAACTTCCTTCGACATTTGATGGTCGTGGTAGAAATCTCCTCTTTTTAGGAATTACAATATTCTCTTCTGGTTCTCGCTTTACTGCCAATTCTCTTTTCCAATGCTGATCAAGATCTTCATCCAACTCTGTTTTAACAGTATCTTCAAAGGTATAGTTGAGTTCCTCAGTCTCTGCTGAACTATTACCAGTCTCCTTTCCCATTTCAACCCCTTCATAATTGGAACTTAAAATGGTACTTGGTGATGGTACCTTATTCAGATATGCCACCCCTTTTCCATTTTGTTGTTCAAGAGAAGTCGGAGGCATAATAACAGTTGGAATAGGTATAGGTTTAGTAATACTTGCAGTATTAATACCTTGTTGGTGTTCCGTTCCAGCGTTCTTGGAGTCCTCAGTTTGTCGATGAATGAAAACTTGGATTTTTCCCTGTCCTCGCGTTTCTCGTTGAAATTGTGCAATAAATGTTTCATTGCCAGCCTGAATCCCTTATAGATACTCTCGCTCTTGTGTTTGGAATTTTTTCATAGCATCTGTCGTAATGATCCAATCATTAACTTTTCTGTTGACATCTTCAATTTGGTGGCCTTCCAAGAGTAGAGTTTTGTCATCATTTGCAGGTATTTGATGGTTCCAATTCTGAGTCAGATGCGCCAAATGATTAATTTGCACTCTGAATACTTCAATTCCTCCTGCCACTGCAATTCGGTCTTGTTGCAGCCATTGTTGTTCTGCTTTCAAAATTAAATAATTCAAAAATGAGTTCCATGTTTCACTTATCAATCACACATGAATACCCTTCTTTCATCTGTTTTGTTTTTCAACTTATGACCAAGTTTGAACTTTGACCTTTTATTCAATACATATTCCATTCAAGCTAAACACTTAACTTACCCAATTCTAATATTTTACCATTATTCTTACCCTTATAATTAAGGTTCTCAACGGATAGGATAATTCCCTTATCCTATCCGTATCCTATCCGATCCGAATTTTTACCGATAAAACTGAAGCGTATCCGATCCTATCCGCTTCCATCGGATTAAAGATAATCTTATCCGAAGCTTATCCGTAAACTTTCGGATGGCGTATTTATCCTATCCGAAGCGATCGGATAAGAAAAAGGAGCTATCCGATCCTATCCGCGGATATCCGATCCTATCTGCGGATACACGAATCAATTATTGCAGAAGTTGAAATTGATCCTAGAGTGTGGCTTTTAGTTTTAAATACAATATACTGTTAACTTATAACGTATTGTAATGACAGAAGAAACCGTGCATATATGTTTGCTTGACAAATTATTTAATATAAATAATTTAAGAATTGAGAGATTTGTTTTAAATATCAGATGTTCTCAAAAATTAAATTACTGCAAACCTTTAACAATTTGAAGCCTATAAAAACAGGTAACTAGAACAAGCAGCTGAAATTGAAAATATGACTAAATTTCTGGTCATAACATAAATACTCGAATGCTTATATTCGTGAAGTTCGGTCTTAGGTTTATATAAAAGTTACACCAACTGAAAAATGTACGAACATTTTGAGAAATTACCGAACAAATGTCCTGTAGGTGATTGCAGCAGATAGTAATTATTCCAGTGGTTGTCATGTTTTCAAAAATTCGTTTATCTGCGGATATCCTCGGATATCCGTCGGATTATCCGTAAAACAAAAAGTAGCCATCCGATCCGTTCGGATATTTTATGTAGTAGTATCCGATCCTATCCGGGATTTTTTTCGGATGGGAATGACATAACCGATCCGTTCGGATAAATATCGGATCGGATAATCTTCAGTTTTATCCTATCCGTATCCGTATCCGATCCGTATCCGTTCGGATATATCCGATCCGTTGAGAACCTTACTTATAATGTATATTATATGTGCAATATCCTTGCCCTTAAAACGTTAAAATATAATATCTAACCTTGTCCTGGTACAAAATTACAAGTCACTAAATAAAATGAACTTTACACTTACAACAAATTGTAAACTTATTTGGTTTCAGAACCTATTTTAAACACTTTCCAAATTTCAGTTATTCACTCAACACTAAATACACACTGATGAATGTTCTCGAGTCTCGTTACTTCCCCTATTAAGTTAATGATTCAGTCGCAATTTTGTAATAAAGTCCTTCTTGTTTTGTTTGTTGCTGTGGTTCGTTTGATATTTAAATTAAGTCGTTGCTTTGATTAACTTCATTTATCATTTCTTATGTTGCCCCTTGGAAGTTTCTCCTGAAACTTCCTAGATGGCGATAGACTGATTGTATTGGTACTGTCACCTCTCAGTTTCTGGTCCATAATTAGTGAGTCCAATTTCCTTCGGAAGAGTTAAAACTGTTTTTTCTTCTTGGGATGGATCTGATGTCTCAGCCTGCCCCACATCATCTTCTGGTGTTAACCTGACCTCTTCACCGGATGAATTAACAATATTGATGGAATTTCCTGCTAATTCAACTTCACTAACTACTTCTGTAGTAACTAATGAGAGAATTATTCTCCTGTGCCTTTTCTCTCTCTGAAAAGTTGCAACTACATTAATATCTTTACTTATTAGACTGTCCTGTCTCTTTTCACTTGCAATATTCACAGCTTTGTCCCTTTTACACTTACATACAGTGTTCACATTTTTCATTGGAATATTATTACTATTTACACAGTTTTTATTTAAAACACTTTGTTCTGCATAAATCTTATCATTCTCAATATTTGTTTTTAATAAATTCTGTCGACCAATAATGTTTTGTCACCTCTGAGCCACTACTTTATCATGGGCTTCTTTATCTTTTCTTCTATGATCATCAAAATTTTCCATGGCTCTTCTTTCAAGTCCATATATTTCAGTTAACCGGTTATGTTGTTTATCTTCGCCCCTGTAATGGTAACTGCTATTTCTCTCATGGTCATTAATTTTTCTGCTTTTTAGTTCTGTCAACTCCAAATATGGATTTATATTACACTGTTTCCTCTTAAAATTATTATTTGAATTCTGCTTGTTGCGATTTTTAACATTTGTATCACTAGAACTTTGATTATTTACATAGGTCCTGTCCCTATTTAGATAATTATTATTCACAGGATTATTTAAATTTGTTCCTAATGAATGAGAATCCGTCATTATCTCTTCCATAAAGCCTTGCCCATAATTCCGACTACATGGGTAATTATATGCAGCCATTTGCTCATTTTGTATGACATCAGCCGATAATTTCCTCCGTCCTTGAAATCTAGGTGGTATTTCTGTCTTCCGTTTTCTATTTTGGTAATTGCTTTTGACCCCCGGTATTTGGGTATTATTTATAATCCCAGTTGCATTACGTGCACGAAGTCTTGTATTATACTGATGATTAGGAATAGAAGGTATTCTCGCAGGAATATGGTGTGTGGGTTGAAGATTCGTCTGCCTAGGATTTTCGAATACTGCCCCTTGTCCTTTCTGAATTAGTTGAACTCAAACTTTCAATGTCTGATCTAGACGACATATGCAAAGATGAATCAGGTTCAGGTTCATGACTCCGTCTCCTGATAGTCCTCCGCGGTAAAGTTTTCTGTATAGTTTTCTCTGGTTGTTTGTCTGGTGGTCTAGGTAAAATACAAACTTATTCCCATTGTTTATTTACATCAAAATAACCATAGTCTCTACACCACGGTTCTGTTGGGTGTCAACGTTTAACGTTGTGTAAATGAGCACGCTTGATTTTATCTCTTGCTTTTGGGCTGCGATCTTCTAATCGTAATTCCATTTGTCCTATTAATTCGATAATTTTTAATGGGATGTTCCATCTTGGTTGTAAACCGTGTTGGTTAGTTTTGACAACAACATATTCCCCAATTTGATAAGAATGATCAGTTCTGTTCAGATTAGCGGTAATATTTCGTTGTTTTTGTTGCTTCTCCATTTGATCCACAGCTTTATCAACTGCCTGCAGATGATTTTTCTGTTCCTCTTCTGGGTCCAACGGGTAGGTTGTTTCGAGCGTAGGCATTTTTAAATCTGATCTTAAAATAGGTTGCCTGTTCATGAATAAATAAAACGGACATGTCATTAACGATTGATGGTATTGAATGTTGTGTGAAAATGCAACTGGATTGCGTAGTAATTCCCAATCAGTTCTCCGCTCTGTCAGGTATTTGCGAATGGTATTCTTTATATCCCGATTGCTTCTCTCAACTACACCTTTAGATTGTCGTGAATATGGTGGTAAAATAATTTGTTTAAGATTATTGATTTTCAAAAATTGTTGGAAAAAAGTAGCGGTGAAATGCTTTCCACCATCTGAAACAATCTCGGACGCCATCCCGGCGAAATAAAATAATTTACAGATGATTCTAACTGAATCCGCTGCCCTTGCATTGGTTGTTGGTACAATGAATAAAAATATTGATGTATAGTCAATGACTACTAATGCATATTCATTTCCTCTTGGTGTCTTCTCCAGTGGTCCAATAAAATCAATAGCAACTCTCTGCCAAATTCTTGATGGTGATGGGTATATAACCCTTAATCCTTCTGCCGTTTGATTCATAAGATTTTCTCTTTGACATTCCTCGCATTACTTTTAATAGGTAAAAATGTCCTTAACCATTCTGTCCCAATAATATCTTCTTCTGGTGAGTAAATAGGTTCGGTAAAATCCTCCATGACCAGCAGTAGGGTCGTCATGGGTGAGTCTGAGTACATCCGCACGTAACTTCATGGGTACAACTAATCTCCGCGGACTTCCAGTTAAGTTTTTACTAATTTTGTACAACAGGTTTTGAATGAGGGCATAATTTTTTCCAATAATATTTTCAGTTTGATTTTCTGCAGCTTTACTGCTTAATAATGAATTAATAATCTTTGCTAATTTAGGTTCCTCCATTTGTTTTTCAGCGAATATTTCAATATTTCCTCCTGTAACTTTAATTAATAAATCTTCCTCTTGAATTTCCTTTTTATTTGCTCTGATTAATGGGATGTCCAATTTTCGAACGGGATATCTGGATAAGCAGTCCATATTGTGAAAGTCGAGATGTGATGAGGGAATAAGGAGGTGAGGTCCGGAGTTGAGTAGAGGATGGGGGGATAAATTAATGAGGTCCGGAGATTAGTGGAGACGAAAGAGTAACTTTTATTAAAGTAAAGGAGGAATAGGATTAAATATAAGTAGAGATAGGGTTAATCACCAACAATAATAGTTATAAGTATTAATTGTAAGTAAATGAGAATAAACTCTGGGTCGCGGAGAAAACCACAGTAGTGAAAATTAGGAAGAGTTTGAGAGAAGTGAGACACAATGTTGACCTCTTGATGAGTGGAGAGAGAGTGAATCCAAATATTACAATAATTAATCTATAATAACATTTCATAGCATCTTATGTAACATATTAATGTAGCCAATAAAAATAGATATTTTACAATAGAAATAGTATCATCGATAATAAGTACATGAATAAATAACAAATAAGTGCAATGAGTATTTCCATAGCGACATAAGATAAGCTCTATGCTTAAGCATGCAGAGCAAGGTAACTCATTAGCAAGGATGTCGGGAAGTGTCCGATCAGCCCTTCTTCTGCTTGCAGAAGAACGCTAACTTAAGCTACTCTTCCAGTAGGTATGTACCTAGCGGAGCGCCATTTGTTTACATGGCGCTTCCCGCGTAGGCACATTAGGCGACATGGGCAGTGCTGGGGGTGCTACTAGCGTGCCGTAAATCACTGGCCGATTTACATGACACAGGGGTGTTTTCGGACGTCCCGGCCGATTCTTGAACCTTGCGGGTAACATTGGAGCATTTCGCGCATCTGGTAGATGAGATCTTGATTCCCGTTGGGGTTCCCACGTCAGGTCTTCGGGGGTGCGGATAGCGTTCTCCTCGTTGATGGTCGTATGGAATTTGTCCATAGGATGGAGTTGATTTTCCCCTGGAGGGGTAAAATTGAATTTTTAGGGACATTAAAGGCACTGGATGGGGTGGGTTCTGGTGATAATTATATCTCCGAGGAAATTTTTGAAAGCGAGACCGTGTGTTAGCTTTCATTGACTTTTGATTAACCTTCGAAATAATGACTGACCGGTCGACTGGTTGAGGGTTTTCGAAGTTTATGCACATCAACGGGACAATGTGAGAATTAGCTTGAAGAGGATGCTGAGAATGGACTGGAGGAGTTGCTTGATTATCTGACAATTTTACCGTTAAGTTTGGAAGATCTTCTGAGTCCGGGGTAGAGTGAGAATTCGGAGGTGATTCAGGAGGGAGATTGTCTAGTAAGGCTTCCATCTCGTCTTCCCAAGAGATGAATGGGAGGGGTGATCCGAGGTCTCCTAACAGAACGTCAATGTCCATGGGTTCTTCGAAGGGATTCATCTGAGGACAAATGCAGTTAATTTTAGGATCATTAGGATACGTATTGTTGGGAGGAGAGAAAGTTGGAGGAAAATAGGGTTTCATGTTTTGAACATGCGCTTTGGACGGTTTTGAAGTACTTTTATTATTACGTCGATCCTGAACCAAGTAAGTGACGGGATTGAGTTTTTCTATCACTTCAAACGGTCCTTTCCACGCTGGGAGAAATTTATTCACGAATCCGACTTTTCTTGAAAAGTCGGCCAGTAAAACTAACTGGGAAGGCAAATACTCTATAGGAGAATGGGTAGCATCAAAATTAATTTTTGCTTTTGTTCGGGAAACTTGGGTATTCTCGTTAGCAGTAGTTTGGGCAAAGGTGACTCGGCGTCGTACAGTTTCGGGGTCCTGACAAGTTATTTGCCAATCTAGGGTTGGAAAACGTTTATCGCAGGGGAGTGTTGGATCTTTACCAAAAAGTAAATAATAGGGACTGAATTTACTGACTGAGTGGATTGTAGCGTTGTGAGCAAAAGCCGCTGATGGGAGCCAATTTCCCCAATATTCGTGTTTTTCAGACAAGAACTTGGAAATCACCCGTTTTATGGTACCTACATGTCTCTCAGCAAGACCATTAACATTAGGAGCTTGGGGAGGGGTAAGGTGATGGGAAATTTTAAAATCACCACAAAACTTTTCAAACGCTTTATAAGTGAACGCTGAAGCGGGATCAGTAATGATTAGGTTAGGGAGACCGTGCCTATAAATAATAAGTTCGAGGATGGACATGATAGCATGAGAACTAGTTTGGGATGGAATTGGTTTTACTTCTAAATATCTAGTTAAATGGTCAACTACAATAATAAAGTATTCGTTACCATTAGGGGATTTTGGGAAAGGTCCGACAAAATCAATTGCTAGGGTTTCGAACGCGTTTAGAGGTGAAGGGAAAGGAATAAGGGGACCATTTTTGGGCTTCGTTCTATGATTGTGTAACTGACAGATTTCGCAGGACTGCACAAATCTGGTTACATCTCTTCTCATTCGGGGCCAATAAAACCTAGATTGGAGAGTATGAAGAGTTTTATTTATGCCGAAGTGTCCTCCCGTGGGGTGACAGTGTACAGACTGAAAAACCTGAAGTCTGGAAATTTCAGGAATACATAATTTCCAGAGTCTGTCACCAATCTTATGTTCAGCCCTGTACAATAGTCCATCCTGTAATGAAAATTCAGGATACTTGTCGGTGTTCAGGCTGGAATCTAAATCATCTATACGAAGCTTATGAGTAATTATTGGGCGAATGAAGGGGTCGTTTCGCTGTTTCGAAAGCAAGTCGGAGATAGGGTCGGGGTTAAAGTTAATGCTGAACAGGGAGGTGGATAATTCTGGATAGTCAGTTTCAACTTCTGGGGCGGGATCTACTGGGCTTCTGGAAAGAGCATCTACATTAGAATGTAATTTACCGGGTTTATACTTAATATGGAAATCGTATTCCTGGAGCGTGAGGCTCCAGCGGGAAAGTCTACCTTTAGGCTCTTTACAGGACATAAGGGCACAGAGGGAGTTATGGTCGGTGAGTATGTCAAAATGGCGACCATACAAATAAGGACGAAAATGCTTGACAGATTCCACTACTGCCAGGCCTTCTAATTCCGTAACATGATAATTTTTTTCATGTTTATTAAGGGATCGGGAATAATACGCGATAACTCTTTCGAGACCATCTTGTACTTGGGACAGTATGCCTGCAATGCCGTCAGCACAGGCATCAGTAGCTAAGGAGGTAGGGGCGGTTTCGTCAAAGTGAGCTAAAATTGGGGCTTGGGATAAACGGGATTTTAAATCTTCAAACGCAACCTGACAATCTGGGGACCATGAGAATTTAGCATTTTTCTCCGTGAGTTTACGGATGGGGGCAACAATTTTACTGAAATTAAATACAAATTTACGATACCAGGAGCATAAAGCTAGGAAACTTCTGGCATGCTTGAGGGTAGTGGGGAGGGGATAGTTGAGCATAGCAGAAATTTTTTCTGGGTCAGCTTCAATTCCGTCTTCACAAATATAGTGGCCTAGGAATTTAACTCGCTTCATTGCAAATTCGCATTTGGAGGGTTTAAGGGTTAGACCACCATCCACAATTCGAATTAATACCTTTTCTAAATGTAAAAGGTGATCCTCAAATGATTTTGAGTACACTCCAATGTCATCAAGGAAGCAGACGGCTATTTCCCATTTCAAGGAACCGAGTAACCGATCCATTAGGCGGTGAAAGGTTTGAGGGGCAGAACATTGACCAAAGGGCATTCGGTTAAATGTGTAGGAGGAAGTTGGAGTGACAAAGCCGGAATATTCTCGAACTCTATCAGAGTTTTTTACTTGGTGGAAAGCTGAGACGAAGTCCAGCTTGGAAATAAATTTAAATCCGGAGAGGGCATCGAAGATGGAATCTTGTCGTTCTAGTATGTAACAAGATTTCTTCGTTTTCTGGTTTAATTTCCTAAAATCAATAACCAGGCGAAAAGTCCCATCGGACTTCTTTACAAGGAGGGAGGGACTAGTCCAGGGGGAATTTGTTTCCTCAATGACACCTTGATCAATTAATTTATTGACCTGTCGGTCAATCTCTTTCCTTTCAAATTGGGAAACGCGGTAAGGTCTGGAGGTGATGGGGGATTCATCCTCCAACTCAAAGTCATGCTCAATGAGGTGTGTACAACCAAACTCATTGTCTGAGAAAGCAAATGCCTTCCGATAAAAGGAGAGTAGCCTTTTTAGGGAAGTCACTTGAACATCTGTAAGATGGTCAGCAAACTTTAGGGAGTCTATTAGGGGGTCAATTGGATAATCTTTAGGGACGGGGGAAATATTTGTATTATTAGAGGAAGTGGTTGTAGCAAGGGACATAAAGGGGATAGCGTCGTTAGAACAGATTGTTCCTACGGATTCTAACGCACCAATTAGGGTTTTGGAAGGTAGGGATACATAGTAATTTGAAGGGTTGGATAAAGTAAGATAGCCGATTGAGTTAATAGAAATTAATGCTCGGGGCATCATGAGATTATTTCTAATTTGGACATTTTTAAAAGGCTCGAATAATCCCGTGTAGGAAATAATACCATCTGAGAAAATAGGAACAGTTAGAGTAGTAAGGGGTGGGACTTCAGTTGGGTACATTGTTTTTACCAATATGGTACGGGTTGGTGGGAAGTTATTGTTTAACTCAGAGGTGGATTTTCGGGGTTCAGGTAAAATCTCAGTAGAACCTGTGGGAGAGTCATGTGAACATGACACAGGGGTGTTGGAGGAGCATGGCACAGGGATGTCAAGGGACCTTGACACAGGGGTGTTAAGGGAACATGGCCCAGGAGGGTTAAGGGAACATGTCACAGGAGTGCCAAAAGAACTTGACACAGGGGTGTTGGGGGAGCATGAAACAGGGGTGGCAGGGGAACATGGCGGAGGAATACATGGTGGATGTATAGGTTTGGTATCAAACTTGATTTCGTTGGTGCTAAAATTAATTTCAGCTTTGCTTCTTCGCAGTAAGTCAATACCTATAATTACACTGTAAGAAGAATTCGGGACAATAAAGAAATCCCAGAAAGTAAAATAGTCATTAATGGTAATTGCTAAATTAATAGAGTGAGTAATTACGTACTTACTCTCACACTTAACTGCTAACTTTAAGTAAACTGGATGCGGAAGGGGATTTGCAGTAGACTTAATAATATTGGGAAAAGAATCGAACAGGGTTTGACTGATGACGCAGACACCAGCACCACAATCAATTAGGGCTAATTTGTCAAGGGAAGCAATAGTTACTGGAATACTGAATAAAGGAGTCGTAGTACCAGAAGAATTGATTTCCTGGAATATGCTATATTTCAGATCATTCAGGGCAATATTGGTAATAGAGGGATCGTTAAAATCAGGAGAATGCGGGAAATCATGGGAGTTTATATGTAATTCATTATTAGCCTGGTCTGCCCGCGTTTCCAGGCCTATTGGTTTAAAGGAGCGGTATTACTACCTTGACCTTTGGCGAATAGGCTTTGGGGTTGTTGGTTGGGTTTGTTGGGATGAGGGCTATTGGGGCGGTAAGGTCCGGAACGATCGGGATTTTCACGCCAGTTTGAGGGTTTGGGAGGAACTGGGTTTACAGACTGCGGCATTAAATGCGGGAGTTCATTACGGTGAACGTAATCGTTCATGGCTTGTTGTCGGGGAATAAAATCCCTCTGCATCTGCAGGCACGTGCGGAGATGATGCCCCTCTTTAGAGCAGTAACCACAGGGTATAAGGGACTTTGGTTGAGCCTGGACTGGGGCATGTGGAATTTCTATTGTGGACAGGGTTGTAGATTTCTGAATGTGTGGAGGAAACTGCTGGGATATTTAGGGTAGGGCAAGAGAAAAGGTTAAAGTTTGGATCCTGACAGTGAAACTTCAATTCCTTGAGGAAGTCACTGACAGAACCTGAAGAGCCAATAGCGCGACGAATGGTGTGGGCAAGTTGGGACGGTAAACCTTTCAGTAGGTATTTCAATTTATCGTCGTCGGACATGTAGGAATTCATTCTTTGGAAAAGACTGAGTTTATCAGTCACGTAATCAATGGGATCTTCCTTCCCAAATCGGAAGGTTCGGGCTTTATTCTGGGTTTTGGCTACCCGGGCAAAATCTTCTTCGGGGAAATACTCAACAAGTTCGCGCTTGAATCGGCCATAAAGAGACTTTGCAGTCTGGGCATTAAGAGCTGATGTCAAAGTCTGGGAATTAAAATTCCACCAACTCTGAGCAGTTCCGATGAGCAGGCGACCCATATTTCGGAGTCTCCAGTGCTCATCCAGCTTGTAATATAGGGCAGTTTCTTCAAATTGGGAGACCCAGACATTGACGGAGGATTTTCCATCAAATTTCGGGAGATCCGAAAGGATCTGGGACATGGCAACATGAGACATGATTTTCTCAGTTGCAGGGGCGATTGGGGAGAATAAATAAATAAATACGGGTGTGTAGTGGGAGAGAAGCGCTTGGCAGAGAGAGGTGGTCGAGGGAACTGGCAACTGCCACCAATGGAAATAGGGGGAAAATCGATGGGTATGTGGGAGTATGGAAAAGTATTTAAAATATTCCAATTGATTTACTTACCGTGGAGATGATAAGGAGGTAACGTAGAAAGTTTCACCAGGGGAAGTCTTGAGCAGCTGGAACAGGAAAGCTACCCCGCACCTTGTGAAAGTCGAGATGTGATGAGGGAATAAGGAGGTGAGGTCCGGAGTTGAGTAGAGGATGGGGGAATAAATTAATGAGGTCCGGAGATTAGTGGAGACGAAAGAGTAACTTTTATTAAAGTAAAGGAGGAATAGGATTAAATATAAGTAGAGATAGGGTTAATCACCAACAATAATAGTTATAAGTATTAATTGTAAGTAAATGAGAATAAACTCTGGGTCGCGGAGAAAACCACAGTAGTGAAAATTAGGAAGAGTTTGAGAGAAGTGAGACACAATGTTGACCTCTTGATGAGTGGAGAGAGAGTGAATCCAAATATTACAATAATTAATCTATAATAACATTTCATAGCATCTTATGTAACATATTAATGTAGCCAATAAAAATAGATATTTTACAATAGAAATAGTATCATCGATAATAAGTACATGAATAAATAACAAATAAGTGCAATGAGTATTTCCATAGCGACATAAGATAAGCTCTATGCTTAAGCATGCAGAGCAAGGTAACTCATTAGCAAGGATGTCGGGAAGTGTCCGATCAGCCCTTCTTCTGCTTGCAGAAGAACGCTAACTTAAGCTACTCTTCCAGTAGGTATGTACCTAGCGGAGCGCCATTTGTTTACATGGCGCTTCCCGCGTAGGCACATTAGGCGACATGGGCAGTGCTGGGGGTGCTACTAGCGTGCCGTAAATCACTGGCCGATTTACAATATGTTGCATACGAGTCCATTTTCTGTGAATTACGTCCAACTGATGATTAGCTAGTTCTTCTGCCCATCTTGCCAATTTTCCATGCGGGTCTTTTGTATTTTTAATGTACTTCGATGCGTCATGATCTGTTCTGACTACGAATTTACGTCCAAAAATGTACTGTCTAAATTTCCGTAAGCAATGTAGAATCGCTAATGCTTCCTTTTGAGTTGTATCTAGCTCCTTTTCTTTTTCAGTGAGCATCCTAGATTTGTATCCAACAACGTGGTAGTTCTTCCCATCTGTTGATTGTAATATTCCTCCAAGTCCAACATTACTACAATCAGTATCAATCAATACATTAGCTAGTGGGTTGTAATATTGTAAAACTGGGCTGGTTGTTAATGCTTCCTTTAACTTATGAAAAGCTTGCTCTTGTTCTTCTTTCCACTCAAATTTTCCAATAAATTCTTTTCTCTTTAATCGGTTTAAAGGTTCAGCTATGTCTGCATAGTTTTTAATGTACTTGCGGAAAAAATCTGTCATTCCAATAAATGATCTGACATCCTTGATCTTCTGTGGTCTTGGAAATTTGGTAATAGATTGAATTTTCTCGGGGTTGATTCTTCTGCCATAAATGCCAATTACATGTCCCAAATAAATTAAATCGTTAAATGCAAATTTACATTTTCTCAAATTAAATTTTAGGTTAAATTTTGCACAACGTTCCATAACTATAATAAATCTCCGAATTAATTCCTCGAATGTTCCGGCAAATACTAAAATATCATCTACATAGACAAGAACTCATTTATATTTTAGGTTCCCCAGTATATCATCCATCATCATTTGAAACTCTGCAGGGCTGTTATATAACCATAGAGTAGTCTTGTGTACTAGTATTTTCATCTTGATGGTATGGTGAAACTTTCTTTTTTTCTTTTGAGCTTTCATCCAATTCTCTTTGTAAAAATCCTTGCATGCAGTCAAAGGTGATAAACCAACAAGATCCATGTAAATTTGAAGCCAATTCGTTAATTTTAGGCAAAAAATATGTATTCTGAACAACTTGCTTGTTCAACTCGCTCAGGTCCAAACAAAATCGCAAAGTCCCATCTGGTTTCTTTACTAATAAGACTGGACTATTATAAGGTGAATTACTAGGTTCAATAATTCCTAGTGCTAACATCCTATCAATTTGTCTCTTGAGTTCGTCTCTTTCCATATGAGAAGCTGGCCATTGTGGTCTGTAAATTGGTGGTTCATTTCCAGTATTAATATGAACTGGTCTATAATTTAGTTTCTCCAATTCATTCTCATTTACAGCAGACAGATGTCTATACGAATTAATAGCTTGTAATAAAATTGGCTTTTGTGAATTGTTCAAATTATTTGCGGCATTTAGGTCTTCAAATTTGAATGATTTCCTTTCAATGTTAATTTTGGGTAGTCGTAAGTACCTAAGTACCTTACTTTTGGCAAATGAATAATTCTTCTGGTAGGGTTAAAAATCCAAGCCCTTGCTTTCCCTTGTTGAATGTTAACTAAGAGTCTTCCCATTAATAAGCCTGGTGGTACATTTTCACTATTGAAACTGATATAAGAGTTAGTTTGTTCCTGAACATTAGCACATGTAAAGTCAATAAGTTCAAATGAACGTAGCATAATTTCATACGGTATTTGGGTTGAAATATAATTAGCCTTTCTAATTTGATGTTTTGGTAAGTCATTGTGTCCAATATTTTTATTCGAAATTATCTGTTCATCTGGGTCTTCGATTTCGGTTGTATTAAAAATATTCTCTGAATCTTGAGTTAATCGAACAAATTTTTCAGTTTGTGTTGGTAATTTTCTTCCGCCATCTGGTTGAGGTTTCAAAGTAACTTTCTTTTTTCCATATCTATATTAGATAGATGTTTCTTTGAAAAATTTAAACCACAAATAAATATGGTTGTCATGTCACGGATGATTGCAAAATCTTGAAATTGTTTCTTTCCACTGATAAAATAAAATAATCTTGCAGTCTTTTTATATGATGAATTATGTCCTTTTACGAATTGCCCATAAGGTTTATCTTGATGTCTTCTAATTTCAATAGAATTAGGACTTCTCTTTTGAATATGGTAGGCAAATGCAGGTGAAATGCAAGAAATCTGAGCGCCTGTGTCCACAAATGCTCCTACTTTAACATTGTTCAGTAGAGTAAGGTTAATAATAAAATCATCTGAATTTAGCACTCGATTTCTAAGTCTATTATGTTCCTAATTTAAATATGGCTCTGTATCACTAAAATTGTCTGGTACAAGTCTCAACTCCTCCAATTCATCTTCAGAATCTTCACTCTCAAAATCACTATCATTTTGACGATCCTTTCCGATTTTCGTCCACTCATCTTCCACATCTTGTAAATCTTCCAAATTACAAATTACTGCGGGTTGTAATTTAGTATTCGGGCCTGTACCTTCTGATAATAGTAGTTGGTTTTGAGTATTAAAATGTTCATTAAAATTATTTTGAGGCTCTTCAGTATTTCTATCCCGTAACGAAAGACTTAATGGTTTGCCGATGGTTGTTGTTGTTGCATTTGTGGGTAACTCATTGTAGGGAATTGCATTGGTGTCATAGGCTGGTAAGTCATGTACATAGGATGAGGTAAATTTTGAGTCTGATTCACTGGTTTGCTCTCCAGTTTCTCGGTTAAATCTTCCATCATTGCATTACCTGACTTTTGATTTCCTCTATTATTATTATTATTATTATTATTATTATTATTATTATTATTATTATTATTAGGAAAATTTTGGTTACCTCGAAAGTTCCCGTAACCTCGACCTCGAAAATTTCCTCGCAATCCTTGTCCAAACCCACGACCTCCAAAATTTCATCTGAAACCTTGACCTCGAAAATTTCCCCTTTGGAATTTGTTAATTCCTCCTCGAATACGTCCTTTGAATGACGGTTGATCGTTATCATTGCGCTTAGCCCAACAGTCCTTTTCCTTGTGACCAAACTTAGAACAAAAATTATAATTTCCATTAAATTGAATCATACGAACCGAATCCTCATTTTTATCTTTAGACTCTTTAACAGGTTCTAATGCCATTGCTAATGATGAAGGTTCCTGTTTAGTTGTTTATTCGGTAGCCTTTTCCTTTTCCTCCTTCAATTCCTTTTCTTCTATTTTAATTACTGCTTCAGCATCAAGGACTTCTACCAATATTTGTTGGAATCTAGGAACTGATTTTAGTTCTTTGTCCATCATCTAAACACGAATGCCTTTAGGTAGTTTCCTATGCATTTTCTTTACTAATTCCTCTGTCCATATCATGTTTCATTTCTAATAAAATGTCTTGGACTCTCGTCATGAATTCAATTGCTGACATATTTTCCTTTAATGTGAATGCTTCGTACTTGTCCTCTGCATGAGCCGCACTAACTTTAGGATCATACTGGGAAATAAACTGATGTCGAAATTGCTTCCATGCGGTTTCCTTTTGCTCTTCGGTTAATGCCTGTTCTAAACTTTTAACCAATAATACTTCCTTCCTAATAAACCACATTTTAACGTTAGTGTCTGATGATTCTGCAAAGAAATAACGCATAGCCCCCAAAAATACTTCCAGGTAATTTCATGTTGAATTCTTCCTGCTTCTAGCCGTAAAATCCAAGTTTCCGAATTAATTGATGACTTGTGCGGACCGATGTTTAAATTTAGGTTGCTGAATTTTCTAGCTTCAAAATCTGCTTTAGTTTTTTCAATTTTGTAGGTACGTATGAATTCCTCTCGTTCCCCTTGAGTACTATTGTTTTTACACTTACGTAACTCCTGAACTTGTTTTCTTAGTCTGAGTAATTCTGGTTAAGATAGATGTGGTTCAAAAATTTCCTTGTGTACTTCTTCCCGATGCTCCAAATCATCGCAAAAATCATCATATTCTCCCTGACAGTAATCTGTATTGTGTTGTTGAGATATATCCTGAATTTCACGTCTCAAAGTTTCATTAATCTGTCTAATATCTTCATTATCCTGCCGTATATTCTCATTAACTCTCCTAAGTTCTGCTAATTCAGCAGCTATTTCTTCTAAATTCAAAGCCATTTTCCCAGCTCACAAGATTGTTTGTTAGTATGGTTCAGTTTTCAACGGATAATTTTACAATACAAATGGAATAAATGAAAAGAGTAGCCTTACAGTACAACCAGAATAATTTACTTCGAATAGCCAATGAGATGAAAGGTAGGCGTGGCGATCAGCCATTTTGCATCAGTACAGCCGTTATGATATCCAAAGATCGGAATGGTAACTGGTGAAGCCATGTCGCTTCTGCCGTACTGTTGTAGCTTGTTCTCAACGGTAGAATTTCTAACGGTCATCTTCTCCAGATTCACATCGCCCCATGGGAATATTTTATGTACTGCAAGATGTACATAGAAACTGCGAAAGAATTAAAACCGCCGGTTTGAAGAATTGTGTTGATGACAGCGAAGCAGCTAAAAATAAATACCGGAAAACAACGCGTGGGCTGAATTTTGTGTGTGACATTGTAGATATTGCAACACTGACTTGCGAAGGATTTAAATAAATTAATATTTGTAAACCCTTAGTAGTTATTCCCATTGTCGTGCCTTCGATTATTCCCATACCTGATCAACTCAAGCAGCTAAAGACCGAATTCGAGCTGGATTGAAAACTTACCGGCGAATCCAACATTTGCTTCAATGGAACAGCAGCAGCTATAACAAATTCCACTTTCAGCGATATTAAAATAAATTGCATTTTGCCACCGCATTCAATGCAGCATTGGGCTACTGTCTGGATTGATGTTTTTAATTAAACCGTTTATGAATTACTTACTGCTTAGAACATACTTGCAAGGCAACATAAAAACAAAAAATGAACATTCAAAGTTGTACAGTTTTTTAACAGAAACTGTATGCGTGCTAGGTTGCCTAACAATCATCGTAAAATATCTTGCAGATATTGCGATTGGTGCAGCAGTGTGTAACGTTGGAGCAAAAAGAGAAAAATCAACGGAGTCTGCATGTAGTTAGGCATGTAAGTTAGGATTGTAGTTAATTTTGTAGTTAATTTTGTAGTTAATTTTGTAGTTAATTTTGTAGTTAAGCTTGTAGTTAAGCGTGTAGTTAAGCTTGTAGTTAAGCTTGTAGTTAAGCTTGTAGTTAAGCTTGTAGTTAAGCTTGTAGTTAAGCTTGTAGTTAATTTCGTAGTTAATTTTGTAGTTAATTTTGTAGTTAATTTTGTAGGTAATTTTGTAGTTAATTTTGTAGTTAATTTTGTAGTTAATTTTGTAGTTAATTTTGTACTTAATTTTGTAGTTAATTTTGTAGTTAATTTTGTAGTTAATTTTGTAGTTAATTTTGTAGTTAATTTTGTAGTTAATTTTGTAGTTAATTTTGTAGTTAATTTTGTAGTTAATTTTGTAGTTAATTTTGTAGTTAATTTTGTAGTTAATTTTGTAGTTAATTTTGTAGTTAATTTTGTAGTTAATTTTGTAGGTAATTTTGTAGTTAATTTTGTAGTTAATTTTGTAGTTAATTTTGTAGTTAATTTTGTAGTTAATTTTGTAGTTAATTTTGTAGTTAATTTTGTAGTTAATTTTGTAGTTAATTTTGTAGTTAGTTTTGTAGTTAATTTTGTAGTTAATTTTGTAGTTAATTTTGTAGTTAATTTTGTAGTTAATTTTGTAGTTAATTTTGTAGTTAATTTTGTAGTTAGTTTTGTAGTTAGTTTTGTAGTTAATTTTCTAGTTAATTTTGTAGTTAATTTTGTAGTTAAGCTTGCAGTTAAACTTGTAGTTAAGCGTGTAGTTAAGCTTGTAGTTAAGCTTGTAGTTAAGCTTGTAGTTAAGCTTGTAGTTAAGCTTGTAGTTAAGCTTGTAGTTAAGCTTGTAGTTAAGCTTGTAGTTAAGCTTGTAGTTAAGCTTGTAGTTAAACTTGTAGTTAATTTTGTAGTTAATTTTGTAGTTAATTTTGTAGTTAATTTTGTAGTTAATTTTGTAGTTAATTTTGTAGTTAATTTTGTAGTTAATTTTGTAGTTAATTTTGTAGTTAAGCTTGCAGTTAAACTTGTAGTTAAGCGTGTAGTTAAGCCTGTAGTTAAGCTCGTAGTTAAGCTTGTAGTTAAGCTTGTAGTTAAGCTTGTAGTTAAGCTTGTAGTTAAGCTTGTAGTTAAGCTTGTAGTTAAGCTTGTAGTTAAGCTTGTAGTTAAGCTTGTAGTTAAGCTTGTAGTTAAGCTTGTAGTTAAACTTGTAGTTAATTTTGTAGTTAATTTTGTAGTTAATTTTGTAGTTAATTTTGTAGTTAATTTTGTAGTTAATTTTGTAGTTAATTTTGTAGTTAATTTTGTAGTTAATTTTGTAGTTAATTTTGTAGTTAATTTTGTAGTTAATTTTGTAGTTAATTTTGTAGTTAATTTTGTAGTTAAGCTTGTAGTTAAGCTTGTAGTTAATTTTGTAGTTAATTTTGTAGTTAATTTTGTAGTTAATTTTGTAGTTAATTTTGTAGTTAATTTTGTAGTTAATTTTGTAGTTAATTTTGTAGTTAATTTTGTAGTTAATTTTGTAGTTAATTTTGTAGTTAATTTTGTAGTTAATTTTGTAGTTAATTTTGTAGGTAATTTTGTAGTTAATTTTGTAGTTAATTTTGTAGTTAATTTTGTAGTTAATTTTGTAGTTAATTTTGTAGTTAATTTTGTAGTTAATTTTGTAGTTAAGCTTGCAGTTAAACTTGTAGTTAAGCGTGTAGTTAAGCTTGTTGTTAAGCTTGTAGTTAAGCTAGTAGTTAAGCTTGTAGTTAAGCTTGTAGTTAATTTCGTAGTTAATTTCGTAGTTAATTTTGTAGTTAATTTTGTAGTTAATTTTGTAGTTAATTTTGTAGTTAATTTTGTAGGTAATTTTGTAGTTAATTTTGTAGTTAATTTTGTAGTTAATTTTGTAGTTAATTTTGTAGTTAATTTTATAGTTAATTTTGTAGTTAATTTTGTAGTTAATTTTGTAGTTAATTTTGTAGTTAATTTTGTAGTTAATTTTGTAGTTAATTTTGTAGTTAGTTTTGTAGTTAATTTTCTAGTTAATTTTGTAGTTAATTTTGTAGTTAATTTTGTAGTTAATTTTGTAGTTAATTTTGTAGTTAATTTTGTAGTTAATTTTGTAGTTAGTTTTGTAGTTAATTTTCTAGTTAATTTTGTAGTTAATTTTGTAGTTAAGCTTGCAGTTAAACTTGTAGTTAAGCGTGTAGTTAAGCTTGTAGTTAAGCTTGTAGTTAAGCTTGTAGTTAAGCTTGTAGTTAAGCTTGTAGTTAAGCTTGTAGTTAAGCTTGTAGTTAAGCTTGTAGTTAAGCTTGTAGTTAAGCTTGTAGTTAAGCTTGTAGTTAAACTTGTAGTTAATTTTGTAGTTAATTTTGTAGTTAATTTTGTAGTTAATTTTGTAGTTAATTTTGTAGTTAATTTTGTAGTTAATTTTGTAGTTAATTTTGTAGTTAATTTTGTAGTTAATTTTGTAGTTAATTTTGTAGTTAATTTTGTAGTTAATTTTGTAGTTAATATTGTAGTTAATTTTGTTGTTAATTTTGTAGTTAATTTTGTAGTTAATTTTGTAGTTAATTTTGTAGTTAATTTTGTAGTTAATGTTGTAGTTAATTTTGTAGTTAATTTTGTAGTTAATTTTGTAGTCAAACTTGTAGTTAATTTTGTAGTTAATTTCGTAGTTAATTTTGTAGTTAATTTCGTAGTTAATTTTGTAGTTAATTTTGTAGTTAATTTTGTAGTTAATTTTGTAGTTAATTTTGTAGTTAATTTTGTAGTTAATTTTGTAGTTAATTTTGTAGTTAATTTTGTAGTTAATTTTGTAGTTAATTTTGTAGTTAAGCTTGCAGTTAAACTTGTAGTTAAGCTTGTAGTTAAGCTCGTAGTTAAGCTTGTAGTTAAGCTTGTAGTTAAGCTTGTAGTTAAGCTTGTAGTTAAGCTTGTAGTTAAGCTTGTAGTTAAGCTTGTAGTTAAGCTTGTAGTTAATTTCGTAGTTAATTTTGTAGTTAATTTTGTAGTTAATATTGTAGTTAATTTTGTTGTTAATTTTGTAGTTAATTTTGTAGTTAATTTTGTAGTTAATTTTGTAGTTAATTTTGTAGTTAATTTTGTAGTCAGTTTTGTAGTTAATTTTGTAGTTAATTTTGTAGTTAATTTTGTAGTTAATTTTGTAGTTAATTTTGTAGTTAATTTTGTAGTTAATTTTGTAGTTAATTTTGTAGTTAAGCTTGCAGTTAAACTTGTAGTTAAGCGTGTAGTTAAGCTTGTAGTTAAGCTTGTAGTTAAGCTTGTAGTTAAGCTTGTAGTTAAGCTTGTAGTTAAGCTTGTAGTTAATTTTGTAGTTAATTTTGTAGTTAATTTTGTAGTTAATTTTGTAGTTAATTTTGTAGTTAATTTTGTAGGTAATTTTGTAGTTAATTTTGTAGTTAATTTTGTAGTTAATTTTGTAGTTAATTTTGTAGTTAATTTTGTAGTTAATTTTGTAGTTAAGCTTGCAGTTAAACTTGTAGTTAAGCGTGTAGTTAAGCTTGTTGTTAAGCTTGTAGTTAAGCTAGTAGTTAAGCTTGTAGTTAAGCTTGTAGTTAATTTCGTAGTTAATTTTGTAGTTAATTTTGTAGTTAATTTTGTAGTTAATTTTGTAGTTAATTTTGTAGTTAATTTTGTAGTTAATTTTGTAGTTAATTTTGTAGTTAATTTTGTAGTTAATTTTGTAGTTAATTTTGTAGTTAATTTTGTAGTTAGTTTTGTAGTTAATTTTCTAGTTAATTTTCTAGTTAATTTTGTAGTTAATTTTGTAGTTAAATTTGTAGTTAATTTTGTAGTTAATTTTGTAGTTAGTTTTGTAGTTAATTTTCTAGTTAATTTTGTAGTTAATTTTGTAGTTAAGCTTGCAGTTAAACTTGTAGTTAAGCGTGTAGTTAAGCTTGTAGTTAAGCTTGTAGTTAAGCTTGTAGTTAAGCTTGTAGTTAAGCTTGTAGTTAAGCTTGTAGTTAAGCTTGTAGTTAAGCTTGTAGTTAAGCTTGTAGTTAAGCTTGTAGTTAAGCTTGTAGTTAAGCTTGTAGTTAAACTTGTAGTTAATTTTGTAGTTAATTTTGTAGTTAATTTTGTAGTTAATTTTGTAGTTAATTTTGTAGTTAATTTTGTAGTTAATTTTGTAGTTAATTTTGTAGTTAATTTTGTAGTTAATTTTGTAGTTAATTTTGTAGTTAATTTTGTAGTTAATATTGTAGTTAATATTGTAGTTAATTTTGTTGTTAATTTTGTAGTTAATTTTGTAGTTAATTTTGTAGTTAATTTTGTAGTTAATTTTGTAGTTAATTTTGTAGTTAATTTTGTAGTTAATTTTGTAGTTAATTTTGTAGTCAAACTTGTAGTTAATTTTGTAGTTAATTTCGTAGTTAATTTTGTAGTTAATTTTGTAGTTAATTTTGTAGTTAATTTTGTAGTTAATTTTGTAGTTAATTTTGTAGTTAATTTTGTAGTTAATTTTGTAGTTAATTTTGTAGTTAATTTTGTAGTTAATTTTGTAGTTAATTTTGTAGTTAATTTTGTAGTTAATTTTGTAGTTACTTTTGTAGTTAATTTTGTAGTTAATTTTGTAGTTAATTTTGTAGTTAATTTTGTAGTTAATTTTGTAGTTAATTTTGTAGTTAATTTTGTAGTTAATTTTGTAGTTAATTTTGTAGTTAATTTTGTAGTTAATTTTGTAGTTAATTTTGTAATTAATTTTGTAGTTGATTTTGTAGTTAATTTTGTAGTTAATTTTGTAGTTAGTTTTGTAGTTAATTTTCTAGTTAATTTTGTAGTTAATTTTGTAGTTAAGCTTGCAGTTAAACTTGTAGTTAAGCGTGTAGTTAAGCTTGTAGTTAAGCTTGTAGTTAAACTTGTAGTTAAGCTTGTAGTTAAGCTTGTAGTTAAGCTTGTAGTTAAGCTTGTAGTTAAGCTTGTAGTTAAGCTTGTAGTTAAGCTTGTAGTTAAGCTTGTAGTTAAGCTTGTAGTTAAACTTGTAGTTAATTTTGTAGTTAATTTTGTAGTGAATTTTGTAGTTAATTTTGTAGTTAATTTTGTAGTTAATTTTGTAGTTAATTTTGTAGTTAATTTTGTAGTTAAGCTTGCAGTTAAACTTGTAGTTAAGCTTGTAGTTAAGCTCGTAGTTAAGCTTGTAGTTAAGCTTGTAGTTAAGCTTGTAGTTAAGCTTGTAGTTAAGCTTGTAGTTAAGCTTGTAGTTAAACTTGTAGTTAATTTCGTAGTTAATTTTGTAGTTAATTTTGTAGTTAATTTTGTAGTTATATTTGTAGTTAATATTGTAGTTAATTTTGTTGTTAATTTTGTAGTTAATTTTGTAGTTAATGTTGTAGTTAATTTTGTAGTTAATTTTGTAGTTAATTTTGTAGTTAATTTTGTAGTTAATTTTGTAGTTAATTTTGTAGTTAATTTTGTAGTTAATTTTGTAGTTAATTTTGTAGTTAATTTTGTAGTTAATTTTGTAGTTAATTTTGTAGTTAATTTTGTAGTTAATTTTGTAGTTAATTTTGTAGTTAATTTTGTAGTTAATTTTGTAGTTAATTTTGTAGTTAATTTTGTAGTTAATTTTGTAGTTAATTTTGTAGTTAAGCTTGCAGTTAAACTTGTAGTTAAGCGTGTAGTTAAGCTTGTAGTTAAGCTTGTAGTTAAGCTTGTAGTTAAGCTTGTAGTTAAGCTTGTAGTTAATTTCGTAGTTAATTTTGTAGTTAATTTTGTAGTTAATTTTGTAGTTAATATTGTAGTTAATTTTGTTGTTAATTTTGTAGTTAATTTTGTAGTTAATTTTGTAGTTAATTTTGTAGTTAATTTTGTAGTTAATTTTGTAGTTAATTTTGTAGTTAATTTTGTAGTTAATTTTGTAGTTAATTTTGTAGTTAATTTTGTAGTTAATTTTGTAGTTAATTTTGTAGTTAATTTTGTAGTTAATTTTGTAGTTAATTTTGTAGTTAATTTTGTAGTTAAGCTTGCAGTTAAACTTGTAGTTAAGCGTGTAGTTAAGCTTGTAGTTAAGCTTGTAGTTAAGCTTGTAGTTAAGCTTGTAGTTAAGCTTGTAGTTAAGCTTGTAGTTAAGCTTGTAGTTAAGCTTGTAGTTAAGCTTGTAGTTAAGCTTGTAGTTAAGCTTGTAGTTAAGCTTGTAGTTAAGCTTGTAGTTAAGCTTGTAGTTAAGCTTGTAGTTAATTTCGTAGTTAATTTTGTAGTTAATTTTGTAGTTAATTTTGTAGTTAATATTGTAGTTAATTTTGTTGTTAATTTTGTAGTTAATTTTGTAGTTAATTTTGTAGTTAATTTTGTAGTTAATTTTGTAGTTAATTTTGTAGTTAATTTTGTAGTTAATTTTGTAGTTAATTTTGTAGTTAATTTTGTAGTTAATTTTGTAGTTAATTTTGTAGTTAATTTTGTAGTTAAGCTTGTAGTTAATTTTGTAGTTAATTTTGTAGTTAATTTTGTAGTTAATTTTGTAGTTAATTTTGTAGTTAATTTTGTAGTTAATTTTGTAGTTAATTTTGTAGTTAATTTTGTAGGTAATTTTGTAGTTAATTTTGTAGTTAATTTTGTAGTTAATTTTGTAGTTAATTTTGTAGTTAATTTTGTAGTTAATCTTGCAGTTAAACTTGTAGTTAAGCGTGTAGTTAAGCTTGTTGTTAAGCGTGTAGTTAAGCTAGTAGTTAAGCTTGTAGTTAAGCTTGTAGTTAATTTCGTAGTTAATTTTGTAGTTAATTTTGTAGTTAATTTTGTAGTTAATTTTGTAGTTAATTTTGTAGTTAATTTTGTAGTTAATTTTGTAGTTAATTTTGTAGTTAATTTTGTAGTTGATTTTGTAGTTAATTTTGTAGTTAATTTTGTAGTTAATTTTGTAGTTAATTTTGTAGTTAATTTTGTAGTTAATTTTGTAGTTAATTTTGTAGTTAATTTTGTAGTTAATTTTGTAGTTAATTTTGTAGTTAATTTTGTAGTTAATTTTGTAGGTAATTTTGTAGTTAATTTTGTAGTTAATTTTGTAGTTAATTTTGTAGTTAATTTTGTAGTTAATTTTGTAGTTAGTTTTGTAGTTAATTTTCTAGTTAATTTTGTAGTTAAGCTTGCAGTTAAGCTTGCAGTTAAACTTGTAGTTAAGCGTGTAGTTAAGCTTGTAGTTAAGCTTGTAGTTAAGCTTGTAGTTAAGCTTGTAGTTAAGCTTGTAGTTAAGCTTGTAGTTAAGCTTGTAGTTAAGCTTGTAGTTAAGCTTGTAGTTAAGCTTGTAGTTAAGCTTGTAGTTAAGCTTGTAGTTAAGCTTGTAGTTAAGCTTGTAGTTAAGCTTGTAGTTAAGCTTGTAGTTAAGCTTGTAGTTAAGCTTGTAGTTAAACTTGTAGTTAATTTTGTAGTTAATTTTGTAGTGAATTTTGTAGTTAATTTTGTAGTTAATTTTGTAGTTAATTTTGTAGTTAATTTTGTAGTTAATTTTGTAGTTAAGCTTGCAGTTAAACTTGTAGTTAAGCTTGTAGTTAAGCTCGTAGTTAAGCTTGTAGTTAAGCTTGTAGTTAAGCTTGTAGTTAAGCTTGTAGTTAAGCTTGTAGTTAAGCTTGTAGTTAAACTTGTAGTTAATTTCGTAGTTAATTTTGTAGTTAATTTTGTAGTTAATTTTGTAGTTATATTTGTAGTTAATATTGTAGTTAATTTTGTTGTTAATTTTGTAGTTAATTTTGTAGTTAATGTTGTAGTTAATTTTGTAGTTAATTTTGTAGTTAATTTTGTAGTTAATTTTGTAGTTAATTTTGTAGTTAATTTTGTAGTTAATTTTGTAGTTAATTTTGTAGTTAATTTTGTAGTTAATTTTGTAGTTAATTTTGTAGTTAATTTTGTAGTTAATTTTGTAGTTAATTTTGTAGTTAATTTTGTAGTTAATTTTGTAGTTAAGCTTGCAGTTAAACTTGTAGTTAAGCGTGTAGTTAAGCTTGTAGTTAAGCTTGTAGTTAAGCTTGTAGTTAAGCTTGTAGTTAAGCTTGTAGTTAATTTCGTAGTTAATTTTGTAGTTAATTTTGTAGTTAATTTTGTAGTTAATATTGTAGTTAATTTTGTTGTTAATTTTGTAGTTAATTTTGTAGTTAATTTTGTAGTTAATTTTGTAGTTAATTTTGTAGTTAATTTTGTAGTTAATTTTGTAGTTAATTTTGTAGTTAATTTTGTAGTTAATTTTGTAGTTAATTTTGTAGTTAATTTTGTAGTTAATTTTGTAGTTAATTTTGTAGTTAATTTTGTAGTTAATTTTGTAGTTAAGCTTGCAGTTAAACTTGTAGTTAAGCGTGTAGTTAAGCTTGTAGTTAAGCTTGTAGTTAAGCTTGTAGTTAAGCTTGTAGTTAAGCTTGTAGTTAAGCTTGTAGTTAAGCTTGTAGTTAAGCTTGTAGTTAAGCTTGTAGTTAAGCTTGTAGTTAAGCTTGTAGTTAAGCTTGTAGTTAAGCTTGTAGTTAAGCTTGTAGTTAAGCTTGTAGTTAATTTCGTAGTTAATTTTGTAGTTAATTTTGTAGTTAATTTTGTAGTTAATATTGTAGTTAATTTTGTTGTTAATTTTGTAGTTAATTTTGTAGTTAATTTTGTAGTTAATTTTGTAGTTAATTTTGTAGTTAATTTTGTAGTTAATTTTGTAGTTAATTTTGTAGTTAATTTTGTAGTTAATTTTGTAGTTAATTTTGTAGTTAATTTTGTAGTTAATTTTGTAGTTAAGCTTGTAGTTAATTTTGTAGTTAATTTTGTAGTTAATTTTGTAGTTAATTTTGTAGTTAATTTTGTAGTTAATTTTGTAGTTAATTTTGTAGTTAATTTTGTAGTTAATTTTGTAGGTAATTTTGTAGTTAATTTTGTAGTTAATTTTGTAGTTAATTTTGTAGTTAATTTTGTAGTTAATTTTGTAGTTAAGCTTGCAGTTAAACTTGTAGTTAAGCGTGTAGTTAAGCTTGTTGTTAAGCGTGTAGTTAAGCTAGTAGTTAAGCTTGTAGTTAAGCTTGTAGTTAATTTCGTAGTTAATTTTGTAGTTAATTTTGTAGTTAATTTTGTAGTTAATTTTGTAGTTAATTTTGTAGTTAATTTTGTAGTTAATTTTGTAGTTAATTTTGTAGTTAATTTTGTAGTTGATTTTGTAGTTAATTTTGTAGTTAATTTTGTAGTTAATTTTGTAGTTAATTTTGTAGTTAATTTTGTAGTTAATTTTGTAGTTAATTTTGTAGTTAATTTTGTAGTTAATTTTGTAGTTAATTTTGTAGTTAATTTTGTAGTTAATTTTGTAGGTAATTTTGTAGTTAATTTTGTAGTTAATTTTGTAGTTAATTTTGTAGTTAATTTTGTAGTTAATTTTGTAGTTAGTTTTGTAGTTAATTTTCTAGTTAATTTTGTAGTTAAGCTTGCAGTTAAGCTTGCAGTTAAACTTGTAGTTAAGCGTGTAGTTAAGCTTGTAGTTAAGCTTGTAGTTAAGCTTGTAGTTAAGCTTGTAGTTAAGCTTGTAGTTAAGCTTGTAGTTAAGCTTGTAGTTAAGCTTGTAGTTAAGCTTGTAGTTAAGCTTGTAGTTAAGCTTGTAGTTAAGCTTGTAGTTAAGCTTGTAGTTAAGCTTGTAGTTAAACTTGTAGTTAATTTTGTAGTTAATTTTGTAGTTAATTTTGTAGTTAATTTTGTAGTTTATTTTGTAGTTAATTTTGTAGTTAATTTTGTAGTTAATTTTGTAGTTAATTTTGTAGTTAATTTTGTAGTTAATTTTGTAGTTAAGCTTGCAGTTAAACTTGTAGTTAAGCGTGTAGTTAAGCTTGTAGTTAAGCTCGTAGTTAAGCTTGTAGTTAAGCTTGTAGTTAAGCTTGTAGTTAAGCTTGTAGTTAAGCTTGTAGTTAAGCTTGTAGTTAAGCTTGTAGTTAAGCTTGTAGTCAAACTTGTAGTTAATTTTGTAGTTAATTTTGTAGTTAATTTTGTAGTTAATTTTGTAGTTAATTTTGTAGTTAATTTTGTAGTTAATTTTGTAGTTACTTTTGTAGTTAATTTTGTAGTTAATTTTGTAGTTAATTTTGTAGTTAATGTTGTAGTTAATTTTGTAGTTAATTTTGTAGTTAATTTTGTAGTTAATTTTGTAGTTAATTTTGTAGTTAATTTTGTAGTTAAGCTTGTAGTTAAGCTTGTAGTTAAGCTTGTAGTTAATTTTGTAGTTAATTTTGTAGTTAATTTTGTAGTTAATTTTGTAGTTAATTTTGTAGTTAATTTTGTAGTTAATTTTGTAGTTAATTTTGTAGTTAATTTTGTAGTTAATTTTGTAGTTAATTTTGTAGTTAATTTTGTAGTTAATTTTGTAGTTAAGCTTGCAGTTAAACTTGTAGTTAAGCTTGTAGTTAAGCTCGTAGTTAAGCTCGTAGTTAAGCTTGTAGTTAAGCTTGTAGTTAAGCTTGTAGTTAAGCTTGTAGTTAAGCTTGTACTCAAACTTGTAGTTAATTTTGTAGTTAATTTTGTAGTTAATTTTGTATGTAATTTTGTAGTTAATTTTGTAGTTAATTTTGTAGTTAATTTTGTAGTTAATTTTGTAGTTAATTTTGTAGTTAATGTTGTAGTTAATTTTGTAGTTAATTTTGTAGTTAATTTTGTAGTTAATTTTGTAGTTAATTTTGTAGTTAAGCTTGTAGTTAAGCTTGTAGTTAAGCTTGTAGTTAAGCTTGTAGTTAAGCTTGTAGTTAAGCTTGTAGTTAAGCTTGTAGTTAAGCTTGTAGTTAAGCTTGTAGTTAAGCTTGTAGTTAATTTCGTAGTTAATTTTGTAGTTAATTTTGTAGTTAATTTTGTAGTTAATATTGTAGTTAATTTTGTTGTTAATTTTGTAGTTAATTTTGTAGTTAATTTTGTAGTTAATTTTGTAGTTAATTTTGTAGTTAATTTTGTAGTTAATTTTGTAGTTAATTTTGTAGTTAATTTTGTAGTTAATTTTGTAGTTAATTTTGTAGTTAATTTTGTAGTTAATTTTGTAGTTAATTTTGTAGTTAATTTTGTAGGTAATTTTGTAGTTAATTTTGTAGTTAATTTTGTAGTTAATTTTGTAGTTAATTTTGTAGTTAATTTTGTAGTTAAGCTTGCAGTTAAACTTGTAGTTAAGCGTGTAGTTAAGCTTGTTGTTAAGCGTGTAGTTAAGCTAGTAGTTAAGCTTGTAGTTAAGCTTGTAGTTAATTTCGTAGTTAATTTTGTAGTTAATTTTGTAGTTAATTTTGTAGTTAATTTTGTAGTTAATTTTGTAGTTAATTTTGTAGTTAATTTTGTAGTTAATTTTGTAGTTAATTTTGTAGTTGATTTTGTAGTTAATTTTGTAGTTAATTTTGTAGTTAATTTTGTAGTTAATTTTGTAGTTAATTTTGTAGTTAATTTTGTAGTTAATTTTGTAGTTAATTTTGTAGTTAATTTTGTAGTTAATTTTGTAGTTAATTTTGTAGTTAATTTTGTAGGTAATTTTGTAGTTAATTTTGTAGTTAATTTTGTAGTTAATTTTGTAGTTAATTTTGTAGTTAATTTTGTAGTTAGTTTTGTAGTTAATTTTCTAGTTAATTTTGTAGTTAAGCTTGCAGTTAAGCTTGCAGTTAAACTTGTAGTTAAGCGTGTAGTTAAGCTTGTAGTTAAGCTTGTAGTTAAGCTTGTAGTTAAGCTTGTAGTTAAGCTTGTAGTTAAGCTTGTAGTTAAGCTTGTAGTTAAGCTTGTAGTTAAGCTTGTAGTTAAGCTTGTAGTTAAGCTTGTAGTTAAGCTTGTAGTTAAGCTTGTAGTTAAGCTTGTAGTTAAACTTGTAGTTAATTTTGTAGTTAATTTTGTAGTTAATTTTGTAGTTAATTTTGTAGTTTATTTTGTAGTTAATTTTGTAGTTAATTTTGTAGTTAATTTTGTAGTTAATTTTGTAGTTAATTTTGTAGTTAATTTTGTAGTTAAGCTTGCAGTTAAACTTGTAGTTAAGCGTGTAGTTAAGCTTGTAGTTAAGCTCGTAGTTAAGCTTGTAGTTAAGCTTGTAGTTAAGCTTGTAGTTAAGCTTGTAGTTAAGCTTGTAGTTAAGCTTGTAGTTAAGCTTGTAGTTAAGCTTGTAGTCAAACTTGTAGTTAATTTTGTAGTTAATTTTGTAGTTAATTTTGTAGTTAATTTTGTAGTTAATTTTGTAGTTAATTTTGTAGTTAATTTTGTAGTTACTTTTGTAGTTAATTTTGTAGTTAATTTTGTAGTTAATTTTGTAGTTAATGTTGTAGTTAATTTTGTAGTTAATTTTGTAGTTAATTTTGTAGTTAATTTTGTAGTTAATTTTGTAGTTAATTTTGTAGTTAAGCTTGTAGTTAAGCTTGTAGTTAAGCTTGTAGTTAATTTTGTAGTTAATTTTGTAGTTAATTTTGTAGTTAATTTTGTAGTTAATTTTGTAGTTAATTTTGTAGTTAATTTTGTAGTTAATTTTGTAGTTAATTTTGTAGTTAATTTTGTAGTTAATTTTGTAGTTAATTTTGTAGTTAATTTTGTAGTTAAGCTTGCAGTTAAACTTGTAGTTAAGCTTGTAGTTAAGCTCGTAGTTAAGCTCGTAGTTAAGCTTGTAGTTAAGCTTGTAGTTAAGCTTGTAGTTAAGCTTGTAGTTAAGCTTGTACTCAAACTTGTAGTTAATTTTGTAGTTAATTTTGTAGTTAATTTTGTATGTAATTTTGTAGTTAATTTTGTAGTTAATTTTGTAGTTAATTTTGTAGTTAATTTTGTAGTTAATTTTGTAGTTAATGTTGTAGTTAATTTTGTAGTTAATTTTGTAGTTAATTTTGTAGTTAATTTTGTAGTTAATTTTGTAGTTAAGCTTGTAGTTAAGCTTGTAGTTAAGCTTGTAGTTAAGCTTGTAGTTAAGCTTGTAGTTAAGCTTGTAGTTAAGCTTGTAGTTAAGCTTGTAGTTAAGCTTGTAGTTAAGCTTGTAGTTAATTTCGTAGTTAATTTTGTAGTTAATTTTGTAGTTAATTTTGTAGTTAATATTGTAGTTAATTTTGTTGTTAATTTTGTAGTTAATTTTGTAGTTAATTTTGTAGTTAATTTTGTAGTTAATTTTGTAGTTAATTTTGTAGTTAATTTTGTAGTTAATTTTGTAGTTAATTTTGTAGTTAATTTTGTAGTTAATTTTGTAGTTAATTTTGTAGTTAATTTTGTAGTTAATTTTGTAGTTAATTTTGTAGTTAAGCTTGTAGTTAAGCTTGTAGTTAATTTTGTAGTTAATTTTGTAGTTAATTTTGTAGTTAATTTTGTAGTTAATTTTGTAGTTAATTTTGTAGTTAATTTTGTAGTTAATTTTGTAGTTAATTTTGTAGTTAATTTTGTAGTTAATTTTGTAGTTAATTTTGTAGTTAATTTTGTAGTTAATTTTGTAGTTAATTTTGTAGTTAATTTTGTAGGTAATTTTGTAGTTAATTTTGTAGTTAATTTTGTAGTTAATTTTGTAGTTAATTTTGTAGTTAATTTTGTAGTTAATTTTGTAGTTAAGCTTGCAGTTAAACTTGTAGTTAAGCGTGTAGTTAAGCTTGTTGTTAAGCGTGTAGTTAAGCTAGTAGTTAAGCTTGTAGTTAAGCTTGTAGTTAATTTCGTAGTTAATTTTGTAGTTAATTTTGTAGTTAATTTTGTAGTTAATTTCGTAGTTAATTTTGTAGTTAATTTTGTAGTTAATTTTGTAGTTAATTTTGTAGTTAATTTTGTAGTTAATTTTGTAGTTAATTTTGTAGTTAATTTTGTAGTTGATTTTGTAGTTAATTTTGTAGTTGATTTTGTAGTTAATTTTGTAGTTAATTTTGTAGTTAATTTTGTAGTTAATTTTGTAGTTAATTTTGTAGTTAATTTTGTAGTTAATTTTGTAGTTAATTTTGTAGTTAATTTTGTAGTTAATTTTGTAGTTAATTTTGTAGTTAATTTTGTAGTTAATTTTGTAGTTAATTTTGTAGTTAATTTTGTAGTTAATTTTGTAGTTAATTTTGTAGTTAGTTTTGTAGTTAATTTTCTAGTTAATTTTGTAGTTAAGCTTGCAGTTAAGCTTGCAGTTAAACTTGTAGTTAAGCGTGTAGTTAAGCTTGTAGTTAAGCTTGTAGTTAAGCTTGTAGTTAAGCTTGTAGTTAAGCTTGTAGTTAAGCTTGTAGTTAAGCTTGTAGTTAAGCTTGTAGTTAAGCTTGTAGTTAAGCTTGTAGTTAAGCTTGTAGTTAAACTTGTAGTTAAGCTTGTAGTTAAGCTTGTAGTTAAGCTTGTAGTTAAGCTTGTAGTCAAACTTGTAGTTAATTTTGTAGTTAATTTTGTAGTTAATTTTGTAGTTAATTTTGTAGTTAATTTTGTAGTTAATTTTGTAGTTAATTTTGTAGTTAATTTTGTAGTTAATTTTGTAGTTAATTTTGTAGTTAATGTTGTAGTTAATTTTGTAGTTAATTTTGTAGTTAATTTTGTAGTTAATTTTGTAGTTAATTTTGTAGTTAAGCTTGTAGTTAAGCTTGTAGTTAAGCTTGTAGTTAATTTTGTAGTTAATTTTGTAGTTAATTTTGTAGTTAATTTTGTAGTTAATTTTGTAGTTAATTTTGTAGTTAATTTTGTAGTTAATTTTGTAGTTAATTTTGTAGTTAATTTTGTAGTTAATTTTGTAGTTAATTTTGTAGTTAATTTTGTAGTTAATTTTGTAGTTAATTTTGTAGTTAATTTTGTAGTTAAGCTTGCAGTTAAACTTGTAGTTAAGCTTGTAGTTAAGCTCGTAGTTAAGCTCGTAGTTAAGCTTGTAGTTAAGCTTGTAGTTAAGCTTGTAGTTAAGCTTGTAGTTAAGCTTGTAGTTAAGCTTGTAGTTAAGCTTGTAGTTAAGCTTGTACTCAAACTTGTAGTTAATTTTGTAGTTAATTTTGTAGTTAATTTTGTATGTAATTTTGTAGTTAATTTTGTAGTTAATTTTGTAGTTAATTTTGTAGTTAATTTTGTAGTTAATTTTGTAGTTAATTTTGTAGTTAATGTTGTAGTTAATTTTGTAGTTAATTTTGTAGTTAATTTTGTAGTTAATTTTGTAGTTAATTTTGTAGTTAAGCTTGTAGTTAAGCTTGTAGTTAAGCTTGTAGTTAAGCTTGTAGTTAAGCTTGTAGTTAAGCTTGTAGTTAAGCTTGTAGTTAAGCTTGTAGTTAAGCTTGTAGTTAAGCTTGTAGTTAAGCTTGTAGTTAAGCTTGTAGTTAAGCTTGTAGTTAAGCTTGTAGTTAAGCTTGTAGTTAAACTTGTAGTTAATTTTGTAGTTAATTTTGTAGTTAATTTTGTAGTTAATTTTGTAGTTAATTTTGTAGTTAATTTTGTAGTTAATTTTGTAGTTAATTTTGTAGTTAATTTTGTAGTTAATTTTGTAGTTAATTTTGTAGTTAATTTTGTAGTTAATTTTGTAGTTAATTTTGTAATTAATTTTGTAGTTAATTTTGTAGTTAATTTTGTAGTTAATTTTGTAGTTAATTTTGTAGTTAATTTTGTAGTTAATTTTGTAGTTAATTTTGTAGTTAATTTTGTAGTTAATTTTGTAGTTAATTTTGTAGTTAATTTTGTAGTTAATTTTGTAGTTAATTTTGTAGTTAATTTTGTAGTTAATTTTGTAGTTAATTTTGTAGTTAATTTTGTAGTTAATTTTGTAGTTAATTTTTTAGTTAATTTTGTAGTTAATTTTGTAGTTAAGCTTGTAGTTAAGCTTGTAGTTAAGCTTGTAGTTAAGCTTGTAGTTAAGCTTGTAGTTAAGCTTGTAGTTAAGCTTGTAGTTAAGCTTGTAGTTAAGCTTGTAGTTAAGCTTGTAGTTAAGCTTGTAGTTAAGCTTGTAGTTAAGCTTGTAGTTAAGCTTGTAGTTAAGCTTGTAGTTAAGCTTGTAGTTAAGCTTGTAGTTAAGCTTGTAGTTAAACTTGTAGTTAAGCTTGTAGTTAATTTTGTAGTAAATTTTGTAGTTAATTTTGTAGTTAATTTTGTAGTTAATTTTGTAGTTAATTTTGTAGTTAATTTTGTAGTTAATTTTGTAGTTAATTTTGTAGTTAATTTTGTAGTTAATTTTGTAGTTAATTTTGTAGTTAATTTTGTAGTTAATTTTGTAGTTAATTTTGTAGTTAAGCTTGCAGTTAAACTTGTAGTTAAGCGTGTAGTTAAGCTTGTAGTTAAGCTTGTAGTTAAGCTTGTAGTTAAGCTTGTAGTTAATTTTGTAGTTAAGCTTGTAGTTAAGCTTGTAGTTAAGCTTGTAGTTAAGCTTGTAGTTAAGCTTGTAGTTAAGCTTGTAGTTAAGCTTGTAGTTAAGCTTGTAGTTAAGCTTGTAGTTAATTTCGTAGTTAATTTTGTAGTTAATTTTGTAGTTAATTTTGTAGTTAATATTGTAGTTAATTTTGTTGTTAATTTTGTAGTTAATTTTGTAGTTAATTTTGTAGTTAATTTTGTAGTTAATTTTGTAGTTAATTTTGTAGTTAATTTTGTAGTTAATTTTGTAGTTAATTTTGTAGTTAATTTTGTAGTTAATTTTGTAGTTAATTTTGTAGTTAATTTTGTAGTTAAGCTTGTAGTTAATTTTGTAGTTAATTTTGTAGTTAATTTTGTAGTTAATTTTGTAGTTAATTTTGTAGTTAATTTTGTAGTTAATTTTGTAGTTAATTTTGTAGTTAATTTTGTAGTTAATTTTGTAGTTAATTTTGTAGTTAATTTTGTAGTTAATTTTGTAGTTAATTTTGTAGGTAATTTTGTAGTTAATTTTGTAGTTAATTTTGTAGTTAATTTTGTAGTTAATTTTGTAGTTAATTTTGTAGTTAATTTTGTAGTTAAGCTTGCAGTTAAACTTGTAGTTAAGCGTGTAGTTAAGCTTGTTGTTAAGCGTGTAGTTAAGCTAGTAGTTAAGCTTGTAGTTAAGCTTGTAGTTAATTTCGTAGTTAATTTTGTAGTTAATTTTGTAGTTAATTTTGTAGTTAATTTTGTAGTTAATTTTGTAGTTAATTTTGTAGTTAATTTTGTAGTTAATTTTGTAGTTAATTTTGTAGTTAATTTTGTAGTTAATTTTGTAGTTGATTTTGTAGTTAATTTTGTAGTTAATTTTGTAGTTGATTTTGTAGTTAATTTTGTAGTTAATTTTGTAGTTAATTTTGTAGTTAAGCTTGCAGTTAAGCTTGCAGTTAAACTTGTAGTTAAGCGTGTAGTTAAGCTTGTAGTTAAGCTTGTAGTTAAGCTTGTAGTTAAGCTTGTAGTTAAGCTTGTAGTTAAGCTTGTAGTTAAGCTTGTAGTTAAGCTTGTAGTTAAGCTTGTAGTTAAACTTGTAGTTAATTTTGTAGTTAATTTTGTAGTTAATTTTGTAGTTAATTTTGTAGTTAATTTTGTAGTTAATTTTGTAGTTAATTTTGTAGTTAATTTTGTAGTTAATTTTGTAGTTAATTTTGTAGTTAATTTTGTAGTTAAGCTTGCAGTTAAACTTGTAGTTAAGCGTGTAGTTAAGCTTGTAGTTAAGCTCGTAGTTAAGCTTGTAGTTAAGCTTGTAGTTAAGCTTGTAGTTAAGCTTGTAGTTAAGCTTGTAGTTAAGCTTGTAGTTAAGCTTGTAGTTAAGCTTGTAGTCAAACTTGTAGTTAATTTTGTAGTTAATTTTGTAGTTAATTTTGTAGTTAATTTTGTAGTTAATTTTGTAGTTAATTTTGTAGTTAATTTTGTAGTTAATTTTGTAGTTAATTTTGTAGTTAATTTTGTAGTTAATTTTGTAGTTAATTTTGTAGTTAATTTTGTAGTTAATTTTGTAGTTAATTTTGTAGTTAATTTTGTAGTTAATGTTGTAGTTAATTTTGTAGTTAATTTTGTAGTTAATTTTGTAGTTAATTTTGTAGTTAATTTTGTAGTTAATTTTGTAGTTAAGCTTGTAGTTAAGCTTGTAGTTAAGCTTGTAGTTAATTTTGTAGTTAATTTTGTAGTTAATTTTGTAGTTAATTTTGTAGTTAATTTTGTAGTTAATTTTGTAGTTAATTTTGTAGTTAATTTTGTAGTTAATTTTGTAGTTATTTTTGTAGTTAATTTTGTAGTTAATTTTGTAATTAATTTTGTAGTTAATTTTGTAGTTATTTTTGTAGTTAATTTTGTAGTTAAGCTTGCAGTTAAACTTGTAGTTAAGCTTGTAGTTAAGCTCGTAGTTAAGCTCGTAGTTAAGCTTGTAGTTAAGCTTGTAGTTAAGCTTGTAGTTAAGCTTGTAGTTAAGCTTGTACTCAAACTTGTAGTTAATTTTGTAGTTAATTTTGTAGTTAATTTTGTATGTAATTTTGTAGTTAATTTTGTAGTTAATTTTGTAGTTAATTTTGTAGTTAATTTTGTAGTTAATTTTGTAGTTAATTTTGTAGTTAATGTTGTAGTTAATTTTGTAGTTAATTTTGTAGTTAATTTTGTAGTTAATTTTGTAGTTAATTTTGTAGTTAAGCTTGTAGTTAAGCTTGTAGTTAAGCTTGTAGTTAAGCTTGTAGTTAAGCTTGTAGTTAAGCTTGTAGTTAAGCTTGTAGTTAAGCTTGTAGTTAAGCTTGTAGTTAAGCTTGTAGTTAAGCTTGTAGTTAAGCTTGTAGTTAAGCTTGTAGTTAAACTTGTAGTTAATTTTGTAGTTAATTTTGTAGTTAATTTTGTAGTTAATTTTGTAGTTAATTTTGTAGTTAATTTTGTAGTTAATTTTGTAATTAATTTTGTAGTTAATTTTGTAGTTAATTTTGTAGTTAATTTTGTAGTTAATTTTGTAATTAATTTTGTAGTTAATTTTGTAGTTAATTTTGTAGTTAATTTTGTAGTTAATTTTGTAGTTAATTTTGTAGTTAATTTTGTAGTTAATTTTGTAGTTAATTTTGTAGTTAATTTTGTAGTTAATTTTGTAGTTAATTTTGTAGTTAATTTTGTAGTTAATTTTGTAGTTAATTTTGTAGTTAATTTTGTAGTTCATTTTGTAGTTCATTTTGTAGTTCATTTTGTAGTTAATTTTGTAGTTAATTTTTTAGTTAATTTTGTAGTTAATTTTGTAGTTAAGCTTGTAGTTAAGCTTGTAGTTAAGCTTGTAGTTAAGCTTGTAGTTAAGCTTGTAGTTAAGCTTGTAGTTAAGCTTGTAGTTAAGCTTGTAGTTAAGCTTGTAGTTAAGCTTGTAGTTAAGCTTGTAGTTAAGCTTGTAGTTAAGCTTGTAGTTAAGCTTGTAGTTAAGCTTGTAGTTAAGCTTGTAGTTAAGCTTGTAGTTAAGCTTGTAGTTAAGCTTGTAGTTAAGCTTGTAGTTAAACTTGTAATTAAGCTTGTAGTTAATTTTGTAGTAAATTTTGTAGTTAATTTTGTAGTTAATTTTGTAGTTAATTTTGTAGTTAATTTTGTAGTTAATTTTGTAGTTAATTTTGTAGTTAATTTTGTAGTTAATTTTGTAGTTAATTTTGTAGTTAATTTTGTAGTTAATTTTGTAGTTAATTTTGTAGTTAAGCTTGCAGTTAAACTTGTAGTTAAGCGTGTAGTTAAGCTTGTAGTTAAGCTTGTAGTTAAGCTTGTAGTTAAGCTTGTAGTTAAGCTTGTAGTTAAGCTTGTAGTTAAGCTTGTAGTTAAGCTTGTAGTTAAGCTTGTAGTTAAGCTTGTAGTTAAGCTTGTAGTTAAGCTTGTAGTTAAGCTTGTAGTTAAGCTTGTAGTTAAGCTTGTAGTTAAGCTTGTAGTTAAGCTTGTAGTTAAGCTTGTAGTTAAGCTTGTAGTTAAGCTTGTAGTTAAGCTTGTAGTTAATTTTGTAGTTAATTTTGTAGTTAATACTGTAGTTAATTTTGTAGTTAATTTTGTAGTTAATTTTGTAGTTAATTTTGTAGTTAATTTTGTAGTTAATTTGCAGTTAATTTTGTAGTTAATTTTGTAGTTAATTTTGTAGTTAATTTTGTAGTTAATTTTGTAGTTAATTTGCAGTTAATTTTGTAGTTAATTTTGTAGTTAATTTTGTAGTTAATTTTGTAGTTAATTTTGTAGTTAATTTTGTAGTTAATTTTGTAGTTAATTTTGTAGTTAAACTTGTAGTTAATTTTGTAGTTAATTTTGTAGTTAATTTTGTAGTTAATTTTGTAGTTAATTTTGTAGTTAATTTTGTAGTTAATTTTGTAGTTAATTTTGTAGTTAATTTTGTAGTTAATTTTGTAGTTAATTTTGTAGTTAATTTTGTAGTTAATTTTGTAGTTAATTTTGTAGTTAATTTTGTAGTTAATTTTGTAGTTAATTTTGTAGTTAATTTTGTAGTTAATTTTGTAGTTAATTTTGTAGTTAATTTTGTAGTTAATTTTGTAGTTAATTTTGTAATTAATTTTGTAGTTAATTTTGTAGTTAATTTTGTAGTTAATTTTGTAAGTAATTTTGTAGTTAATTTTGTAGTTAATTTTGTAGTTAATTTTGTAGTTAATTTTGTAGTTAATTTTGTAGTTAATTTTGTAGTTAATTTTGTAGTTAAACTTGTAGTTAATTTTGTAGTTAATTTTGTAGTTAATTTTGTAGTTAATTTTGTAGTTAATTTTGTAGTTAATTTTGTAGTTAATTTTGTAGTTAATTTTGTAGTTAATTTTGTAGTTAATTTTGTAGTTAATTTTGTAGTTAATTTTGTAGTTAATTTTGTAGTTAATTTTGTAGTTAATTTTGTAGTTAATTTTGTAGTTATGTTTGTAGTTAATTTTGTAGTTAATTTTGTAGTTAATTTTGTAGTTAATTTTGTAGTTAATTTTGTAGTTAATTTTGTAGTTAATTTTGTAGTTAATTTTGTAGTTAATTTTGTAGTTAATTTTGTAGTTAATTTTGTAGTTAATTTTGTAGTTAATTTTGTAGTTAATTTTGTAGTTAATTTTGTAGTTAATTTTGTAGTTAAGCTTGCAGTTAAACTTGTAGTTAAGCGTGTAGTTAAGCTTGTAGTTAAGCTTGTAGTTAAGCTTGTAGTTAAGCTTGTAGTTAAGCTTGTAGTTAAGCTTGTAGTTAAGCTTGTAGTTAAGCTTGTAGTTAAGCTTGTAGTTAAGCTTGTAGTTAAGCTTGTAGTTAACCTTGTAGTTAAGCTTGTAGTTAAGCTTGTAGTTAAGCTTGTAGTTAAGCTTGTAGTTAAGCTTGTAGTTAAGCTTGTAGTTAATTTTGTAGTTAATTTTGTAGTTAATACTGTAGTTAATTTTGTAGTTAATTTTGTAGTTAATTTTGTAGTTAATTTTGTAGTTAATTTGCAGTTAATTTTGTAGTTAATTTTGTAGTTAATTTTGTAGTTAATTTTGTAGTTAATTTTGTAGTTAATTTGCAGTTAATTTTGTAGTTAATTTTGTAGTTAATTTTGTAGTTAATTTTGTAGTTAATTTTGTAGTTAATTTTGTAGTTAATTTTGTAGTTAATTTTGTAGTTAATTTTGTAGTTAATTTTGTAGTTAATTTTGTAGTTAATTTTGTAGTTAATTTTGTAGTTAATTTTGTAGTTAATTTTGTAGTTAATTTTGTAGTTAATTTTGTAGTTAATTTTGTAGTTAATTTTGTAGTTAATTTTGTAGTTAATTTTGTAGTTATGTTTGTAGTTAATTTTGTAGTTAATTTTGTAGTTAATTTTGTAGTTAATTTTGTAGTTAATTTTGTAGTTAATTTTGTAGTTAATTTTGTAGTTAATTTTGTAGTTAATTTTGTAGTTAATTTTGTAGTTAATTTTGTAGTTAATTTTGTAGTTAATTTTGTAGTTAATTTTGTAGTTAATTTTGTAGTTAATTTTGTAGTTAAGCTTGCAGTTAAACTTGTAGTTAAGCGTGTAGTTAAGCTTGTAGTTAAGCTTGTAGTTAAGCTTGTAGTTAAGCTTGTAGTTAAGCTTGTAGTTAAGCTTGTAGTTAAGCTTGTAGTTAAGCTTGTAGTTAAGCTTGTAGTTAAGCTTGTAGTTAAGCTTGTAGTTAACCTTGTAGTTAAGCTTGTAGTTAAGCTTGTAGTTAAGCTTGTAGTTAAGCTTGTAGTTAAGCTTGTAGTTAAGCTTGTAGTTAATTTTGTAGTTAATTTTGTAGTTAATACTGTAGTTAATTTTGTAGTTAATTTTGTAGTTAATTTTGTAGTTAATTTTGTAGTTAATTTGCAGTTAATTTTGTAGTTAATTTTGTAGTTAATTTTGTAGTTAATTTTGTAGTTAATTTTGTAGTTAATTTGCAGTTAATTTTGTAGTTAATTTTGTAGTTAATTTTGTAGTTAATTTTGTAGTTAATTTTGTAGTTAATTTTGTAGTTAATTTTGTAGTTAATTTGCAGTTAATTTTGTAGTTAATTTTGTAGTTAATTTTGTAGTTAATTTTGTAGTTAATTTTGTAGTTAATTTTGTAGTTAATTTTGTAGTTAATTTTGTAGTTAAACTTGTAGTTAATTTTGTAGTTAATTTTGTAGTTAATTTTGTAGTTAATTTTGTAGTTAATTTTGTAGTTAATTTTGTAGTTAATTTTGTAGTTAATTTTGTAGTTAATTTTGTAGTTAATTTTGTAGTTAATTTTGTAGTTAATTTTGTAGTTAATTTTGTAGTTAATTTTGTAGTTAATTTTGTAGTTAATTTTGTAGTTAATTTTGTAGTTAATTTTGTAGTTAATTTTGTAGTTAATTTTGTAGTTAATTTTGTAGTTAATTTTGTAATTAATTTTGTAGTTAATTTTGTAGTTAATTTTGTAGTTAATTTTGTAAGTAATTTTGTAGTTAATTTTGTAGTTAATTTTGTAGTTAATTTTGTAGTTAATTTTGTAGTTAAGCTTGCAGTTAAACTTGTTGTTAAGCTTGTAGTTAAGCTAGTAGTTAAGCTTGTAGTTAAGCTTGTAGTTAATTTCGTAGTTAATTTTGTAGTTAATTTTGTAGTTAATTTTGTAGTTAATTTTGTAGTTAATTTTGTAGTTAATTTTGTAGTTAATTTTGTAGTTAATTTTGTAGTTAATTTTGTAGTTAATTTTGTAGTTAAGCTTGCAGTTAAACTTGTAGTTAAGCGTGTAGTTAAGCTTGTAGTTAAGCTTGTAGTTAAGCTTGTAGTTAAGCTTGTAGTTAAGCTTGTAGTTAAGCTTGTAGTTAATTTTGTAGTTAATTTTGTAGTTAATTTTGTAGTTAATTTTGTAGTTAATTTTGTAGTTAATTTTGTAGTTAATTTTGTAGTTAATTTTGTAGTTAATTTTGTAGTTAATTTTGTAGTTAATTTTGTAGTTAATTTTGTAGTTAATTTTGTAGTTAATTTTGTAGTTAATTTTGTAGTTAATTTTGTAGTTAATTTTGTAGTTAATTTTGTAGTTAATTTTGTAGTTAATTTTGTAGTTAATTTTGTAGTTAATTTTGTAGTTAATTTTGTAAGTAATTTTGTAGTTAATTTTGTAGTTAATTTTGTAGTTAATTTTGTAGTTAATTTTGTAGTTAAGCTTGCAGTTAAACTTGTTGTTAAGCTTGTAGTTAAGCTAGTAGTTAAGCTTGTAGTTAAGCTTGTAGTTAATTTCGTAGTTAATTTTGTAGTTAATTTTGTAGTTAATTTTGTAGTTAATTTTGTAGTTAATTTTGTAGTTAATTTTGTAGTTAATTTTGTAGTTAATTTTGTAGTTAATTTTGTAGTTAATTTTGTAGTTAATTTTGTAGTTAATTTTGTAGTTAATTTTGTAGTTAAGCTTGCAGTTAAACTTGTAGTTAAGCGTGTAGTTAAGCTTGTAGTTAAGCTTGTAGTTAAGCTTGTAGTTAAGCTTGTAGTTAATCTTGTAGTTAAGCTTGTAGTTAATTTTGTAGTTAATTTTGTAGTTAATTTTGTAGTTAATTTTGTAGTTAATTTTGTAGTTAATTTTGTAGTTAATTTTGTAGTTAATTTTGTAGTTAATTTTGTAGTTAAGCTTGCAGTTAAACTTGTAGCTAAGCGTGTAGTTAAGCTTGTAGTTAATCTCGTAGTTAAGCTTGTAGTTAAGCTTGTAGTTAAGCTTGTAGTTAAGCTTGTAGTTAAGCTTGTAGTTTAGCTTGTAGTTAAGCTTGTAGTTAAGCTTGTAGTTAAGCTTGTAGTTAATTTCGTAGTTAATTTTGTAGTTAATTTTGTAGTTAATTTTGTAGTTAATTTTGTAGTTAATTTTGTAGTTAATTTTGTAGTTAATTTTGTAGTTAATTTTGTAGTTAATTTTGTAGTTAATTTTGTAGTTAATTTTGTAGTTAATTTTGTAGTTAATTTTGTAGTTAATTTTGTAGTTAATTTTGTAGTTAATTTTGTAGTTAATTTTGTAGTTAATTTTGTAGTTAATTTTGTAGTTAATTTTGTAGTTAATTTTGTAGTTAATTTTGTAGTTAATTTTGTAGTTAATTTTGTAGTTAATTTTGTAGTTAATTTTGTAGTTAATTTTGTAGTTAATTTTGTAGTTAATTTTGTAAGTAATTTTGTAGTTAATTTTGTAGTTAATTTTGTAGTTAATTTTATAGTTAATTTTGTAGTTAATTTTGTAGTTAAGCTTGCAGTTAAACTTGTAGTTAAGCGTGTAGTTAAGCTTGTTGTTAAGCTTGTAGTTAAGCTAGTAGTTAAGCTTGTAGTTAAGCTTGTAGTTAATTTCGTAGTTAATTTTGTAGTTAATTTTGTAGTTAATTTTGTAGTTAATTTTGTAGTTAATTTTGTAGTTAATTTTGTAGTTAATTTTGTAGTTAATTTTGTAGTTAATTTTGTAGTTAATTTTGTAGTTAAGCTTGCAGTTAAACTTGTAGTTAAGCGTGTAGTTAAGCTTGTAGTTAAGCTTGTAGTTAAGCTTGTAGTTAAGCTTGTAGTTAAGCTTGTAGTTAAGCTTGTAGTTAATTTTGTAGTTAATTTTGTAGTTAATTTTGTAGTTAATTTTGTAGTTAATTTTGTAGTTAATTTTGTAGTTAATTTTGTAGTTAATTTTGTAGTTAATTTTGTAGTTAATTTTGTAGTTAATTTTGTAGTTAATTTTGTAGTTAATTTTGTAGTTAATTTTGTAGTTAATTTTGTAAGTAATTTTGTAGTTAATTTTGTAGTTAATTTTGTAGTTAATTTTGTAGTTAATTTTGTAGTTAATTTTGTAGTTAAGCTTGCAGTTAAACTTGTAGTTAAGCGTGTAGTAAAGCTTGTTGTTAAGCTTGTAGTTAAGCTAGTAGTTAAGCTTGTAGTTAAGCTTGTAGTTAATTTCGTAGTTAATTTTGTAGTTAATTTTGTAGTTAATTTTGTAGTTAATTTTGTAGTTAATTTTGTAGTTAATTTTGTAGTTAATTTTGTAGTTAATTTTGTAGTTAATTTTGTAGTTAATTTTGTAGTTAAGCTTGCAGTTAAACTTGTAGTTAAGCGTGTAGTTAAGCTTGTAGTTAAGCTTGTAGTTAAGCTTGTAGTTAAGCTTGTAGTTAAGCTTGTAGTTAAGCTTGTAGTTAAGCTTGTAGTTAAGCTTGTAGTTAATTTTGTAGTTAATTTTGTAGTTAATTTTGTAGTTAATTTTGTAGTTAATTTTGTAGTTAATTTTGTAGTTAATTTTGTAGTTAATTTTGTAGTTAATTTTGTAGTTAATTTTGTAGTTAATTTTGTAGTTAATTTTGTAGTTAATTTTGTAGTTAATTTTGTAGTTAATTTTGTAGTTAATTTTGTAGTTAATTTTGTAGTTAATTTTGTAGTTAATTTTGTAGTTAATTTTGTAGTTAATTTTGTAGTTAATTTTGTAGTTAAGCTTGCAGTTAAACTTGTAGTTAAGCGTGTAGTTAAGCTTGTAGTTAAGCTTGTAGTTAAGCTTGTAGTTAAGCTTGTAGTTAAGCTTGTAGTTATGCTTGTAGTTAATTTTGTAGTTAATTTTGTAGTTAATTTTGTAGTTAATTTTGTAGTTAATTTTGTAGTTAATTTTGTAGTTAATTTTGTAGTTAATTTTGTAGTTAATTTTGTAGTTAATTTTGTAGTTAATTTTGTAGTTAATTTTGTAGTTAATTTTGTAGTTAATTTTGTAGTTAATTTTGTAGTTAAGCTTGCAGTTAAACTTGTAGTTAAGCGTGTAGTTAAGCTTGTAGTTAATCTCGTAGTTAAGCTTGTAGTTAAGCTTGTAGTTAAGCTTGTAGTTAAGCTTGTAGTTAAGCTTGTAGTTAAGCTTGTAGTTAAGCTTGTAGTTAAGCTTGTAGTTAAGCTTGTAGTTAATTTTGTAGTTAATTTTGTAGTTAATACTGTAGTTAATTTTGTAGTTAATTTTGTAGTTAATTTTGTAGTTAATTTTGTAGTTAATTTTGTAGTTAATTTTGTAGTTAATTTTGTAGTTAATTTTGTAGTTAATTTTGTAGTTAATTTTGTAGTTAATTTTGTAGTTAATTTTGTAGTTAATTTTGTAGTTAATTTTGTAGTTAATTTTGTAGTTAATTTTGTAGTTAATTTTGTAGTTAATTTTGTAGTTAATTTTGTAGTTAATTTTGTAGTTAATTTTGTAGTTAATTTTGTAGTTAATTTTGTAGTTAATTTTGTAGTTAATTTTGTAGTTAATTTTGTAAGTAATTTTGTAGTTAATTTTGTAGTTAATTTTGTAGTTAATTTTATAGTTAATTTTGTAGTTAATTTTGTAGTTAAGCTTGCAGTTAAACTTGTAGTTAAGCGTGTAGTTAAGCTTGTTGTTAAGCTTGTAGTTAAGCTAGTAGTTAAGCTTGTAGTTAAGCTTGTAGTTAATTTCGTAGTTAATTTTGTAGTTAATTTTGTAGTTAATTTTGTAGTTAATTTTGTAGTTAATTTTGTAGTTAATTTTGTAGTTAATTTTGTAGTTAATTTTGTAGTTAATTTTGTAGTTAATTTTGTAGTTAAGCTTGCAGTTAAACTTGTAGTTAAGCGTGTAGTTAAGCTTGTAGTTAAGCTTGTAGTTAAGCTTGTAGTTAAGCTTGTAGTTAAGCTTGTAGTTAAGCTTGTAGTTAATTTTGTAGTTAATTTTGTAGTTAATTTTGTAGTTAATTTTGTAGTTAATTTTGTAGTTAATTTTGTAGTTAATTTTGTAGTTAATTTTGTAGTTAATTTTGTAGTTAATTTTGTAGTTAATTTTGTAGTTAATTTTGTAGTTAATTTTGTAGTTAATTTTGTAGTTAATTTTGTAAGTAATTTTGTAGTTAATTTTGTAGTTAATTTTGTAGTTAATTTTGTAGTTAATTTTGTAGTTAATTTTGTAGTTAAGCTTGCAGTTAAACTTGTAGTTAAGCGTGTAGTAAAGCTTGTTGTTAAGCTTGTAGTTAAGCTAGTAGTTAAGCTTGTAGTTAAGCTTGTAGTTAATTTCGTAGTTAATTTTGTAGTTAATTTTGTAGTTAATTTTGTAGTTAATTTTGTAGTTAATTTTGTAGTTAATTTTGTAGTTAATTTTGTAGTTAATTTTGTAGTTAATTTTGTAGTTAATTTTGTAGTTAAGCTTGCAGTTAAACTTGTAGTTAAGCGTGTAGTTAAGCTTGTAGTTAAGCTTGTAGTTAAGCTTGTAGTTAAGCTTGTAGTTAAGCTTGTAGTTAAGCTTGTAGTTAAGCTTGTAGTTAAGCTTGTAGTTAATTTTGTAGTTAATTTTGTAGTTAATTTTGTAGTTAATTTTGTAGTTAATTTTGTAGTTAATTTTGTAGTTAATTTTGTAGTTAATTTTGTAGTTAATTTTGTAGTTAATTTTGTAGTTAATTTTGTAGTTAATTTTGTAGTTAATTTTGTAGTTAATTTTGTAGTTAATTTTGTAGTTAATTTTGTAGTTAATTTTGTAGTTAATTTTGTAGTTAAGCTTGCAGTTAAACTTGTTGTTAAGCTTGTAGTTAAGCTAGTAGTTAAGCTTGTAGTTAAGCTTGTAGTTAATTTCGTAGTTAATTTTGTAGTTAATTTTGTAGTTAATTTTGTAGTTAATTTTGTAGTTAATTTTGTAGTTAATTTTGTAGTTAATTTTGTAGTTAATTTTGTAGTTAATTTTGTAGTTAATTTTGTAGTTAAGCTTGCAGTTAAACTTGTAGTTAAGCGTGTAGTTAAGCTTGTAGTTAAGCTTGTAGTTAAGCTTGTAGTTAAGCTTGTAGTTAAGCTTGTAGTTAAGCTTGTAGTTAATTTTGTAGTTAATTTTGTAGTTAATTTTGTAGTTAATTTTGTAGTTAATTTTGTAGTTAATTTTGTAGTTAATTTTGTAGTTAATTTTGTAGTTAATTTTGTAGTTAATTTTGTAGTTAATTTTGTAGTTAATTTTGTAGTTAATTTTGTAGTTAATTTTGTAGTTAATTTTGTAGTTAATTTTGTAGTTAATTTTGTAGTTAATTTTGTAGTTAATTTTGTAGTTAATTTTGTAGTTAATTTTGTAGTTAATTTTGTAGTTAATTTTGTAAGTAATTTTGTAGTTAATTTTGTAGTTAATTTTGTAGTTAATTTTGTAGTTAATTTTGTAGTTAAGCTTGCAGTTAAACTTGTTGTTAAGCTTGTAGTTAAGCTAGTAGTTAAGCTTGTAGTTAAGCTTGTAGTTAATTTCGTAGTTAATTTTGTAGTTAATTTTGTAGTTAATTTTGTAGTTAATTTTGTAGTTAATTTTGTAGTTAATTTTGTAGTTAATTTTGTAGTTAATTTTGTAGTTAATTTTGTAGTTAATTTTGTAGTTAATTTTGTAGTTAATTTTGTAGTTAAGCTTGCAGTTAAACTTGTAGTTAAGCGTGTAGTTAAGCTTGTAGTTAAGCTTGTAGTTAAGCTTGTAGTTAAGCTTGTAGTTAATCTTGAAGTTAAGCTTGTAGTTAATTTTGTAGTTAATTTTGTAGTTAATTTTGTAGTTAATTTTGTAGTTAATTTTGTAGTTAATTTTGTAGTTAATTTTGTAGTTAATTTTGTAGTTAATTTTGTAGTTAATTTTGTAGTTAAGCTTGCAGTTAAACTTGTAGCTAAGCGTGTAGTTAAGCTTGTAGTTAATCTCGTAGTTAAGCTTGTAGTTAAGCTTGTAGTTAAGCTTGTAGTTAAGCTTGTAGTTAAGCTTGTAGTTTAGCTTGTAGTTAAGCTTGTAGTTAAGCTTGTAGTTAAGCTTGTAGTTAATTTCGTAGTTAATTTTGTAGTTAATTTTGTAGTTAATTTTGTAGTTAATTTTGTAGTTAATTTTGTAGTTAATTTTGTAGTTAATTTTGTAGTTAATTTTGTAGTTAATTTTGTAGTTAATTTTGTAGTTAATTTTGTAGTTAATTTTGTAGTTAATTTTGTAGTTAATTTTGTAGTTAATTTTGTAGTTAATTTTGTAGTTAATTTTGTAGTTAATTTTGTAGTTAATTTTGTAGTTAATTTTGTAGTTAATTTTGTAGTTAATTTTGTAGTTAATTTTGTAGTTAATTTTGTAGTTAATTTTGTAGTTAATTTTGTAGTTAATTTTGTAGTTAATTTTGTAAGTAATTTTGTAGTTAATTTTGTAGTTAATTTTGTAGTTAATTTTATAGTTAATTTTGTAGTTAATTTTGTAGTTAAGCTTGCAGTTAAACTTGTAGTTAAGCGTGTAGTTAAGCTTGTTGTTAAGCTTGTAGTTAAGCTAGTAGTTAAGCTTGTAGTTAAGCTTGTAGTTAATTTCGTAGTTAATTTTGTAGTTAATTTTGTAGTTAATTTTGTAGTTAATTTTGTAGTTAATTTTGTAGTTAATTTTGTAGTTAATTTTGTAGTTAATTTTGTAGTTAATTTTGTAGTTAATTTTGTAGTTAAGCTTGCAGTTAAACTTGTAGTTAAGCGTGTAGTTAAGCTTGTAGTTAAGCTTGTAGTTAAGCTTGTAGTTAAGCTTGTAGTTAAGCTTGTAGTTAAGCTTGTAGTTAATTTTGTAGTTAATTTTGTAGTTAATTTTGTAGTTAATTTTGTAGTTAATTTTGTAGTTAATTTTGTAGTTAATTTTGTAGTTAATTTTGTAGTTAATTTTGTAGTTAATTTTGTAGTTAATTTTGTAGTTAATTTTGTAGTTAATTTTGTAGTTAATTTTGTAGTTAATTTTGTAAGTAATTTTGTAGTTAATTTTGTAGTTAATTTTGTAGTTAATTTTGTAGTTAATTTTGTAGTTAATTTTGTAGTTAAGCTTGCAGTTAAACTTGTAGTTAAGCGTGTAGTAAAGCTTGTTGTTAAGCTTGTAGTTAAGCTAGTAGTTAAGCTTGTAGTTAAGCTTGTAGTTAATTTCGTAGTTAATTTTGTAGTTAATTTTGTAGTTAATTTTGTAGTTAATTTTGTAGTTAATTTTGTAGTTAATTTTGTAGTTAATTTTGTAGTTAATTTTGTAGTTAATTTTGTAGTTAATTTTGTAGTTAAGCTTGCAGTTAAACTTGTAGTTAAGCGTGTAGTTAAGCTTGTAGTTAAGCTTGTAGTTAAGCTTGTAGTTAAGCTTGTAGTTAAGCTTGTAGTTAAGCTTGTAGTTAAGCTTGTAGTTAAGCTTGTAGTTAATTTTGTAGTTAATTTTGTAGTTAATTTTGTAGTTAATTTTGTAGTTAATTTTGTAGTTAATTTTGTAGTTAATTTTGTAGTTAATTTTGTAGTTAATTTTGTAGTTAATTTTGTAGTTAATTTTGTAGTTAATTTTGTAGTTAATTTTGTAGTTAATTTTGTAGTTAATTTTGTAGTTAATTTTGTAGTTAATTTTGTAGTTAATTTTGTAGTTAATTTTGTAGTTAATTTTGTAGTTAATTTTGTAGTTAATTTTGTAGTTAAGCTTGCAGTTAAACTTGTAGTTAAGCGTGTAGTTAAGCTTGTAGTTAAGCTTGTAGTTAAGCTTGTAGTTAAGCTTGTAGTTAAGCTTGTAGTTATGCTTGTAGTTAATTTTGTAGTTAATTTTGTAGTTAATTTTGTAGTTAATTTTGTAGTTAATTTTGTAGTTAATTTTGTAGTTAATTTTGTAGTTAATTTTGTAGTTAATTTTGTAGTTAATTTTGTAGTTAATTTTGTAGTTAATTTTGTAGTTAATTTTGTAGTTAATTTTGTAGTTAATTTTGTAGTTAAGCTTGCAGTTAAACTTGTAGTTAAGCGTGTAGTTAAGCTTGTAGTTAATCTCGTAGTTAAGCTTGTAGTTAAGCTTGTAGTTAAGCTTGTAGTTAAGCTTGTAGTTAAGCTTGTAGTTAAGCTTGTAGTTAAGCTTGTAGTTAAGCTTGTAGTTAAGCTTGTAGTTAATTTTGTAGTTAATTTTGTAGTTAATACTGTAGTTAATTTTGTAGTTAATTTTGTAGTTAATTTTGTAGTTAATTTTGTAGTTAATTTTGTAGTTAATTTTGTAGTTAATTTTGTAGTTAATTTTGTAGTTAATTTTGTAGTTAATTTTGTAGTTAATTTTGTAGTTAATTTTGTAGTTAATTTTGTAGTTAATTTTGTAGTTAATTTTGTAGTTAATTTTGTAGTTAATTTTGTAGTTAATTTTGTAGTTAATTTTGTAGTTAATTTTGTAGTTAATTTTGTAGTTAATTTTGTAGTTAATTTTGTAGTTAATTTTGTAGTTAATTTTGTAGTTAATTTTGTAGTTAATTTTGTAAGTAATTTTGTAGTTAATTTTGTAGTTAATTTTGTAGTTAATTTTATAGTTAATTTTGTAGTTAATTTTGTAGTTAAGCTTGCAGTTAAACTTGTAGTTAAGCGTGTAGTTAAGCTTGTTGTTAAGCTTGTAGTTAAGCTAGTAGTTAAGCTTGTAGTTAAGCTTGTAGTTAATTTCGTAGTTAATTTTGTAGTTAATTTTGTAGTTAATTTTGTAGTTAATTTTGTAGTTAATTTTGTAGTTAATTTTGTAGTTAATTTTGTAGTTAATTTTGTAGTTAATTTTGTAGTTAATTTTGTAGTTAAGCTTGCAGTTAAACTTGTAGTTAAGCGTGTAGTTAAGCTTGTAGTTAAGCTTGTAGTTAAGCTTGTAGTTAAGCTTGTAGTTAAGCTTGTAGTTAAGCTTGTAGTTAATTTTGTAGTTAATTTTGTAGTTAATTTTGTAGTTAATTTTGTAGTTAATTTTGTAGTTAATTTTGTAGTTAATTTTGTAGTTAATTTTGTAGTTAATTTTGTAGTTAATTTTGTAGTTAATTTTGTAGTTAATTTTGTAGTTAATTTTGTAGTTAATTTTGTAGTTAATTTTGTAAGTAATTTTGTAGTTAATTTTGTAGTTAATTTTGTAGTTAATTTTGTAGTTAATTTTGTAGTTAATTTTGTAGTTAAGCTTGCAGTTAAACTTGTAGTTAAGCGTGTAGTAAAGCTTGTTGTTAAGCTTGTAGTTAAGCTAGTAGTTAAGCTTGTAGTTAAGCTTGTAGTTAATTTCGTAGTTAATTTTGTAGTTAATTTTGTAGTTAATTTTGTAGTTAATTTTGTAGTTAATTTTGTAGTTAATTTTGTAGTTAATTTTGTAGTTAATTTTGTAGTTAATTTTGTAGTTAATTTTGTAGTTAAGCTTGCAGTTAAACTTGTAGTTAAGCGTGTAGTTAAGCTTGTAGTTAAGCTTGTAGTTAAGCTTGTAGTTAAGCTTGTAGTTAAGCTTGTAGTTAAGCTTGTAGTTAAGCTTGTAGTTAAGCTTGTAGTTAATTTTGTAGTTAATTTTGTAGTTAATTTTGTAGTTAATTTTGTAGTTAATTTTGTAGTTAATTTTGTAGTTAATTTTGTAGTTAATTTTGTAGTTAATTTTGTAGTTAATTTTGTAGTTAATTTTGTAGTTAATTTTGTAGTTAATTTTGTAGTTAATTTTGTAGTTAATTTTGTAGTTAATTTTGTAGTTAATTTTGTAGTTAATTTTGTAGTTAATTTTGTAGTTAATTTAGTAGTTAATTTTGTAGTTAATTTTGTAGTTAATTTTGTAGTTAAGCTTGCAGTTAAACTTGTAGTTAAGCGTGTAGTTAAGCTTGTAGTTAAGCTTGTAGTTAAGCTTGTAGTTAAGCTTGTAGTTAATTTTGTAGTTAATTTTGTAGTTAATTTTGTAGTTAATTTTGTAGTTAATTTTGTAGTTAATTTTGTAGTTAAGCTTGCAGTTAAACTTGTAGTTAAGCGTGTAGTTAAGCTTGTAGTTAAGCTCGTAGTTAAGCTTGTAGTTAAGCTTGTAGTTAATTTTGTAGTTAATTTTGTAGTTAATACTGTAGTTAATTTTGTAGTTAATTTTGTAGTTAATTTTGTAGTTATTTTTGTAGTTAATTTTGTAGTTAATTTTGTAGTTAATTTTGTAGTTAATTTTGTAGTTAAGCTTATAGTTAAGCTTGTAGTTAAGCTTGTAGTTAAGCTTGTAGTTAATTTTGTAGTTAATTTTGTAGTTAATTTTGTAGTTAATTTTGTAGTTAATTTTGTAGTTAATTTTGTAGTTAATTTTGTAGTTAATTTTGTAGTTAATTTTGTAGTTAATTTTGTAGTTAATTTTATAGTTAATTTTGTAGTTAATTTTGTAAGTAATTTTGTAGTTAATTTTGTAGTTAATTTTGTAGTTAATTTTGTAGTTAAGCTTGTAGTTAAGCTTGTAGTTAAGCTTGTAGTTAAGCTTGTAGTTAAGCTTGTAGTTAAGCTTGTAGTTAAGCTTGTAGTTAATTTTGTAGTTAATTTTGTAGTTAATTTTGTAGTTAATTTTGTAGTTAATTTTGTAGTTAATTTTGTAGTTAATTTTGTAAGTAATTTTGTAGTTAATTTTGTAGTTAATTTTGTAGTTAATTTTGTAGTTAATTTTGTAGTTAATTTTGTAGTTAAGCTTGCAGTTAAACTTGTAGTTAAGCGTGTAGTTAAGCTTGTTGTTAAGCTTGTAGTTAAGCTAGTAGTTAAGCTTGTAGTTAAGCTTGTAGTTAATTTCGTAGTTAATTTTGTAGTTAATTTTGTAGTTAAGCTTGCAGTTAAACTTGTAGTTAAGCGTGTAGTTAAGCTTGTAGTTAAGCTCGTAGTTAAGCTTGTAGTTAAGCTTGTAGTTAAGCTTGTAGTTAAGCTTGTAGTTAAGCTTGTAGTTAAGCTTGTAGTTAAGCTTGTAGTTAAGCTTGTAGTTAATTTTGTAGTTAATTTTGTAGTTAATACTGTAGTTAATTTTGTAGTTAATTTTGTAGTTAATTTTGTAGTTAATTTTGTAGTTAATTTTGTAGTTAATTTTGTAGTTAATTTTGTAGTTAATTTCGTAGTTAATTTTGTAGTTAAGCTTGTAGTTAATTTTGTAGTTAATTTTGTAAGTAATTTTGTAAGTAATTTTGTAGTTAATTTTGTAGTTAATTTTGTAGTTAATTTTGTAGTTAATTTTGTAGTTAATTTTGTAGTTAAGCTTGCAGTTAAACTTGTAGTTAAGCGTGTAGTTAAGCTTGTTGTTAAGCTTGTAGTTAAGCTAGTAGTTAAGCTTGTAGTTAAGCTTGTAGTTAATTTCGTAGTTAATTTTGTAGTTAATTTTGTAGTTAATTTTGTAGTTAATTTTGTAGTTAATTTTGTAGTTAATTTTGTAGTTAATTTTGTAGTTAATTTTGTAGTTAATTTTGTAGTTAATTTTGTAGTTAATTTTGTAGTTAAGCTTGCAGTTAAACTTGTAGTTAAGTGTGTAGTTAAGCTTGTAATTAAGCTTGTAGTTAAGCTTATAGTTAAGCTTGTAGTTAAGCTTGTAGTTAAGCTTGTAGTTAATTTTGTAGTTAATTTTGTAGTTAATTTTGTAGTTAATTTTGTAGTTAATTTTGTAGTTAATTTTGTAGTTAATTTTGTAGTTAATTTTGTAGTTAATTTTGTAGTTAATTTTGTAGTTAATTTTGTAGTTAAGCTTGCAGTTAAACTTGTAGTTAAGCGTGTAGTTAAGCTTGTAGTTAAGCTCGTAGTTAAGCTTGTAGTTAAGCTTGTAGTTAAGCTTGTAGTTAAGCTTGTAGTTAAGCTTGTAGTTAAGCTTGTAGTTAAGCTTGTAGTTAAGCTTGTAGTTAAGCTTGTAGTTAATTTTGTAGTTAATACTGTAGTTAATTTTGTAGTTAATTTTGTAGTTAATTTTGTAGTTAATTTTGTAGTTAATTTTGTAGTTAATTTTGTAGTTAATTTTGTAGTTAATTTTGTAGTTAATTTTGTAGTTAATATTGTAGTTAATTTTGTAGTCAATTTTGTAGTTAATTTTGTAGTTAATTTTGTAGTTAATTTTGTAGTTAATTTTGTAGTTAATTTTGTAGTTAATTTTGTAGTTAATTTTGTAGTTAATTTTGTAGTTAATTTTGTAGTTAATTTTGTAGTTAATTTTGTAGTTAATTTTGTAGTTAATTTTGTAGTTAATTTTGTAAGTAATTTTGTAGTTAATTTTGTAGTTAATTTTGTAGTTAATTTTGTAGTTAATTTTGTAGTTAATTTTGTAGTTAAGCTTGCAGTTAAACTTGTAGTTAAGCGTGTAGTTAAGCTTGTTGTTAAGCTTGTAGTTAAGCTAGTAGTTAAGCTTGTAGTTAAGCTTGTAGTTAATTTCGTAGTTAATTTTGTAGTTAATTTTGTAGTTAATTTTGTAGTTAATTTTGTAGTTAATTTTGTAGTTAATTTTGTAGTTAATTTTGTAGTTAATTTTGTAGTTAATTTTGTAGTTAATTTTGTAGTTAATTTTGTAGTTAAGCTTGCAGTTAAACTTGTAGTTAAGCGTGTAGTTAAGCTTGTAGTTAAGCTTGTAGTTAAGCTTATAGTTAAGCTTGTAGTTAAGCTTGTAGTTAAGCTTGTAGTTAATTTTGTAGTTAATTTTGTAGTTAATTTTGTAGTTAATTTTGTAGTTAATTTTGTAGTTAATTTTGTAGTTAATTTTGTAGTTAATTTTGTAGTTAATTTTGTAGTTAATTTTGTAGTTAATTTTGTAGTTAATTTTGTAGTTAATTTTGTAGTTAATTTTGTAGTTAATTTTGTAGTTAAGCTTGCAGTTAAACTTGTAGTTAAGCGTGTAGTTAAGCTTGTAGTTAAGCTCGTAGTTAAGCTTGTAGTTAAGCTTGTAGTTAAGCTTGTAGTTAAGCTTGTAGTTAAGCTTGTAGTTAAGCTTGTAGTTAAGCTTGTAGTTAAGCTTGTAGTTAAGCTTGTAGTTAATTTTGTAGTTAATTTTGTAGTTAATACTGTAGTTAATTTTGTAGTTAATTTTGTAGTTAATTTTGTAGTTAATTTTGTAGTTAATTTTGTAGTTAATTTTGTAGTTAATTTTGTAGTTAATTTTGTAGTTAATTTTGTAGTTAATTTTGTAGTTAATTTTGTAGTTAATTTTGTAGTTAATTTTGTAGTTAATTTTGTAGTTAAGCTTGCAGTTAAACTTGTAGTTAAGCGTGTAGTTAAGCTTGCAGTTAAACTTGTAGTTAAGCTTGTAGTTAAGCTTGTAGTTAAGCTTGTAGTTAAGCTTGTAGTTAAGCTTGTAGTTAAGCTTGTAGTTAAGCTTGTAGTTAAGCTTGTAGTTAAGCTTGTAGTTAATTTTGTAGTTAATACTGTAGTTAATTTTGTAGTTAATTTTGTAGTTAATTTTGTAGTTAATTTTGTAGTCAATTTTGTAGTTAATTTTGTAGTTAATTTTGTAGTTAATTTTGTAGTTAATTTTGTAGTTAATTTTGTAGTTAATTTTGTAGTTAATTTTGTAGTTAATTTTGTAGTTAATTTTGTAGTTAATTTTGTAGTTAATTTTGTAGTTAATTTTGTAGTTAATTTTGTAGTTAATTTTGTAGTTAATTTTGTAGTTAATTTTGTAAGTAATTTTGTAGTTAATTTTGTAGTTAATTTTGTAGTTAATTTTGTAGTTAATTTTGTAGTTAATTTTGTAGTTAAGCTTGTAGTTAAACTTGTAGTTAAGCGTGTAGTTAAGCTTGTTGTTAAGCTTGTAGTTAAGCTAGTAGTTAAGCTTGTAGTTAAGCTTGTAGTTAATTTCGTAGTTAATTTTGTAGTTAATTTTGTAGTTAAGCTTGCAGTTAAACTTGTAGTTAAGCGTGTAGTTAAGCTTGTAGTTAAGCTCGTAGTTAAGCTTGTAGTTAAGCTTGTAGTTAAGCTTGTAGTTAAGCTTGTAGTTAAGCTTGTAGTTAAGCTTGTAGTTAAGCTTGTAGTTAAGCTTGTAGTTAATTTTGTAGTTAATTTTGTAGTTAATACTGTAGTTAATTTTGTAGTTAATTTTGTAGTTAATTTTGTAGTTAATTTTGTAGTTAATTTTGTAGTTAATTTTGTAGTTAATTTTGTAGTTAATTTCGTAGTTAATTTTGTAGTTAATTTTGTAGTTAATTTTGTAGTTAATTTTGTAGTTAATTTTGTAGTTAATTTTGTAAGTAATTTTGTAAGTAATTTTGTAGTTAATTTTGTAGTTAATTTTGTAGTTAATTTTGTAGTTAATTTTGTAGTTAATTTTGTAGTTAAGCTTGCAGTTAAACTTGTAGTTAAGCGTGTAGTTAAGCTTGTTGTTAAGCTTGTAGTTAAGCTAGAAGTTAAGCTTGTAGTTAAGCTTGTAGTTAATTTCGTAGTTAATTCTGTAGTTAATTTTGTAGTTAATTTTGTAGTTAATTTTGTAGTTAATTTTGTAGTTAATTTTGTAGTTAATTTTGTAGTTAATTTTGTAGTTAATTTTGTAGTTAATTTTGTAGTTAAGCTTGCAGTTAAACTTGTAGTTAAGCGTGTAGTTAAGCCTGTAGTTAAGCTTGTAGTTAAGCTTATAGTTAAGCTTGTAGTTAAGCTTGTAGTTAAGCTTGTAGTTAAGCTTGTAGTTAATTTTGTAGTTAATTTTGTAGTTAATTTTGTAGTTAATTTTGTAGTTAATTTTGTAGTTAATTTTGTAGTTAATTTTGTAGTTAATTTTGTAGTTAATTTTGTAGTTAATTTTGTAGTTAAGCTTGCAGTTAAACTTGTAGTTAAGCGTGTAGTTAAGCTTGTAGTTAAGCTCGTAGTTAAGCTTGTAGTTAAGCTTGTAGTTAAGCTTGTAGTTAAGCTTGTAGTTAAGCTTGTAGTTAAGCTTGTAGTTAAGCTTGTAGTTAAGCTTGTAGTTAAGCTTGTAGTTAAGCTTGTAGTTAATTTTGTAGTTAATACTGTAGTTAATTTTGTAGTTAATTTTGTAGTTAATTTTGTAGTTAATTTTGTAGTTAATTTTGTAGTTAATTTTGTAGTTAATTTTGTAGTTAATTTTGTAGTTAATTTTGTAGTTAATTTTGTAGTCAATTTTGTAGTTAATTTTGTAGTTAATTTTGTAGTTAATTTTGTAGTTAATTTTGTAGTTAATTTTGTAGTTAATTTTGTAGTTAATTTTGTAGTTAATTTTGTAGTTAATTTTGTAGTTAATTTTGTAGTTAATTTTGTAGTTAATTTTGTAGTTAATTTTGTAGTTAATTTTGTAGTTAATTTTGTAGTTAATTTTGTAGTTAATTTTGTAAGTAATTTTGTAGTTAATTTTGTAGTTAATTTTGTAGTTAATTTTGTAGTTAATTTTGTAGTTAATTTTGTAGTTAAGCTTGCAGTTAAACTTGTAGTTAAGCGTGTAGTTAAGCTTGTTGTTAAGCTTGTAGTTAAGCTAGTAGTTAAGCTTGTAGTTAAGCTTGTAGTTAATTTCGTAGTTAATTTTGTAGTTAATTTTGTAGTTAATTTTGTAGTTAATTTTGTAGTTAATTTTGTAGTTAATTTTGTAGTTAATTTTGTAGTTAATTTTGTAGTTAATTTTGTAGTTAATTTTGTAGTTAATTTTGTAGTTAAGCTTGCAGTTAAACTTGTAGTTAAGCGTGTAGTTAAGCTTGTAGTTAAGCTTGTAGTTAAGCTTATAGTTAAGCTTGTAGTTAAGCTTGTAGTTAAGCTTGTAGTTAATTTTGTAGTTAATTTTGTAGTTAATTTTGTAGTTAATTTTGTAGTTAATTTTGTAGTTAATTTTGTAGTTAATTTTGTAGTTAATTTTGTAGTTAATTTTGTAGTTAATTTTGTAGTTAATTTTGTAGTTAATTTTGTAGTTAATTTTGTAGTTAATTTTGTAGTTAAGCTTGCAGTTAAACTTGTAGTTAAGCGTGTAGTTAAGCTTGTAGTTAAGCTCGTAGTTAAGCTTGTAGTTAAGCTTGTAGTTAAGCTTGTAGTTAAGCTTGTAGTTAAGCTTGTAGTTAAGCTTGTAGTTAAGCTTGTAGTTAAGCTTGTAGTTAAGCTTGTGGTTAATTTTGTAGTTAATTTTGTAGTTAATACTGTAGTTAATTTTGTAGTTAATTTTGTAGTTAATTTTGTAGTTAATTTTGTAGTTAATTTTGTAGTTAATTTTGTAGTTAATTTTGTAGTTAATTTTGTAGTTAATTTTGTAGTTAATTTTGTAGTTAATTTTGTAGTTAATTTTGTAGTTAATTTTGTAGTTAATTTTGTAGTTAAGCTTGCAGTTAAACTTGTAGTTAAGCGTGTAGTTAAGCTTGCAGTTAAACTTGTAGTTAAGCTTGTAGTTAAGCTTGTAGTTAAGCTTGTAGTTAAGCTTGTAGTTAAGCTTGTAGTTAAGCTTGTAGTTAAGCTTGTAGTTAAGCTTGTAGTTAAGCTTGTAGTTAATTTTGTAGTTAATACTGTAGTTAATTTTGTAGTTAATTTTGTAGTTAATTTTGTAGTTAATTTTGTAGTTAATTTTGTAGTTAATTTTGTAGTTAATTTTGTAGTTAATTTTGTAGTTAATTTTGTAGTTAATTTTGTAGTTAATTTTGTAGTTAATTTTGTAGTCAATTTTGTAGTTAATTTTGTAGTTAATTTTGTAGTTAATTTTGTAGTTAATTTTGTAGTTAATTTTGTAGTTAATTTTGTAGTTAATTTTGTAGTTAATTTTGTAGTTAATTTTGTAGTTAATTTTGTAGTTAATTTTGTAGTTAATTTTGTAGTTAATTTTGTAGTTAATTTTGTAGTTAATTTTGTAGTTAATTTTGTAGTTAATTTTGTAGTTAATTTTGTAGTTAATTTTGTAAGTAATTTTGTAGTTAATTTTGTAGTTAATTTTGTAGTTAATTTTGTAGTTAATTTTGTAGTTAATTTTGTAGTTAAGCTTGCAGTTAAACTTGTAGTTAAGCGTGTAGTTAAGCTTGTTGTTAAGCTTGTAGTTAAGCTAGTAGTTAAGCTTGTAGTTAAGCTTGTAGTTAAGCTTGTAGTTAAGCTTGTAGTTAATTTTGTAGTTAATTTTGTAGTTAATACTGTAGTTAATTTTGTAGTTAATTTTGTAGTTAATTTTGTAGTTAATTTTGTAGTTAATTTTGTAGTTAATTTTGTAGTTAATTTTGTAGTTAATTTTGTAGTTAATTTTGTAGTTAATTTTGTAGTTAATTTTGTAGTTAATTTTGTAGTTAATTTTGTAGTTAATTTTGTAGTTAAGCTTGCAGTTAAACTTGTAGTTAAGCGTGTAGTTAAGCTTGCAGTTAAACTTGTAGTTAAGCTTGTAGTTAAGCTTGTAGTTAAGCTTGTAGTTAAGCTTGTAGTTAAGCTTGTAGTTAAGCTTGTAGTTAAGCTTGTAGTTAAGCTTGTAGTTAAGCTTGTAGTTAATTTTGTAGTTAATACTGTGGTTAATTTTGTAGTTAATTTTGTAGTTAATTTTGTAGTTAATTTTGTAGTTAATTTTGTAGTTAATTTTGTAGTTAATTTTGTAGTTAATTTTGTAGTTAATTTTGTAGTTAATTTTGTAGTTAATTTTGTAGTTAATTTTGTAGTCAATTTTGTAGTTAATTTTGTAGTTAATTTTGTAGTTAATTTTGTAGTTAATTTTGTAGTTAATTTTGTAGTTAATTTTGTAGTTAATTTTGTAGTTAATTTTGTAGTTAATTTTGTAGTTAATTTTGTAGTTAATTTTGTAGTTAATTTTGTAGTTAATTTTGTAGTTAATTTTGTAGTTAATTTTGTAGTTAATTTTGTAGTTAATTTTGTAGTTAATTTTGTAAGTAATTTTGTAGTTAATTTTGTAGTTAATTTTGTAGTTAATTTTGTAGTTAATTTTGTAGTTAATTTTGTAGTTAAGCTTGCAGTTAAACTTGTAGTTAAGCGTGTAGTTAAGCTTGTTGTTAAGCTTGTAGTTAAGCTAGTAGTTAAGCTTGTAGTTAAGCTTGTAGTTAATTTCGTAGTTAATTTTGTAGTTAATTTTGTAGTTAATTTTGTAGTTAATTTTGTAGTTAATTTTGTAGTTAATTTTGTAGTTAATTTTGTAGTTAATTTTGTAGTTAATTTTGTAGTTAATTTTGTAGTTAATTTTGTAGTTAAGCTTGCAGTTAAACTTGTAGTTAAGCGTATAGTTAAGCTTGTAGTTAAGCTTGTAGTTAAGCTTATAGTTAAGCTTGTAGTTAAGCTTGTAGTTAAGCTTGTAGTTAATTTTGTAGTTAATTTTGTAGTTAATTTTGTAGTTAATTTTGTAGTTAATTTTGTAGTTAATTTTGTAGTTAATTTTGTAGTTAATTTTGTAGTTAATTTTGTAGTTAATTTTGTAGTTAATTTTGTAGTTAATTTTGTAGTTAATTTTGTAGTTAATTTTGTAGTTAAGCTTGCAGTTAAACTTGTAGTTAAGCGTGTAGTTAAGCTTGTAGTTAAGCTCGTAGTTAAGCTTGTAGTTAAGCTTGTAGTTAAGCTTGTAGTTAAGCTTGTAGTTAAGCTTGTAGTTAAGCTTGTAGTTAAGCTTGTAGTTAAGCTTGTAGTTAAGCTTGTAGTTAATTTTGTAGTTAATTTTGTAGTTAATACTGTAGTTAATTTTGTAGTTAATTTTGTAGTTAATTTTGTAGTTAATTTTGTAGTTAATTTTGTAGTTAATTTTGTAGTTAATTTTGTAGTTAATTTTGTAGTTAATTTTGTAGTTAATTTTGTAGTTAATTTTGTAGTTAATTTTGTAGTTAATTTTGTAGTCAATTTTGTAGTTAATTTTGTAGTTAATTTTGTAGTTAATTTTGTAGTTAATTTTGTAGTTAATTTTGTAGTTAATTTTGTAGTTAATTTTGTAGTTAATTTTGCAGTTAATTTTGTAGTTAATTTTGTAGTTAATTTTGTAGTTAATTTTGTAGTTAAGCTTGCAGTTAAACTTGTAGTTAAGCGTGTAGTTAAGCTTGTAGTTAAGCTTGTAGTTAAGCTTATAGTTAAGCTTGTAGTTAAGCTTGTAGTTAAGCTTGTAGTTAATTTTGTAGTTAATTTTGTAGTTAATTTTGTAGTTAATTTTGTAGTTAATTTTGTAGTTAATTTTGTAGTTAATTTTGTAGTTAATTTTGTAGTTAATTTTGTAGTTAAGCTTGCAGTTAAACTTGTAGTTAAGCGTGTAGTTAAGCTTGTAGTTAAGCTCGTAGTTAAGCTTGTAGTTAAGCTTGTAGTTAAGCTTGTAGTTAAGCTTGTAGTTAAGCTTGTAGTTAAGCTTGTAGTTAAGCTTGTAGTTAAGCTTGTAGTTAAGCTTGTAGTTAATTTTGTAGTTAATACTGTAGTTAATTTTGTAGTTAATTTTGTAGTTAATTTTGTAGTTAATTTTGTAGTTAATTTTGTAGTTAATTTTGTAGTTAATTTTGTAGTTAATTTTGTAGTTAATTTTGTAGTTAATTTTGTAGTTAATTTTGTAGTCAATTTTGTAGTTAATTTTGTAGTTAATTTTGTAGTTAATTTTGTAGTTAATTTTGTAGTTAATTTTGTAGTTAATTTTGTAGTTAATTTTGTAGTTAATTTTGTAGTTAATTTTGTAGTCAATTTTGTAGTTAATTTTGTAGTTAATTTTGTAGTTAATTTTGTAGTTAATTTTGTAGTTAATTTTGTAGTTAATTTTGTAGTTAATTTTGTAGTTAATTTTGTAGTTAATTTTGTAGTTAATTTTGTAGTTAATTTTGTAGTTAATTTTGTAGTTAATTTTGTAGTTAATTTTGTAGTTAATTTTGTAGTTAATTTTGTAAGTAATTTTGTAGTTAATTTTGTAGTTAATTTTGTAGTTAATTTTGTAGTTAATTTTGTAGTTAATTTTGTAGTTAAGCTTGCAGTTAAACTTGTAGTTAAGCGTGTAGTTAAGCTTGTTGTTAAGCTTGTAGTTAAGCTAGTAGTTAAGCTTGTAGTTAAGCTTGTAGTTAATTTCGTAGTTAATTTTGTAGTTAATTTTGTAGTTAATTTTGTAGTTAATTTTGTAGTTAATTTTGTAGTTAATTTTGTAGTTAATTTTGTAGTTAATTTTGTAGTTAATTTTGTAGTTAATTTTGTAGTTAATTTTGTAGTTAATTTTGTAGTTAAGCTTGCAGTTAAACTTGTAGTTAAGCGTGTAGTTAAGCTTGTAGTTAAGCTTGTAGTTAAGCTTATAGTTAAGCTTGTAGTTAAGCTTGTAGTTAAGCTTGTAGTTAAGCTTGTAGTTAATTTTGTAGTTAATTTTGTAGTTAATTTTGTAGTTAATTTTGTAGTTAATTTTGTAGTTAATTTTGTAGTTAATTTTGTAGTTAATTTTGTAGTTAATTTTGTAGTTAATTTTGTAGTTAATTTTGTAGTTAATTTTGTAGTTAATTTTGTAGTTAATTTTGTAGTTAAGCTTGCAGTTAAACTTGTAGTTAAGCGTGTAGTTAAGCTTGTAGTTAAGCTCGTAGTTAAGCTTGTAGTTAAGCTTGTAGTTAAGCTTGTAGTTAAGCTTGTAGTTAAGCTTGTAGTTAAGCTTGTAGTTAAGCTTGTAGTTAAGCTTGTAGTTAAGCTTGTAGTTAATTTTGTAGTTAATTTTGTAGTTAATACTGTAGTTAATTTTGTAGTTAATTTTGTAGTTAATTTTGTAGTTAATTTTGTAGTTAATTTTGTAGTTAATTTTGTAGTTAATTTTGTAGTTAATTTTGTAGTTAATTTTGTAGTTAATTTTGTAGTTAATTTTGTAGTTAATTTTGTAGTCAATTTTGTAGTTAATTTTGTAGTTAATTTTGTAGTTAATTTTGTAGTTAATTTTGTAGTTAATTTTGTAGTTAATTTTGTAGTTAATTTTGTAGTTAATTTTGTAGTTAATTTTGTAGTTAATTTTGTAGTTAATTTTGTAGTTAATTTTGTAGTTAATTTTGTAGTTAATTTTGTAGTTAATTTTGTAGTTAATTTTGTAGTTAATTTTGTAGTTAATTTTGTAGTTAATTTTGTAGTTAATTTTGTAGTTAAGCTTGCAGTTAAACTTGTAGTTAAGCGTGTAGTTAAGCTTGTAGTTAAGCTCGTAGTTAAGCTTGTAGTTAAGCTTGTAGTTAAGCTTGTAGTTAAGCTTGTAGTTAAGCTTGTAGTTAAGCTTGTAGTTAAGCTTGTAGTTAAGCTTGTAGTTAAGCTTGTAGTTAATTTTGTAGTTAATTTTGTAGTTAATACTGTAGTTAATTTTGTAGTTAATTTTGTAGTTAATTTTGTAGTTAATTTTGTAGTTAATTTTGTAGTTAATTTTGTAGTTAATTTTGTAGTTAATTTTGTAGTTAATTTTGTAGTTAATTTTGTAGTTAATTTTGTAGTTAATTTTGTAGTTAATTTTGTAGTTAATTTTGTAGTCTATTTTGTAGTTAATTTTGTAGTTAATTTTGTAGTTAATTTTGTAGTTAATTTTGTAGTTAATTTTGTAGTTAATTTTGTAGTTAATTTTGTAGTTAATTTTGTAGTTAATTTTGTAGTTAATTTTGTAGTTAATTTTGTAGTTAATTTTGTAGTTAATTTTGTAGTTAATTTTGTAGTTAATTTTGTAGTTAATTTTGTAGTTAATTTTGTAGTTAATTTTGTAGTTAATTTTGTAGTTAATTTTGTAGTTAATTTTGTAGTTAATTTTGTAGTTAATTTTGTAGTTAATTTTGTAAGTAATTTTGTAGTTAATTTTGTAGTTAAGCTTGCAGTTAAACTTGTAGTTAAGCGTGTAGTTAAGCTTGTAGTTAATCTCGTAGTTAAGCTTGTAGTTAAGCTTGTAGTTAAGCTTGTAGTTAAGCTTGTAGTTAAGCTTGTAGTTAAGCTTGTAGTTAAGCTTGTAGTTAAGCTTGTAGTTAAGCTTGTAGTTAATTTTGTAGTTAATTTTGTAGTTAATACTGTAGTTAATTTTGTAGTTAATTTTGTAGTTAATTTTGTAGTTAATTTTGTAGTTAATTTTGTAGTTAATTTTGTAGTTAATTTTGTAGTTAATTTTGTAGTTAATTTTGTAGTTAATTTTGTAGTTAATTTTGTAGTTAATTTTGTAGTTAATTTTGTAGTTAATTTTGTAGTTAATTTTGTAGTTAATTTTGTAGTTAATTTTGTAGTTAATTTTGTAGTTAATTTTGTAGTTAATTTTGTAGTTAATTTTGTAGTTAATTTTGTAGTTAATTTTGTAGTTAATTTTGTAGTTAATTTTGTAGTTAATTTTGTAAGTAATTTTGTAGTTAATTTTGTAGTTAATTTTGTAGTTAATTTTGTAGTTAATTTTGTAGTTAATTTTGTAGTTAAGCTTGCAGTTAAACTTGTAGTTAAGCGTGTAGTTAAGCTTGTTGTTAAGCTTGTAGTTAAGCTAGTAGTTAAGCTTGTAGTTAAGCTTGTAGTTAATTTCGTAGTTAATTTTGTAGTTAATTTTGTAGTTAATTTTGTAGTTAATTTTGTAGTTAATTTTGTAGTTAATTTTGTAGTTAATTTTGTAGTTAATTTTGTAGTTAATTTTGTAGTTAAGCTTGCAGTTAAACTTGTAGTTAAGCGTGTAGTTAAGCTTGTAGTTAAGCTTGTAGTTAAGCTTATAGTTAAGCTTGTAGTTAAGCTTGTAGTTAAGCTTGTAGTTAATTTTGTAGTTAATTTTGTAGTTAATTTTGTAGTTAATTTTGTAGTTAATTTTGTAGTTAATTTTGTAGTTAATTTTGTAGTTAATTTTGTAGTTTATTTTGTAGTTAATTTTGTAGTTAATTTTGTAGTTAAGCTTGCAGTTAAACTTGTAGTTAAGCGTGTAGTTAAGCTTGTAGTTAAGCTCGTAGTTAAGCTTGTAGTTAAGCTTGTAGTTAAGCTTGTAGTTAAGCTTGTAGTTAAGCTTGTAGTTAAGCTTGTAGTTAAGCTTGTAGTTAAGCTTGTAGTTAAGCTTGTAGTTAATTTTGTAGTTAATTTTGTAGTTAATACTGTAGTTAATTTTGTAGTTAATTTTGTAGTTAATTTTGTAGTTAATTTTGTAGTTAATTTTGTAGTTAATTTTGTAGTTAATTTTGTAGTTAATTTTGTAGTTAATTTTGTAGTTAATTTTGTAGTTAATTTTGTAGTTAATTTTGTAGTTAATTTTGTAGTTAATTTTGTAGTTAATTTTGTAGTTAAGCTTGCAGTTAAACTTGTAGTTAAGCGTGTAGTTAAGCTTGTAGTTAAGCTTGTAGTTAAGCTTATAGTTAAGCTTGTAGTTAAGCTTGTAGTTAAGCTTGTAGTTAATTTTGTAGTTAATTTTGTAGTTAATTTTGTAGTTAATTTTGTAGTTAATTTTGTAGTTAATTTTGTAGTTAATTTTGTAGTTAATTTTGTAGTTAATTTTGTAGTTAATTTTGTAGTTAATTTTGTAGTTAATTTTGTAGTTAATTTTGTAGTTAATTTTGTAGTTAATTTTGTAGTTAATTTTGTAGTTAATTTTGTAGTTAATTTTGTAGTTAATTTTGTAGTTAATTTTGTAGTTAATTTTGTAGTTAATTTTGTAGTTAATTTTGTAGTTAAGCTTGCAGTTAAACTTGTAGTTAAGCTTGTAGTTAATTTTGTAGTTAATTTTGTAGTTAATTTTGTAGTTAATTTTGTAGTTAATTTTGTAGTTAATTTTGTAGTTAATTTTGTAGTTAATTTTGTAGTTAATTTTGTAGTTAATTTTGTAGTTAATTTTGTAGTTAATTTTGTAGTTAAGCTTGCAGTTAAACTTGTAGTTAAGCGTGTAGTTAAGCTTGTAGTTAAGCTTGTAGTTAAGCTTATAGTTAAGCTTGTAGTTAAGCTTGTAGTTAAGCTTGTAGTTAATTTTGTAGTTAATTTTGTAGTTAATTTTGTAGTTAATTTTGTAGTTAATTTTGTAGTTAATTTTGTAGTTAATTTTGTAGTTAATTTTGTAGTTAATTTTGTAGTTAATTTTGTAGTTAATTTTGTAGTTAATTTTGTAGTTAATTTTGTAGTTAATTTTGTAGTTAATTTTGTAGTTAAGCTTGCAGTTAAACTTGTAGTTAAGCGTGTAGTTAAGCTTGTAGTTAAGCTCGTAGTTAAGCTTGTAGTTAAGCTTGTAGTTAAGCTTGTAGTTAAGCTTGTAGTTAAGCTTGTAGTTAAGCTTGTAGTTAAGCTTGTAGTTAAGCTTGTAGTTAATTTTGTAGTTAATTTTGTAGATAATACTGTAGTTAATTTTGTAGTTAATTTTGTAGTTAATTTTGTAGTTAATTTTGTAGTTAATTTTGTAGTTAATTTTGTAGTTAATTTTGTAGTTAATTTTGTAGTCAATTTTGTAGTTAATTTTGTAGTTAATTTTGTAGTTAATTTTGTAGTTAATTTTGTAGTTAATTTTGTAGTTAATTTTGTAGTTAATTTTGTAGTTAATTTTGTAGTTAATTTTGTAGTTAATTTTGTAGTTAATTTTGTAGTTAATTTTGTAGTTAATTTTGTAGTTAATTTTGTAGTTAATTTTGTAGTTAATTTTGTAGTTAATTTTGTAAGTAATTTTGTAGTTAATTTTGTAGTTAAGCTTGCAGTTAAACTTGTAGTTAAGCGTGTAGTTAAGCTTGTAGTTAATCTCGTAGTTAAGCTTGTAGTTAAGCTTGTAGTTAAGCTTGTAGTTAAGCTTGTAGTTAAGCTTGTAGTTAAGCTTGTAGTTAAGCTTGTAGTTAAGCTTGTAGTTAAGCTTGTAGTTAATTTTGTAGTTAATTTTGTAGTTAATACTGTAGTTAATTTTGTAGTTAATTTTGTAGTTAATTTTGTAGTTAATTTTGTAGTTAATTTTGTAGTTAATTTTGTAGTTAATTTTGTAGTTAATTTTGTAGTTAATTTTGTAGTTAATTTTGTAGTTAATTTTGTAGTTAATTTTGTAGTTAATTTTGTAGTTAATTTTGTAGTTAATTTTGTAGTTAATTTTGTAGTTAATTTTGTAGTTAATTTTGTAGTTAATTTTGTAGTTAATTTTGTAGTTAATTTTGTAGTTAATTTTGTAGTTAATTTTGTAGTTAATTTTGTAGTCAATTTTGTAGTTAATTTTGTAGTTAATTTTGTAGTTAATTTTGTAGTTAATTTTGTAGTTAATTTTGTAGTTAATTTTGTAGTTAATTTTGTAGTTAATTTTGTAGTTAATTTTGTAGTTAATTTTGTAGTTAATTTTGTAGTTAATTTTGTAGTTAATTTTGTAGTTAATTTTGTAGTTAATTTTGTAGTTAATTTTGTAGTTAATTTTGTAGTTAATTTTGTAGTTAATTTTGTAGTTAATTTTGTAGTTAATTTTGTAGTTAATTTTGTAGTTAATTTTGTAGTTAATTTTGTAGTTAATTTTGTAAGTAATTTTGTAGTTAATTTTGTAGTTAAGCTTGCAGTTAAACTTGTAGTTAAGCGTGTAGTTAAGCTTGTAGTTAATCTCGTAGTTAAGCTTGTAGTTAAGCTTGTAGTTAAGCTTGTAGTTAAGCTTGTAGTTAAGCTTGTAGTTAAGCTTGTAGTTAAGCTTGTAGTTAAGCTTGTAGTTAAGCTTGTAGTTAATTTTGTAGTTAATTTTGTAGTTAATACTGTAGTTAATTTTGTAGTTAATTTTGTAGTTAATTTTGTAGTTAATTTTGTAGTTAATTTTGTAGTTAATTTTGTAGTTAATTTTGTAGTTAATTTTGTAGTTAATTTTGTAGTTAATTTTGTAGTTAATTTTGTAGTTAATTTTGTAGTTAATTTTGTAGTTAATTTTGTAGTTAATTTTGTAGTTAATTTTGTAGTTAATTTTGTAGTTAATTTTGTAGTTAATTTTGTAGTTAATTTTGTAGTTAATTTTGTAGTTAATTTTGTAGTTAATTTTGTAGTTAATTTTGTAGTCAATTTTGTAGTTAATTTTGTAGTTAATTTTGTAGTTAATTTTGTAGTTAATTTTGTAGTTAATTTTGTAGTTAATTTTGTAGTTAATTTTGTAGTTAATTTTGTAGTTAATTTTGTAGTTAATTTTGTAGTTAATTTTGTAGTTAATTTTGTAGTTAATTTTGTAGTTAATTTTGTAGTTAATTTTGTAGTTAATTTTGTAGTTAATTTTGTAGTTAATTTTGTAGTTAATTTTGTAGTTAATTTTGTAGTTAATTTTGTAGTTAATTTTGTAGTTAATTTTGTAGTTAATTTTGTAAGTAATTTTGTAGTTAATTTTGTAGTTAAGCTGGCAGTTAAACTTGTAGTTAAGCGTGTAGTTAAGCTTGTAGTTAATCTCGTAGTTAAGCTTGTAGTTAAGCTTGTAGTTAAGCTTGTAGTTAAGCTTGTAGTTAAGCTTGTAGTTAAGCTTGTAGTTAAGCTTGTAGTTAAGCTTGTAGTTAAGCTTGTAGTTAATTTTGTAGTTAATTTTGTAGTTAATACTGTAGTTAATTTTGTAGTTAATTTTGTAGTTAATTTTGTAGTTAATTTTGTAGTTAATTTTGTAGTTAATTTTGTAGTTAATTTTGTAGTTAATTTTGTAGTTAATTTTGTAGTTAATTTTGTAGTTAATTTTGTAGTTAATTTTGTAGTTAATTTTGTAGTTAATTTTGTAGTTAATTTTGTAGTTAATTTTGTAGTTAATTTTGTAGTTAATTTTGTAGTTAATTTTGTAGTTAATTTTGTAGTTAATTTTGTAGTTAATTTTGTAGTTAATTTTGTAGTTAATTTTGTAGTTAATTTTGTAAGTAATTTTGTAGTTAATTTTGTAGTTAATTTTGTAGTTAATTTTGTAGTTAATTTTGTAGTTAATTTTGTAGTTAAGCTTGCAGTTAAACTTGTAGTTAAGCGTGTAGTTAAGCTTGTTGTTAAGCTTGTAGTTAAGCTAGTAGTTAAGCTTGTAGTTAAGCTTGTAGTTAATTTCGTAGTTAATTTTGTAGTTAATTTTGTAGTTAATTTTGTAGTTAATTTTGTAGTTAATTTTGTAGTTAATTTTGTAGTTAATTTTGTAGTTAATTTTGTAGTTAATTTTGTAGTTAATTTTGTAGTTAAGCTTGCAGTTAAACTTGTAGTTAAGCGTGTAGTTAAGCTTGTTGTTAAGCTTGTAGTTAAGCTAGTAGTTAAGCTTGTAGTTAAGCTTGTAGTTAATTTCGTAGTTAATTTTGTAGTTAATTTTGTAGTTAATTTTGTAGTTAATTTTGTAGTTAATTTTGTAGTTAATTTTGTAGTTAATTTTGTAGTTAATTTTGTAGTTAATTTTGTAGTTAATTTTGTAGTTAATTTTGTAGTTAATTTTGTAGTTAAGCTTGCAGTTAAACTTGTAGTTAAGCGTGTAGTTAAGCTTGTAGTTAAGCTTGTAGTTAAGCTTATAGTTAAGCTTGTAGTTAAGCTTGTAGTTAAGCTTGTAGTTAATTTTGTAGTTAATTTTGTAGTTAATTTTGTAGTTAATTTTGTAGTTAATTTTGTAGTTAATTTTGTAGTTAATTTTGTAGTTAATTTTGTAGTTAATTTTGTAGTTAATTTTGTAGTTAATTTTGTAGTTAATTTTGTAGTTAATTTTGTAGTTAATTTTGTAGTTAATTTTGTAGTTAAGCTTGCAGTTAAACTTGTAGTTAAGCGTGTAGTTAAGCTTGTAGTTAAGCTCGTAGTTAAGCTTGTAGTTAAGCTTGTAGTTAAGCTTGTAGTTAAGCTTGTAGTTAAGCTTGTAGTTAAGCTTGTAGTTAAGCTTGTAGTTAAGCTTGTAGTTAAGCTTGTAGTTAAGCTTGTAGTTAATTTTGTAGTTAATTTTGTAGTTAATACTGTAGTTAATTTTGTAGTTAATTTTGTAGTTAATTTTGTAGTTAATTTTGTAGTTAATTTTGTAGTTAATTTTGTAGTTAATTTTGTAGTTAATTTTGTAGTTAATTTTGTAGTTAATTTTGTAGTTAATTTTGTAGTTAATTTTGTAGTCAATTTTGTAGTTAATTTTGTAGTTAATTTTGTAGTTAATTTTGTAGTTAATTTTGTAGTTAATTTTGTAGTTAATTTTGTAGTTAATTTTGTAGTTAATTTTGTAGTTAATTTTGTAGTTAATTTTGTAGTTAATTTTGTAGTTAATTTTGTAGTTAATTTTGTAGTTAATTTTGTAGTTAATTTTGTAGTTAATTTTGTAGTCAATTTTGTAGTTAATTTTGTAGTTAATTTTGTAGTTAATTTTGTAGTTAATTTTGTAGTTAATTTTGTAGTTAATTTTGTAGTTAATTTTGTAGTTAATTTTGTAGTTAATTTTGTAGTTAATTTTGTAGTTAATTTTGTAGTTAATTTTGTAGTTAATTTTGTAGTTAATTTTGTAGTTAATTTTGTAGTTAATTTTGTAGTTAATTTTGTAGTTAATTTTGTAGTTAATTTTGTAGTTAATTTTGTAGTTAATTTTGTAGTTAATTTTGTAGTTAATTTTGTAGTTAATTTTGTAAGTAATTTTGTAGTTAATTTTGTAGTTAAGCTTGCAGTTAAACTTGTAGTTAAGCGTGTAGTTAAGCTTGTAGTTAATCTCGTAGTTAAGCTTGTAGTTAAGCTTGTAGTTAAGCTTGTAGTTAAGCTTGTAGTTAAGCTTGTAGTTAAGCTTGTAGTTAAGCTTGTAGTTAAGCTTGTAGTTAAGCTTGTAGTTAATTTTGTAGTTAATTTTGTAGTTAATACTGTAGTTAATTTTGTAGTTAATTTTGTAGTTAATTTTGTAGTTAATTTTGTAGTTAATTTTGTAGTTAATTTTGTAGTTAATTTTGTAGTTAATTTTGTAGTTAATTTTGTAGTTAATTTTGTAGTTAATTTTGTAGTTAATTTTGTAGTTAATTTTGTAGTTAATTTTGTAGTTAATTTTGTAGTTAATTTTGTAGTTAATTTTGTAGTTAATTTTGTAGTTAATTTTGTAGTTAATTTTGTAGTTAATTTTGTAGTTAATTTTGTAGTTAATTTTGTAGTTAATTTTGTAGTTAATTTTGTAAGTAATTTTGTAGTTAATTTTGTAGTTAATTTTGTAGTTAATTTTGTAGTTAATTTTGTAGTTAATTTTGTAGTTAAGCTTGCAGTTAAACTTGTAGTTAAGCGTGTAGTTAAGCTTGTTGTTAAGCTTGTAGTTAAGCTAGTAGTTAAGCTTGTAGTTAAGCTTGTAGTTAATTTCGTAGTTAATTTTGTAGTTAATTTTGTAGTTAATTTTGTAGTTAATTTTGTAGTTAATTTTGTAGTTAATTTTGTAGTTAATTTTGTAGTTAATTTTGTAGTTAATTTTGTAGTTAAGCTTGCAGTTAAACTTGTAGTTAAGCGTGTAGTTAAGCTTGTAGTTAAGCTTGTAGTTAAGCTTATAGTTAAGCTTGTAGTTAAGCTTGTAGTTAAGCTTGTAGTTAATTTTGTAGTTAATTTTGTAGTTAATTTTGTAGTTAATTTTGTAGTTAATTTTGTAGTTAATTTTGTAGTTAATTTTGTAGTTTATTTTGTAGTTTATTTTGTAGTTAATTTTGTAGTTAATTTTGTAGTTAAGCTTGCAGTTAAACTTGTAGTTAAGCGTGTAGTTAAACTTGTAGTTAAGCGTGTAGTTAAGCTTGTAGTTAAACTCGTAGTTAAGCTTGTAGTTAAGCTTGTAGTTAAGCTTGTAGTTAAGCTTGTAGTTAAGCTTGTAGTTAAGCTTGTAGTTAAGCTTGTAGTTAAGCTTGTAGTTAATTTTGTAGTTAATTTTGTAGTTAATACTGTAGTTAATTTTGTAGTTAATTTTGTAGTTAATTTTGTAGTTAATTTTGTAGTTAATTTTGTAGTTAATTTTGTAGTTAATTTTGTAGTTAATTTTGTAGTTAATTTTGTAGTTAATTTTGTAGTTAATTTTGTAGTTAATTTTGTAGTTAATTTTGTAGTTAATTTTGTAGTTAATTTTGTAAGTAATTTTGTAAGTAATTTTGTAGTTAATTTTGTAGTTAATTTTGTAGTTAATTTTGTAGTTAATTTTGTAGTTAATTTTGTAGTTAATTTTGTAGTTAATTTTGTAGTTAAGCTTGCAGTTAAGCGTGTAGTTAAGCTTGTTGTTAAGCTTGTTGTTAAGCTTGTAGTTAAGCTAGTAGTTAAGCTTGTAGTTAAGCTTGTAGTTAATTTCGTAGTTAATTTTGTAGTTAATTTTGTAGTTAATTTTGTAGTTAATTTTGTAGTTAATTTTGTAGTTAATTTTGTAGTTAATTTTGTAGTTAATTTTGTAGTTAATTTTGTAAGTAATTTTGTAGTTAATTTTGTAGTTAATTTTGTAGTTAATTTTGTAGTTAATTTTGTAGTTAATTTTGTAGTTAATTTTGTAGTTAATTTTGTAGTTAATTTTGTAGTTAATTTTGTAGTTAATTTTGTAGTTAATTTTGTAGTTAATTTTGTAGTTAATTTTGTAGTTAATTTTGTAGTTAATTTTGTAGTTAATTTTGTAGTTAATTTTGTAGTTAATTTTGTAGTTAATTTTGTAGTTAATTTTGTAGTTAATTTTGTAGTTAATTTTGTAGTTAATTTTGTAGTTAATTTTGTAGTTAATTTTGTAGTTAATTTTGTAGTTAATTTTGTAAGTAATTTTGTAGTTAATTTTGTAGTTAATTTTGTAGTTAATTTTGTAGTTAATTTTGTAGTTAATTTTGTAGTTAAGCTTGCAGTTAAACTTGTAGTTAAGCGTGTAGTTAAGCTTGTTGTTAAGCTTGTAGTTAAGCTAGTAGTTAAGCTTGTAGTTAAGCTTGTAGTTAATTTTGTAGTTAATTTTGTAGTAATTTTGTAGTTAATTATGTAGTAAATTTTGTAGTTAATTTTGTAGTTAATTTTGTAGTTAATTTTGTAGTTAATTTTGTAGGTAATTTTGTAGTTAATTTTGTAGTTAATTTTGTAGTTAATTTTGTAGTTAATTTTGTAGTTAATTTTGTAGTTAATTTTGTAGTTAATTTTGTAGTTAATTTTGTAGTTAATTTTGTAGTTAATTTTGTAGTTAATTTTGTAGTTAATTTTGTAGTTAATTTTGTAGTTAATTTTGTAGTTAATTTTGTAGTTAATTTTGTAGTTAATTTTGTAGTTAATTTTGTAGTTAATTTTGTAGTTAATTTTGTAGTTAATTTTGTAGTTAATTTTGTAGTTAATTTTGTAGGTAATTTTGTAGTTAATTTTGTAGTTAATTTTGTAGTTAATTTTGTAGTTAATTTTGTAGTTAATTTTGTAGTTAATTTTGTAGTTAATTTTGTAGTTAATTTTGTAGTTAATTTTGTAAGTAATTTTGTAGTTAATTTTGTAGTTAATTTTGTAGTTAATTTTGTAGTTAATTTTGTAGTTAATTTTGTAGTTAATTTTGTAGTTAATTTTGTAGTTAATTTTGTAGTTAATTTTGTAGTTAATTTTGTAGTTAATTTTGTAGTTAATTTTGTAGTTAATTTTGTAGTTAATTTTGTAGTTAATTTTGTAGTTAATTTTGTAGTTAATTTTGTAGTTAATTTTGTAGTTAATTTTGTAGTTAATTTTGTAGTTAAGCTTGCAGTTAAACTTGTAGTTAAGCGTGTAGTTAAACTTGTAGTTAAGCGTGTAGTTAAGCTAGTAGTTAAGCTTGTAGTTAAGCTTGTAGTTAATTTTGTAGTTAATTTTGTAGTAATTTTGTAGTTAATTATGTAGTAAATTTTGTAGTTAATTTTGTAGTTAATTTTGTAGTTAATTTTGTAGTTAATTTTGTAGGTAATTTTGTAGTTAATTTTGTAGTTAATTTTGTAGTTAATTTTGTAGTTAATTTTGTAGTTAATTTTGTAGTTAATTTTGTAGTTAATTTTGTAGTTAATTTTGTAGTTAATTTTGTAGTTAATTTTGTAGTTAATTTTGTAGTTAATTTTGTAGTTAATTTTGTAGTTAATTTTGTAGTTAATTTTGTAGTTAATTTTGTAGTTAATTTTGTAGTTAATTTTGTAGTTAATTTTGTAGTTAATTTTGTAGTTAATTTTGTAGTTAATTTTGTAGTTAATTTTGTAGTTAATTTTGTAGTTAATTTTGTAGGTAATTTTGTAGTTAATTTTGTAGTTAATTTTGTAGTTAATTTTGTAGTTAATTTTGTAGTTAATTTTGTAGTTAATTTTGTAGTTAATTTTGTAGTTAATTTTGTAGTTAATTTTGTAAGTAATTTTGTAGTTAATTTTGTAGTTAATTTTGTAGTTAATTTTGTAGTTAATTTTGTAGTTAATTTTGTAGTTAATTTTGTAGTTAATTTTGTAGTTAATTTTGTAGTTAATTTTGTAGTTAATTTTGTAGTTAATTTTGTAGTTAATTTTGTAGTTAATTTTGTAGTTAATTTTGTAGTTAATTTTGTAGTTAATTTTGTAGTTAATTTTGTAGTTAATTTTGTAGTTAATTTTGTAGTTAATTTTGTAGTTAATTTTGTAGTTAATTTTGTAGTTAATTTTGTAGTTAATTTTGTAGTTAATTTTGTAGTTAAGCTTGCAGTTAAACTTGTAGTTAAGCGTGTAGTTAAACTTGTAGTTAAGCGTGTAGTTAAGCTTGTAGTTAAACTCGTAGTTAAGCTTGTAGTTAAGCTTGTAGTTAAGCTTGTAGTTAAGCTTGTAGTTAAGCTTGTAGTTAAGCTTGTAGTTAAGCTTGTAGTTAAGCTTGTAGTTAATTTTGTAGTTAATTTTGTAGTTAATACTGTAGTTAATTTTGTAGTTAATTTTGTAGTTAATTTTGTAGTTAATTTTGTAGTTAATTTTGTAGTTAATTTTGTAGTTAATTTTGTAGTTAATTTTGTAGTTAATTTTGTAGTTAATTTTGTAGTTAATTTTGTAGTTAATTTTGTAGTTAATTTTGTAGTTAATTTTGTAGTTAATTTTGTAAGTAATTTTGTAAGTAATTTTGTAGTTAATTTTGTAGTTAATTTTGTAGTTAATTTTGTAGTTAATTTTGTAGTTAATTTTGTAGTTAATTTTGTAGTTAAGCTTGCAGTTAAGCGTGTAGTTAAGCTTGTTGTTAAGCTTGTTGTTAAGCTTGTAGTTAAGCTAGTAGTTAAGCTTGTAGTTAAGCTTGTAGTTAATTTCGTAGTTAATTTTGTAGTTTATTTTGTAGTTAATTTTGTAGTTAATTTTGTAGTTAATTTTGTAGTTAATTTTGTAGTTAATTTTGTAGTTAATTTTGTAGTTAATTTTGTAAGTAATTTTGTAGTTAATTTTGTAGTTAATTTTGTAGTTAATTTTGTAGTTAATTTTGTAGTTAATTTTGTAGTTAATTTTGTAGTTAATTTTGTAGTTAATTTTGTAGTTAATTTTGTAGTTAATTTTGTAGTTAATTTTGTAGTTAATTTTGTAGTTAATTTTGTAGTTAATTTTGTAGTTAATTTTGTAGTTAATTTTGTAGTTAATTTTGTAGTTAATTTTGTAGTTAATTTTGTAGTTAATTTTGTAGTTAATTTTGTAGTTAATTTTGTAGTTAATTTTGTAGTTAATTTTGTAGTTAATTTTGTAGTTAATTTTGTAGTTAATTTGTAAGTAATTTTGTAGTTAATTTTGTAGTTAATTTTGTAGTTAATTTTGTAGTTAATTTTGTAGTTAATTTTGTAGTTAAGCTTGCAGTTAAACTTGTAGTTAAGCGTGTAGTTAAGCTTGTTGTTAAGCTTGTAGTTAAGCTAGTAGTTAAGCTTGTAGTTAAGCTTGTAGTTAATTTTGTAGTTAATTTTGTAGTAATTTTGTAGTTAATTATGTAGTAAATTTTGTAGTTAATTTTGTAGTTAATTTTGTAGTTAATTTTGTAGTTAATTTTGTAGGTAATTTTGTAGTTAATTTTGTAGTTAATTTTGTAGTTAATTTTGTAGTTAATTTTGTAGTTAATTTTGTAGTTAATTTTGTAGTTAATTTTGTAGTTAATTTTGTAGTTAATTTTGTAGTTAATTTTGTAGTTAATTTTGTAGTTAATTTTGTAGTTAATTTTGTAGTTAATTTTGTAGTTAATTTTGTAGTTAATTTTGTAGTTAATTTTGTAGTTAATTTTGTAGTTAATTTTGTAGTTAATTTTGTAGTTAATTTTGTAGGTAATTTTGTAGTTAATTTTGTAGTTAATTTTGTAGTTAATTTTGTAGTTAATTTTGTAGTTAATTTTGTAGTTAATTTTGTAGTTAATTTTGTAGTTAATTTTGTAGTTAATTTTGTAAGTAATTTTGTAGTTAATTTTGTAGTTAATTTTGTACTTAATTTTGTAGTTAATTTTGTAGTTAATTTTGTAGTTAATTTTGTAGTTAATTTTGTAGTTAATTTTGTAGTTAATTTTGTAGTTAATTTTGTAGTTAATTTTGTAGTTAATTTTGTAGTTAATTTTGTAGTTAATTTTGTAGTTAATTTTGTAGTTAATTTTGTAGTTAATTTTGTAGTTAATTTTGTAGTTAATTTTGTAGTTAAGCTTGTAGTTAAGCTAGTAGTTAAGCTTGTAGTTAAGCTTGTAGTTAATTTTGTAGTTAATTTTGTAGTAATTTTGTAGTTAATTATGTAGTAAATTTTGTAGTTAATTTTGTAGTTAATTTTGTAGTTAATTTTGTAGTTAATTTTGTAGGTAATTTTGTAGTTAATTTTGTAGTTAATTTTGTAGTTAATTTTGTAGTTAATTTTGTAGTTAATTTTGTAGTTAATTTTGTAGTTAATTTTGTAGTTAATTTTGTAGTTAATTTTGTAGTTAATTTTGTAGTTAATTTTGTAGTTAATTTTGTAGGTAATTTTGTAGTTAATTTTGTAGTTAATTTTGTAGTTAATTTTGTAGTTAATTTTGTAGTTAATTTTGTAGTTAATTTTGTAGTTAATTTTGTAGTTAATTTTGTAGTTAATTTTGTAGTTAATTTTGTAGTTAATTTTGTAGTTAATTTTGTAGTTAATTTTGTAGTTAATTTTGTAGTTAATTTTGTAGTTAATTTTGTAGTTAATTTTGTAGTTAATTTTGTAGTTAATTTTGTAGTTAATTTTGTAGTTAATTTTGTAGTTAATTTTGTAGTTAATTTTGTAGTTAATTTTGTAGTTAATTTTGTAGTTAATTTTGTAGTTAATTTTGTAGTTAATTTTGTAGTTAATTTTGTAGTTAATTTTGTAGTTAATTTTGTAGTTAATTTTGTAGTTAATTTTGTAGTTAATTTTGTAGTTAATTTTGTAGTTAATTTTGTAGTTAATTTTGTAGTTAATTTTGTAGTTAAGCTTGCAGTTAAGCGTGTAGTTAAGCTTGTTGTTAAGCTTGTTGTTAAGCTTGTAGTTAAGCTTGTAGTTAATTTCGTAGTTAATTTTGTAGTTAATTTTGTAGTTAATTTTGTAGTTAATTTTGTAGTTAATTTTGTAGTTAATTTTGTAGTTAATTTTGTAGTTAATTTTGTAGTTAATTTTGTAGTTAATTTTGTAGTCAATTTTGTAGTTAATTTTGTAGTCAATTTTGTAGTTAATTTTGTAGTTAATTTTGTAGTTAATTTTGTAGTTAATTTTGTAGTTAATTTTGTAGTTAATTTTGTAGTTAATTTTGTAGTTAATTTTGTAGTTAATTTTGTAGTTAATTTTGTAGTTAATTTTGTAGTTAATTTTGTAGTTAATTTTGTAGTTAATTTTGTAGTTAATTTTGTAGTTAATTTTGTAGTTAATTTTGTAGTTAATTTTGTAGTTAATTTTGTAGTTAATTTTGTAGTTAATTTTGTAGTTAATTTTGTAGTTAATTTTGTAGTTAATTTTGTAGTTAATTTTGTAGTTAATTTTGTAGTCAATTTTGTAGTTAATTTTGTAGTTAATTTTGTAGTTAATTTTGTAGTTAATTTTGTAAGTAATTTTGTAGTTAATTTTGTAGTTAATTTTGTAGTTAATTTTGTAGTTAATTTTGTAGTTAAGCTTGCAGTTAAACTTGTAGTTAAGCGTGTAGTTAAGCTTGTTGTTAAGCTTGTAGTTAAGCTAGTAGTTAAGCTTGTAGTTAAGCTTGTAGTTAATTTTGTAGTTAATTTTGTAGTAATTTTGTAGTTAATTATGTAGTAAATTTTGTAGTTAATTTTGTAGTTAATTTTGTAGTTAATTTTGTAGTTAATTTTGTAGGTAATTTTGTAGTTAATTTTGTAGTTAATTTTGTAGTTAATTTTGTAGTTAATTTTGTAGTTAATTTTGTAGTTAATTTTGTAGTTAATTTTGTAGGTAATTTTGTAGTTAATTTTGTAGTTAATTTTGTAGTTAATTTTGTAGTTAATTTTGTAGTTAATTTTGTAGTTAATTTTGTAGTTAATTTTGTAGTTAATTTTGTAGTTAATTTTGTAGTTAATTTTGTAGTTAATTTTGTAGTTAATTTTGTAGTTAATTTTGTAGTTAATTTTGTAGTTAATTTTGTAGTTAATTTTGTAGTTAATTTTGTAGTTAATTTTGTAGTTAATTTTGTAGTTAATTTTGTAGTTAATTTTGTAGTTAATTTTGTAGTTAATTTTGTAGTTAATTTTGTAGTTAATTTTGTAGTTAATTTTGTAGTTAATTTTGTAGTTAATTTTGTAGTTAATTTTGTAGTTAATTTTGTAGTTAATTTTGTAGTTAATTTTGTAGTTAATTTTGTAGTTAATTTTGTAGTTAATTTTGTAGTTAATTTTGTAAGTAATTTTGTAGTTAATTTTGTAGTTAATTTTGTAGTTAATTTTGTAGTTAATTTTGTAGTTAATTTTGTAGTTAAGCTTGCAGTTAAACTTGTAGTTAAGCGTGTAGTTAAGCTTGTTGTTAAGCTTGTAGTTAAGCTAGTAGTTAAGCTTGTAGTTAAGCTTGTAGTTAATTTTGTAGTTAATTTTGTAGTAATTTTGTAGTTAATTATGTAGTAAATTTTGTAGTTAATTTTGTAGTTAATTTTGTAGTTAATTTTGTAGTTAATTTTGTAGGTAATTTTGTAGTTAATTTTGTAGTTAATTTTGTAGTTAATTTTGTAGTTAATTTTGTAGTTAATTTTGTAGTTAATTTTGTAGTTAATTTTGTAGTTAATTTTGTAGTTAATTTTGTAGTTAATTTTGTAGTTAATTTTGTAGTTAATTTTGTAGTTAATTTTGTAGTTAATTTTGTAGTTAATTTTGTAGTTAATTTTGTAGTTAATTTTGTAGTTAATTTTGTAGTTAATTTTGTAGTTAATTTTGTAGTTAATTTTGTAGTTAATTTTGTAGTTAATTTTGTAGGTAATTTTGTAGTTAATTTTGTAGTTAATTTTGTAGTTAATTTTGTAGTTAATTTTGTAGTTAATTTTGTAGTTAATTTTGTAGTTAATTTTGTAGTTAATTTTGTAGTTAATTTTGTAGTTAATTTTGTAGTTAATTTTGTAGTTAATTTTGTAGTTAATTTTGTAGTTAATTTTGTAGTTAATTTTGTAGTTAATTTTGTAGTTAATTTTGTAGTTAATTTTTTAAGTAATTTTGTAGTTAATTTTGTAGTTAATTTTGTAGTTAATTTTGTAGTTAATTTTGTAGTTAATTTTGTAGTTAATTTTGTAGTTAATTTTGTAGTTAATTTTGTAGTTAATTTTGTAGTTAATTTTGTAGTTAATTTTGTAGTTAATTTTGTAGTTAATTTTGTAGTTAATTTTGTAGTTAATTTTGTAGTTAATTTTGTAGTTAATTTTGTAGTTAATTTTGTAGTTAATTTTGTAGTTAATTTTGTAGTTAATTTTGTAGTTAATTTTGTAGTTAATTTTGTAAGCAATTTTGTAGTTAATTTTGTAGTTAATTTTGTAGTTAATTTTGTAGTTAATTTTGTAGTTAATTTTGTAGTTAAGCTTGCAGTTAAACTTGTAGTTAAGCGTGTAGTTAAGCTTGTTGTTAAGCTTGTAGTTAAGCTAGTAGTTAAGCTTGTAGTTAAGCTTGTAGTTAATTTTGTAGTTAATTTTGTAGTAATTTTGTAGTTAATTATGTAGTAAATTTTGTATGTAATTTTGTAGTTAATTTTGTAGTTAATTTTGTAGTTAATTTTGTAGTTAATTTTGTAGTTAATTTTGTAGTTAATTTTGTAGTTAATTTTGTAGTTAATTTTGTAGTTAATTTTGTAGTTAATTTTGTAGTTAATTTTGTAGTTAATTTTGTAGTTAATTTTGTAGTTAATTTTGTAGTTAATTTTGTAGTTAATTTTGTAGTTAATTTTGTAGTTAATTTTGTAGTTAATTTTGTAGTTAATTTTGTAGTTAATTTTGTAGTTAATTTTGTAGTTAATTTTGTAGTTAATTTTGTAGTTAATTTTGTAGTTAATTTTGTAGTTAATTTTGTAGTTAATTTTGTAGTTAATTTTGTAGTTAATTTTGTAGTTAATTTTGTAGTTAATTTTGTAGTTAATTTTGTAGTTAATTTTGTAGTTAATTTTGTAGTTAATTTTGTAGTTAATTTTGTAGTTAATTTTTTAAGTAATTTTGTAGTTAATTTTGTAGTTAATTGTGTAGTTAATTTTGTAGTTAATTTTGTAGTTAATTTTGTAGTTAAGCTTGCAGTTAAACTTGTAGTTAAGCGTGTAGTTAAGCTTGTTGTTAGGCTTGTAGTTAAGCTAGTAGTTAAGCTTGTAGTTAAGCTTGTAGTTAATTTCGTAGTTAATTTTGTAGTTAATTTTGTAGTTAATTTTGTAGTAAATTTTGTAGTTAATTTTGTAGTTAATTTTGTAGTTAATTTTGTAGTTAATTTTGTAGTTAATTTTGTAGTTAAGCTTGCAGTTAAACTTGTAGTTAAGCGTGTAGTTAAGCTTGTAGTTAAGCTTGTAGTTAAGCTTGTAGTTAAGCTTGTAGTTAAGCTTGTAGTTAAGCTTGTAGTTAATTTTGTAGTTAATTTTGTAGTTAATTTTGTAGTTAAATTTGTAGTTAATTTTGTAGTTAATTTTGTAGTTAATTTTGTAGTTAATTTTGTAGTTAATTTTGTAGTTAATTTTGTAGTTAAGCTTGCAGTTAAACTTGTAGTTAAGCGTGTAGTTAAGCTTGTTGTTAAGCTTGTAGTTAAGCTAGTAGTTAAGCTTGTAGTTAAGCTTGTAGTTAATTTTGTAGTTAATTTTGTAGTAATTTTGTAGTTAATTATGTAGTAAATTTTGTATGTAATTTTGTAGTTAATTTTGTAGTTAATTTTGTAGTTAATTTTGTAGTTAATTTTGTAGTTAATTTTGTAGTTAATTTTGTAGTTAATTTTGTAGTTAATTTTGTAGTTAATTTTGTAGTTAATTTTGTAGTTAATTTTGTAGTTAATTTTGTAGTTAATTTTGTAGTTAATTTTGTAGTTAATTTTGTAGTTAATTTTGTAGTTAATTTTGTAGTTAATTTTGTAGTTAATTTTGTAGTTAATTTTGTAGTTAATTTTGTAGTTAATTTTGTAGTTAATTTTGTAGTTAATTTTGTAGTTAATTTTGTAGTTAAGCTTGCAGTTAAACTTGTAGTTAAGCGTGTAGTTAAGCTTGTTGTTAAGCTTGTAGTTAAGCTAGTAGTTAAGCTTGTAGTTAAGCTTGTAGTTAATTTCGTAGTTAATTTTGTAGTTATATTTGTAGTTAATTTTGTAGTTAATTTTGTAGTTAATTTTGTAGTTAATTTTGTAGTTAATTTTGTAGTTAATTTTGTAGTTAATTTTGTAGTTAAGCTTGCAGTTAAACTTGTAGTTAAGCGTGTAGTTAAGCTTGTAGTTAAGCTTGTAGTTAAGCGTGTAGTTAAGCTTGTAGTTAAGCTTGTAGTTAAGCTTGTAGTTAAGCTTGTAGTTAAGCTTGTAGTTAAGCTTGTAGTTAAGCTTGTAGTTAAGCTTGTAGTTAAGCTTGTAGTTAAGCTTGTAGTTAAGCTTGTAGTTAAGCTTGTAGTTAAGCTTGTAGTTAAGCTTGTAGTTAAGCTTGTAGTTAAGCTTGTAGTTAAGCTTGTAGTTAAGCTTGTAGTTAAGCTTGTAGTTAAGCTTGTAGTTAAGCTTGTAGTTAAGCTTGTAGTTAAGCTTGTAGTTAAGCTTGTAGTTAATTTTGTAGTTAATACTGTAGTTAATTTTGTAGTTAATTTTGTAGTTAATTTTGTAGTTAAGTTTGTAGTTAATTTTGTAGTTAATTTTGTAGTTAATTTTGTAGTTAATTTTGTAGTTAATTTTGTAGTTAATTTTGTAGTTAATTTTGTAGTTAATTTTGTAGTTAATTTTGTAGTTAATTTTGTAGGTTATTTTGTAGTTAATTTTGTAGTTAATTTTGTAGTTAATTTTGTAGTTAATTTTGTAGTTAATTTTGTAGTTAATTTTGTAGTTAATTTTGTAGTTAATTTTGTAGTTAATTTTGTAGTTAATTTTGTAGTTAATTTTGTAGTTAATTTTGTAAGTAATTTTGTAGTTAATTTTGTAGTTAATTTTGTAGTTAATTTTGTAGTTAATTTTGTAGTTAATTTTGTAGTTAAGCTTGCAGTTAAACTTGTAGTTAAGCGTGTAGTTAAGCTTGTTGTTAAGCTTGTAGTTAAGCTTGTAGTTAAGCTTGTAGTTAAGCTTGTAGTTAATTTCGTAGTTAATTTTGTAGTTAATTTTGTAGTTAATTTTGTAGTTAATTTTGTAGTTAATTTTGTAGTTAATTTTGTAAGTAATTTTGTAGTTAATTTTGTAGTTAATTTTGTAGTTAATTTTGTAGTTAATTTTGTAGTTAATTTTGTAGTTAAGCTTGCAGTTAAACTTGTAGTTAAGCGTGTAGTTAAGCTTGTTGTTAAGCTTGTAGTTAAGCTTGTAGTTAAGCTTGTAGTTAAGCTTGTAGTTAATTTCGTAGTTAATTTTGTAGTTAATTTTGTAGTTAATTTTGGAGTTAATTTTGTAGTTAATTTTGTAGTTAATTTTGTAGTTAATTTTGTAGTTAATTTTGTAGTTAATTTTGTAGTTAATTTTGTAGTTAATTTTGTAGTTAATTTTGTAGTTAATTTTGTAGTTAATTTTGTAGTTAATTTTGTAGTTAATTTTGTAGTTAATTTTGTAGTTAATTTTGTAGTCAATTTTGTAGTTAATTTTGTAGTTAATTTTGTAGTTAATTTTGTAGTTAATTTTGTAGTTAATTTTGTAGTTAATTTTGTAGTTAATTTTGTAGTTAATTTTGTAGTTAATTTTGTAGTTAATTTTGTAGTTAATTTTGTAGTTAATTTTGTAGTTAATTTTGTAGTTAATTTTGTAGTTAATTTTGTAGTTAATTTTGTAGTTAATTTTGTAGTTAATTTTGTAGTTAATTTTGTAGTTAATTTTGTAGTTAATTTTGTAGTAATTTTGTAGTTAATTTTGTAGTTAATTTTGTAGTTAATTTTGTAGTTAATTTTGTAGTTAATTTTGTAGTTAATTTTGTAGTTAATTTTGTAGTTAATTTTGTAGTTAATTTTGTAGTTAATTTTGTAGTTAATTTTGTAGTTAATTTTGTAGTTAATTTTGTAGTTAATTTTGTAGTTAATTTTGTAGTTAATTTTGTAGTTAATTTTGTAGTTAATTTTGTAGTTAATTTTGTAGTTAATTTTGTAGTTAATTTTGTAGTTAATTTTGTAGTTAATTTTGTAGTTAATTTTGTAGTTAATTTTGTAGTTAATTTTGTAGTAATTTTGTAGTTAATTATGTAGTAAATTTTGTAGTTAATTTTGTAGTTAATTTTGTAGTTAATTTTGTAGTTAATTTTTTAGTTAATTTTGTAGTTAATTTTGTAGTTAATTTTGTAGTTAATTTTTTAGTTAATTTTGTAGTTAATTTTGTAGTTTATTTTGTAGTTAATTTTGTAGTTAATTTTGTAGTTAATTTTGTAGTTAATTTTGTAGTTAATTTTGTAGGTAATTTTGTAGTTAATTTTGTAGTTAATTTTGTAGTTAATTTTGTAGTTAATTTTGTAGTTAATTTTGTAGTTAATTTTGTAGTTAATTTTGTAGTTAATTTTGTAGTTAATTTTGTAGTTAATTTTGTAGTTAATTTTGTAGTTAATTTTGTAAGTAATTTTGTAGTTAATTTTGTAGTTAATTTTGTAGTTAATTTTGTAGTTAATTTTGTAGTTAATTTTGTAGTAATTTTGTAGTTAATTTTGTAGTTAATTTTGTAGTTAATTTTGTAGTAATTTTGTAGTTAATTATGTAGTAAATTTTGTAGTTAATTTTGTAGTTAATTTTGTAGTTAATTTTGTAGTTAATTTTGTAGGTAATTTTGTAGTTAATTTTGTATTTAATTTTGTAGTTAATTTTGTAGTTAATTTTGTAGTTAATTTTGTAGTTAATTTTGTAGTTAATTTTGTAGTTAATTTTGTAGTTAATTTTGTAGTTAATTTTGTAGTTAATTTTGTAGTTAATTTTGTAGTTAATTTTGTAGTTAATTTTGTAGTTAATTTTGTAGTTAATTTTGTAGTTAATTTTGTAGTTAATTTTGTAGTTAATTTTGTAGTTAATTTTGTAGTTAATTTTGTAGTTAATTTTGTAGTTAATTTTGTAGTTAATTTTGTAGTTAATTTTGTAGTTAATTTTGTAGTTAATTTTGTAGTTAATTTTGTAGTTAATTTTGTAGTTAATTTTGTAGTTAATTTTGTAGTTAATTTTGTAGTTAATTTTGTAGTTAATTTTGTAGTTAATTTTGTAGTTAATTTTGTAGTTAATTTTGTAAGTAATTTTGTAGTTAATTTTGTAGTTAATTTTGTAGTTAATTTTGTAGTTAATTTTGTAGTTAATTTTGTAAGTAATTTTGTAGTTAATTTTGTAGTTAATTTTGTAGTTAATTTTGTAGTTAATTTTGTAGTTAATTTTGTAGTTAATTTTGTAGTTAGTTTTGTAGTTAATTTTGTAGTTAATTTTGTAAGTAATTTTGTAGTTAATTTTGTAGTTAATTTTGTAGTTAATTTTGTAGTTAATTTTGTAGTTAAGCTTGCAGTTAAACTTGTAGTTAAGCGTGTAGTTAAGCTTGTTGTTAAGCTTGTGGTTAAGCTAGTAGTTAAGCTTGTAGTTAAGCTTGTAGTTAATTTCGTAGTTAATTTTGTAGTTAATTTTGTAGTTAATTTTGTAGTTAATTTTGTAGTTAATTTTGTAGTTAATTTTGTAGTTAATTTTGTAGTTAATTTTGTAGTTAATTTTGTAGTTAATTTTGTAGTTAATTTTGTAGTTAATTTTGTAGTTAATTTTGTAGTTAATTTTGTAGTTAAGCTTGCAGTTAAACTTGTAGTTAAGCGTGTAGTTAAGCTTGTTGTTAAGCTTGCAGTTAAACTTGTAGTTAAGCGTGTAGTTAAGCTTGCAGTTAAACTTGTAGTTAAGCGTGTAGTTAAGCTTGTTGTTAAGCTTGTGGTTAAGCTAGTAGTTAAGCTTGTAGTTAAGCTTGTAGTTAATTTCGTAGTTAATTTTGTAGTAAATTTTGTAGTTAATTTTGTAGTTAATTTTGTAGTTAATTTTGTAGTTAATTTTGTAGTTAATTTTGTAGTTAATTTTGTAGTTAATTTTGTAGTTAATTTTGTAGTTAAGCTTGCAGTTAAGCGTGTAGTTAAGCTTGTTGTTAAGCTTGTAGTTAAGCTAGTAGTTAAGCTTGTAGTTAAGCTTGTAGTTAATTTCGTAGTTAATTTCGTAGTTAATTTTGTAGTTAATTTTGTAGTTAATTTTGTAGTTAATTTTGTAGTTAATTTTGTAGTTAATTTTGTAGTTAATTTTGTAGTTAATTTTGTAGTTAATTTTGTAGTTAATTTTGTAGTTAATTTTGTAGTTAATTTTGTAGTCAATTTTGTAGTTAATTTTGTAGTCAATTTTGTAGTCAATTTTGTAGTTAATTTTGTAGTTAATTTTGTAGTTAATTTTGTAGTTAATTTTGTAGTTAATTTTGTAGTTAATTTTGTAGTTAATTTTGTGGTTAATTTTGTAGTTAATTTTGTAGTTAATTTTGTAGTTAATTTTGTAGTTAATTTTGTAGTTAATTTTGTAGTTAATTTTGTAGTTAATTTTGTAGTTAATTTTGTAGTTAATTTTGTAGTTAATTTTGTAGTTAATTTTGTAGTTAATTTTGTAGTTAATTTTGTGGTTAATTTTGTAGTTAATTTTGTAGTTAATTTTGTAGTTAATTTTGTAGTTAATTTTGTAGTTAATTTTGTAGTTAATTTTGTAGTTAATTTTGTAGTTAATTTTGTAGTTAATTTTGTAGTTAATTTTGTAGTCAATTTTGTAGTTAATTTTGTAGTCAATTTTGTAGTCAATTTTGTAGTTAATTTTGTAGTTAATTTTGTAGTTAATTTTGTAGTTAATTTTGTAGTTAATTTTGTAGTTACTTTTGTAGTTAATTTTGTAGTTAATTTTGTAGTTAATTTTGTAGTTAATTTTGTAGTTAATTTTGTAGTTAATTTTGTAGTTAATTTTGTAGTTAATTTTGTAGTTAATTTTGTAGTTAATTTTGTAGTTAATTTTGTAGTTAATTTTGTAGTTAATTTTGTAGTTAATTTTGTAGTTAATTTTGTAGTTAATTTTGTAGTTAATTTTGTAGTTAATTTTGTAGTTAATTTTGTAGTTAATTTTGTAGTTAATTTTGTAGTTAATTTTGTAGTTAATTTTGTAGTTAATTTTGTAGTAATTTTGTAGTTAATTTTGTAGTTAATTTTGTAGTTAATTTTGTAGTAATTTTGTAGTTAATTTTGTAGTTAATTTTGTAGTTAATTTTGTAGTTAATTTTGTAGTTAATTTTGTAGTAATTTTGTAGTTAATTTTGTAGTTAATTTTGTAGTTAATTTTGTAGTAATTTTGTAGTTAATTTTGTAGTTAATTTTGTAGTTAATTTTGTAGTAATTTTGTAGTTAATTTTGTAGTTAATTTTGTAGTAATTTTGTAGTTAAGTATGTAGTAAATTTTGTAGTTAATTTTGTAGTTAATTTTGTAGTTAATTTTGTAGTTAATTTTGTAGTTAATTTTGTAGTTAATTTTGTAGTTAATTTTGTAGTTAATTTTGTAGTTAATTTTGTAGTCAATTTTGTAGTTAATTTTGTAGTCAATTTTGTAGTTAATTTTGTAGTTAATTTTGTAGTTAATTTTGTAGTTAATTTTGTAGTTAATTTTGTAGTTAATTTTGTAGTTAATTTTGTAGTTAATTTTGTAGTTAATTTTGTAGTTAATTTTGTAGTTAATTTTGTAGTTAATTTTGTAGTTAATTTTGTAGTTAATTTTGTAGTTAATTTTGTAGTTAATTTTGTAGTTAATTTTGTAGTTAATTTTGTAGTTAATTTTGTAGTTAATTTTGTAGTTAATTTTGTAGTTAATTTTGTAGTTAATTTTGTAGTTAATTTTGTAGTTAATTTTGTAGTTAATTTTGTAGTCAATTTTGTAGTTAATTTTGTAGTTAATTTTGTAGTTAATTTTGTAGTTAATTTTGTAAGTAATTTTGTAGTTAATTTTGTAGTTAATTTTGTAGTTAATTTTGTAGTTAATTTTGTAGTTAAGCTTGCAGTTAAACTTGTAGTTAAGCGTGTAGTTAAGCTTGTTGTTAAGCTTGTAGTTAAGCTAGTAGTTAAGCTTGTAGTTAAGCTTGTAGTTAATTTTGTAGTTAATTTTGTAGTAATTTTGTAGTTAATTATGTAGTAAATTTTGTAGTTAATTTTGTAGTTAATTTTGTAGTTAATTATGTAGTTAATTTTGTAGGTAATTTTGTAGTTAATTTTGTAGTTAATTTTGTAGTTAATTTTGTAGTTAATTTTGTAGTTAATTTTGTAGTTAATTTTGTAGTTAATTTTGTAGGTAATTTTGTAGTTAATTTTGTAGTTAATTTTGTAGTTAATTTTGTAGTTAATTTTGTAGTTAATTTTGTAGTTAATTTTGTAGTTAATTTTGTAGTTAATTTTGTAGTTAATTTTGTAGTTAATTTTGTAGTTAATTTTGTAGTTAATTTTGTAGTTAATTTTGTAGTTAATTTTGTAGTTAATTTTGTAGTTAATTTTGTAGTTAATTTTGTAGTTAATTTTGTAGTTAATTTTGTAGTTAATTTTGTAGTTAATTTTGTAGTTAATTTTGTAGTTAATTTTGTAGTTAATTTTGTAGTTAATTTTGTAGTTAATTTTGTAGTTAATTTTGTAGTTAATTTTGTAGTTAATTTTGTAGTTAATTTTGTAGTTAATTTTGTAGTTAATTTTGTAGTTAATTTTGTAGTTAATTTTGTAGTTAATTTTGTAGTTAATTTTGTAGTTAATTTTGTAGTTAATTTTGTAGTTAATTTTGTAGTTAATTTTGTAAGTAATTTTGTAGTTAATTTTGTAGTTAATTTTGTAGTTAATTTTGTAGTTAATTTTGTAGTTAATTTTGTAGTTAAGCTTGCAGTTAAACTTGTAGTTAAGCGTGTAGTTAAGCTTGTTGTTAAGCTTGTAGTTAAGCTAGTAGTTAAGCTTGTAGTTAAGCTTGTAGTTAATTTTGTAGTTAATTTTGTAGTAATTTTGTAGTTAATTATGTAGTAAATTTTGTAGTTAATTTTGTAGTTAATTTTGTAGTTAATTTTGTAGTTAATTTTGTAGGTAATTTTGTAGTTAATTTTGTAGTTAATTTTGTAGTTAATTTTGTAGTTAATTTTGTAGTTAATTTTGTAGTTAATTTTGTAGTTAATTTTGTAGTTAATTTTGTAGTTAATTTTGTAGTTAATTTTGTAGTTAATTTTGTAGTTAATTTTGTAGTTAATTTTGTAGTTAATTTTGTAGTTAATTTTGTAGTTAATTTTGTAGTTAATTTTGTAGTTAATTTTGTAGTTAATTTTGTAGTTAATTTTGTAGTTAATTTTGTAGTTAATTTTGTAGTTAATTTTGTAGGTAATTTTGTAGTTAATTTTGTAGTTAATTTTGTAGTTAATTTTGTAGTTAATTTTGTAGTTAATTTTGTAGTTAATTTTGTAGTTAATTTTGTAGTTAATTTTGTAGTTAATTTTGTAGTTAATTTTGTAGTTAATTTTGTAGTTAATTTTGTAGTTAATTTTGTAGTTAATTTTGTAGTTAATTTTGTAGTTAATTTTGTAGTTAATTTTTTAAGTAATTTTGTAGTTAATTTTGTAGTTAATTTTGTAGTTAATTTTGTAGTTAATTTTGTAGTTAATTTTGTAGTTAATTTTGTAGTTAATTTTGTAGTTAATTTTGTAGTTAATTTTGTAGTTAATTTTGTAGTTAATTTTGTAGTTAATTTTGTAGTTAATTTTGTAGTTAATTTTGTAGTTAATTTTGTAGTTAATTTTGTAGTTAATTTTGTAGTTAATTTTGTAGTTAATTTTGTAGTTAATTTTGTAGTTAATTTTGTAGTTAATTTTGTAGTTAATTTTGTAAGCAATTTTGTAGTTAATTTTGTAGTTAATTTTGTAGTTAATTTTGTAGTTAATTTTGTAGTTAATTTTGTAGTTAAGCTTGCAGTTAAACTTGTAGTTAAGCGTGTAGTTAAGCTTGTTGTTAAGCTTGTAGTTAAGCTAGTAGTTAAGCTTGTAGTTAAGCTTGTAGTTAATTTTGTAGTTAATTTTGTAGTAATTTTGTAGTTAATTATGTAGTAAATTTTGTATGTAATTTTGTAGTTAATTTTGTAGTTAATTTTGTAGTTAATTTTGTAGTTAATTTTGTAGTTAATTTTGTAGTTAATTTTGTAGTTAATTTTGTAGTTAATTTTGTAGTTAATTTTGTAGTTAATTTTGTAGTTAATTTTGTAGTTAATTTTGTAGTTAATTTTGTAGTTAATTTTGTAGTTAATTTTGTAGTTAATTTTGTAGTTAATTTTGTAGTTAATTTTGTAGTTAATTTTGTAGTTAATTTTGTAGTTAATTTTGTAGTTAATTTTGTAGTTAATTTTGTAGTTAATTTTGTAGTTAATTTTGTAGTTAATTTTGTAGTTAATTTTGTAGTTAATTTTGTAGTTAATTTTGTAGTTAATTTTGTAGTTAATTTTGTAGTTAATTTTGTAGTTAATTTTGTAGTTAATTTTGTAGTTAATTTTGTAGTTAATTTTGTAGTTAATTTTGTAGTTAATTTTTTAAGTAATTTTGTAGTTAATTTTGTAGTTAATTGTGTAGTTAATTTTGTAGTTAATTTTGTAGTTAATTTTGTAGTTAAGCTTGCAGTTAAACTTGTAGTTAAGCGTGTAGTTAAGCTTGTTGTTAGGCTTGTAGTTAAGCTAGTAGTTAAGCTTGTAGTTAAGCTTGTAGTTAATTTCGTAGTTAATTTTGTAGTTAATTTTGTAGTTAATTTTGTAGTAAATTTTGTAGTTAATTTTGTAGTTAATTTTGTAGTTAATTTTGTAGTTAATTTTGTAGTTAATTTTGTAGTTAAGCTTGCAGTTAAACTTGTAGTTAAGCGTGTAGTTAAGCTTGTAGTTAAGCTTGTAGTTAAGCTTGTAGTTAAGCTTGTAGTTAAGCTTGTAGTTAAGCTTGTAGTTAATTTTGTAGTTAATTTTGTAGTTAATTTTGTAGTTAAATTTGTAGTTAATTTTGTAGTTAATTTTGTAGTTAATTTTGTAGTTAATTTTGTAGTTAATTTTGTAGTTAATTTTGTAGTTAAGCTTGCAGTTAAACTTGTAGTTAAGCGTGTAGTTAAGCTTGTTGTTAAGCTTGTAGTTAAGCTAGTAGTTAAGCTTGTAGTTAAGCTTGTAGTTAATTTTGTAGTTAATTTTGTAGTAATTTTGTAGTTAATTATGTAGTAAATTTTGTATGTAATTTTGTAGTTAATTTTGTAGTTAATTTTGTAGTTAATTTTGTAGTTAATTTTGTAGTTAATTTTGTAGTTAATTTTGTAGTTAATTTTGTAGTTAATTTTGTAGTTAATTTTGTAGTTAATTTTGTAGTTAATTTTGTAGTTAATTTTGTAGTTAATTTTGTAGTTAATTTTGTAGTTAATTTTGTAGTTAATTTTGTAGTTAATTTTGTAGTTAATTTTGTAGTTAATTTTGTAGTTAATTTTGTAGTTAATTTTGTAGTTAATTTTGTAGTTAATTTTGTAGTTAATTTTGTAGTTAATTTTGTAGTTAAGCTTGCAGTTAAACTTGTAGTTAAGCGTGTAGTTAAGCTTGTTGTTAAGCTTGTAGTTAAGCTAGTAGTTAAGCTTGTAGTTAAGCTTGTAGTTAATTTCGTAGTTAATTTTGTAGTTATATTTGTAGTTAATTTTGTAGTTAATTTTGTAGTTAATTTTGTAGTTAATTTTGTAGTTAATTTTGTAGTTAATTTTGTAGTTAATTTTGTAGTTAAGCTTGCAGTTAAACTTGTAGTTAAGCGTGTAGTTAAGCTTGTAGTTAAGCTTGTAGTTAAGCGTGTAGTTAAGCTTGTAGTTAAGCTTGTAGTTAAGCTTGTAGTTAAGCTTGTAGTTAAGCTTGTAGTTAAGCTTGTAGTTAAGCTTGTAGTTAAGCTTGTAGTTAAGCTTGTAGTTAAGCTTGTAGTTAAGCTTGTAGTTAAGCTTGTAGTTAAGCTTGTAGTTAAGCTTGTAGTTAAGCTTGTAGTTAAGCTTGTAGTTAAGCTTGTAGTTAAGCTTGTAGTTAAGCTTGTAGTTAAGCTTGTAGTTAAGCTTGTAGTTAAGCTTGTAGTTAAGCTTGTAGTTAAGCTTGTAGTTAATTTTGTAGTTAATACTGTAGTTAATTTTGTAGTTAATTTTGTAGTTAATTTTGTAGTTAAGTTTGTAGTTAATTTTGTAGTTAATTTTGTAGTTAATTTTGTAGTTAATTTTGTAGTTAATTTTGTAGTTAATTTTGTAGTTAATTTTGTAGTTAATTTTGTAGTTAATTTTGTAGTTAATTTTGTAGGTTATTTTGTAGTTAATTTTGTAGTTAATTTTGTAGTTAATTTTGTAGTTAATTTTGTAGTTAATTTTGTAGTTAATTTTGTAGTTAATTTTGTAGTTAATTTTGTAGTTAATTTTGTAGTTAATTTTGTAGTTAATTTTGTAGTTAATTTTGTAAGTAATTTTGTAGTTAATTTTGTAGTTAATTTTGTAGTTAATTTTGTAGTTAATTTTGTAGTTAATTTTGTAGTTAAGCTTGCAGTTAAACTTGTAGTTAAGCGTGTAGTTAAGCTTGTTGTTAAGCTTGTAGTTAAGCTTGTAGTTAAGCTTGTAGTTAAGCTTGTAGTTAATTTCGTAGTTAATTTTGTAGTTAATTTTGTAGTTAATTTTGTAGTTAATTTTGTAGTTAATTTTGTAGTTAATTTTGTAAGTAATTTTGTAGTTAATTTTGTAGTTAATTTTGTAGTTAATTTTGTAGTTAATTTTGTAGTTAATTTTGTAGTTAAGCTTGCAGTTAAACTTGTAGTTAAGCGTGTAGTTAAGCTTGTTGTTAAGCTTGTAGTTAAGCTTGTAGTTAAGCTTGTAGTTAAGCTTGTAGTTAATTTCGTAGTTAATTTTGTAGTTAATTTTGTAGTTAATTTTGGAGTTAATTTTGTAGTTAATTTTGTAGTTAATTTTGTAGTTAATTTTGTAGTTAATTTTGTAGTTAATTTTGTAGTTAATTTTGTAGTTAATTTTGTAGTTAATTTTGTAGTTAATTTTGTAGTTAATTTTGTAGTTAATTTTGTAGTTAATTTTGTAGTTAATTTTGTAGTTAATTTTGTAGTCAATTTTGTAGTTAATTTTGTAGTTAATTTTGTAGTTAATTTTGTAGTTAATTTTGTAGTTAATTTTGTAGTTAATTTTGTAGTTAATTTTGTAGTTAATTTTGTAGTTAATTTTGTAGTTAATTTTGTAGTTAATTTTGTAGTTAATTTTGTAGTTAATTTTGTAGTTAATTTTGTAGTTAATTTTGTAGTTAATTTTGTAGTTAATTTTGTAGTTAATTTTGTAGTTAATTTTGTAGTTAATTTTGTAGTTAATTTTGTAGTAATTTTGTAGTTAATTTTGTAGTTAATTTTGTAGTTAATTTTGTAGTTAATTTTGTAGTTAATTTTGTAGTTAATTTTGTAGTTAATTTTGTAGTTAATTTTGTAGTTAATTTTGTAGTTAATTTTGTAGTTAATTTTGTAGTTAATTTTGTAGTTAATTTTGTAGTTAATTTTGTAGTTAATTTTGTAGTTAATTTTGTAGTTAATTTTGTAGTTAATTTTGTAGTTAATTTTGTAGTTAATTTTGTAGTTAATTTTGTAGTTAATTTTGTAGTTAATTTTGTAGTTAATTTTGTAGTTAATTTTGTAGTTAATTTTGTAGTAATTTTGTAGTTAATTATGTAGTAAATTTTGTAGTTAATTTTGTAGTTAATTTTGTAGTTAATTTTGTAGTTAATTTTTTAGTTAATTTTGTAGTTAATTTTGTAGTTAATTTTGTAGTTAATTTTTTAGTTAATTTTGTAGTTAATTTTGTAGTTTATTTTGTAGTTAATTTTGTAGTTAATTTTGTAGTTAATTTTGTAGTTAATTTTGTAGTTAATTTTGTAGGTAATTTTGTAGTTAATTTTGTAGTTAATTTTGTAGTTAATTTTGTAGTTAATTTTGTAGTTAATTTTGTAGTTAATTTTGTAGTTAATTTTGTAGTTAATTTTGTAGTTAATTTTGTAGTTAATTTTGTAGTTAATTTTGTAGTTAATTTTGTAAGTAATTTTGTAGTTAATTTTGTAGTTAATTTTGTAGTTAATTTTGTAGTTAATTTTGTAGTTAATTTTGTAGTAATTTTGTAGTTAATTTTGTAGTTAATTTTGTAGTTAATTTTGTAGTAATTTTGTAGTTAATTATGTAGTAAATTTTGTAGTTAATTTTGTAGTTAATTTTGTAGTTAATTTTGTAGTTAATTTTGTAGGTAATTTTGTAGTTAATTTTGTATTTAATTTTGTAGTTAATTTTGTAGTTAATTTTGTAGTTAATTTTGTAGTTAATTTTGTAGTTAATTTTGTAGTTAATTTTGTAGTTAATTTTGTAGTTAATTTTGTAGTTAATTTTGTAGTTAATTTTGTAGTTAATTTTGTAGTTAATTTTGTAGTTAATTTTGTAGTTAATTTTGTAGTTAATTTTGTAGTTAATTTTGTAGTTAATTTTGTAGTTAATTTTGTAGTTAATTTTGTAGTTAATTTTGTAGTTAATTTTGTAGTTAATTTTGTAGTTAATTTTGTAGTTAATTTTGTAGTTAATTTTGTAGTTAATTTTGTAGTTAATTTTGTAGTTAATTTTGTAGTTAATTTTGTAGTTAATTTTGTAGTTAATTTTGTAGTTAATTTTGTAGTTAATTTTGTAGTTAATTTTGTAGTTAATTTTGTAGTTAATTTTGTAGTTAATTTTGTAAGTAATTTTGTAGTTAATTTTGTAGTTAATTTTGTAGTTAATTTTGTAGTTAATTTTGTAGTTAATTTTGTAAGTAATTTTGTAGTTAATTTTGTAGTTAATTTTGTAGTTAATTTTGTAGTTAATTTTGTAGTTAATTTTGTAGTTAATTTTGTAGTTAGTTTTGTAGTTAATTTTGTAGTTAATTTTGTAAGTAATTTTGTAGTTAATTTTGTAGTTAATTTTGTAGTTAATTTTGTAGTTAATTTTGTAGTTAAGCTTGCAGTTAAACTTGTAGTTAAGCGTGTAGTTAAGCTTGTTGTTAAGCTTGTGGTTAAGCTAGTAGTTAAGCTTGTAGTTAAGCTTGTAGTTAATTTCGTAGTTAATTTTGTAGTTAATTTTGTAGTTAATTTTGTAGTTAATTTTGTAGTTAATTTTGTAGTTAATTTTGTAGTTAATTTTGTAGTTAATTTTGTAGTTAATTTTGTAGTTAATTTTGTAGTTAATTTTGTAGTTAATTTTGTAGTTAATTTTGTAGTTAATTTTGTAGTTAAGCTTGCAGTTAAACTTGTAGTTAAGCGTGTAGTTAAGCTTGTTGTTAAGCTTGCAGTTAAACTTGTAGTTAAGCGTGTAGTTAAGCTTGCAGTTAAACTTGTAGTTAAGCGTGTAGTTAAGCTTGTTGTTAAGCTTGTGGTTAAGCTAGTAGTTAAGCTTGTAGTTAAGCTTGTAGTTAATTTCGTAGTTAATTTTGTAGTAAATTTTGTAGTTAATTTTGTAGTTAATTTTGTAGTTAATTTTGTAGTTAATTTTGTAGTTAATTTTGTAGTTAATTTTGTAGTTAATTTTGTAGTTAATTTTGTAGTTAAGCTTGCAGTTAAGCGTGTAGTTAAGCTTGTTGTTAAGCTTGTAGTTAAGCTAGTAGTTAAGCTTGTAGTTAAGCTTGTAGTTAATTTCGTAGTTAATTTCGTAGTTAATTTTGTAGTTAATTTTGTAGTTAATTTTGTAGTTAATTTTGTAGTTAATTTTGTAGTTAATTTTGTAGTTAATTTTGTAGTTAATTTTGTAGTTAATTTTGTAGTTAATTTTGTAGTTAATTTTGTAGTTAATTTTGTAGTCAATTTTGTAGTTAATTTTGTAGTCAATTTTGTAGTCAATTTTGTAGTTAATTTTGTAGTTAATTTTGTAGTTAATTTTGTAGTTAATTTTGTAGTTAATTTTGTAGTTAATTTTGTAGTTAATTTTGTGGTTAATTTTGTAGTTAATTTTGTAGTTAATTTTGTAGTTAATTTTGTAGTTAATTTTGTAGTTAATTTTGTAGTTAATTTTGTAGTTAATTTTGTAGTTAATTTTGTAGTTAATTTTGTAGTTAATTTTGTAGTTAATTTTGTAGTTAATTTTGTAGTTAATTTTGTGGTTAATTTTGTAGTTAATTTTGTAGTTAATTTTGTAGTTAATTTTGTAGTTAATTTTGTAGTTAATTTTGTAGTTAATTTTGTAGTTAATTTTGTAGTTAATTTTGTAGTTAATTTTGTAGTTAATTTTGTAGTCAATTTTGTAGTTAATTTTGTAGTCAATTTTGTAGTCAATTTTGTAGTTAATTTTGTAGTTAATTTTGTAGTTAATTTTGTAGTTAATTTTGTAGTTAATTTTGTAGTTACTTTTGTAGTTAATTTTGTAGTTAATTTTGTAGTTAATTTTGTAGTTAATTTTGTAGTTAATTTTGTAGTTAATTTTGTAGTTAATTTTGTAGTTAATTTTGTAGTTAATTTTGTAGTTAATTTTGTAGTTAATTTTGTAGTTAATTTTGTAGTTAATTTTGTAGTTAATTTTGTAGTTAATTTTGTAGTTAATTTTGTAGTTAATTTTGTAGTTAATTTTGTAGTTAATTTTGTAGTTAATTTTGTAGTTAATTTTGTAGTTAATTTTGTAGTAATTTTGTAGTTAATTTTGTAGTTAATTTTGTAGTTAATTTTGTAGTAATTTTGTAGTTAATTTTGTAGTTAATTTTGTAGTTAATTTTGTAGTTAATTTTGTAGTTAATTTTGTAGTAATTTTGTAGTTAATTTTGTAGTTAATTTTGTAGTTAATTTTGTAGTAATTTTGTAGTTAATTTTGTAGTTAATTTTGTAGTTAATTTTGTAGTAATTTTGTAGTTAATTTTGTAGTTAATTTTGTAGTAATTTTGTAGTTAAGTATGTAGTAAATTTTGTAGTTAATTTTGTAGTTAATTTTGTAGTTAATTTTGTAGTTAATTTTGTAGTAATTTTGTAGTTAAGTATGTAGTAAATTTTGTAGTTAATTTTGTAGTTAATTTTGTAGTTAATTTTGTAGTTAATTTTGTAGTTAATTTTGTAGTTAATTTTGTAGTTAATTTTGTAGTTAATTTTGTAGTTAATTTTGTAGTTAATTTTGTAGTTAATTTTGTAGTTAATTTTGTAGTTAATTTTGTAGTTAATTTTGTAGTTAATTTCGTAGTTAATTTTGTAGTAAATTTTGTAGTTAATTTTGTAGTTAATTTTGTAGTTAATTTTGTAGTTAATTTTGTAGTTAATTT